>OY288110.1:69251272-69900344 GCA_958431115.1 Syrphus vitripennis
AACTACGACAACAGAACCAACCACAACAACGACACCCACAACGACAACAACAACAACAACAGAAGCAACAACACCAACAACAACAACTACGACAACAGAACCAACCACAACAACGACACCCACAACGACAACAACACCAACAACGACAACAGAAGCAACAACAACTACGACAACAGAAGCAACCACAACAACGACACCCACAACGACAACAACGGAAGCAACAACAACAACTACGACAACAGAACCAACCACAACAACGACACCCACAACGACAACAACGGAAGCAACAACAACAACAACTACGACAACAGAACCAACCACAACAACGACACCCACAACGACAACAACAACAACAACAGAAACAACAACACCAACAACAACAACTACGACAACAGAACCAACCACAACAACGACACCCACAACGACAACAACGGAAGCAACAACACCAACAACAACAACTACGACAACAGAACCAACCACAACAACGACACCCACAACGACAACAACAACAACACCAACAACAACAACAGAAGCAACCACAACAACGACACCCACAACGACAACAACAACAACACCAACAACGACAACAGAAGCAACAACAACAACAACTACGACAACAGAAGCAACCACAACAACGACACCCACAACGACAACAACGGAAGCAACAACTACGACAACAGAACCAACCACAACAACGACACCCACAACGACAACAACAACAACACCAACAACGACAACAGAAGCAACAACAACTACGACAACAGAAGCAACCACAACAACGACACCCACAACGACAACAACGGAAGCAACAACTACGACAACAGAACCAACCACAACAACGACACCCACAACAACAACAACAGAAGCGACAACAACCTCAACTTCTACCACAACAGAATCCACTACAACGACAACAACAACAGCACCTCTCGTCGACGTAGATGTAGGCTAAGGTACCAAATAAACTTTTATGTAGATAATTATTTACAGAAAATGGAATGCAGCTAGTTAAGAGCCTTCTGAATAAAACTCATATACAAATAAGTTATTCTACATATATTTAATTAAAAGTCGAAAGCGAGAACAATGTGTGCTTAAAGGGACATACAGTATTCAAATACATTGCAAGTAAACATGGGCAGAGTAAGACCCGCAGACACTGTGACCAATTTGCTCAAATCTCAATTTTTTCTTTTTCATCTCCATTATAACCAAATTTTTGGTTTGCAGTAACAAAAATCATCTCGAATATAACACTCTAACCAACATCACTGGTACCATATTCAGCTCCGCAGACCATATATTTATTTCTAAAGCGACCCTTAGCTTTAGAAATAAATATATGGTCTGCGGAGCTGGAAAAGCAAACAACAGTCAAACAAGTCGAATATTTTTTCTGACAGATTTATTTTTTTTTTGTTATAATCAGCACGCACACAAGGGGATTTTATGTACCCTTTATTGTGTCAGAGACACAGTGCGAGCTTTAGGTAAGTAGGAGGGGATTTGAAAGAAGATGTCGGTGAACATTAGTCTTGAATTTCAGTATATCACAATGAGAGGGAAAGACAGAGCGTGAAAGGTTATTCCACATTCGCGTAGTACGGCTGAAGAACAAATCCCTGTACTTGACAGTACGAGCGAAGTTGGGTTCAAGAGTAAACTGATGAGGATTTCTGGAAGCGCGGGTATTACGGTTGAAACGTTTAAGGGGAGGAATGCAACTGGCTATTTCATTAGAGCACTTACCGTAAAGGTAACGATAAAAGAGTGAGAGACCGGAAACGTTACGCTGGTGTTCAAGTGACGTAAAAGTATCGCTGATGTTTATGTCTCCGATCGTTTTGAAGGCTCGTATTTGTATACTGTCCAAGAGGCTTAAGTAAGTTGCTGGAGCACCAGCCCAGAGATGAGAGTTATACTCAAGCTTTTAATGTATATAACTTTTATAGAAGGGGAAAAAATTCGATCTTCGAGATATTTCTTGAGCTGATAATTTATCAGCGTTTCCATGACCTTGGAAAAAAGGGACGTAAGTGCAATTGGTCGGTAGTTAGAGGGTGAAAAAGATTCGCCTTTTTTTGGGGTAGGCTGGACAAATGCTGTTTTCCATCTGCTCGGAACAAGCCCAGAAGAATAGGATAGATGGAAAAGCTTACGCAGGGGTTTTGTCAGCGAGGAAGAACACCTCTTCAGAACAAAAGCGGGGATACCATCCGGACCAGCGGATTTATGTGTGTTAAGATCTTTTAGGACTCTCGCCACAGCTCGAGTATAGAAGAAGATTTGTCCCATAGAATCATTTACGCGCCCAAGAACTGGGGGAGTCATGACACTATCAGACAGCGTAGAGTTGGCGGCGAACTGAATAACAAATAAGTTAGCTTTCTCAAGAGAACTAACGAAGGGAGTGTCATTGACAACGAGTGTTGGGACCGAGGAAGACGTTTTATTCCTTATGTTTTCTACGAATGACCAAAAATTTTTACTACCTGTGGGACATTTTTTGCCTTAATTTTTGGTCATGTAAAAATTTGGTCCTTCGAATATGGGCGTTGCAGGCCTTCCTGGCTTGTTTGAACTTTTTCCGGTTTTCCTCAGTTGGGTTGGCTCTAAAACAACGGAAGTTAACCTCTTTGACCCTAATAACCTCTTTACAGCTTGCATCGACTGCTCTTTGGGTCTGATGCTTTTGACCCTATTCGGGATAAAAGTATATAGTGTTGCTGGCGTCTGTGCCTCCATCTGAAAATAAACTAATTTTTGCTAATTATATAAATAGAAGGAAATATTTTTTTTTATTAAAGGAAACGAACCTGGGTCCTAGGGGTTTTGCTTCGGAATAAATTTAAAATAATAATAAACGGAAAAAAAGGTAAGGGAAGAGTAAAACTTCCTGTGGGGGGAGAATTCATCATTATGGTGAATTCACACAAAGCAGTTGAGGTGAATTGGTCTACAGGGACATTTAGATTTACCAAGCTGTCATTGTGCCAAAGTGAGGACTTTGACGTTTCTGTGGATGAATGGTGGTGGGTGGGAAGTGATTTCCATCATGTTTTTTTATTTTTACATTTTTTTTGATTGTTTCTTTATTTATTTATATTGCTAATCGCACTAATTGTTATTGTTTATCATGAATATGTGTTTTGGTTATCAACATCTTTTATTTGCAAAAAACATGAAAAATGGTAAAAAAATCACAAAATCGTCTCTCCTAAAAAATTCCAAATATTGACATACGTTTTTATGTCACAAAGGCGACGAACTATGGTTGAGAATCAGTCACAAAGTTTAAAAATTCAATCGAACCAAAACAGCTTCCATTTTTTTTTTAAGTTTTTGTTGTTGTTTCCATGCGATTTTTCACACTTTGTGAGGAAAAATTGCACATGGTTGTTTATGTCTTTTGATATGTTTTCCACCTGATTTGGAAATAGACATATTTTGTTATGCTTTTTGCAATCATAGTATTACTACCCGTTCATGTGGATTCTATTAGTGAAGTTATAATATTTCGAGCCCTTTTCTGGGTTTTTCTTATGGGAAATGCATTGAGCGTCGAATCGAAGGAAAATCTATCTCCAATTCCGGGTTCGTATGCTGACTTCCAGGGTCCGTGGAACGCAACTTACCAAGTGTCAATAATGCATTTGCTACCCTGGTGGTTCTATTTTTTGTTGAGAAGTTCATCCTACTTCAAGAATTCGACAGGTTTTACACTTCTTGTTGAGAAGACCCCAAATAAAGCTATTAAAGGTGTCTGCTTACTAAATTATACACACCACGCATGATGCTCACCCCACCACACCTACCCCAGTGTAAGTTCCCCTTTAAGCCTATAAATCTGGAAAGTATTGGCTCTACTGTCAAAATTAGTTAGAATTGATCATCGACCAATACAATAATGAAAGAGGGGAAATAATTTAAAACCCGAATAGAGGATAACGAGTGCACAATAAGAACTATTGAGAGAGGAAAAAAAATGAGGTGGTCTGATACTTTAGTTACGGTGTTTATATACTTTGACTGCTTTCCGTTAAGTCGAATCGAGAGTTTTCGCCCTTGTTAACTCATAAGTCATAATCAGTTATTCAGTTATCAGTTGTGTGTAGTTCCTTGAGCGGTGAGTCGTCGTCACGTTTGACGATTGATTTCGATTTATTGATTGAATCAAAGTGTTAAAGTCTGATAAAGGGCGACACAATCAGCCCTACTCATTTAAAAAAAAAGAAGAAAAGAATTAACTATCATAAGTGTTTGCACTTAAGAAAATATACCGAGTGAAGAAATCAAAAAAAAAAATAATTTTTAAAGCAAATCATCAAGGATTTAACTACTACAACGACAAATCGAATAATAGGAAAGAAACTTAAAGAAAAAGGGTGAGTCGATTAAAAGTGAAAAAAAAAGTTTTTTTTATAAGAAAAAGCCCATAAAGTGATTTAGGGTGATTAAACAAATTTTTTTTTGCTATAGGTGAATTTGGCCGTCATAAAGAGAGAGAGACAGTTTTTCAAGCTGTGGCCGCCCATCCTTTTTTTTATATTCGTGAAGGTTTAATTTTCCTGGTTTCGCACATTTATGTATATACTTCAGGACTTTAGCTAAAAACCAACAAAAATGGTACCAGGATCCAAGAAAGCTGTAAATTAGGAAAGAAAGCTGAAAAAAAAGAATAAAGAAAGAACCGGATAATAAGAAGACCTAAAATCAAGAAATACCAAAAGATAAATTATCGGTCACACGTGAGTCCTGTAAAGAAGAATAACTAAAAGTGATAAAATTTTACTGTCAAAATTTAATCTGTCAAAAAGAAAAAAGGTGGAAAAATTAGAAAATATTATAAATTATTACAAAAAAAAAAAACTAACAGCCCGATTCTCCCGCTCTTGTGACTATTCCTTGTGAGGATTGTTGTGATTCGATAACATTTTGCTATTCTCCCCCTAATCGTCACAGCAAAACTCACAACGAAACTCACCACTGCAAAGGTGAATTTTTTTGTGACTTTTGGAACAGCTGATTGCTGATAATTAAAAACAAAAACAGATTTCCAATTTGAAAAATCAAACATACATTAGGTTTGTTCGACGTAACTCGCTCCAGGGCGCCCTGGAGAATGTCATTCAATTATCAAAAAATCCAGGTCAGCTCGGGTTTTGGAGTGCGTCCAGAGCTCACTCAGAGCTCACATCGAACACAGAACAAAAAAACTAGAGCGAAAAAAGAGCTATATAAAACGCTTCAGAGCGAATTCAGGGCGACCTAGAGCGACCCAGTGCTTACATCGAACAAACCTATTTTCTCTCATAATGCAAGCACCAGTTAACATTATTTATATATTTTTTTAAGTATCCCTTTCGGTTCATATACAGTTGTGCAGGAGTTGTTTCATCAGTAGCTTTCGGAGTCACCAGTGGGATATGGGTACAGTCGATTGCTCCAATAACCCCTTTATTATTATATTTGTTATAAAACCTGGGAATTTGGTTAATAATTAACTTAAAAATCCTGCAATCCTGCGTCGTTAATGGAAAACGGTCAACGTTTGCTTTTACTTGTACCTATAGTACAAGTTTGCATATATATGCAACGTTTCTAGACAAGGTTGCGGGGTTAAAAGGTATTGTATAGTTATTTGCAATACATTTTTGATAAGAGCCTTGCGCAAGGAAATAAAGCACTGAAAGAAACTAATTAAATATAATTATATAAACCTGCAATAAAAACAAATAATTACTCGAATTTCAAAGGTCAAGGAAGATGGCTGATTATCGTTCGGCTTTAAATTTTGGATCAGCACAGGGTTTTTGGGAAGCGAAAAAATTTGAGGAAAATGCTTTCTTGTAGAGCAAGTCGTTTGCATCCCCCAAATTTCTTAAGAGTCGTCTTCGCTCTAATCTACAAATATAATAGATTTGTTAAAAATTCTTTGGTGCCGTAAAATTCGTACTTTTCGTTTTCGGATGAAACATCTTCAATAAGATGCAATAAAATAAAATCCATTTCCATATTATGTACATAGGTACTTATCTCACAAATGCAAAATCTGAAACTTTTATACACCGATATGTCAAAACATAAGTAATTTGTGAGTTGTGACTTGCCTAATAGGAGATCACAATTTCGATAGTTTTTGTGACTCTCACAAGTTGTGACCGTGGGGGAGAATACGAAAAAGTCACAAAATCAATTTCACCACTAGCTGTGACTTGTGAGGTATCAGTGATGTTGGGGAGAATAGGGCTATAAATTAAAAAAAAAAAAACAAAAAAAATTAAAATCTCAAGAATTTTTATAAGAGCTTGTCTTAAAATTAATAAAAACTTGGTTTCTACTACGAAATTACGATATTAAAACTAAGATACTACTACAAAACTAAAATTCAAAGATATTTAAAATCCTAACACTAATATTACTTAAATTACAAAACAAAAAGAAAACACAAAAAAAAAGAAGAGTTAATGTAAAACTAAGTCTAAACTAAGGAAAAGCTATACCTAAAACTACGTTAAATTGTAAAACGACAAAAAAAGAAATAAAAGTAAAAAAGAAAAAAAATTCTTAAAGTTAGTAAAACCTAGATACTACCAAGCAAAATTAAAACAAAAAGAAAAAGAAAATACCTAAAATCCTAAACCTAGGTATACTAAAAATATTAAAAATTATATGTTAAAGCTTAAATTTCAAGAATCGAGAAAAAAAATTTTTAATTTTCGAACTTTTAAAAGAAGTTCCCTACAACTTAAATCCTGATTAGAATCAACTTAAGCCTAATGTTATTTGAAAAATAAAAGAACAAGTTTTGTGCTGCTAAATTATAATGTGAATCCAAATTTATGTAGAATACCTAAAGTTTCGTTATTACCAATAAATAATTCTTTTAATTTACCCTATTCTTATCTATGCTAAACTAATACCGTTTATAAAAAAAAAAAATTATTGTCCGATTGAAATTATATATTTGTGTCTTTTTGTAGAGTTTGGATTAGAGGCCATAGTTAAGTAAAATATTTTGTAAGTGCCACCTTCTTGTTTCCTCTGACTAGAGTTATCCGTCTATTTTTTCCGGTAAAATCCTAATAGATACCTACACCGAGCTCAGTTTAGGTAGGAATATAGGAATAGGGAACTTTTTGATGTGTGGTGGGAAGTTAATACCACTTTAATTGTGACAGTGGGTACAATTTTGGACACCTTATTTTTTAATTTTTTTTCTAATAGTATAGGGTTACCATTCGTCCCCCTTTCAGAGGGATTGTCCCTCTTTCTTATCTCAAGATATTTTTTGTCCCCCAAAAACAAAAATGAGAAAGGGGGACACAAATGTCCCTCTTTTTTAAACATATCTAATTTTTTTGCACCTTAAAGCAATATTTTCATACTACCTACTCAATAATCCCGGCCGTTAAAAGAGTTTATAAGGGGTTCGAACCCATTAAAGAATACTTTTTAGGAAAGGAGATGTGTTCACCACTGCTTACAAAGTTTTTGGAAAATGATTTGGCAGAAGCATATCTATATCTAGGATTGTTTTCAAGCATCGGTTCTGAAATAAATGAAGTTATCCGAAAATTAGAATCCGATGGCCCATTAATTATTGACATGTACAAAATGATCGATAAATATTAATATCGTCTTTAAAAACAAGACAATACATATTGAAAATTTTTATGGCTCAATCGCTCATCAAAAAATTAAGGCTTGTCTAAACGAACAACAAATTAAAATTGTTATGAAAACAGCTAACGTTTTCTTAGAAAATTTAATTAAATATATTGAAACTCGTTTCTTTTCCCAGTATGACTATCTTAAAAAATTGGAAATTTTAAAATTGAATACATTTCCTGTTTTTAGTAACTTTTTAGAACTTGTATCTTCTTTTAAAATTGCTGATATGAATGAAGATAATCTTTTCCAAGAGTACACAACTTTAAAAGAATGTTTTAATTTAATGGAAAAGAAAGAAGTCTCTTGGGAATTAAAGTGGAGACTTTTATTAACGGCGTGTAAAGTTCCAAATTTTGAAAAACAATAAATTTCATTTTTTCCATTCCACACTCCAATGCCCAAACTGAAAGAATTTTTAGTTTGATGGTAAACGCTTGGAGAAAAGATAGAAATCGTTTGCTAGTAGAATCCGTGGAAAATGAATTGATGGTAAAACAAAATTACAAGCTGAATTGTAAGGAGTTTTACAAATTTATTATTCAAAATAACAGCTTACTAAAAAAAATCAGGTCAAGCGAAAAATATGAATAAACCGTTTAATCTTACCGTTGGTGCTTATGTTCCTATTATATGTATTTTGAATTTACAAACAGCTACTATGAGAACCATTGATTTTTTTTTAAGGAAAAAACTTATTTATTTTTGTTGTTTTTGTTTCTCATGAATGTATGTATTTTAGTTGGTAAGTTATAATTTTTGATTTTGTGATTCTTCTTATAATAAAAAATCTAATGAAACTTTGTTTGCTTTTTTATTTGGGTGCTATATTTTCCAAAAACAAGTTTTGTCCCCCTTATTGAACAATTGTCCCCCTAAAAAACTTGCTTTGTCCCCCTTTTCAACATAATAAATCTGGTAAGCCTATAATAGTAAGACATTAATATTATACTGGCGTAAACTTGATATATAATAGTTAAGAATAAAAAGAAAATATGTTCTTCATTGTTAACCAAAAATGATTTTTTTTTCTTTTATAATAGCGTCATGCTTAAGTGAAGGTAATTTTTCAGGGGTGCTGATGGTAAGTTAAAGCGTCGGAGTGTGAGGAGTGACCTGAACGGAAACTAATTGTTCTACTTAGGGGAAGCTCAAAATTCGGGCCGACGAGCTTCCAGGTTGGGTGGGAAATAATGGCCTCGCTGCATCAACAACAGCAGCACCCTAGTGTGGTGAAGTCCGTCCGTGGATTTTTCTTTAATTTTTTTTTAGGCCTGTCTGTGTTTTGTTGGGAGGTGAGGTTTAGTTTCGGGGACAAGATCCCCCCCATTGCGGGGAGTAAAGCCGAGCTTCGCTAGTAGGCCGCGTTCCTGAGCTAGACACTGCAATCCATGCCTAATACACATTCACACGATCCTCACTCATCCTTTTACATCGCAACAATCGTTACTATCGTATTTTGTCACTTATGTACCCAAGTAACACTCTCGTAGCTTTGAGTTTTTAATATGTTCTAAAAAAGTGTTAAAGGAGTGAACTCGGAGACTATTGCTCTATTTTATACTCCGTTGTAGCATCTGACATTTTCTTTTTAATCAAATGCTCTATATTTGAGTTTTAGAACAACTTCAAGCTCTATAGGCTTATAAAGCTTGTTACTCTATTAATATGCTCTATTACAATTTATAACAAAACCTTGAACGAGCTTTACTTAATATTTCAACTATATGCTTTAAAAAGGCCTTATTTGAGAAAATAAATGTTCCTTAGAGCCACTCAGCAGCTTTTTGCTTTTAAACAAATGTCTTGTTGATCAAAAGACATAAGTGTCAAAAAAAATTATTTAACAAAATAAATAGCTGTCAAGAGGTGAAAAAATCGTTTAATCATTTCAAAAACAGTAAGGCTTATTGGAAAAAGGTGTACCGCAACAAAAATGTTAGAAAGTTTATCAAAGATACGAAAAACTACGGTGTCGACCAAATTGGCCGTGTTGAAAGATGCGCTAGTTTGAGTGTTGAAAGTGTTAAGGATTTAAGGGAAGATAGCTTGGTTGAGAACTCATCCCAACTGAATGCAGATGATTGATGAATTATCAGTAAATTTTTAAAATACAAATACACTTGTTCCAATCCTCCGGCAAGCAGCAAACCGAATGAGTGAGCTGTCAAAACTGGAACGTTATCATGAACCCAAAATAATATATCTAGTTTTAATAAACCAAATCAGAACTTTAACTTTTACCAAGTTTAACGCATTCAGAATGATTTTTTCTGCTTTTAGATTGCCAATCGAAAACGCCATAAAACAAATTGACTGTCATAACCTCATAAGTAGCCGTTTTAGAACATATTGCTTTAAAAGAGTATAGTGTGTATACAAAAAAGCGAAAGAAGAGCATCGGGTACCAAGCCAACACCAAAGTGAACAAAATCAGAAACAGGGTGATAACTCTTCATAGCTCATATTTTTTTTAGTTCGGTGCGGGGAAAATGTGCACTCTTCACTTTTTTATAAAATTAAAATAGCTTCTTTTTATGGTCTAAAAAGAATCACGTGACAGTTATAAAATTCACGTAGAATCATATTTTTGTTACCTCACGTGTAAAAATCGTATTATGTATTTAAATTCTTTCGTGGAATTTGTAAACTTCAAGTGGAATTAATAAAATTCAAGTGGAATTTATAAAATTCATTGGAAATTCATAAAATTCACGTGAAATTCATAAAATTCAAGTGGAATTTGAAAAATTTACGTAAAATTCATAAAATTCAAGTGGAATTATATTTTTGTGCTGTGTTTTTGAATTTTATAAATTCTATAAATTTCAGGTGAATTTCATGAATTCCACTTAAATTTTATGAACTTCACGTGAATTTTATAAATTCCACGTGAATTTCATGCATTTCACGTGAATTTTATTAATTTCCCGTGAAATTCGTAAATACACTTGAAATTTAAGTTATCTCACGTGCAATTTTCTGATTACCTGTATGAGTTTTTACGTCAAATTTATAAAATTATTTCACATTTTTGAATTATTTTAAATTTTTTGTGGGACCAACGTGAAATCATTGAAAGAATCGCAGTTCCTTTTGCATGAAAAAGGTAAAACATCATTTTTGATTTTTTTTTTTTCAACCGAGGCACCCTATACGCTATATATAAAAGATGGCTGATAAAATTTCTATAAAAATTTTTTGTAGACATTAGCATTATAGAAGCTCTAAAAAAGATATTGTTGTGGTCCTATTAAAATGGCTGTTTTGGGAGAAGTTATGAAATCTTTCTATACATTTTTTCCATTTTTTTTTTCATTTAAATAGTAAAAAATTTATATTTTAAAGGCGCGTTGTACAATTTCGAGGTGCAACATCTACGTTTGTGATAAAAATAAAGTGGCACACAAAATCATTCCTAAGCATTGTCTTACTCATCAATTAAAGTATTACGATCGTTTATCGTAAATATTTTGCTTAATATAGTTTTGAGTTTTTCTTTGTAAATATTTATGTTTGAGAAATTATTTCAAAGATCATTATATACAAGCAAACAATTCTCTTTGTGTTCTTTTATATTTATATTTTACTAACACTTAAGCAAATCATTTTCATATTACCATTTCAAAGGGAAAAGCTTTAAAACTATCTCTCGATAACGTTAAATAGAGCTAAAAGTGCTCTTAATCAAAATATTAATGTGATTTTGTAGAACATATAGACATTTGAGCATCATATTTAGAGCCCGAATAATGCTTATTTTAGCTCCCAAACTCGAAAAAAGAGCTCTAAACAGGTTCTTTTTCAGCTTTATTGAAGCTATAGAGCAAATTGAAGTTAATATGGCCAAATAATTTAGCTTTATAAGCGCTGCCAGAGCTAAATACGAACTAAAATTGTTACTTGGGTAGTAATTTCGCTTTTTCCAAGTGAACGAGATTTTTTTCATATACCGCTTTGATTTAATGCTTTATCGAACATTCTTAATTTTTTTATGTGAAGAAATATTTTGAATCGATGTTCAGTGCAATTGTTTTTTCGACTTAAAATTATTTAAATCGTACCTGTTTCAAAAAATATGATTTGAAGGTTTTTTTTTTCTCAAAAGTAATATGTACATATAATATTATGTATAAGATTGCGGCGAATCCAAATTTAAACTTTGCTACCTTCTACGGGTTAGAGTAGCAAAATTAATTTTTAATTGCGAGTCAAGTTTTGGATTCGTGAAAAACTTCGAACTCGAAATATAGATCAAACTTGAAAATAACTTGGAAATAACTTAATTAATTACATTTTCGAAATATAAAATCTTGGAAATTTCCTACGAAATAAAAATAACTTGTACGAATGTTCTGTAGTGATAAAGCGAAACCCTGTATTTTGTTTAAATTATAAAAAATAATTCACTTTAACTATTTTCAACTCAATTAGTTAAATAAATTGAATTAAGCCGCGTGACCAACACCATCAACCTTCGCTTTACGATAAATTGGCTTCTTCTTCTTTTTGTTTTCTCTTTTGTTAGCGCGAACAATTAGGCGAATATTTAACTTTGGAAAAACGGGATATTGTAGAACATGTATGAATAAGGCGGTCTGGTCTATTGGAATTGATTGACTTTTTCCATTGACGTCTAAAACAAAATTTTTCCAAATCTTTTTATTAATTTAAATTGCCCTTCGTAAGGCCAACTCTATCAAATCTAACAAACGCAAAATCACTCTTCAAAATGTCGTCGGGCACGTACATACATAAGTCCGTGTGTTATTTTGACTTCGAGAAGGTTAAAAAGTAACGAGACGCATTTTATTTCGGAGATTTTGAACAAATGTTGTCGATTCAGTGTTATTTTCTTCAATTTGCATAAAAAAACTCTCATATACAATACAATATATACAATGCACATAGGCATTGTATATAAATTGTTATACCTATTTAAATTGTCTTTTTACGAAATAGATTTTTAGTTTGACAAGATTTGGCTATCACTTAAAATGGTTTTCTTTTCGGGGTCACCAATTGTAGTGATTAAGAGACACTGTCTTTTGTTTAAATTATAAATAATAATTCACTTTAATTATTTCAAACTTAATACTTCTAATATTGATATTTAGGTAGATAAATTAATTAAATAAATTCAATTAAGCCGCGTGAGTTCCTATACTGTACACACTTTCTTATGCTCTATATACTAACAGTACACAACACACTTAAGTATACTCTCACTATAGTTCATTGATGCCAAGGATGAAAAGAGCAATTAAAAAGTTTTTTTTTTCAATTTCAAAATGAATATCAGGAGAAATAAAATTTAATTAAATTACAAAAAAGATACAAAACTGTAAGTGCTCCCCGCTAGGAGGTGGTCTTTTGAACAGTAAGCCATGGCATTTTTTGTTTCTTCTTTATTTCCCTTTTATTTGTTGACTGTTTCATTACTCTTCTCAGCAGGATTTCAAGATCTTAATCCAAGATGATTAATAACAACTGTTTTGGTTACTTTTTTGCATTTAATTTCTGTAGAAGCCTACTTTATTATTAAAAGAATAAGAAAAAAATTTAATACAATTGTTCATATATGTATTAACTCATAAGATTTGGGTACTTCCTTTTTTATATACGAATTTTTTACTACAAATATTGCATTGTTTCAAATTTCTATTGATATTTCAGAAATGCCCTTATTTTAAAACTAATTGTTTTTTTTTTTAAGTTGCACTTGATATGAGCATTGAGCAATGCTATTCTCTGTTGAATTTATATTTTCAGTACTTCTATGGAATTTAATATTCCAACAAAGCCTACTATAGTCTGTCAAAGCTCTTCAAATCCAGAAATCTCACCATAACTTCAAAACTGCTGCTGTACAGGACCATGGTCCTGCCAGTACTCACGTATGGATCCGAGACTTGGGTGCTTAGCAAAAGACACTCCGACCTCTTAGCCGCGTTCGAGAGAAAAGTCTTAAGGAGAATTGTTGGCCCCATATGTGAGGAAGGGCGATTCCGGAGACGGTACAATCATGAATTGTACGCAATCTACCTTGAAGCAGACATAGTGACAAAAATTAAGCTCGGTAGACTCCGGTGGGCAGGGCACCTAGCTCGCATGAGTGAAGAGGAACCTGCTCGGAAAGTCCTTTGTGGTACATTCTATGGTAGACGGCAGCGTGGTAGACCATGCTTGCGCTGGAGAGATGGCGTAGACCAGGACGCCCGAAGCCTTGGGGTGCGCAACTGGATGGCGTCGGCTCAAGACCGGGATAGGTGGAGAGACTTGTTGAAGGAGGCCAGGACCGGACCCCGGTTGTCGAGCCGATGATGATGATGATGGAATTTAATAAGCTATCACCAATTGAAAAGCTTAACAGGGTATAGACGTAGTGAACATTATAAAATTAATTCACATTTCACCGAAATATAGATAGAGTTCCCAATTATTTATTGCAATCTGATCGATATAAATTGACTGTGTCTTTCAACATCTTAAACGTTAGTGTTTATTGCACTGCTCTTGTTTAAAATATCACACTCTTAAATCTTTTTCTTTCTAATTGTAGTTTTCATAAGCAATGCATATTTTGCACTTCAAAATCAAAATTGTATATTAGTTATTGAACCGAACCGAATATGGAAGGCATTTTTCAACTCCTTTTTTTGCACTTGAACATTGTTTGGAAGCATGATCAAATGGATCAACTTTAAAAGTTAAAGACTTTGGTCCATTTTTTTGAGTATTGTGTCCAATACTCTCAACAGGGAAAAGGTTTTACTAAAAAACGCGGTGGAGGCTAAAATATTCCTGATAAAGTTTTAAAAGTTTCTGTAAAGAATAAAGGGGGCTTGACGAAGAGGCCAATGTGAAACCGTTTTTGAAATCATGTTCAGGTACAGATATCATTAAGCTCCTCCGTTTATCCTATTTCCTTTATTGTCTTGAGTTAAGAGGTATAAAATAAAATCAAATATCTCGACTTGACCACACGAATGTTTTACCTTATATATAAATATATAAAAATCCTTATATGTAATTTTTTTTTATTTTGGACTCTGTAGTAGGTACTTGACCCAATTTTTTTAATTCTGCTGTCGACTCCTTAACAACTTCTATTTTAGCAGGTGTGTGAATTTTAAAATAAAAATGATATGTATGTATGTATTTATAGTTATGTAGTTAAAATATACACTTTCGTTTGAATGGACTGCATCAGCTTATTTTTTTTCCTCGTTTAAAACAACAATACTTATACTGCTTATATAAGAACACTTGGCTTGGCCAGCCTTTTTTGTTTCAAAAATAGCCCCAAGTGTTAATTTGATTCTTCCCAAGGGAGGATTCCACCCTTGTCCCAAGTAAAAGTACACACACTTTGTAAATGCAAATCTCAGAGCTTCAATTTCTGCTATGCTGCTGGAGATACTGCTTCTGTTTTTGTAGCTATGTAGTGCATCCCTCTTTTTCAAAATAATATCCGTAGAAAATCTGGTAAATGGGATTGCTTTGAATGAAATTCGACCGGAATAATTAATTCTATGAACGTATTCTCTTTCTCCAAAACTCTTCATAATATCTCTTTAGTACCAAAACCTATAGATACCACGATACTATATTGAAGGTATGGAATTTATAATTGTAGTGCACTGAAACCATTATCATTTCGAAAAGGGCGGCTTTGATGTTCGACGTAATGATATTAGTAACAGCAACTGCCATTGAAATTGCACCTGTAACTGCAACTGCATGTAATGATATTAGTAATAGCAACTAAAAATTGCAACTGCAACTTCAACTTCAACTTCAACTTCAACTTCAACTTCAACTTCAACTTCAACTTCAACTTCAACTTCAACTTCAACTTCAACTTCAACTTCAACTTCAACTTCAACTTCAACTGCAACTGCAACTGCCATTGAAATTGCAATTGAAACTGCAATTGCAACTGCACCTACAACTGCAACTGTTACTGCAACCGTTACTGTTACTGCAACTGCAACTTCAACTGTAACTGCAACTGCAACTGCAACTACAACTGCAACTGCAACTGCAACTGCAACTTCAACTTCAACTGCAACTGCAACTGCAACTGCACCGCAACTGAAAATGCAATTGCAACTGCAACTGCAACTCCAACTCCAACTCCAACGGCAACTGCCATTAAAACTGCAACTACAACTGCAACTCCAACTCCAACTGCAACTGCCATTAAAACTGCAACTGCCTTAAAACTTAAACTGCAACTGTAACTACAACTGCAACTGCAACCGCAACTGCAACTGCAACTGCAACCAACTGCAACTGCAACTACAACTGCAACTGCAACTGTAACTACAACTGCAACTGCAACAGCAATTTCAACTAAAACTGCAGCAGTAGCAGCTGCTAAGTCAACTCCAAATGCAAAAGCAAGAACAACATTGACAATAAAATGATGCAGTCTCAGTGGCATTACTTCAAAAGATTCTAATTTTCAAATCCCATCCTGGCAAAACTTGTGTACCTACTATGGCAAGATTTTTTTTTCAAGCAGTCAGAATGTGAAGAAGATGACAATTCCATTAGAGAATGCTTGGGGTAGATGCGTGGGATGCAATTAATCGGATCCTTTGTTACTTTTACTTTAAGCAATGAAGAGATATACAGATTCGAGTAGTATTTAAAGTTCCTTTTAAGAATCAGTACAGTTACATATGTACATATATACATACATACCTATGTATGTATATTAACATAAGCAAATTTTGAATCTTTTGAAGACCAAATTAGAAGACTATGCCATGTTGCCCCTTATGTGCCTTTAGTCAACGTCAATGGTTCAATGTAGGTAATTGATGATCCATAGCCAATTGTTGAAAGGAAGTGCCATCGTGATTCGTGTGTCTTTGTCGCTTGTCGTTGTGTAATAGTAGTGCTTATGTACACATATATTATAGTGTTTTGAGCTATTGAATGTATGAGTATGTATTAGCAATCGTTGGTTATTGATTTTGGAAAAAAAGGTGGTAAAAAAAGATTGACTCTCAAGCTGATTGGATGGTTGTTGGTGGCAGCTAACAAGAGAGGAGCAGAAAGGTGTTTCCACCTCTTCTATTATCCTGCCGATAGCAGAGGAGTTCGTAGGTCAAATCAACGGTGGCGTCTAGAGTTACAGTCCAGTCGGGTTGTACTTTTCAAAACACCTTATAGAGCTTCTACGAGTGGTTTGTTCCACTCTCCATCTGTGGAGTTATACTAAGGACCTGGGGATTGTCCTACCGTGATAACTTCCCGACTGTACAGCCATTGCACCAACAATCGCATGTAGATGAGTTTACTGGTGACGAACCAAGTTTCACACTATCAAAATAGCTTTTGATAATAAAAAAAACGCGTACTATAAAATGTGTATGCTTTCCATCTTAACACCGAGCATTTCCATAACTGTCATATTTTACACTGATATTAAAATTCAAAGTTATTTCACTGTTATTTCCCTATTTTCATACTGTTAAATTTATACTATTGCTCTTGAAACATATAATACCCTATATGGAAACACTCTGTCATACTCATAACCGAAACTATAGGACACATTCTACTTTATACTAGGGGGTCATTCCGTAACTCGATTATCGTCAGACGATATCGTTTGAACGATAGTGCTTCCTCTATTTGCTTCACGTAAGACGATAATCGTTCAAACGATATCGTCAAAACGATAGCGTTTGGACGAAAGCTAAATAGGTATCGTCTTGCATTAATTTTGAAGTTTGTAGGTGACTGTAGTTGAATAATTGAGTTCCCACTGTAATTTGACATTTGTTTTTTTTTCTGTTATCTATTAACAAATTAAAGTGAAAATGTTTCGGCACTGCAATTTTAAATAGTGAAAATGAAATTGAAAATTGGAAAAAAAGACAATTAATACGAATACGACGACAATTAAGAGACAAATCAAATCCCTATTCTCTTCCAACCCATGTGTAAGCACGATTACTTAATATACATATATGTATGTATATAAATAATCTTTCCAATTTTATTATTGTGAAATAATGTAGGTATGTATGTATGTAATGCATGTAACCAAAACAAACAAACAAACAAAAATCACACAAAAAGTTATCGGTGTGTTTGGCACAAGAAAATTCTTGCAAATTTTCTGTCAAATCCAATAGAAATAAAAACAAAATTTGCAAATTTCAAGTTACCAAACGGGCAAAGTTTTTCATTTTGACATTTAACTGCAGTTTGAGAATATCTGAAAAACACCAAACGATCTCAAACTGAAAACGATAGACGAGACGATAGTGATAGAGTTAAGTGAAGCAAATTTTTGACGATATCGTTAACGATAATCGTTTGACGATAATCGTTTCGAAAATTACGGAATGACCCCCCTGTTTTTTGCGATAGAAAATCAATACATTTCACTTATTTTTTTTTATTACAAAGTGAATTGACTTTAATTATTAAAATGTATCCTGACATTGATGAGATCATTTCAAATTCAAATCAAGTAAATTTACAACTTTTCTTTCAAGGACAACCCATTTGAGAAAGCTAAAATGTTAGGTACACACAATGCGATATAAAGTTATAACTACATCAATGAATCAAATGGCTTAAGTAATAAAGTTATCAGAAACTAACGAAAGGACATGCCAAATGGTTAGATTAGGGGAATACTAATTCAAGGCAAGTCAAGGGTCCATACCAATAACAAAAAATAAAATGAAAAGAAAAGAAAAGAAAAAACCATCCCTTTAAAAAAAAGGAAAACGCCATTCATGTGTTTTGTAACGACATTTTTTGCGTAATAAATCGTTAGCTTCAAATCGGTGACAATAAAGTATTGCTTTTTTTCACTATAATACGAGCTAAACCTACCTACCCCACACATAGGATATCGTTTGAAAATGTTATACCTATATCTAGCAATGTTTATTGATATGGGTTGACCGCCCTTCTATTCTTATCATCAAATGACACTTTCGATGACGATAATGGTTAGAGTCCTGCCAAAAACGAGGCTAACAAACCGAAAACCCATCAATCGAAGGTATACGTATGTATATTTATGTATTATTGGCATATAGCTACCTAACGTACTCGTACCTTCTATAAATAAGTTTTGTTGAAGTCAAAGATAACATTGCACTGAATCATTTTTCAACTATAATGAGCTCCCAGGAGGCTATCAATGGTGGTGGGATTAGAAATATTATATCGGAAAATCAAACATGGATCGGGTGGTATCTCTCGGTGGTATGACGAACCTGCCATTTTCTGGTCAGAAGCCGAAATGATATAGTTTCAGTGGATTGAGGAATATTTTCTTTTGTTCCTTATGACATTGTTGCATTGAATTGGGGTCTGTCTTTGAGGACTTTTCTGGGGCAAAGATATGGTTATATGTAAGTTATACCTAACTATAAGGCAACAAAAGGAGATCAACTTAACACTTTTAAAACAATGGTACACTATATTTGTTTGTACATTTATGTATGTAGTAGATGCTGGATTGCCAAGTCATGTGTTTTATATGTACTTTAGAACAAATGCGGATATATTGCGTTTCACCAGCGTTATGCCAGCGTTGCACCAGAATAACACTTGGGTTACGCCAACGTTACGCTAGCAGCGTTGGGCCAGAGATATTATCAGCGTTATGCTTGTAACATTTCAGCGCAGCGGGGTTTTGGTTCCTGATAGTTGCCGGAATAGCTCCTTTTCGACGCTGGCTGATTCTTTTAAATATTTTTAAAAACTTTAGGAAAAAGTAAAAGCTAAATTTAAAGCCTTGCGTCATTAAGTCTCGATAAAGTTATTACTATTATTTTAATGTTTAAATGAATCATGAAATTAACGCTACATGCATTGTGTCAAATTCTCGAGCTATCGTAAAGATTGACTACACAATATACATGTACATACATAAGTACTGTACACATGTGCATATTAAAATTTTAAATATAATTCAAATGTTATGTCAGAAATGACATTAGTAAACAAAACATTTATGATCAGCTATTGTTGTACCAAATTCCACTGTGCAGCGTTAAGTTTCCGTAATGCGACTGCGTTGTGCTACTGTTGCAAAAATTTTGCCAGCGTTACAACAGCACGACTCTAGTTCTACCTCAGCCATATACCATCGTTTCGCAATGCGTTGCACCAGCGCAGTGGTAAATCAGTAATGGCACCAACCAAAGTCCAGTTCATGGCCGTATTCAGGGGGGAGGGGGGAGGGGGTTCACAGGGGTTTGAACCTCTGGAACACGTACAGCTAGTGACAAATGCGTTTCGAAAAATTCGAGAAAATGTTGTTGCTGAATTCAAAGATATCTTTGACGCTGCGAAAGGCCTTCTAAATATTGTGGATGAAAATGAAACTTTAAAAACTCCAGCATTGAAGCAGCAACACCGAGCCAATGTAAACACCTCAGATCCTGAAAATTATTTTAGGATAGTTGTTATGATTCCTCTGCTAGATGATTTCATAACTGAGCTTAAAATGCGGTTTGAGAACCATAAGTCTGTCCTATCATCACTGTATATTTTGATATCTTCAGTACTAGGGAAAAGTGAAGAAAAATTTAACGCAGAAAACTTCCAATTTTATAAAAGATTTTTGGATTGGGGCACGTTTAAGGCTGAGTTTATGATGTGGAAGATAAAATGTCATGAACAGGAAGAAAGCCAACGTTCAAAGACATCTATAACAGCTCTTGGAGACTGCAGTAAGGATATTTTCCCCAATAGGTATACATAAACTTTTAAAAATTTTGGCAACTTTACCAGTATCAACATGCTCTCCTCAAAGAACGTTTTCGACGCTGAAACGACTGAAAACATTTTTAAGAAATTCCACGAGTGAAGAACGGTTAACTGGATTAGCGTTAATGTCAATTCGTCGACATATCGAAATCAATACCGACGAAGTGATTGATGTTTTTGGAGTAAAAAAGGCCAGGCGATTAGATATACTTATGTAAAATAATGTTAATTTTTGCTTGCTCTTTGTTGTTCCTTCTTTAACCTATTTTACCTTTTTCCGTTATATGTACATAGGTACATATAAATACTACTCATTAAATATAACTGAAATTTGGAATTTAATATTTTTTATTACCCTCAATATTTTACAACATAAAAGGTGAAAAGATATTTTTCAGAAAACATAACCCCCCCCCCCCCGAAATATTTGTCTGGCTACGGCCTTGGTCCAGTTTGTTGATATTTGGCAACACTGTTATATAAGAAGTTTAATATACTTTCCTATTTAGACGTACGGGTATTATATACTTATGTATATGAGCAGTTGATTATTTTATCCAAGAAAAAAGAAGCAGAAGAAGAAGAAACTGATAATAAATTTTACTTGACAATTTGCACCTCTGGTCCCAAGCTAATAGCTTAAGTTTGCTTACATTTTCAAAGATGTATAAAATTAAGTTTATTATTAAATTCGCACGAATTTTCGTTTCGATTGGTAATCCCGAAGAACTCTCAGGAATTTTCCAAACCAAAATGCCGAACGAACAAATTCCAATTTTTTTTTTCAAACTCAAATCCTGAATCGATGTTCTCTTCTTTTCAAATGAATAATAAGTCTGTTTGGTTACTTTTGTAGCACGAAGTGTTTAATCTGTCAAATTCTCGAAAAGAGGGGAAAATTATCTCAGAGAGAGTACAACTTGTCGCAAAGTAACCAAACGCTTTTGTTTCACTTTTTGCATGAACGTCAGTATGATATATATCAGTATGAATCTTTTTTGTGAAATTTTGATTTATTTATAAAACCGAAATGCCTTGAAAGTGTTTTAATCGTGGTGTCGGAAATTTTGAATTCGTCGACATCCAGTAAATCAGAAAATGATTCAATAATAACCGAGTAAATTTTGAAAATGATGGATAATTCAGCCGTGGATTCATTTGTAATAGACGAGGCAATGCAAGGAAGCAGTGCAAAAATAAATTGCATCAAAACTACCTTCCCTTTCCATTTTTAAATTTCAAATTTTCAAATCGTAAAAATCCACAAAGGCACATAAGAAACAAGTGACAATGACACAAATAGCAGTTGCTAATTTTGACAGTTGTTAAACTCCTTGCACTCGGAAATTCTTGTAGCAGAAAGTTGCAAGTTTTTTCATGGAGGGGAAATTTTTTACTCTCTCATTGTGCTCTCTTGTTGCAACTTTCTTGAGTTAACAAACAGGAATTTGTGAAACGTTGTGCGACGTCGTACGACGTTGTACGAAGTTTGTGTAACCAAACAGACTAAAAATGAAGCAAATTCACATAGTCCATAATTAACCAAAGTCCATAATCAAATTGTGGACTTATATCCTCTGAAGCTCTTTTGTCCCTGCACTATTTTTGGTTAATTATGTATGTATATCAGATTTTTTCCTCAAATGTCATTATAATGCAAAAAGAAATTTGTATTTCTCTTGATAATGTCACTTTTTTGATAAATGAATGCCAGTACAGCTTGACAATTGAATAAAATTGACAATTTTCTAGTTTTGTTAATGTGACAAGAGGAACTCTAATGATGACACAAAAAAAGACTTCCACAATTCTTATTAAATCTCTATTGGAATCATAACTTATCTACGGTTATTTCAAATGTGATGTTTAAAAACACAAATCTATTTTTAAAAAAACTAGCCTTTAACACCACGATTTCATTTGACTCTTCCTAACGTCTTATAAAACTATTACGGTTGTAATCGGGTTCTGTAAAGAGTGTATCCAATATATACATATGTATAATATATTTTTTTTAAGATAGTATCAATTAGCACATATGTAGATATGTAGCTATACCAACTTATGTGCAGTACATACAGGGTTTTCATTTTATGTGGTTATTCTGTTAAGGACACCTGAGGGATTAATTAAATCGGGAAAAGGCTTGTATGTATAAATGAAAAACATAGATACAATAGAATGGTTTGGATTTGCTAAAGAGTTAGGAGATACTTTTACCTACAGATGTTCCTTCCTCTTCATTTGTTTACCCATTTTATTTTTGTTATTATCCATTTTCTTCCACCTAGAAGGAGAAAAAGAAAATCATAAAATAAATAGATACAACGGTAAGGTCATAAGATTTTCAGTGATTGATTTGGAGTAAAGTTTTTAAATGCGACTAGAGCAAGTTTTGGATTCGTTAAAAATTCAAACTCAAGATTTTGATCAAACTTGACATTACTATGATATGAAACTCGGAAAAAGCTGGTCTCGCAATAATGACTGTCTATCTGTCCGTTGGGCTAAAGTTTGAGTGGGTGGGTGGATTTTTTTGAAACTTGGTGTACCTACTTATAGTGTTTTGCATCATAAGTTTTTTTAATCTTTTATTGGAAGTATTTGACCAATATTAAAGTATTTGACCAATATTAAAGTATTTGACCAATATTAAAGAAGCAGAAACCTTACCTACTCGTGCGGTGGGACCAAGATTACATCAATTCCCACACTAGATTTATTAGATTGAGTTCGGGATAACTAAAGTTAGTCCATTAAGGTGCAATAGGAGTTTAACAGGAGTTTTGAGTATTAAACAATGATTGCTAAAAATGATTATAGACTACCTTACTCACTCTTGTCCTGATCCCTAAAAAGTGGCATCAAAAAACAACATCGACTAAATAAACATATTATACAGTGCAATAAATTTTTATTTCATTCCATTTCACTTTTAATTATATTTGTTTCACTCTTTTAAAATACATTACATAGCTAAACAAATATCAAATAGAGTCCACCTTACAGATTCCCTTATACTGGCATTACCTACTTACATACATACCTACTAAAGCAAAACAAAAAAAGCCATCAGAGAAGACTTCTTTTACAATTTTAAGCCCGCTGCTACTTTAAACCGAAGAGGAAATATGTAAGTATAACAAAAAAGAAGAAGGAAACAATTTAAAATTCAAAGCAAAATACGTTACGTAAGTCTTTATTTTAGACACGTGCGCCTGTGGAATCCTTTTAACTCTTACATAAGGATTCATAATGGGAATATAAATATATGTACCTATATAAAATATATATGTCACGCAAACAAAAACGTGGAATCAAAGTTTTTCTCCCGAAGGACAAAAACATAACGAAAAAGGAATTCACAATAGTCATATAGCCATTTTTGGATTGTGTTAAGCATTTCTGCATCTCTATCATCGCATAAGAGAAAAAGAATGAGAACAACAAGCATGGTCGCATAGAGTATGTATATAATATAGTACTCGTATACCGCGTTCCAATTGTTATTCTCTTTGGAATTCATGTACGTGGCTATCTATATTTCGAAGCATTGTACAAACAAAATATATTATAGAACACAGCTTGACTGTTTCGAGGGGATGCAAAAACACTAAATTTGTTTATCTGCAGTAAAATACTAAGCAAACATATTGCTTCTTCTATACTCTACTATCGTCCAACGGCAAGCCCATCCATATCCAGATCCAGAGAGAAAGAAGGTGCTAGAGACTGCATATTGTAAAATCACAAGTCAATGGTCGATGCAATGAAACTTAACGACAAAGGACTCTACAGCTAAAACCTCTCAAAGTGGTAAAACAAGCCGTAGCCAAATATTTTTGATCTCATATATTTTTGCCCCCAAGTAAGTTAGGGTTTCGCAAAAATATAGGAAGTTAAAAGGGTTTCCGTTAAATCAAAGTCTAATAAAATTATAAAGGTAAAGAACTATCATCGTTAGAATTTGTTGGAACCTAATGTCATTCGACTTCCACCATGATAGTACTATAATTTTCATATACAAAGGTTATTTGCTTCTTTTTTTTTTGGTTATCAAAAATAATTATCTATCACTAACGAGCGACCAATTATCCACCTTACCACTAAAATGTTATGAGTGTGAGCAAGCATCATTCACCAATGAAAGAGTTGTTAGGCGAATATTTCACAGGTTGAAGAATTAACCTCCAAAATCAATCGTTATTAGAGTGAAAACTCAATCTTTAGATATACATACATTGGACTATTTGGTCCAATTAAAGGAGCAGAGAGTATTTAGTCCAATAAGTACCTAACACTTTATTGGAGTTAATACTTACTGATATAACTAATTCAACATTACACACATTGCAGTATGTGATTCAATAATTCAATTTTGATTATATAAAACTGTGATAAAAATAAAATGTGGTGAAGGTTATGTCTTCGACGCTATTTTAACTCCTTATGACACCATTTTGTATTATTTATTCTTATTTCTTATTAAGAAACTTGTTAGCCCTTATCAAGAGGAGCATCACTATCTTGACATCCAGGAAGTAAAATAACAGAAAAGTATTTTTATTCAAGATTCATTAACGGCAATTCACTAAGCCATAGAACTATTATTTTCTAAGAAGGCTTAAGCTTGTCTGGGGCGTCTTGATATCCATTTTACAAATCAGTAGGATCATAGAAAATATATAGCGAAGAAATCTAGATTCTCAAAAATATTTCACGGCAAATTATTGGCAAATTTCATCCAACTTGTCACTTTCTGATGGCCATGAACGTTGATTCGCTTAGTTGACAATCATACCAATGTCTATGTGCTTCTTTATTATAAAATAAGCTACCTACGATAAAAGTTAAAGCCCGTAAATTCGCAACAGACTCTCGTATAAAATTATCAACAACTAATTCAACAAGCGGTATGTTTTTTAATGAAATTTACTATTTCTTACACCAACTGACTCCTTCCGTAATTAAATTTTCATCCGCTTTCTTGGCTACGTACCTGACAAGATAAAAATAGGGTTAAAATATGAACAAGAAAAATCCTTTTTACCCACAGAGAGTGTTCGTTGTCCATGCACACACAGTCAACAATCACATCACCTTCTTCATTCGGCCCCGCGCTGCGCCGCGCCGGCCGGCCCAGCCGCGCCCCAAGGATACAGCTTCTGTTGAATTAAATTTACATAATGGCCAAGAAAATATTTTCTTATTTTGGTTCTCATTCTCTTCTACCACTTTTTCCTACGACCTACCCTCCTGGCGTTCTGCATACACTGCACAGGCACACAATTTTTATCTCTCCTGCATCAAGATGGCACAGAGTTGGGGTGCTTAGAAATAAAGTGGCCAAATGTGTCCTTTTTTTGTGCCCTTTTCTATATATTTATATGTTGTCATCTTGGTCCTTAGAATGAATGGAATAAGGACGTACATATCCTTATTCAGCCAAATAGACAGTTTGGCTCAATGAAAGTAAAACTGCTTACACAAATATTTCAGATGCTTCAATATACACACATACATTTGTATGTATGTACAGTACATAATAATATACACACTCGTATATTTTATCAAAATTGACTTTTTAGGTTGTTTATGTTATTTGTTGCATCTAAATTGGTTAGTCTAACATGGGTAACATTTAACATAACAACTTTAATATTATAGTGTGTAATGAGATTCAATGTATGTACAAAGATAGACACTTTGTGTGTGTTTGTTGTGAAAGCTTTTGTCATAGTTCTAATTTTTTTTTAAAGATGCAAAGATAATATTGTTGATATGCGTTTAATAAATTTTAGCTAAGAAGAATGAATGAACGAAGGACGGAAATGAAATTTTAAGAAAATGAATATTTAGTAAACTTATACCTTCTTAGGAGGGGTATATTATCCAATAAGTTTGGTGAACAAAGCATTTTTTGTGTTTGACGAAAGAAACTCACGAAGGTGCCTACTTCATATATTGACATTTAAAATTTTTGACGTAGAAACCTATAATTTAAATTTTGAGAAAATTGTGTGTTTTTGAGAGAAATGGCAAAGAAAAAGACTAAGAAACTTAAATAGTAAGTTGTCAACCAAACAATAAACAAATAAGTTGATATGTAATGATTAAGGTTTCAGTGTGTGATGAATATAAGTAAAGCTGACGATGGTATTAAACTCAATTTATGTAGTTGAGATGATTCTGCAAAAGGTTGAATAAAAAGTCAAATTTTCAAATATGGTGCACAAAAAAATTCGTACATATATGCCTCAGTGTACACTGCTTTAGTCAAACCAACAAAATTGCAAGTATACATTATTCCCCTCCAATAATATGCCTAGGTATATATGTAGAATTTGTTAGTAATTGGTCATTTGTATGAGTATGTTAACAGCGCAGCAATGCGAGGATTGAATAAGATTGCCAGAACAAGCTATTTAATGCCAATTGTGATCTAAGGCCTTTTCAAACTAAACTTTTAAGCTGTGATTTGAGACTTCTTTAACTATGTACTTAATTTGACCGATTTTAGGCATAAATTTCCAGTTCAAGAAATAAATCAATCCAAAAATATATGTACTAGTCTTTACTTGCGACTTTAGACACAAAGGCAAGTTTTGAATTCGTACCTACAACAAAAAAAAAATCAAACTCGAGATATTAATCAGGTCATAGAGAACGTGCAAAAGTGGGTCCCGCAATTCTGTCTTTATACCTGGAACTACATCCTAAGCTACCTACTGTAGAAATCTTCTTCAAACTTGGTTCCCAAGTTTTTTAGGTAACTCCCTAGAAGCGATATCGTTGTTTTTCGCCCCAAAAATATCGGTACTACTTGTCATATAACCATTAAAACAAATGATATTAATTGAAGAAAACAACTCTTAACGATTTTGATGAAATTTTGTGAGTGGGGTTTTGTATGGAATCAAAATTATTTGGTCGAAAAATATTTTTTCAAAAAACCGTTATCAACGAAACCTACTACAGAACCAGATTTTTTGTTTTCGATTTTCTAATAAATGGTTTGACGAATTGTGATTAAATTATTCATGAAATTTTATCAAATGTTTTAAGGAATATGAACTAAGCCTCTGGAGAGTAAGAATATTACTAGGACTCAAAAACCAAACTTAAACTTACTAAGACCCAACTTATCAACACTCCATTGCATTTAACAAATTGTTCAATTTACAGAGATTTTATGAGATTAATCCAGTATCCCTAAATAAGTTAATTGGATGTGAATAATAAATCTTAAGACTTTAACAGCCTGTTAAAATTTTAAAAACGTTTGGTGCAACAGGCCATTTACCAAAATATTTCAATGTGAACGAGTAACTTTGATCCACACATACCTGAATTTATAATCTTAAACTTAAGTTCAGTGCCGTCTGAATTGCTGATCAGCGTATCAGCGCCCAAATGATACGTTGCCGCATTTGAAAACTTTCATTATGATCGATCAAGCTTAGTTAAAGTCTAAAGGTACTCATTCAAAACACAGAAATAAAAAAGCACTCTATTCAAATTAAGTGTCGATAGCGATATAGTCTCGACACTATAAACTATTTTTCTATTAGAAACAATCGTCTTTTACCTATTATTTTGATGATCTCTATTATTTCTATGATCTCTACTGGGACCACAACTCTCCTACTTCACTGCTTAATTTTAAGACTAAACCAGTGGTGATCGACGGTGGATCCTGTAGATATCTTTATAATGAATATTTGTCTTCTATTAGAATACTTAACAGTATCGATTCTGTGTCGGTAATGTGAATCTTGCTTAACTATTTATTAAAATTTTTCGGTTGAGTTGGTTGAAATTTCGGAAGCTTACCTCAGAAGGGCACCTCAAATTATTCGTGCTAGAAAGTAAAATCAAAAACACTTATGTAATTTAAAGTTGCAGTTAGTGAATTTAACCCCCACGAACAATCGACTAACAAACTTAATTTCCAATTGGTTGGAAATTACTCGTAGGTACTATTTTGGAAATTTAAATATAACTTTCATCTCAGGTCCCCGACCAGTGAGACGAGGAGATCAAGGCTCCTCATCTCACGGCTAGTCCCAATTGTTAAACAACAAAAAAGAAAAATGCACTTTAAAGATCATTAGCAGTAGATCTAGATACCGATCTGTATTTATCGTAAGACCGCTTTAATTTTATATTTTGCACTTTAACTCACCCCTCGAATTTAAATGTACTTCTGAAGTACATCTATCTGTTCTAATTTTTGGAGAATGAACAAAATCTTCAAAAACAGTAGAAAGGTGTATTCTTCGGATAGAAATAAATAATCGAGTTTTAAGTCATTATTAAATAACACATTTTGACTAAAGTTTTAAGTTCAGAATCGTTCTGCCATGCCCTGTCATTACCACAACAACAATTTAGTTTCTGCTGATCAACAACAGCGGCTAGCGATGGATTGATGTAGAGACTTGTTGAAGGAAACCATAACCTCGTCTGTAGAGCCGATAATAATAGAAATCCCATTGACGGACAAAACTTTTTTGACTCAATAGCTTTAGAATAAATTCAGACCAAAATTTTGGTGGTATCTTACTGATAGAAAATAAACATGCATTTTAATATTTGTTAAAAAAAAAAAAACGAAAACATAATTGGGGTATTTATGAAAATTGTCTAACTTTAGGCACTTGTTTGGAAAATATGTTCAAAAGCCTTTTTGTCTTGTAGCTGTCTAACTAAGTCACAACAGTAATTTGTCCTGTTCGTGAATAATCTGATATTTATTTTTATCAAATAAAACACATCCTGTCCTGTTCATGAGCTATTAAGGGAAGAATATTTTGAGTTGAGTGGTTTTTAAACTTAGATCCTTCCGTGAATACCGGCCTAGATGGACACAAATCTTTGAGTTTTCAAATTCGATTATTTGCATTACGATAGAATTGTGAAATGGGTAATTTTATCTCCAAAATTCAATATTCCACTAGAAATAAAACAATTCTTTTTTTTTTAGATATTTAATAATTATAACCTTTAATAATATTTTATGTTCTTCGAGTTTTACAAAATATCACATTTTAAGCTTTTTGGATTTATCCATTCATAATAATTTCTAAAACAATATTTTTCTTCATGTTAAAACTTATAGATTTGAATTTTTCAAAAACGATTAATTTCTGTCAATGATTAATTTTCTTTAAACTTTCGGTATACTACATTCAAAACATTTATATTTTTTTTGTTATTTCATTTTTGTTTCTTATTAAAAATTTCAGGATTTTAATTTGTGTTGGCTAAAAATTCAAAAAAGAGAGATTTTATTTCACGACAAAGTGCATTTTAAAGTCAACAGAGTTTATTTATTTTTTATAAAACAGTTCTTAGTTTAGATTTAAAGTGTGTGTTTATCTCCGTGATTACCAAAAAGTTTGAATGTTTTGATTTTACAATAAATTGGATTTAAAATACTATATATAATAATATATACTCGTATTTTATTTTTTATCCCTAGGAAGTTTACTGTTTTCCGTTTTTTTTTAATTGTACATATTATACAGAAGATTTACATTATGGTAAATATATTTCTATAAATATTATATAATATTACTAAATACGTCTTTTTTGTTTGTTTTCATCTTAAAAACCAATGTACATAGTGATAATAATATTATATTATAACTATTTGCATTAAATTATAAGTTTTTTTTATCAAGCAATATATATAGTATATTAAGTTTTCATATTTAATAAAAAAAAATAATCTTGGTTTTTTATAATAATTTTTTACTTATTAATTAATGCATTATTTCTAATAATTTAATTTTTTGTATTTTTAATTCTATATTTAAACGCTTTAAAAGAGAACTTTTGTTTAATAAGTTTTGAAACTAATTTTTAGTTAGTTATACACATAATTGTTTTGCATTTTTTTTGTTATTATTTTTTACAAGTTTTTTTTTCTATTTTAAGTTGTAGGCAGTTTTAACTTCAGGTTCAATTCATCATATTTTAATAAAACTCAAATATTTTTTTGTGTATAAGTAAGTTTAATAAACTTTCTCAGCATAAATATTCCAAAAATCGATTTTTTTAAATTTAGTAGTGTCTGAAATTGATAAAGAAAACAAGTTTTTTTTTCACTTTAATAATGTTTTTATTTTTAAGTTTTAAATAAATTAATAAGATAAAAAATATTAACAAAAGAACGTACCGACTTATTTACAGAAAAATGGCTGTCTACAATCTTCAATATCTCCAAATGTTGATGGGTTATTTGAAGAATGATACTGAATTACTTGGCATGAAGCAGTCTTCGAATTATATTCCTGAAAATTAAGAAATGCATTATTTATTTATTTTTAAAAAATAATTTTAGTTTAAGAAAATCATAGTGGATCACGTTTCAGTGAAAATTCAGTTACAAAACTCGGCAACTTTTTTATGTTGCATTGAATCGTGGTCGTCGGGTTTACGGAGTGTTTCAGCTACTGTGCTTGGAGGATTGGAAAATATTCTATAAAAACTGAACCACTTAAAAAATGTCATGTCTTCAACAAAATAGGTATGTAAATAGTAAAATTAACACCTTAAATATAATATTTTTTTTCGAATCCTAAATCTCGAATATCTTACATCATAAATGGCTCAAATGGTGATAGAGTTGTAGTCTTAGCCGCCCAGTCAAGATAAAGACAATCGTTGGTAAATAAGGATAACAAAATCGCGATCTTCAATTTCTTAAATCCAAAATGAGAAAATCTCGAATCGCCAAATTTCGACGCTCTAAAATCCCCAAATCTTTAGGGAAAAAGTAGCTCGAATTATCTTAATTTAAAATTTCTTACGTCCCAATGTCAAAAATCCCGAATGTCGGAAAATTCAAAATTTAGAACCTCCCAAATCTAAAAATCTTGAATGCTCAAATCCCGAACAGTTCAAATTTCTAATGTCTTACAACTTTAATTTATATTCATCAAATAGAGAACGAATTAAGAGTCTAAAATCCTCCAATTCCAAAATCTTGAATGCCAAGATCTTGAAGTCCGGATCAAAATATCTAGGGAATTCGGGAATGCAAAAATCACTAATTGCTGAGGAACAAATTGATGAAATTTTGAATGTTTAAATAGCTCAAATTCCCAAAAGTCCAAGATTTTGAATGCCTTAAAACCTAAAAACTCAAATAGCTCAAATCTTTAATATCTTAATTCTCGTATTCAAGAATCTTAGAAGAGCCAAAAACCTCAAATGCAAAATCCCAATAGCCAAAATCGTGAATCCCAGAATAACTCAAGATATCACGAACAGGTCTAAGTCCCGAGAGTCTGGCATTTTAAATATTCGAAAAGAGCAAGTTTTTCAAATCTTAAATGTCTGAAATCCAAAATTCTGAATATCTGAAATTAGAGTAATAATAATGGCCAAATTATCGAATATCCTAAATCCTAAAATACAAAACACCGATACCCCAAAAGTATCAAATGCGTGCAAATCAAGCTTTTCTAAGATGCAAGATAAAATAATTTTAATCCCAGCTCTCACTCATTAGAATAAAAAAAAAATGCAAATAAAAAAATTGATAATATAAAAGTATTATTTCATTTGTTAACTCTTGACCTAACGTGCACAAAACATGTAACTGTTTAATACGAATCATCCTGTTTCTAATTAAGATTCTTTTGTCCTTTATCATACTTTATTTCAGCTGTTGCAAAATAAAAAAAAAATAAAAAAAAAATTAAAAAAATTGACCTACGATTTGCCAACTTAAATAATGTCCTCTAAATGTTTACGTCATTAGCACAAACAGTGTATGTATGTATAGTATAAAATCTGTGGCGTATCCCTTTTATTTTTCATCCATTTTCTTCTTCTTTTTTGATAGAAATTACATGGTACGGCTGACGGACGCCAGAAAATTTGAAAAAAAAAATAAAATAAAAAGGGCGAAACAATATAACACCCACAACACCATTATTGCAATCAGTACTACCTACACTACATGCTACCATAAACGATTTAGGTGTCTGGCTGAGTTGGTAGGTTTTAAAGGGAACTGGCGCAACCAAAACTCGACTTCCTATTTTTGTTTTAAATATTTTTTGCGGTTTTTGGTGTTTTTGTTTTGTTGTCTTGTTGCCTTTTAACTTGTTTGCCCACGTCCCTATGATAAACAATGTTGTCGCACTTACCACCCAGCCTATCGTGGCTAAAATCCCATAAACCAAACAACATTAAAAGTACGCATAGAGCCTGCGCTATATGTCTGTGCAATTTGTGATATCTGTGCGGCCTGATCTATAATGGGATTTGTCACGTTAGATGGCTGATGTCCCATGAATTGTATATAGCTTTGTGGTGGCTTGGCTGCTGGTGCGATGTATACGAAGACCACTCTACTGGCGGATTTTGGCAAATGGTTGCATCAGGATTTTCCATTTAGCTTTTGTATCGCCTCAGCCACCAGCGCAATATTAGCACTCACCTAAGAGAGAGGTTTTAGTTTCTTTTTTCACTTTATTTTTTGGGTGAATTAATGTTTAAAAGGGTTTCGTTTTTTTTCTTGTTATTATTCAACCAACACAACTGGGATTGTAATGCCCTATTTTTATTAAAAAAAAAAAAACAAATAAATTCTTCCATAGCGTGGTCTTTACGTAAACAGTTGTAGTTCACTTGTTCGGAATACTGGTTGTTGAGTTAGCTTAGTCCTTTGAAATGATGTGAATGTTAGAACTAAAACCTAAACCGGTTCTTTATAACAACGAAATTTAAAATTAACCAAACCTCGAATGTCATAAATCTCGAAATCACATGCCCCGATGGCGTAGATTCTGATTTCTAAAAATACCGAATGTATTTAACCACGAATGACAAAAAAAGTCGAAGTACCAAACTGTTCTAAAAATCCTGAATGCTGTGATTCCCTAAATTCAAAATACTCTCTGGAAAAGGAATCAAATAAAATGCAGTGTCCAATAATGTTTGAATGTTTAAAATCTCGAATGTCTAAGATCTCTCAATCCCGAATGCTTAATGAAATGCTATGAATGCTATGAAAATAACGAATGACCAAAATCCTAAATTTCTTAAATTCCATAAGCCTAAATCTCAAATTTCTTACTCGGAGTTAAAGTTTCGAATGCCATGTGAATTTCTAAAATCTTTATTTCCAAATGTCATACCGACTACCAAAATTTGGAATAAGTAGAATGTCTTAATTCTTAAAATCCAAAATATCGACTCAAGTATTTGATAAAGTTTGGCATCCTGCTCTTTTATCGAAAATGCGTGCTTTTGGTATCGATGGAACCCTTCTTGGATTAGTACCTTTTTTCCGAATCGCTCTATACAAGTAGTATTAGACGGATTCTAGTCTAAAACTCACAACATAAATGCCGGTGTGCCACAAGATTCCGTTTTGTCTCCGACCCTCTTTCTCATTTTCATTAATGATCTCCTGTCTGCAACTACTAATCCATTAAATTGTTTCGCTGACGATAGCACCCTTAGCTTTTCATATTCGTTTCCAGATTCACATCCCTGCTCTTGGGACGTGGAACTGAAACGGCTAAATATGATAAGTATGTACATTAAATCCTGGCTTAGACAGCATTGTACAATGGGGATTAAAAAATCACGTAGAATTTAATGCTTCGAAAACTTAATGCTGCCTCCTGTCGTTATAGCGAGACGTACCCCCCCTGCCATTATCTATGAGTGGCACTTGCATCGAAGAAACCAATCAGCTTGCGATTTTAGGTATGTGTATCAGAAACCATCATTTGTGGAATGATCACATACTTAACGTTGCCAAAAATGCCGCAAGTTGTTTAGGTTTCCTTTGGAGATCAAGAAATTCTTTTAGCCTTCTGATCTGGCTATTATTTATTAAAGGTATATACGTCCAAAGCTTGAGTATAACTGACATCTCTGGGCAACTTACTTGGGCCTCTTGGACAATATACAAAGACAAGCCTTCAAAATGATCGGAGAAACATCATTGATACTTTTACGTCACTTGAACACCGGCGTAACGTTTCCTGTCTCTCACTCTTTTTATCATCTCCTTTCAAATCTCCTCCTACTTACCTAAAGCTTGCACTGTGGCTCTTACATATAAAGGGTACATAAAATCCCATTTAGTCCGAGCTAAATATAAAAAAAAAAAAACTAAAGCACAGCTTACCTATGTGTAGAAAAAATTTGAGCTTGGTGTTTTCTTTTTTTTTATTGATTATGTTCGGCAATGTTTGAAGGATTTTAATATGCCCGTATTGCCATAGCGCACGGAAGATTGCGTTTCTACTGTGTTTTCAAACCCTGTACGCTTTTGTTTTTACCTAGGATACAAAACTAAATTTTTTTCATTTTATTATCCGATGTAATACTGGTAGGCTAATTTATCAGATGATAATCATATATATTCCATTAAAATGCTCTGAAGACAGGATTTAAACCCAAAGCAAAGGAGAAAAGCTTTAGATGGGTGCAAAAAGGATTTTATTTTGTACTATAAAGGATCATCAATCAAATGACCTGTATTTCATACGTAAACCGAAGAAGAGATAAGGAATTATTAAAATAGATTACAATCATTTATTATTATACATTTGTCTATGTGAATTCTTCCTATATCCAAGTCCTTTAACCCGGGTTGTGAAAGTCTTTTATGGGCACTTATATGAGGAAAAAAAATAAAGATAAGGCTACCGATGACAACTGACAGTTTAGAGAAAACTTATACGATAGTTCTTATTGCGCAAAAACAAAAACATCTTTCAGGAAGGATAGCCTACATTATAAAGGTATAAAAATATATATATCCAATATGTTCGAAAGATTGGATATAGGTATTTTGAAAAATTACCTGCAGGGTTTACAGGCAGAAGCATTTTCCTATTTTCTATGCAATATGTACTTTAATCCAACACAAAACTAAATTATATGAATTTTGAAAGTGATCTGTTTCTGAACAGTATAAATTTTAATACATCTCAGAGATTACTTTTTGGATGTAATCTCGATAACTATGATTGAAAAGTATCAGATCTGACGTAATAAAGTATCAATTAATTTGTATACTTTATTGACTTGTAAGAAACATTTGCTGTAATACATATAACTTTTTTTTCAAGAATTGTAGTTATGGGCTCTACCCCCAGTAGGTAAACATTTTTACGGCAAACAAAGCACTGAAGAACAACAAAGCGGTTGGACTTGATGGTGTTCGCAAAGAGTTGTACGAGCAACGCCAGCTACATTTTGAGAGAGCTTGGGGAACTTAGAGCTTTCCTGAAGAGTGAAAAAAGGGAATGATTGTGCGAAAATTGGAGAGGAAATTGCGTATTACCTGCAGTAGCCAAGATAATAGCGAGAATCGTCCTGGAGCGAATAAAAAAGAACTCGACGCCAAACACCCAGGAATCTGCACTGGATCTTTCTGTTCGAACCACATCACCTTGCGGATGTGGTAAAGTGTAAAGTCTACATATATGATGGATCCAAATATCACGTTCTGCATAAAGTTAAAATGTCAGAGAAATTTCAAATCCAAAGTGGTATAAGACCGTCACTACTACTGTTCCTGTTGGTGATTAGTGATGTACTGCACGGAGATTTTTCCATTGGAAATGAAAGAATTCAGTGGAATCTGCACTCACACCTCAAACACTACCCGAACCATATATGCTTACATTCTCGTGTGATTATGGCTCTCCATTAAATGAAAAAAGGTTGGAAAGAGAAGATGAAATCGTTGGGCTTAAAATCAAAATCTTCTGCACAGCAAGTTGAGATGGAGTGCTACCTCAAAATATGGAGAAAAAAATTAAGCTTGAAGACCAAGCTACGACTGTTCAGCTCCAATGTTGAATCCGTGCTTCTTAATAGTTGCAACACTTTGAAATTAACATCCGCTTTCACAAGAAAGTTGCAAACGTTCCTAAATATATGTTTGCGAAACATCAAGGGAGACATTTGATATCAATTTGATTAGTGAACGCACTCTGGTGTTATTCAACAAATAATTTAAACCAACATTTTTATATAATAATAACTTTTAAACTGTAGTGGATACACTTTTCAAAAGTTTTTGACCTTTTTAAGAACATGTTACAGAATTCATAAAACCATATCAATTGTTCAATTGCTTGAATAAATAATCTACTTATCCTTCCATTAAACGCAAAATATGAAGAAAAAATATACAATTATCCTTTATTAATCTACTTATCTATTTATAAAAACGTTTATTCCCTTATTAAAAGAAAGAAAATCAAGAAACCATAAAAAACAACAAATTTGGGGTTGAGAACAATTATTTTTTTTCAAAGACGCCAAAAAGACATTCTCAAACAATGTACATTGTACACCCAAACGAGACTGATTAATTTTTCTTTGCCAAACCAAAAAAATAGCTTTTGTTAGAAAAAAGTTTCAAATCATCAAATTAACTTAAATTTGTTTTCTTTCGTCAATATAAAAACAAACTAATAAACAAATTCAATTGCTACTTTAACTTGGTCTTAAAAATCGAATTTCATTAAAAAAGATTAAACCACAAAGTCAATTAAAATCGCGCTGACAAAAGAATAAGAGTCTGCCTATTACACATTGTGCCGAAATAATTTAAATTGGATTCCTGCTTGGCTATTTGTGTGTGTCCTTTTCAAAATGATCGCCAGTCGCGCGTTGAGTTTTCGTCCACGCATACAATACACAGAGAGACATCCCATCATTCTTCCAACTTCTACCACCCACCCAACCAACTAACCATCAACCAATCCATTCGAACTCCAGCATAGTACATTTTAATATTTTCGAATTGTTAGCAGACAGACATCCCATAACATCCCACATTTGTGCTGATAAAAATCGATACAATCAACCAACCCCCAAGCAAAAGTATAATACTGAACGAGCAGACCAGAGCACCCTCTCCTCAGCATCCAGGAATAAAGTCAAAAACGACTACGTCTATACAAATACCAACCGACAAGCGACTGCAAAGATAAGAATTAATTCAGTCTAGCAAAAAAAAAAAAAAAGAAGAAGAGGGAATTCCATCATGATTTACGCAAAGATACGGCGTCGCAGATCTGGGGCGACATCTTTCCGAATCCGAATTACGTATTGCGAGTGCGTTTCTTTACATATATTTTTTATGCGATAGTACATTTAATCCGACACCGATATGGGGCGAAAGGCAAATTTTTCTGAAGGAACGTAATTTACCCTCATGTTCATCTCGAATAGTGTGCTGAACTGATAGGTATTGAGAAGAGAGAAATCCTCAAGATACAATGGGGGTAACTAGTAGTTAGTCAACAGGGAAAAGATTTGGTGAAGATTTTTATTACACAACACACACAGAGCATTTCTCTAAAGGCAAATTGACATATTTATTACTCGGTCGGATCAATTTCTTTTCCCTTTTTTTTTTTTGGTAAAGTGGAAGAAGAAGCACATTTACTGTGCTCACAATCTATAAGACGATTTTGTAGGATTAGCGAAACGCATGGATAATGTTCCAACGACTAAAGAAATAAATGAATTCTAGTGAAGATATCATCACGATTGAACTATATTCAAAAATGAGGGCGAGGGCGGCGACTATTATGGGCAGTCAAATGGAAATACTTATGAGGGTATTTGGTTCACGGATTGTTATAATATATCTATGCTCAATTGATGATGACACGAAAAGTTTTTACCCTGATGCTGTTTATCGGAGGGGTATACTTAATTGATTTCTTTTAAATCTTTTTAAATCTTTTTATTTGTTTTTTATATAATTTATATAATATAATCTTCTTTTATTTTTTTTCATGTGAAGTGCTGCCATCTGTTTAGCAAAATTTGTTTTGATTCATTTTTGCACAGTTTGGGCAAATCAACCCTGCCTTACGCAGTGTCAAGTTTATAGACATCAATTTCAACTAGATGCTGGGATATTATACAAACTCATAGGTCCATTCAAAAAAGCCCACTTTTCGTTCCATTCACAAAGTTACACAAAGAAACTAAATTTGGAGCATGGATATTCAATAAACACACAAGTCATTAGATTCAATTCGAACATGTCCAGAATTTCTTGTTCGTTTTTTGGCTGACATTAGTTTTAGTTGTCCAGAATGTCAAAGCCAAATATAACTATTGTACGAGTTTAACCGGAGTTGGGGGATCAAAATTAACTCCCTTCAAATTTCGTTGCTCAGGGAACCACCACGAAAGGATACGTTCAACTGTAAACACATCAGGAACAATCTACCCGATTAAACACATTTGTCAATTGACGTCAAGTGTACCTACCTGGCATAATGTAATTCAATGAACTGTTCCATTCCAACCCTCAAGTATTTGATCCTCTACATTAACTCTTGTAACCACATCTACTTTCTAATGATAGTCGGAAGAGTTATAAACCGGCCAAGTCAGATAGAGAATGTGGTCTGACGTTTAGTCCACAAATCGAACAAATTCAACGAGCCACATAAAAAAACTATTATTAATTAATTTCAAATGAAATAGAATTTTTCTTATCAGCATAGCCCTGATTTCATAAATTATAGAAACACATATCTTAAAACTAAATGTTAACTAAAATAAACTTTTTGTAAAACTAATATGTAAACCGATTAGTCCCAAGTTCGATCTCTAGTTTCTGACACAATCTATTATAAGAATTCCAGCATTTATTTCTAATGGTGAATTCGGGCGTATGTTCATTAAAAATCTTAACCAAACTGAAATACTAACCTTCCCTTCTAAAATTTACTTTGAATATTTAAATTCCCTTAAATTTTATTCTTCTTCCACTTAATCGTTCAAACTATCATTGAATATCTTCGGAAGTAATATCAATGGGAGAAAATTGATTGAAGCTTATGTATATTGTTTACCACGTTTTAATACACAAGAAAAAAAAAGATGTTATTGAATGAAATTTTGGAGTTATTATTTTTCTATCAAATAACAAAAAAATATAAAATTAACTGAATGTACAACCATGCACAATAAAGATTCAACCAATGATGTAGGAAAATTTGAACAATGTTCCATTTCATTGTTATTTTTTTTTTATTGTTGCCATAATAACTAAAAGAGTGATATGATGTTCAATAGGGGTTGAAAGAAAATTATTAAAAAACAAAATAAAACAAATTTTGGATAAATACCACCCCATGTCCTACTCATTTTGACGACGTCATAGTATTTCACATTTTGACCACGTCATAGTAGTTCATCTCAATCGTTCATTTTCAAAAAGTTAAAAAAATACTTCCACTTTCTCAATAAATAAATAAATAAATAATTCGAGGTCAAAATAAGTCAGGAGGAGCGATTCCAATACGATCCGTTTTTAATAAATTGTCACTTTGCGCTTTGACAAGACAAAGAGACTCATATGCAAACCAAAAAAAATCAATACTCTCTTTTTTGTCAAACTTTGTCTCTCAAAGACAACAGTACAAAATCTAAAAAATCTAGCAAAAGTTAAATTTATTAAATTGAATTAAAAAAAGTATGATATTCAAAATTAGATGTCACTATTAAGCTTAAAAATTCTAAATATCAACTTACCACCACAATACTCCATTTGCGACAGAATTTTCTTGTGGCCGTATAGCATCACGGTTTTATCGTCCAAAAGTTTTTCTTGGGTTTTGTACCAGTTGATGCTGAAGTCGACCTCGCCGATGACCGTTGAGCATCTGAGCATCGACGATTATTGTAGTTAAATGGAGAGGAAGACGTTGTTGTTGTGGTTGATGTTAGCATGCCAATACCCTGGTCCTCGGATGAATTCATACTGCTCTTTGATGTAGATGTACCAGATGCTGTTGACGACCGACAACTTCTTAGATTATGTGGCAGAGTTGTTGTATGCATCACAGATTGTGTACCTGTTTTGTAATATCTAAGGCTTTCATTATAACTAGCACCACTACTACTACCACTGCCACTGAATCCGCTATCCAGGTCTCCCTCATCGAATTCCGGATTGATGCAGGTATGGTCCTTCAGTTCAATCGAGTTCAAAGTGCTGGACAGATTTTCCAAACTCGTATGGGACATCGCTGGTGGCTTCTCCTCTTGGGTGGGGCTTATATCAGGTGGGGTTGGCGGCATAATTAGTGCTTCTAGCGACAAATTAAGTTCATCAAGGACACGAAAATGGTTATGCTGCACGCGACGTAATTCCTCTTTCACAGCACCAGTATTTGCTGAGCCTATTCGATTGTCCGATAAGACTTTGCGAATTTTCTGCTCGTTTACCTCTTCGTAAAGATTTTCAGTGGTTCCATAACGGGTGGTATATGTGTGTCGTTCTTCTGATGAATGGGCTGCATTGAATGCTTTCGAACGGAAACTTTTCGCTAACAAGGCTCGGATGGAATTTCTCGGTGGGCTCTTTGAAGGGCCAGGAATTGGCAGAATTGGTGAAAGCCTATCTTTATGAGGTATATTCGTATGGCATTTTGCAGCACCAGGCTCGTAGTATGCATACGAGTAGACATGATTAATAGGCGCTTGTTGTTGTTGTTGTGGTGTTCCTGGCATTGACTGGTGGTGAAGGGGGGTCATCGCAGATGTTGATGGAGTCATTGCCAATGGCATATTTGGCGCTACGACTCCAGCAGCAAAACCATATTCCAAAGGTTGATTTGTTTCGAATCTATCCATTGTCGCCGCCGCTAGATTTTTTCTTGACCATTTAACCTAAAAAAAAAAAAACAATTTTAGAATGAAACCTAATTTGTTAATGATAAAAGAAGCACTCACCTGTTTTTCTGTGTCGATTTTTTGATTGCTTCTTCTACTGTGTCCTCTTCTTCGTCGTTCTGAAAACGAGTCCCCATGGCAGGCATTTGTGGCGGCTCGCATCATATCATTCGATGGTGGCATGCAAAACTCTATGCTTTCGATGTCATCGGGAAATATTAAATCACTACGTCCACTTATAGTGTTTGAGGTGACCATTCTTCCTCCTCCTCCACCACCACTGGAAATGCTATCTCCATCACTGCCCATCATCATGCCTTTAGATGACGATTTAGGATGTCGCATCGACATTGAATGATGGTGAGGAGCTAGCGTAGATGATGACGAAGCTGCTGCTGCTGCCGCCACCGCAGATGGATAATCGGACGGTGGTGAGAAATTTACAAATTGCGGCGATGGAGGCCGAGCGGAAAATTTCGCTGATGGATACATATCGCTTTTCTGGAAAAGTGCAATATGACGAGCGTTTCAAAGTTTCTCGGATCCAGTTACTCAATGAATGTTCATCAGTTCAATTATGTAATGAAGTCTCTCCTTCAAAAAGTGTGTGTATAGGTATGTCACAGGAACCCAATTGCGATAAGACAATATCGGATGCTGATGGATATGAAACACGAGTAGGTATAATTCCAGCTCTGGGATGCTCAAATGCCATCGGTATTCATTCTGTTGGCTTTTGTAGACAACAAAATATTTATATATATATAGATATACTTCAGGCTTCTGTTACTGCTGTTGCTTGGTAGTGTCTCCTTTTGCAACCACTGCTGAAACTGATGCACATCACACACTCTATAAAATAAGATTAACAGAAAAAAAAGAGGACATTAATCAGTATAAAGAGAGTAGGTATGTATAAGAAAAATAAAGGAATACAAATATAAACTACGACGAAATGCTACTCCATGCGCACAACTAGGGGATTTACGATAAGTACACTCTTGCGGTCAGAGTTGTGGTGGGTGGGCGATAAAACAGGATAACCATAAAGAATAGGGCTACGACGCAATATTTATTCATTATTTTGGAAAAGTTGTATGCGTTTGAGGTGGTTTTAAGTGGGTTTTTTGTGGTTAGGTTGTACTGCTTGCCAGTGTTGATGGTTTTGATTTTTTCCGACGTACTAGAAAGGTCGATATACAAAATGGGGCTTTTCATTGGTAAATGAAGATTTCTTGATAAAAATTGATTTTTTCATGACGAATGGAACACAATTAATAATTGATTTTTTTTTGTGTTGGTGTTATTTCTTGTCGGTGTAGCTGACAAATCTGCATCCAAATTTCTTTTCATTTGAAAAGTGTTTAACAACAATTTAAAGCAGAATAAAAAAAAAATTAAAATGAATGAAGAAGTAAATTTAGACTTTTCAGAGTACCTAACTATTTATTACATCCTTGACGAAATCTTTTAGACGGAATTTTTTTTTTCCTTTTGAAATAGAACCTCATCATTTCAAAAAATTGGAATAAACAAATCACAATTCACAAACCACTTTAATCAAACTGACAGATGCAAATTGATTTAGTGTTAGTCCATGTTAGTTAGTTAGTTAATTTTTAAAGCAAATGCGTTATTGCGTATATCTATATATTTATTTCATATTTCAAATGAAGTTATTTTGAATATTCAACATTAAAAATAAAATCATGAGCAGACTTCTTTTTTGAAGATACAAAGCCCCCACTTTATTTTTATATTGTAATTTTACAACTGTCAGATTCAACGAAGTAATGGCTGTCACATTTGACATTGACAGATTTGTTGATTTTCCTATCATTCATTTGACTATTTGAAAATTGGCAAACACCTGAGTCCATTTTATCTCTTAGAAACAATAAAAAAGCATTTTTTTTAAATGTCTAGCTGAAAGTTAAAAAAAGTACTTTCTCAGAAAAAAATCATTAAATGCAATACAATTTTACTCTCAATGTCATCACTTTTCTATGTTAATGTGAAGCCTCCAGGCTTTTGGAGGACTTTGTGGTGGACGAATGGGCATTAGAATTTAGAAAACAACAGCAAATCCAAATACCAAGCCAAGCCAAACCAAATACTGATGGTGTTTGACAGTGGCACAAACATTCAACATTATTTTATCCGCAAGTCCTTACACAAAAGACCAAAACGAAGCAAAACAATAAATCAATCATACTGAAGAGCCAAACAAATGGCGTTTTAAGCCGGCCGATTCACCCCAGACCAGTGGTGGAAGTGGTGTCAGATGAATGTATGTTTTGCTTGTACACGGATGATGGGTTTCGAACAGATAGTTTTCGTTACGCTTTTTTTCCATGCTATGTTCGCATATATTTCAAGATTGTCTTCATTTTTCCCCCATCTCGTGTGGGAGGGGAGTTAAGGAAAGGAAGCTGACACCGAAAGTATCTATCTTTGAGCTTTTCTTTTTTTCTCAATATTTCACTTTTTGAAGATGGGGAGTTACATTCATTCATTCGTCTTTTTTTTTTTTGTAAATTCAATGAAATTAAAGAACATGAATGATACGAAATGAAATCGAATAGAAAGAATGTCGACGGCGACGACGAATTCATAATCCGATACATAATGTGGGCTACGCCCGCCCGCAGGCTGTCCTCTGGATGATGGTTGTGCTTTGGGTTTATAGGTGGTGCGGTGCTGGTGGTTGAGATATTGTACGATTCTTCGATTGTAATATTATGGCTGGTGAAGTGCTGAGGCTGACACGACAGTGAGTAGAGAATCTTTTCTTGGGAATTTTGCGCTCAGTAATATTATTTAAGTGTCTAGCGTGTGTGCATGTTTTCTTATAGTGGAAATGGAGTGCTAATGTCCGGATTGTGTGTGTGGATGCTATAAAGCTTCACATTTTTGGATGGAAAGGCTATGATTTATATTTCTGAATGAATGATAAGAGAATATAAATAGTATAATGTTCTATGAATGTACGAGTAGATACTATTTTTTTTTTTAAAGAAAATAAGAAATGAATGTAATTTAACCTCAAAGTAAGAAGATGATGCTGTCTTTTGTAAATCATTCATTATTCGAGAAATAAGAAAAAGGATATTTTGTAACCTTCAAAAATAAAGAAAGAAATATAAATAGGTTTGTAGGAAGTTTATGGATGAAATAAGTATTCGACATTTATTATTTTTGTTAAAAATGATTGTGAGAATTAGGTACAGAAAACATATGAGGCGTTTTTTTTTTTACTTTTCTTAAAGATTTTAGGATAACACCTACCATTAAGTATAATAGCGATATCGTTTGGTTAAGATCTTGTAGAATTGAGTAAAGAAGGGCATACCAATAAACATGGTTTAGTGTCTAAAAAAATTAAAGGTACTCGTAGGTTATAGCAATGCGTGCATTCCTTAAAATAACCTAATTCTTCAAAAATGGATTGAGGGATATATGTATTATTTTTTTTTTTAATTAAGTAATTTTGAAATGATACCTTTGGCTCAACTTTAGCTAAATTGTTTCGATAAATTTGTAGCAGCGTATTTATTTAAAAATACTAAGGAGGAAATACAAAATACACTTCTGCCAATCCTAGAAGCCATCTTCGAAGGTTGTCTGAAACTATCCCATATTCCGACATTATGGAGAGAAGTTAAAGTTGTGTTAATACCAAAAGCTGGCAAATGCTCACATGTGAACCCAAAAGACCTAAGACCTATAAGCCTATCATCATTCCATCTTAAAACTCTAAAACGTTTGATTGATCTACATATTCGATCCAAAACAAGTATCAGCTGCACAACATGCTTATAACAAAGGGAAGTCTGTAGAAACTGCTCTACATGCATTGGTTCGTACCATCGAATACTATCTCCACCAGAAGGAATATACAATGGTTGCTTTCTTTGACATAGAAGGCTCTTTTAACAATGTCGACACATCCGCAATTGCATCTGCGATGACAAGTCTAAAGGCGGATAAGTCGCTGAATAGCAGGATTATCAATTCTAACCTTGGCGGTTTCTCGGCAAGAAGATTTGTCAGTAGGGGCACTCCACAAGGTGGTGTGTTATCCCCCCTCCTTTGGAATTTAGTAGTAAACGAGCTACTTCTGATCCTAGAAAAGAAGAGTTACAGAGTAATTGCCTATGCTGACGATGTTGCAATAGCAGTCTCAGGAAAACATCCTAATACCTTGAAGGAACTTCTACAAAACGCTCTCAATAAGCTAACAAGTTGGGCAGATCGATGTGGACTGGGTGTCAACCCACACAAAACAGATCTGGTCCTCTTCACTAGGAAATACAAAATTCCGCATATGCCAAGAAACTAAGTTAGAAACCGAATATACAGGAAAGAGTGAAGAAAGCTACAGTTGCTCTCTTCTCCTGTAAAAAAGCTATCGGTAATAAATGGGGCCTACAGCCCCGTATTGCTGATCCTAACCTATGGGGTATCAGTATGGTGGACTGCATTATACACAGCGATTAATAGGGACAAGCTTGCAAAAGTCCAAAGATCAGCTTGCATTTGCACTAGTGGTGCACTTCGCTCGACCCCCTCTGCTGCGCTAGACATTCTATTGTATCTGATACCCCTAGACCTATTCTGCAAACAAACGGCCGCGAGTACTGCACTCCGTCTTATGGCCTCCTCTATGTGGTACAACAATGGTATTGGCCACACTGTCATTCTGAACTCGTTTGGATCCCTCCCAAGTAACATTGACCACACCACACCCCGACTACAGTTCAATAAAAATTTCAAAGTGACCGTCCCGTCGAGATCCGAGTGGGAAAACGGCACATTCTTGAATGAAGAATCGATTCACTTTTACACCGATGGATCAAAAACTGATGACGGGGTTGGTGGGGGCGTGTACTCTGAAAGACTAGACTTAAGTCTATCCTTTTGCCTTCCTGATCATTGTAGCGTTTTCCAGGCGGAACTTTTGGCGATTAAAGAGGCTTTATCTTGGCTAAAGAAAAACGTGTTATAAATAAATGATATCCGCATCTTTTCGGACAGCCAAGCGGCTATCAAATCTTTGGAATCTGTCTCCTCAAACTCCAAAACAGTCCTAAAATGTCGTTCATCTCTTGTGGAGATTGCGAAACAGTTCAATATTCACCTCTATTGGGTGCCGGGATACAGAGATATTCCAGGTAACTGTAAGGCTGACGAACTTGCCAAAAGCGGAACCAGAATGCCTATTTTAGCTCACAGAGCTAATATAGGTATACCAATTGCTACATGTAAACTCATGCTAACTCAAAATGTCAAGGAGATGACAAACCGTAGGTGAAATGACCACCTGTGTGTCCACAAAATTAATGTGGCCAGCACTAGATATGAAGAAGACCAGAGGTTTGCTATCCCTAAACAGATTGCATATTAGCTCCATAATAGGTGTCATTACTGGACACTGTCTTATAGGTAGACATGCAATTCGTCTTGGCGTGCTTGCAAATGATTTTTGCAGAAGCTGCATGGATGAAGAGGAGGAGGAAACAATTCCACACCTTCTTTGTACGTGCCCAGCTCTGTCCCATAGACGTAGACTCCTATTAGGAGAATTCTACTACAACGATCCTAGTGATCTAGCTAATACTAATATTAGTAGCATCGCTCGCTTCGTAAGAAGCTCAAAATGGTTCAATGAGTAAAGGAGGATATCTTCTGGATCCTTGTGGTATCACAACGGACCAATTTGTTTGGTCTAAGTGGGTCAGCCTTTCGCTGACCGCCACTGGAAGGAATGAAAAGCAGAAGGATGAAATAATATACTACCTGCCTACTTAATGAGGGATGTTGGAATAAAATGTCTCTCTTTTGGCAATTTAGTTAGGTAGGTAATTCTTATCAGAAAAATTTCTAAAAAATTGAAAAGCTGTCAATTTTTGCCAAAAATTAAAAAAATAAGTACAAAATTCTATGTATGTACCTACAGAGATTTTTGCTTGTAGGTAATTTGGATTTTCAAGAAAAAAGACTTGGTAGGTATGTTTTCATTAAAGCCGAATTGCGATAGTTTTCAAATGACTGAAAATCAGAAATTTTCCAGTGTTTAACATCTATGTAGGTACATACTATGTAATTTCATTTTGTATATACATTGGTGGTTTAAGTTATTGCTTATTCTTTCTTTTTTAGCTTTTCGAATTCTGTTTGTTTGTTTGTTCTGATTCGGATTTCAATCCGCAAACAAAATTGTTTTCCATAGATTGTACCTATACATATATATTTTGAGTTATGGTTACTGTTCAATAAATTTCACATTTCGGAATTCATTTTTAAACGATTTCGAAAGAAAACGTTTTGAATGCTTATTGAAAGTCTTTTGTTAAAACCGTGTGGAAATTAATTCCGAATCAACATTAAAACAGTGGCGATTAAGCGTCTTTTTATCTCCTTCAAGAACTTCAAATAATTTCATACAAATGTGAAATTGTATTCGAATGAGTTGATAAGGAATAGAATTTTGAAATTTTCAATGAAAAAAAAACTTATTTACCTAGTCTGTGTCATCAATTCATCAAAGTCTCATATTACAAATTAACGACTGAAATATTAAAGTCACCAACTGGGAGCTTTCTAACGTACAGTGGTGGCCATAGAAATAGCACATTCACGACTAAAAAATAGCTTGTGGAATTAGTTATGCAACATTTAATTTGCAGGTTGAACTAACTCTGTTTTAACTCAGTGGTAGAGTTAAAACAGAGTTAGTTAAAATTGAAATCTCAACGGTTCCCTTTGTTTAAATTTAATAAGAGGTAGACAAAGTGTGCTATTTCTGTGGCCAAAACAAGTTCTTCCGAACGTTTTTATAGAATTTAAAATTATTCACCATTCAGAAACTTCTTGAGTTCACAGTAATTCGTTGTTTTCATGAGAATGTTTTTCTAGGAATTGTTTTTTATTTTTTGCATGTTACATAGCTCCCAGGAAGTAACGAGAATTTATATTTTATATTCATTACTGGTTTGGTTAAGAAAAGTAAATCACATAGCGTAAATCCGGTGTCACTAAAATTAGTATCTTTATTATCTTAGGGTTTACCTTTCACGATTTCTTGTCAAATACCTACCTATGTAATATTATTAATAAAATTTAGCTGATATGATGTATTATATTCTAGTCATTCAACCTGTCCCTAATTTAGAGTGTCATTAAGACAATATTTGTATAAGAATTGCTTTGCTAATGCGAGACGGTTTATTTATTTATTTTTCTTTTTTTTCTTCTGTCATATCGACTGCACACAACACAGAAAATAAACTTTTATCCCCTTTTTTTTGTATTTTTATAGATCAGATCGTAATATTCTTGTGTGGATTTGAAAATACCGACATCGACCACACCTTTTGAATTTGACGATGTAGTCTATCAACGGAAATATCGAATAATTTTGTGTAGACAACTCATTTCTTTGTTTGTTTGTTGTTTCGGTTGAGATAAACAAACCACTTTTTTTTGTGTGGTGCTGCTTGGTGGTTGTCGATGATATCGAAATGTTCAATCACTCATCCACAATTTAACGGTGTTTTTCACTCGTTCAGTTTGATTGGTTACGTTTAATGGAATTACACAAAAATCTGTGGTCTCATTTGGAATCATTATAATTATTATGACCTTTTATAGATTTGTATCATTTTTGATTTTTAAGTTGCATTCTTTCGTATGTATGTATAGGGCTTGTCCGACATTATTCATATCATAATTTTATATTTTTTTTTATAGAATTGTTTTATTAATCAAAATTTGTAAATGAATACATAATGTGTATGTATATTTCGAAAACAAATGACTTAGGTATATATGTACATAATGTATAGTGTTTTTTTAAGAGGTATAGAACTTTGGATTGGAATAAAACAAAGATGAATTTTTAAAATTGACATGAAATTGGCTTTATTTGAAAAATAATATTTTGTAATTATAATTTGAATATACGATTTCTGTTATATGACCGAGCCGACTGGCTCGGAGATACTTCAATCTGGAGGTCTAATTTTTAATCAGTTTTTCTAACAGTTGTGCAAAGAAAAAGTCAGTAAACATGGTTCTATAGCGGTTACCATTGATTGTAACGTTCTGGCCAGCAACGTTTTTATTGAAGTACGGACCAATGAACAGAACGCACCAAATAGTCAGTTTATCTGGATATAAATTATAATGGAAAAACATTTCTCCTATTTAAGAAATTAAAATAAAGCGTCTTCTAAAATGAGCTTTCATTTTAAATTCAGTATGTATATGCAGATTTTGTGAAATGGTGTAATATTTTTATTTAATAAAGTTTAGTATGTACTAATTAAAATATTTCATCGTTATTGAATTATTTAGCTTTATCATTCCATTAATTCAATGAAGTAAGGAACTCACTGGTACAAGGATTCGGTCCCTGAACGCATCATTTATTTATTGCATTACTGGCACCATTTAAAATCTGCATTACAATTGCAGATAATTTAGTCAATTGAAGAGTTAGCGATTATTTGAATTTGCCTCCATGTTATTTAAAATTTTACGAAAATGGAATTCATTTGAATTTTTTGACAGTTTCTTTAATACTGAACTCATTTTTTTCCCCATGTATAAATTCAAGTCATCAAGCACACGTAATACCTATCATTCTATTTATGTATGGATATATTTGACTTCATAAAATAAATGAATGAAGTTGAATAATTTATAATTTTATTAATATTCTTAAAATTGTCACAGTGTCAACAAAATTTAATAGCCAAAAAAGTAAACCAAAATCATATTATTACGACCTCTTTGATATACATCCATATACATAAGTGGTTTACGAAGTCTTTCTGAAAATTTCCTTAAAGGCTATGACCTGTTATACTGCGATGGTGCGTGCAGAAATCATCAACATGCGAGTCAAGCTATCAAGATAATTGCTACATTTCACACCGCATGATGGCTCCATGACCGACAGTGTTTTTTTATGTCCTATACAAAATGTTCATTATTTTTTTTTTGTAATTAAAAAGTTAAGTTCTTGACCTTCAGTTAGTGCTATTATCAATTTATGTTTTAACACATTAAAAAATTTTATTTTTATTTTTATTTTTGTTATAGCATGGTTGACGGATGTGTGCAATTTGGGTTGGTAAAGTGCCGTAAAAAAATCACTAAAGTTTTGTGTGCGATGCTTCCAAAAAAAAAAAACATTAAATTGCTTTACTTACGTTATGATCGCATAACCGTGACACAAATATTTTTTTTATTCATATATTTTAGAATGCATAAACAATTTTTTGATGAATATATGTTGAAAACTATAGTATTTTTTGGCGCTGGTGCCAAATTGGGAGGGATTCTCAGAGATTTAATGTCTGAAACATTATGATGGGAAAATACATTTTTATTTGGTGTAATGTCTTGAGTTGTTATTTAATGCAGCTCCCTGAGTATGCATAATAACTTCCCGAACATAATAACTTTCACATTCAATTTCGAGAATAAAAATGTCCTTCATTATATAGTGTGACTTTTTAAGAGCCATTTAGGAATAATTTAGCACCTTCTCTACATCATCATTTAAGATTATTTTGTGAATTTTTAATGAATAGGTATAATGTGAAGCGAGTCATAACGGACATAAGAACGATGTTAAGTTCAAGATTTTGAAAAATGCCTTCTCATGGTGTTTTAAAAAAGCTGAACAAAAAAAAGGGGGATCAGACTTATCATAATTGGAACGGGAGAGACGGCTTTACGCGCTTTAGAGCGAACAGCGAATATTTTCTCCATAATACAACATAGGATACTAAATTGGCTTGCGGGAATTTTAAAAGTTTCTCCAGATGACCATTAGAAGCTAATACCGAAATTTTAATGGAGTAAAATATCTTGAGCGATTGAGCTGTTTCAACAAAAACCTTCCCAAACCAATTTTATGTTCAAAAATATTAAAGCAAAAGTCTATTATCGAAAGCAACCTTGTACATTTTCAATTAATATTTATGTATTGATCTTTCTAAACCTTTTAAGAAGTCCAAGTCTCTTTATCAATCACCTCTTTCCATTTTTCTGCTTCTTATTTCTGTCTTTGAAAAAAAAACCTGGACAGAAAACGAAGGTGTTTCATACGTACCAGGAACACTCTTCCAATTTCTTTCCGAAAGACTGACCTTATTTTTTTTTAAACCCGCTTTAAGAACTTGAACCATTTCAAGATTTCCTTATTTACTTGATATCGATAAAACACAACTTAACATCATCAATTACTGATTTACTGCCAAAAGTAAATGACCATGCCTACCTTGATTCTCTATATAGATTCATCGATGACACCTATAAAAGAAATTGAATAAAGGACATCCCTCTGCGAGTCGAAAAAGAGGGTGGAAATGTCAAAAGGTATTTTAACATCCAGGTGTCATGTATGTTGGTACCTTTATACGATATACACTTGAACCAAAAAAAAAAAAATCACAATATCCTCATGCGCTTCCACTTGATTGCGGAAATGTTCATTGAGCTAATTTAATTTCTTATTTCCATCGGGAATTCGCTTTGGAGGAAATAAAAGTTCATGACGAGATGGACTTCGACATTCGACCGTTTCCCCAACAAAGTCAAATGAAACAAAATAAGGAAACCTTATTATGCGATTAGCAGTGAATATTGTTCTTCCATATAGAACATGATCAGGGATGGTGTACCTATTCGATAAACAATACACAGCCTTGAAGGCTCAAGTATCGTATATCAAGAGGTCGCAGAGGACCCTCCTCCTTTTGCTCAATTTTCATTGAATATTGGAATATACGCATTATCATGCGTTGCTTGGTTGGTCGTGTCGTTAGCCTAACACTTTTGTATCAGTCAGTCAAGTAGTTCGGTACTTAATTATCGTAATTTTGGTGAACATGGTGTTGTATAAGCAAGCAACTTAGCAAATTGATTTGACTTCAGCTTATAAGGTAGGTGGTGGGTATGGGTAGCTAGGTATAAATTCAAAGAGTTATATTACAGAGTTGATTGCTCAAACAAAGGGTCGAATAATATAATAAGGGTCAAATATATAAAAACAACAACAAAAACAAAAAATCGAATTTCTAATCAATTTTAATTCTCTTTCCCTTTTTCATACCATCATCATATTTTTCAATGCTAAACCGGAGAACCTAAATAAACAAGAAAAAAACCTTCGCATATACTATATTATACCCTCTTATTCTTTCAAACCAATTAGTTTTCAATTAAAAGTAAAAGGTCAATATCCATAGACATTTTTATTTTTTGTGTTATTCAGAAAACAAAAAACCAACCACCCTAACTTTGTCTTTCATTCGGAGTTTTGACGAGGTCGACATAGCCAAGTAGGTACACGAAATTAAACGAAAAAAAAAAAAAGCAAAAGGTGAGCGAATTAAATGTTTGTTAAGGATTTCAAATCGATGTGCACATGGACGTAGTCAAAGTTTCGACGAAGGAGGGTTGCTGGATTTTTCACTTCTATTATACGATACGACAGTATTTCAGAATATAATACATAGCGAATCGCTTATGATCGGTAGAAATGCCTTACAATTATTGAACTCTGAAGTTTTTGTTCTATTTCAATTTAAATTGTGGGTTCTAACGCCTAATGTTCAACCCGAACCCGAAATGGGGTTATACAGGGTTGTAAACTGTCACCAATACTGTTTCCATTGGCTCAAGTTAATAATTTTGGACAAACAGTTAAGACGGTACAAGCTAGATTTTAACTGACAAATTGGCAAAGCAAAGGCTGCTGTCCAAAATATGGAAAAACAACTCTATTATAGCCTTTCCACACCACACCGAATATTTATAAGTTTTCATTTGACATTTCAATTATTTTGACACTAGCTGTCAAAGTAAAATGAATTCTTGAATTCTTGGGTTTGATTTGGATACAAAAAAAGAAAATTGAACAATGTATGAAGATTTTGCTTAACTACATATCCTTATCTCAATCTTCTACAATTAATAAAAAAATATCGGCGTCTTCTATAAGAACGCAGCTTAAATACTTGTGCATATATATGTGCATATTTGTATGTAATCTTGCACTCAATCATTGATATTTTTATTTCGTTCAAAATATTTCTTGTGAATAGCTGTCAGATGGTTTTTTTTTTTGTTTATGTCTGATTGGTATTTGAATGCTTTCATTTCATTTCAATTGTGCTTTGAACTTTTCATAGGTGTGTTTGCTTACATCATCTCTGAATTTCAACAACTTTTCAAGAGGTTTTATCAAAAACTTGTTAAAAACGAAAACTTGTGGTTTACGAAAAACGTATGGGAAAACTTGTGTTTTCGATGCAGGTTTTTCAGGAAAACTTTTTTTTTGGCGAAAACCGTGTTTTCGGTTCAGTGTGAAAAGGCTATTAGCTTAGAGACCAAGCTGTGACTGTTCCACCACAATGCTGAATATTTGCTTCTTTATCGACGCGACGTTGCACTTGGAAAGTCACATCCGCTATAGCTAGAAAGCTGCAAAAGTTCGTAAACAGAAGTCTGCAAAATATCTTAAGGATTTTCTGGCCCAACCTTTCTCTTTTGTTGAGTTTCATACGAAAACAAGTCAGGAATCCATTGACTCTATCACATCACGAAGAAGTAAGTGGAAGTGGATTGGCCAGGATTGCGTTGAAAGTCAAGCGATGGAACTCTCTCACTCAGGCACGCATACAAGCAGACCGACTTAGAAGCACTTGGTGAAGAACATTCGAAAAGGAATCAGCAGAACTGGGGAAGAATGAAGAGACTTCACAAACAACCACCAGATCTGACCAGATCTGCCCTTAGGCAACGAGCAGTTCCGAAAGTTTCTTTGGCCGAATAATTCGCATATATTAATTAATTAATTAAATAATATTGTTTAACGGGTTGAAATATTGTACCATAATCGCAGATAACTCCTAAGTACTGATTCGTGGTTACCCTGGAAAAAATGCTACCATTAATATAGTATAGTGGTTGACGGAACCGTTTCCAAGAGATGCGATGACTTGACATTTTACTAATTGTTTTTTTTGAAATCAGACTCGTTCTGAATATTTTATTTTAAGTTTTAACCGATCTATATTTTTTTGTGATTTCTATTCAGATGCGTTAAGTCTAAATCCTCCTATAGCTACGGGTTTGGAATTACTTTGCATTGTGGTAAAAATGTTCTGTATGTTCGGGTATGTTTACATTTAGGTACCTACCTATATGTATGTACATGCACCTGTAAGTGGTATTTTTTTTTTATATAACATGGGTTTAAAATTAAATTTATTACCTCTCACATTCATGGTATGGTACGGTGGTTTTTTTATCCGTCGACAGATGCTAAAATATGAAAATAAACGAATATTTTGTGTTTGTTTTTTTTTCCGCAGACGTAAATTTGTGAAAATGAAAAACAAAAAAAAATAAAACTTTTTTTGTGGTTATCGATATTACTGATGAAAACTTATTTTATCCATTTTCTTTTCTCTACAGTCTTGGCCAAAGGACAAACGCTCCTGAAACACCTTTGAATTTTATAGCAAAAAACTTTATGTTTTATTGGGGTAGTAAAGACGATAAAAGCAATACAAGGTTATGGAAATTTTGTAGTATTTGATTGGGCAGCTGTCAAAAAATTGCTTGCAAGTACAGATGACGTTTATTGGAAAGTGCATGGTAAGTAAAGCAAGTAGTTTGTCTCAATATCGAAGCCTTTTTAAGCAATATTTGGTTTCAAGAAATAAAATTCTCCTGAAAAATTGACAGTTAGTTTATTGTTTTTTTTTTTTTTTTTCATTTAGAAAGGTTTTGAAAAGCTTTTTTAATTGATTTTAAAATACGATGTTGAAATTGCAGTGGCTGAATTGACATTTCGTTGGAGGAATCATTTCAATGTCACCGTCATTTGGCCTTCTTTTTCTTTTCTAAGCAGATCGAAGCATATCTGTATCAGTGTTTCTCTTTTTAACCATCAGAGTTTGTTTGCTCCATAACCTCAGAATAAAATGACTGAGCAAACGGAGCAAAAGACTGGACACATGCAAGTTCACACGATTGTTCGTGTTATTTGACAGTTCAGAGTTAAAAATGGGATCGCTTAGAATTAAAAAAGATAAACGCCAACTGAATGGGGCATGTTCATATAGTAGTCTGACAAGTTGTTTCTTTATCTCTTCTATAAGCTAACCTGGAGTATTAATAGATAATTTAGACCCGGGTCTAAAAGATAAACTGGAGTTCAATCCTTAAAAACGGTTGCCTATTTGACTAAGTTGTTTTTTTCTATCAAAAAATGGATTGGATTTCAATGGACTGACAGGCAATAGTACTAAAATTGTAGTAGAATTCTGTTTTTTACTAAACAGAGCTGCCAAATTCTTTGTGAATAGCAGCTGTTTCTAACCTGTGTGTTAACTTTAGACTCGAGGCCAGTTGGACTCGGTTCTAAAGTTTGACTATGAATATGGCGCAATGTGTTTTTTAAAACTTTTTTTAAGGAAGAACAATTTTATTACATTGTTGGTTTAAATACAGAAACAATCAAGTTTTTTTCAAGCTTTGACTTATCCACAAAGATAAAGATATACAATGAAATTCTATATACAAACATTAAAATGGTGCTTAGTATTTTTTTGCCGAGACTGTTTTTGGGTATACCTAACGTAAATTGTTTTTCAAGTTATGTAAATTCTTTATTTTTATTAAATCAATTTCGTATGTATATTTGATTTTGTTTTTGATTTTTCTTTTTCGTTTTGCTTTTATTTTTTCGTTTTTGTTGGAAAAAGTTATTTTTGTTTATACAACATAATAATTGTCAGCAGGTAATATTCTCTTTATTATTGATTCACTTATTAATAACCATGAAAAATGAAAAAGTTTTTTCCAAGTTAAATTATAGGTACATATGTACATTGTGTATATACCGTTTAAAGACAATAAGTTGATTCAACTGTGAATATAAACAAAATATTTACCATCATAAAGTTACAATTTAACACCAATTAAACCTTAACAAATTAACATGATGCGGTAAGTAGGTAGGTAATTGAAGTTGAAAAAAAAAAAAAAAATTGAAAAATGCTTTTTGTTTTTGTAACTTTTTAATTAAAACTCAACGCAAATTATTTATTTATCAAAGGAAATTTATATTGTAAATTAATGTGGGTGTATTTATTTGTGGCATGAGAACTACATAATTATGTGTTACTTTTTTGGGAGTTGAAGAAAAAATTACATAAAAGTTTAACAACGTCATCATTGAGTACCATTATTATTTTCTTTGAGTAGAAACACGCAATACTTAATATAATCCGCAAAAAGCTGCCTTAATAGTCTAGTAAGGGGGAATACAAATCTACTATGGTCTTATATGTATAATGTGGTTAAGTTACAAGTATTTTTTATAGATATTTATTTATGTATATATGTATAATATGAAAATGCATGACGAAATTTTTTTCTATCATATGCATTTTTTCCAAGTCCACTGAAACTGAAAAAACGAATTTTATACCCAAAAATTCAATTTGATGCATATTAATATATACATACATAGATACATACAGTTTGGACTATCGTAATAATTCTGTATATGTTAAAAATCAGTTTCCAAAATTTTGTATTTCTAAATGCTGTAAGTCTAGAATTAAAAAAAAATTCTGTAAATGACAAAAAAATTGGCTTCATATTTTTTGTTAATTAAATAGTAGATATTCAACGGGTACTAAGGTTTTAAAGTAAAGTTTAAGTTCGGCTCTACAGAATTTTGAAAAGCAGAATGATAGGAATTCAATATAAGAATATTGGATTTACAGCATTATGAAATACAGAATCTGGAATATAAAATAATGACCCGTTCCCATGCATTACCAGACCTGTAAAATATTTAAATATTTTTAAGTACAATTTTTAGAATGTACTTATGTACCTATACTTAGCAATTTTAAGTATTAGAACTGGTACTTATAATTTTTTAAAGGAATTAAATTACTTGTTATTAGTAGTACCTACTTATTAATACTTTTGGATTGTAATTAAGTTTTTTTTATTCATTAAATACGTATGTTTCTTTTTAATTCACAAGGAATTAAAAAGTATTTAAAGAATTAAGAGTAGTTGTAAGTACCTTCTCTAGGAATTAAGTACTTAAGGAATAAAATATACTTAAAGAATAAAAATAAGTAATAAGTAATTTGTTTTTTGTACTGGAAGTTAAAAATTTTCAAATTTTCAATTTACATTTGTATTAGTAGGGATTGAATTTTAATGAGTAAATTTCTTAAAATAAAAGATTATTGACTCTTAAAACAATACAACAATTTCCTTTGATTTCAATAAGTATACCTACATATATAGATATTAATACCAAGACGACGAAAAATCTGGTATAAAACTGCTGAAATGCCATTTAATATTTTATCATTTTGTTTTTTTTTTGTGTGAAATGCTCAGAAAAAATGTTTGGTTTTAGTTACAAAATTTATCTTTGTGTTATATATAATTTGGGAAAGTGAAAATAAGCAGGTGTCCTTGTATTTATACTTCAATAAAAACAAACTATATTTTCTTTTTATTAAAACCAAAATTCAGTTTAGATACATTTTACACATCTTTTCTTATACCTTAGCACGCACATGTTTATTTTTCTTTTTTCGTGTGTAATGATGCAAATCGTATCCCACTTAGGACTTCGACCAACCATGAAAGTATTTCCTCTTTTTTTACTACCCATAATATAGTATGTACTTATCTCTATATTATGGTCTTAAAAATATTTACATCTCAAATTCAAATCTCAAAACAATTTTCTTTTTGATACTAATCTAAGTTTATGCTTTAATAAACAGAGTGTATGGATATGGGATATGGTGGGTGTTGTTTTCTTTTGTTTTAATTATATTTTTTCAAGAAAAAAAAAGCAAAAAGACAAATGTTCCTACTGATGTTTTTAAAATATAAATTAGATTAAAGAAGTTGACAATTTGCTTTACATTTTATTGCGTGATGCTTTGATAATTATTTTTAAGAAACTTCGACCGTGAAAAAGGCAAATAAATTTCATCCAAGAAAAGAAGATTTTTGTAATTGGTGTTAAACGTATTATTAGTGTTTTGTCTATAATGGCAAGAGTCCACTGACATCAGTAGACGACTTCGTGGAAGAGAAAATTTACAAAAATAACTAAATTTTAATTAAGAACTTTGCTTAGTCAGTAGTGACTACTGCGGTAGACATTCAAGTTTTTTTTTACGAATGTATGTACGTACCTACAATATGTATGTTCACTAGGGGAAAATATATATAACTTTCACCAATAATTACACAATGTTAAAAGATAATGTTATGTTAATTGCATGCACTGATGTTTTTTTATGAGATTGCTATAAAATGTATATCAATTGACTAAATGCTAACGTGCATTGGCTACATTTCACCTATTGTTCCGAAGAAAAGCGATCATTAAAGAGCACGTACTGCGTTAAAATCAATACAGTCAGTCCATAAAAATCAATTTTTTAATTACTTGTACCGAGCATATACAAAATGCATAAAAAGTACATACAAAATCTACTTACGAAATGCATTTACTACATAACAGTAGATTTGGTGATTTAATGTATTAAATATCAATAAGTCATCCAAAAAAAAATTGTCAATCATCAGAGCAATCTACATATGTGCTGAGAATAAGAAACATGTATTGAGTTTTTTAAGTCTAGATAATCACTTGCTGTGTTTTGATAGTATGTAATATTACATGTAATGAATACATTGATTTTGTATCGATTCTAACTGCATATAAAAGATGCAATCAACCTAACAGAAAAAACTATTGCCTCGAGAATCTTTTCCTGTGTTTTGATAGGAAACGTATACAGTGAAATCTCCCTTAACGGACACCTCCCTTAGGCGGACACCTCCCTTAGACGGACAATTTTTTTTGTTCGGAAATTGCTCCATATAAGCTTCATTGTTTTTAGTTTCTCTTAGACGGACACTCCCTTGGACGGACACGGACAGCATTTTCACGTAAGAATGACAAAATATATTCTCTTAGGCGGACACCAGAGCAGGATTGAACATGTCATCACGCTGATAATTTTGGCAACGGTATTTTTTTAAGTTGCAGTTTACAGCCCACATCAAATTCTTTTCACAAAAAGGAAAAATACATGCGTGCCAGCTGTCAGTCTAGAAACTCTATTATGTGTGTGAGAATTTTGTGTATCTGTTGAGTGTGTATGTGAGGGATTGTAAATATCTGTTGGATCTTTTTACATTTTTATTCTCTCATTCGTGTGGTGGAACGTGGTATTGCTTGGACGTAAAAAAAGTTTATTTTTGGAGTTTCAGATTTTTGTTGATTTGCGCGCAGGTAGTTTTTAAATTCTTTTAATTAATATTTTTTCCTACGAAACATGTTTTCAGGATGCCACCAAAAAGGAAAACTTTAACTTTAAAGGAAAAGGTAGACGTAATAAACTTTACCCAAAAATATAAAAAAGCGTACGGGAACTAGCAACAGAATTTAAAATAGGAAAAACCCAAGTCGCTGAGTTACTAAAAAAAAGTGTTTTTGTTTGGTTTCCCTTAAACGGACAACTCCCTTGGGCGGACAAAAATGTCTGCACCATGGCTGTCCGCCCAAGGGAGATTTCACTGTAATTGCTTTTATTTTGAATACATACATAATTTAACATCATGTATTCAATGCCCATTTATTTTTAAAAGCTGCAATCAACCGAGCAGAAAAACTGTTGAAATAACATCAAGTTATGTTATTCGAAGTGTATTGAATACAAGCGATATTTAATTAAATAATAAACCTTGCTTCCCATCTTATAGAAAATTGTTGTATTCAGAGCAAAAATGCGCTGAGTTCGTATTCAATACAAAGCTACATAGTTATAATCTGAAATCATCTGAACAGAAAAATTGTAGCTACATAAGTTATGTTTTGAGTATTTGCATTGTAGTACTTGCACTGAAATCTTTACAGCAAACTATGAGCTGATTACTTGCATTAAATCGATATTATGTGCTGATTACATGAACTGTATCGATATTCATATTTGTTGAACACAAGTTATTTTGTACCAAATCATTTTCATGAACTCTTCTCAGATATTTGACACTTAATCAGGTAATGAGTCTACAAAATTATTTATATTAAAGCTAATAAGTTTATGTAGTCAGTATAATTTCTAAAATATAATGATTACAAAATGTTTGTGTGTCAAAATCAGTACATACGTTTTTCCTTCATCTTAATTTATTTGTCAACATTTAGCGTACTTATGTTTCTAGTCCACAAATCGAAGAATTTTATTCGTACAGTCCAGTCTTAGTAAAAACTCTGACGTTAGTAACCTCACATGAGGTTATGACATCGTCAAAAAAGAAGAAAATATTACATAATATTTACGAGAGAATAGAAAACTATAAATCTATATTGCATCATAATACTCTTTAATAGGTCATGTAGCAACATTAACCACAACTCAAAACTAATTCTCGAGAAAAGTTTATTCATATTAAACTTCTGACATGTTCACTATGGTCCTACTTTGTGTGTACTTCTATTATATAAATGAATATTTTCCTAATTAGTTGTCAATCAACACAGATTTTCATCATCTTAAGAGCACATCACATTTCACATCATTGAACATAATCTTTTGCTTGAAAATCAAAACTTAAAATCCCCAAAACAAAACAATCCGATAAAAACTTTCCTTTTTGGATTTGGGTATACTGTTTGTTAGTTTGTTTTTCAAGTATATTCCAATCAAAGTCTGAAAAAAAAAAATATTTCATTAGCACATATTATTCGTATGCCATGCTAGTAATAAACACCAGAAAGAATTAATACCACTTATAATCCTCTTCCGTTTCAATCTCGAAAATTTTGAATTATACCAAAACTATATTTATGTATTATAATATAAGAAAAGAAGAAAAACGGATATTGAGTCACTTAACTTCTTTATCCACACCACACCACACCACAGCATAGTATTATAGACATTATTCGAGGGCAACATTTCCAATAATCTAAGTGCATTTCTTCCACGCCACTTGATTTAGTTTGAGTGGCGTCATCCGTTCTCACACACGACCACCGTCAATGTCGGTGTTGTTTGGTAGTGACATGCCGATGCTGATGCGGAGCTATGATTTGATCGCCTTATACAGTGGCACAAAACAAGTTCAAAATTAACAAAATTTTCTTAAAAGATAAAAATCGAAGTCATAGAGCTTTGCTGCTTTATTTCAAAATCAATTTTTCAATATTTCCTTTTTATTGAAAACCAGATCTTTTTTTTTTTTAATTTTTATGGACTTATTACCAGTGGTTAGAATTGTATGGAGAGGGGATACTATTTGAATAAAATCTTTAGGAAAAATGTATGCACTTAGTACAAAGACTTTTAAATGTAAACTGCAATGTATTGAAGCTCTTATTTAACAATTAAACTGAGCGTATACTGGTTACATGTCAGTGTTTGAACCGAATGCACGGGTACTCATACTCACTTTATGAATATTTATGCAGATAATCTATAGAAAGTTTACCATATGCAGTCGATATAGAAGTTATGTACTCAATACATTACTTTGTATGTTATGTGTTGAGTACAGAGTACAAGCGACAAGTATTTAGAACATTAAATATGAAATGAGTTATCGAAAAACATATGTAATAGAAAAATATATCAAACAGGTAAAAATTTATTCGTTTCTGCTAACAAAATTTTGAACTCCGAAAGTTTTGGGGTCTTCGCAGAATTTTGACATCGGTTTGGGAAAGCCTTACATGGGAAATTGAAAAAAAGAGTTGTAAGCTTGTTGAGTGGGAAGGTACAAAATTAAGACTGACAAATTTACCACGGCATCCTCAGAAACTAGATCTCTTTTCACGTCCACTTTTTACTTAGCTAGAGCCTTAATTGATAAACGTATTTGCCATTTTGCTGTCCATTTTAATTATTCTGCCAAATTGATTCAGTCATCTCACATTCAATACAATTTAATTTTTTTTATAAAAAAAAATTACATAAGAAACTGATTTCTGCTTTAAAAGATTTATTTCAACTTTTCTTTGTTTGTTGGTCCACCGTATGATTTTCATATTCGGGACATGGCCAATAAAATCATTTGCCGCAATGGAATTAAAAAAAAATTTCAAATATTCATTTTGATTTTGAAATGAATTTGAATGTCGATACCCGCATATTTTTTTTTTTTATTTTTAAGAGGGTCAAAGCAATGGAAGCAATTTAATTGTTTACACTTAACCGACAACGACAACGAGGAGACGTTATTTCAAAAGGGTAGATTTTTTGTTTTGTCTAAAAGGAGTATGAGAGGGAGGGAGGTCGATTGTATAGATGGATTTTAAGGCTCATTACTTGACGCGTTAACCGATCGACCCATCTCAAGTCAATGATTATTTCAGAGATATTTTTTTTTGTTTTTATTATTATTTTTATTTTTTAATCATTGGTGTGGGATGCAGCCTGATAGAACCCGACCATCAGACCAGTGCTCTTTCACTCTTTGGGATTGTTATTACTTTCGCCTCTGGCATTGTTAAGAGAAAGAGGGAGGGATGCCTTCGTATATTTTTATTTTTTATTTTGTAAGGATGCGACACGCAGCCCTTTTATATTAATGAAAATTCCAGACATGCCGTAGTTTTTGTGTAAGACATTTTGATTTTTGTGTGCGTGGTAAACCATATTGAAAGGGTTGAATAAGTTTCAAATTTTGTATTTTTTTTTCTTTTTCTAATGCTCTATCTAGATAGACGTAGATAGATACAGTGGAATCTCTAAGTTAGTTTTCCAAAGGACGAAGTGATATTTTCTTTTGTAGAAAGGATAAGATAAGAATTATATTTATTTTTTTAATAAATTTACTAAATAACTTTTTGGGGAATAAAAAGTTTGTGTAGCTTCTTTGTTAAAAACAAGAAATTGAATTAAAAAAAACTGAAACTTACGACTCTTGCACAAAACAAAGCAAATGTTTGCAAGAAAATTAAGTTGTAAAACATTTTGCATTAAAGTGAGATGCTATTGAGAATGAGAGATTTTACTGTCCAACACTTTAGTAAATGTTTATTTTTACAGATGTTTTAAAAGGCTTCCTGGGCAATATTTTAATCGAAAGAAGTCACGTAATATGAAATATACAACCATCATCATCCATAGAGGGTAAAGTGTTTTTACAACAGATGGAAAGATGGGACCTCAAGGAGGTGTTTTTTGTTATTGTTGTTTTTGTTTCATATTCAAACTACAAGAACTTCCTTCTATAAGTTGAAACAATGTTTGTCTATACTATCATTCTATTCTATTCTAAACCATCTATTTTATTCGAACAGCGTCTGAATTCTTATAAGATCCACTGATGGTACACAAAGAAAAACAAGGAAAAACGAAAAAACAATAACAAAACGCATTACATTTTTGTATATTTGAACTACTCATATAATACGCACCCAGAGGAACTCCACTTCCTTATGCAGTCATCGTAAACCTAAAATAATAATTATGAGATGTGCGTTCGAACAGTGCACTGCAAAGTGTATAGAATTCGAAACGGTTGGTGATAGGTTATAGTCTGGAAATTATTGTTCCTGAAGTAAAATTATTAATTCGCATCTTATTTTAATGTAACGTATTAGGGACGCCGCTATATGAAGAGGAAAACAAAATTTAGAGTCGACACATCGTAGTCACATGATGCCTTTTGGCAATTTCTTTTAAGAGTTTAATTTGTTTTTTGTTTAAAATTTAATTTTAACACTAAGGGTCAGTTGTGAAATCTTGGTTTAGCTTCGGTTCAGGATGTTAAGTCGCCGATTTCGGCGCATTAGCTCTGGCTTAACGCTGCTTTAAGCTTCTAGAACCTTAAACCACTGCTAAATCTCAGATTTCGCAGTGAATGGAAGATGAAGAGTGCTTTGCTTAGCTACGGTTGACTCACCGTATTTCTTAACAAAGTTTAAAGAAAAATAGAACTTGGTTAGTAAAAACTCATTTAGGTCTACAGTTAGACCTTAGATAAATTTACATCTTGAAATTCGGGGGTCTAGGAATTTAAAACTCACATTAACAAAGTAATTTAAGCCAAACAATTACATATTTTTTTAAAACCTAGATCTACTGAAAAAATTTGAACTGATGACTCGAGTTCTAAATATTTTTTAAACTGACGGCTCGCGTAAACCTATAGTCTAGTCCGTCGTCGGCCGAACTAGGTCGATCGAACCAAACGTATAGAAAGGAAAGAGAGCGCGTACACCACTGAAAGCCACATCGTCTGATGACACCATGACACCCGTTAATAAGCGAACAACCGGCATATCCCAACATGTTTTGATTTTTGGTCAGTTGTCCGGTTGACTCGTGATAAGGTTGCTTTAATCGCAGTCAGACTCCAGACCGGCACCGCCCGAGATCGGAAGGAGTGTATGCAACGAACGTTCGAGACAGTCGTTCGAATAGTTCCGACCCGGTATCTGCCGATAATTCGGTTTTAGTGTACGCGAACCGTTAGAACGAAGAGTTACCAGATCGATTTTTGGATTAATTATAGAACGTTTTCAAGAAATAAGCCGTAATAAATAATATGTAGTGTTTAAATATTTCTAAATGAATTTCAGAAACTAATTAATTTAATTTAATAACAAAACCAAGGATTATCCTCGTTGATACAATAACTGGCTCTAAGTTGAACAAATATTTAAGCCGTTGTTTAACACTTCCAAATTTTGCAGGTCAGTAGATGTTTGATCTGTATATAAAACTAATTCCATGTCCAACGTGAACTATAGCTAATCTTCCGATATTTCTGATTTTAAAAGCTAAACCACTATTATACAACTGGCACTAAAATATTCGTTTACGTTTCTAAAAATCGATACAGAAAAATACTTAGTTCTAAAATTTTACAACATGAAATCTTGGAATATAAAGAAAATATGATATCATAAGGGTTCACACTTGATGGGTGTACGTTACGAGTTTAATTATAATTTTGAATTATTTTTCTAGACAAATTATTATTATTAGGAAATGTGAGACTTACAACACTATTATGATTGTGGGTATACTTAGACAAAATTCGATATGCGTATTTTTTCAGTTTAAATATTTTCTTTCTTACGTGGCGTTTCGTATAACTGTAAAATACTTTACAGTTTGAAATGATAAATTAGTACAACTTTTGGGATATAATAACAAAAATATTGGCTTCCCTGTCTTGTAGGTAATATAGATACGTTGATAAGAAGCAAAATCTTTTCTGATTTGAAGATTCAACAAAGAAATCTCTGGCTTTCCCTCTGAAAGTAACCATCAAATCGACCTTGTGAAAATCGGCACGCATCAAACATTTAGAATTTATATAACTCAAAACACATATTTCGTCCTTTCTAACGTTATATCTCCTAAGCCAAAAGGGTTAGCTAAATTATTGGATTATCGTGCAAAACGAGTTAATTACGAATTTTATGTTTTAAAAACAATATTGGTCTGAAGAATGCAGGTCATTCCTCGCAACACATTCCTAGAATATGCGAGAAATTGTGAAATACCATCGATTCGGACCATGAAAACGTTTTTGATAGCGCTCCATGGGTGGAACCCTAGGAAGCCAGCATTGGATTTTTTTGATGTTGAAAGTTAAGATGACGAATCACCAAAGAATTCTCAATTAAAGTAGGTGTGCACCAGGGATGCGTGTTAAGCCTTTTACTCTTTTTTACAGCCCTTGAAAAGAGCTGAAGACCTGAAAGTGAATAAGTTATTCTTTGATGAAGATGGAGCTATAATTAGTGTAGAACCTACATCCTTGCAATAATCACCTAATTTGTGATTACATTGTCTGCAAAGAAATGGATATCTCATTGATGCGAAAAAGCCCGAGAAAAAAGACACAGGCCTATTTCGGACATCCATTTGAATGGAAAAGTGCTTCCCAAGCACCACATGTTTAAACATCTTGTGATCAATCGCTATGATCTTGTGGACCATGATCTTGATCGCCTAAGCACAGAGTTGATAAAGTGCCAGGAAACTTTTACATAAGTTGAAAGGAAGGCTCTACAGGGCATCGGTAGTTGTTCGTCTAGCGCTTACATACGGTTCACAATTTTAGTAAATGTGCAAGAATTAGGAATTGACGAAAGTTGAAATGAAAAGGTTTCGCATGACAGCACATCAGTCATAAAGCTTCCTGACTTCAACCCGGTAAATCCCATTACTGGAGCCCTAAGGGGAATCATTAAAGTGGAATAGACAGAATGACAATCGCTTCAGAAAAGTGTGCGGCCAATATGCTTGAAGTTTTCCAATATCATGTGATGCTTATCGAGGAGTAACTCGGAGTTTTCCCTTAGCTTTATAATAAAGCGCATTAATGGTTTCACAAATTTTGCATTCAAACATTTATGAAAAGTACAAACAATATAGCATTCAAAACTTTTTGAATTCATGATTTATACTTTATAGTAGTACTGAAGCTAAAAGTATCAATTAAAGTTCATATCATTCTGGTACCGAGGTTTGCTGCAATACTCTAAAGCTCCATTGCGCTGATCTACCTACCACTTTTCTGTACAAATTATGTAGGTCCTGTACATACATAAATAGACACAAGCTGAAAATTCAGTTCAAATCTGATGGTTCTTCTTCTTCATCGTCCTCCTCACACATGACATTATAATACGCCTTGGCAAATATACAATATACTATGGGAATTCAATTGAATAAATTTCTCTGACAGAGCTTCTAACTCCAAGTTGAGATGGTAGAGATTATATTGGCGATGTAACATTGTCTATACGTTCTACAGAACGATATGTGTTCTGCTCTCAAAGCAAGTCAGACCGCTTAGCATTAATCGGACGTGTTCCCTGCCCTGTGCCTGTCTGTCTGAGCTATACGTCAACTCCATAAAATATAAGAGGAACATTTTGTAGACGCCAGAAGGCAAGAAGGCGGTCAATTTAAATTAATTCTCTCTGACTGATTTTCGTACGTAGTCCCATATACATAAATCGTAAACGGAGATATAATTTAGATACCTATATCCATATTTAAATGCATCTTTTACTAATTCTCCAGAGATACATATTATTATTATTAATATTATGTGTGTTCTGTAAAGTTATCCACAAAAATAATTGAGTTTTGTATTCAATTATAATGACTTGGTTAGGTACCTAAAACCTACTTATGATATAATGCAATAAAATTTCTAATTAAAATTTTGTTTGAAATAACAAAACAATTCCGCAAACAAACTAAACTGTTTAGAGAAAATTATTTTCCATTAACTTTGTTGCAGACATTTTTTTTAAACTTTTATTAAAAGCAAATAAGAGAGTACCTAAGCCACCGCACTTCGTTTGAAGAATAAACTGCTAAACAATATGAAATAGTTTTCTCGCTTGTTTGGAGGTCGGTTGGAGAAGTTAATTAAATTATTACATAAAGCTATGATTTTGTTCTATTACTTAATTGATGTTATGTGCTGTTGTGCGAAAGTTTTCTGATTAATATCAAAAGATTTATTTATAGCGCTGTCTAAGTTATTTCAAAGTACGTCTAAAAAGTTATCTTATTTTTTTATTCGCTGAATTAATTTCTCACGTTCCATTTGTGAATTTGTTTTGGGATCGAGTTTATTTAATTTTCCAATGTTTTGTTTTCAGGGAATTGTTCTTGATCTTTGTAAAATAATATTTTTAGACCAATAGCACATGCTCTTGTGGTATCTGGACAGCTATTTGCGTTTCCGTATATACGCGAACAGGCTAAAATTACGTAGCTTTTTAAAATCGTTTGCGGAGGTTGGAAACATTCGTAACTGAAACCAATCAATGCTAAGGAATGGCAACGCGTTGACGACTTTTGGCTATTGTATCCGGGCCAAGATTGGTTTCTGGAATGTGAGGGCACTTTTTGACAACGGAAGTCAAGAAGTGACAGCATCCTGGGAGCTAGGTTCTTGACAGGTGTATGTTACTTCTTGGAAATAGCCTTACCTAATGGCTGCTACCTAAAGATTACATACATACAGCAACTTCCGAATAAGTTTCGAATAAGGAATCCCGCAGTTCATCAAACCACTCGGAAACCATCTTCCACAAGGATTGAGAACAATCATTAGCACGGACCGCACTTCCAACGAAAACCATTGGTGTGCTGTGAAAAATTGTCTATATCCTGAATGAAGATGAGAAGTTTACCGTAGTGTACAGCGCGGCAGCGTAGTAAGCGTTACCACATCAATGCATTGGTTACAGAAGCAGAAAGAGCTGCAAGTAAGTGTAACAGTAGAACCATTCATTAAAACATTTGATAAAAGACAAATGAGGACCAGCTCATAGGACATCAAAAAATAAGTCCAACACTTAAGGTGTCTTCCGAAGTAACTGCAGATCAACAAAACGGTTGGATTTTGTGGTATTGCCGAAGATTTCTTACGAGTAGCGCCAACAATATCTGGGGACCTACTGCAATCACTCATTTAGAGAACTTGGGAATCATAAATTTTTCCTGACAAAAAGAAAAATTAATGATTGTTAATCTTCCAAAAAAAAAAAACCTCACGATTGCAAAAGCTGGAGAAGAATTTAAGTGATTTCTAAAGTAGCCAAGGTAATAGGTATAATTGTCCCAGCACGAATAAAAAACAACCTAGAAGCCACCCTCGAAGCCAAAGAAGCAGGACTTGACATTGGGTCTTCCTGTGTGGACTGCATCAACACCTTGCATCAACGAACGACAATCGAACATTGCGTTGAATATCGATCACCAATTCACCTGCAATTCATCGACTTCAATGGATACGGATTTGTGTATGTCACGATCTTGTAGGACCCTTGCAAATGAACGAGTATTCAAGACGATTTGTCGAGTACAGGACGAGTCATGACACTAGCTGGCAGTTTCTAGCAAACTGTGCTGCATGCAAATTGGCTTTTTCTGGCAGAGATTTTTTCTCCAAGGAATCAACATATCATAGCTTCAATAATTTTGAAGCGAACACGTTTGACTTAACAAACCCTTGTCACATTATTAATCGCATAAAAGGTTTTTATAAAAAAAAAGCTACTGTAACTGCTTATTTATTAAGATATAAAATAATGTTGCATTTATTTGCAGAAAAATAGCCGCACAAAAAAAAGCAATACTACTGCATGCAGTGAAACACCTTGTCGTTATACTATTTTCTGTTTTATAGTCCTACCGATTATCTCAGTTTCCACAGTCAAGTAACACAGCTTCTCAATTTCCAGTGTTGCAAAAGGAAAATCTTCCATATCTAATACTTATGCTATAAAAAATCATCCTAAGGCCTTTGGATGCAGACGGAAAACATAATAACACGTATAATCTACCTATATACGAGAAACTTGTTCTCCTTTCTCCAAATGATTAGAAGCTTATTTTTTCTAAACCCGGATTGCCAGGCAGCATCACAACTCACATTTAATGTGGTCCACCATACTGTGAGTTTGTGTTTTGTGATTTGATACGTGTTGACTGTTTTGTGCTGCAAGATGATAATAATATAAATAGTATGAAGCATTTTTCTATGATGCTTCTTGGATATGGGTATAGACGAAACAAAAATATTAACCAGTAGAGAATCATCACTTTGCCTCTTGTAGCTAACTAGCCTTTATGGTGAAAGGTATGCTCTCTGCCACAAAATCGTTCTAATGGAATTTCATATTTTACCATCGTCTCGTTTATATCCGTTTGCATTGCTAGATGATGTTGATGATTGGTCGAGTACACTGCACCCACTGCCACTAATGTGGTTAAACTTACTACTAGATGTGATGCAGTATAAGTTACGTATATATGTATATGTACCAGTACCTCATAGGGCATATAGGGGTTCTCGAGCGCACAAGAAAACTATAAAATCATTGGCATGCGACATTATTATTTTTACCTCACCATCATATAATATTGCTGATGTGGACATTTGTTGTTTTCGTCGTTGGCGACGACTACGACTACGACGGCAACGACAACGACCAAACCAGCGGACACTGTGTCTAGACAATAGAGTTTTATACTATCCCCGTTAAGCAAGCTGTCACAATGCACCTACATAAATTTATGATTGTATTCTGAGAAATTTGTCGTCGTTGTCGTCTACAACGACTGTTTTTAGAAGGTACTCGTATATCTAGGTATAATCTATAATTCTTCTTTTTTCGAAACTGAAAAGTGGACTTTGGGAAAATAGACTTTTTTGAGGGTGATACTAAAAACTCAAAAATTGAAAAGGAGCTTAGAGCTAGATATATACGAGTTTTCAAATTAAAGAAAGAAAGATTTGACTTTTGTAACACCAGAATATTTTATATCACCTAGAATATCACAAATTCACTGAAAAGTACATAAATTCAAAAATCAATAATTTAAAGTAAATAAAAAGAAGGGGCCCTAATTGACTTCCCTGTGGAACTCTTTCAAACTAGTCAAATCTTATAACTACAATAGGTAATATTTTGATGCAAATAAGTTCAATCGTATTATTAAAATGGAATTTGACAACAAGCATGTTCATTTCGGATACCGTTTAAGTTGAATTTATGTCACTGTAATAATTCACGGTCAAGGAGTTGGGTTGTAGAAATGAAATCGAAATCGATTTAACAAATGAAATTAAAATACAGGTGCTCGAACCCACACATCAAAGTCAGCAGTCAAGTTCTACTTCTCCTGTGCGCGCCGCCGCGCCGCAAGGATTCTACTCGTAGCCGAAAAGAGAATCCATCTCGCTTAGACACAGAACATAAATGCAGTATGTCGTCTTTTTTTATATTAGTCCTGATTATTTTTCTATTTTAACATAAAAATTGATTTATTAAAATAAAACACACTTTCAAAGCTCATTTCAATTGTTTTCTATAATCACCCATCACGCGTGCATGAATTCAACTAATTAATAATTTTACCTAATTTATACAACTATTTACACTTTATTTCATCCATCAGCTATAAATTCCTACACGTTTTGAATTGCATTCAAATTACATTGCTTTTATTCATGCAGTGCACAGTCACACAAGGACATTTTTAGCCTGGATTTTCATTCCAATGCTATAGAGAAACGTATAACAGAAAAAATCCGTTTGACTAAAAATATCCTTTTATTGCAAAAATTGTATTTGCATGCAATGTATGCATTTCTTTGATTTGCTTTCATAGCACGCTTGCAATATTCATCACAAAGAAACCAAACAAATGGCTCAATTTATTTTTTTTAATTTATAAAAACTATATTGCACAGGGATATGAAATAAGTACAAAAGTACGCATAATTCCATACCTAAAATGTTTTTTTTTATTACTATTTAAGATGAAAGGAAACCTTCTCGGTAATTATGGTTTGCAAAAGGTATATTTTTTGCACGATTCTTTTAATTTCAATTTAATTTGGGTTTTAAAGAGATGCTTTAATTAAATTATAAATTTAAAATTATTAATAAATATTTAGAAAAAATATTAAGACAAATATGATAAATTAAAGTCATACAAAATTTAGTTGTATCTTTCATTTAGTAATTTATAATACTTACCTTTTGGCTAGTATACAACAATTCTCAAAAATCTTAAAAAAAACACCCTAAATATTAATATTCTAGCATAGAAATTAATTAATCAAGTTAATTATTTTTAAGGATTATAATAAAACTTTGTGATTACGATAAACGAATGTCAGAAGAGCCACATTACTAAATTAACATAAAAACATGTACCTACATATATACCTACACGTTAATACGAGGAAATGCAAAATATGACATCCTAAAAAGCCTTAAATCCTTTTATAATTATTTAATTTCAGTAAGTATGTAGGTATATGTGGTTAAAATACGGGAACAGGATACAGGAGTAGCATATGAAATATAAAAACGAAAACAACGTTAAATATTCTGAAAATACCAACCTTAATTTGTCAAGAGTTATATGATGCGTGTATCGTGCAACAAAAACAATCAGAACAATTGTCTGAAAAGAAAAAAGAAACAATATTATTATTATTATTATTATAATTATAATGATGAAAAGATGAGACAAAAAAATATGAAAGGTTTACATATATTATAAGCCCATGACCTATATGTTCATAATGTTTTGTCTTGGATACTCAACAGCAAAAAAAAAAGAGCGACAAAAAACGATTTAAGTTAACATAGTGTTTGCTACATTTCAACAGACAAAAACAACTATTAGATTACGATATTTTTTACTTTTTATTTTAAGTGAGATTCTTCTTAAAATAATATGAAAATCTTATTAAATTTCAATTCATTTTTCTTCATTAAATCAATTTGATGAATGTATGTACATATGTACATGTGTATGTACATATGTATGTACATACACATATGTTTTTGCTCAATACATAAATTTCGTTGTTTTTTAATGATTTTTTCTTTATAAATCTTAATTATGTTTTTTGAAAAGCTTAACTTTCTTTGTAATTTTGCTATCCCCAATTTATATTATTTTTTTTTTAATTTAGTTTTCAAGTTGGAACACTCCCAATAGTTTTAAATTGTATTCAAAACATTTTATTGAAATTGATAATTATACATCGGTTTTCAATTAAAAGGGAGAAATAGAGATGCAGATAAAAAGAAGAGATTTCTTGCTACAAATTTTTTTAACAAAAAAAAAAGAATTTTGAAAAAAAAAAACATTTCAATTCATAAAATTTTAAGAAAAAGGGTTTTTCCTGCAACTATGGATACCTACTATAGGACAAGTTTTGGGTTCATGCAAAATATCAAATTCAAAAAATTAATCAGAACTAACTAACTAACTAACTAAATACGATGATAGAGATCGTGAAAAAAGTGGATCCCGTAATTCTGTCTTTCGGTTTGTCTGTACCTCGACTTGCACTGAAGCGAACTTCTTCAAACTATAGGTTTTCTTTAGCTCTAAAAATAACGGTAGTTGTAATAGTAATACATAGTTAAGAAAACTATTTTTTTTTCTGATAACTCAATTTTTTGAAACCGGGTGCATTTTCATTTAAAGTGCATACTGTATACTATTTACATCTAAGAACTTGCATCACATTTTTTTTTAATATTTAATAAAATAAAAAAAAAATGACTAGCCATTTTTAATTTTTTTAAATATTTTTTTTTACGATACCTACATCAGAGAGCTTTAAAAATAACGTAAGCTCTAAAACCGTTTAATCAAAAGATTTAATATTGTAAAGATTTTGTTGAATTTTTTTCCCAAAAAAACAATAAAAAAATTTTAAACAACCATCAAACCTTTCAATATTATTGGCTTTCCCATTCATGGGAAACGAAAATTACAATTAAAACGCCAAGAAATAATTCGAGAGCATTAACAATTAGAACTTTTTCATAAAAATTGAATTTAAATTAATATCAACAAGAATTAAAACCGCTCTATATTCCAAATATAAAATTTAACACGGTTTTAAAGTTGATGATGTTTTTTTCAGAATAATATCGAAAGAGTTTTTATTGATTCAAAATAATTGTCATTAAAGTTAGCTATCTTCCCATCGATTTTTTTCAATGCATAATATCAGATAACTGCATATAATCTTTATGCATCCATATTACCTACAACTATTAAATCTAAGAAAACACTAAACCCTCTTAAAGCGCCCATCAAAATCAGTTCAAGATAATTTTTCTAAAAGGTCATTACCCTAACCTGACTTCTGGTCATTTCTTTTAAAAGATAAAAAATATTTAAACGTTGATGTGTTTCAGATGAACAATTTGAATGGTAAAGATTTGGTCTTCTGATAAAAAAACAAAAAAACTAACATTATTAATTGTCTTGCCTGCGCTATAACTTGATCCAACACTAAGATAAAAAAAACTTCCATCTTTAAGGAACAAAACAAAACTTAAATGCGTGCCCATCATCATCATCATCATCATGTGAGAAAGAAAACAAAACGAATTCAACTCTCTTATAAGATTTCTGTCGCTCACATTTTATAAGAGAAATACAAAAAAAAAAAAAAATAGATAATATCGCTGCATAATTGCTTTGAACTTTTCTTCAAAAAGAAGAACACAACACGAACAGTGATAAAAAGGTGAGGAAAACTTTAATGTAAACCCCCCATCTCTTCACACGCCTCTCCTTTCTCCTTCTCACCGTTCAGCAACAATCGATTTGAAGATGATTTTTGTGTGTGTGCTATTGAATGTTTTTAATTACGTGTTAATGGATAACAAAGTGTTTACGAAGTTTCCTGAAACTTTTTCCGTTTCCATGGTACCTATACCTACGACCGAAGAAGACGCACGGCGACGACATTTCTTGAGGGCGAAAACAAAAGTAAAATAAAATAAAGATACATTTTTCAGGAACAGCAACTTTTTTTTTTGTTGAAAAGCCATCAAGCAACATATAAAACTTCTTCGGAAATACAAATCGCCAACGGCTAATACAAAATAAAGTAGAGACTCAATATTCTAACGTATTTTTGTTCCTTTTTTGCTTTTCAAGTTTTTGACGATTTTATCTAAGTAATTTATGTTCGTCAGAGTACACAAAACACATATCTATAGCCCAGCAAAAAAAAAAATAACAAGAGGTGGCAAATACAAATAAAAAGTACCCAAGGATTTTAACAAACGAGGCGAAGGCGACCCAATAACCGAAACATTAAAGCAAGCGACCCGACAGATGGTGTTTTAATCCAAATAAATGTCAAGTGGTTTTCCGCCTTAGTGTCACATTTTCTCCCTTTTTTCGTTTTTCGGCTTCAAGTTGATATCCCTGGAGCACCATTTCTGTGTGTGTGTGTTCACAGGATCGGATTAGAAGACATGGAGTCCCTTAAGGACGCCCATGGACATGACACATGTCCGTCTGTTGATAATAGGCGAGCGAATTCATATTTTTACAACTTGTTGTTAGATTTCTTTTGTTTAACACAATCATAGACCAGTCGGCAGAGTCAAAAATTAATATTTTAATTCATAGCTATAATCAAAACGTGGTGACCAAATGTTGTCGTACAATTTCGACTTACAAGGATAGTTTGGTTAAGTTGATGGTCTGACGGTGCATCCCTTTCAAATATAACCTATGGAACATCAAGCCATCTAGGAGGTTGTTGTTATAGTTCACTAAAAGTTATTACCTTTTGGCCTCGAAATTTCCGCTAGATCATTGAAGAAATAGCTACCCAAAAATGTGTTCTTTATATTTCAGTACCGGACTTTAACCAAGGTACTGAAGGGGTCTTTCTCTGCTTCTTCGTCTCCGCAATCTCTGCATAGGTTTACAATGCTAAGAGCCGTTTGCTGATACGAAACTTCTAAACGTCTAAACGTTTAATTTCTTTAAAATTCTTTCTATCGGTTAATTTAAGAAAACGTAACAGAAAAAGTATACTTTAAGGCGTTTCAAGTCGGGAAGTATAAATTTACACAATTTCTTGTAAAATGAATTTTCGGGACACTAACGGCGCACTATAGTTCGTTTTTACCGACCTAAGTCTATCCATCTTTCCAATCATTAAATTTGAGATGAATATTTTTCCTTCGTCGACTGGGCTATCACATGTGTTTCGTATATGACCCTGTTTTAGGGATAGTCCAGCACTGTGTGTGTCCCTGTGGACTTTGTTTAAAGGCAGGTACGGGCATATAAGTTTATTTGTATATAAGTATGACAATATCATAACTCATTGTGAATATTTCTTCTATCTAGCCTACCAGCAGCAGCTAGCTAATTTGTTTTCGCTTCATATTTGCTCATTTGAAAATGTTGATTGGCCTTTAGTGACACAGTGTGGAATAAAATTGTAAAGCCCCTGCAAAGTTTTATTTTATTTCATATGAAAATTCCTTACACTCTTAAAGAATGGAAAAAATTGGAGCACCAAATGAACAAACAGGATAAACATCAACAACAAAAATGAGTCAACACAAATTTGTCACAGAGATATGTATGTTCGGGTATACCTATGTGACGCAAAGATACAAATCTAATCTCTGGATTGGGATGTGTGTGATTAATAGTGTTATTTTATTTATACGCAGGCAGACTGAATTCGGTCATGGAAAAGCTTAAAGTAATATATAGTCATAGTACAATTACAAGTAGCCAATTCGGGTGTAGTATATTGTAGCTGCAGCTGGGACCCATTAAAAATGTCAACTTAATAAATATCTTCAAAATTGTTTCTGAAGAATTTTTTTTATTTGTTGTTGTTATCAACTCAAATGTTGTCATTCTATTATTGGTAGTTTTGAAAGTACTAGATAAAATTTATTTTGTTTGGTTCGTTTGGAACGCCTGATGGATACAAGAATGATTGGTAAGATAAAAAAATGCTTAAAATATCTTTGACTTGAAATAAAAGACTTGAAGCTTCTTCTAATGATCTTCAAGCTTCAAAATTTTCAGGTATGCACATTTTAAGTCATTTAATATTAGGTACTGATTTCTTTAGTCGTGTTGAGATTCTGACATTTTTCACATTAAGACAACTTTGTACATGAAAATGCAACAACAAAAAGTTATAATTGCATTGAGCATTAACTTTCCATTGAATTGTTTTGTTATGTTGGTAGGTATCTTTGTAAAATTTATTGAGAGTCATTGCATAAGGCTTAAGACTATCATTTTAAGTCATAATTTTAAGCAATAGAAACCAACGTAACGTGTTCTACCGAAAAATGAGGAACATTTGCAAAAATTAAATAAAAAATATACGTATTAGCTAAAATGTACTACAATTTTGCCGAAAGAATTTATCAAAAATTAAAATGTTGTCAAAAATAATTGCAAACATTTCAACCATTTGAAAATTAGTTTGAAACGCAAGAAACTAAATACTTTTATAAGGGGTAAAACATTTTGTTGGTTGATTCCGTATCTTGAAACAAATGTGTACACATTGACCATAAGATTATTTAAAAGAAAATTTTGGTTCATTAGTTTTTTGTAAAAATTTTTAAACATCTATGGGAATTTTTGAAGAAATTTGCATATTCATAAAATTTCAAAGAACCGTGGCCTTCCTACCTGTCTGTCTGTTTATCGATAATTATTTTCTCTTTAAATTACATCTTTTCAGATGAAAATTAACTCTTTGTGTTTAGCAAAAAAAAAAAGCATGAAACATTTTTTTATTATTTTTTTCTCTCTCTCTTCAATATAATAAATTATTTCTATAAAGTGAAGAATTTAATATAGACGCAGACGCACGCAAAACTTATTAATAAATTGTCATCAATAATAATTGAGATGGATAGCTGTTTAATTGAAATCGTAATCAAGATTATATGTATGTACATACATATATAACAGTGAATATTGTATTATATTGAAGCTTTGAAATTCTACAATATTATATGCGTCTACGAATATAGTATAATACATATTTAGTTTTGTTATATGCGTGCTGCTATGCGTGATGCGTGCACCCGTTGAGTTGGTTGGTTGGTTGGTTTGGTTTGGTTCCTTTATGTGGATTCATTTCTCCTCTTTTATGGATATCAATTTGTGCTGTCATTGTTAATTTAAAATGGATACGTATTTAAATTACTAATATAGTAGTATGTCAGAATAATTAATAATAGATATGAATTGTATATAAATTCTATCCTGGAAGAGTTTCAAAAATTGTTTTCATAATGCAGCAATGCATCCAACAAGTCTATTAACCCTTTTAGAACTAGATAATATGAACAGTGTGATTCATATGTAATATGCGACTGTATCGTAATCGTTTGTAAATTGGTTTTAAAGCCGTAGGGTGAAAGGAACGCGGGAAGTGAATAATTCACCATTATTTTAGTAAGGGGACTTTAACATGAACATTCTCAAGGGTAATTACGTATGTGCATAATTTTGGTTTTTATTAAACTTTTCTACTGCTGTTAAAAGATACAAAAATATCCATAGACCAATTTATCAACTAAAACAAAGCTTTATAAAAAATATTTCATATCCAGACATTGTCAAAAATGAACATAAAACATTATTGTTTGGAATTTATTCAACATTTTTTTGTAACGAAAAGTATAAAAAAATCCAATAAAAATTATGGTGTCATTCTCAGATATTTCTCTATTTTTTTTTTTTTTTTTTTTTTTTGATGTAGGTAGGTACAAGTACAATGTAGAAACCTATTGTAACACTCTGCCAACTCTGTTTCACATGCACAAAACAAAATACAACAAATGTTTATTTCGCAAAATAGTTATTACTTTTTTTTTGTGATTTAAGGACGGATTTAACAAATATATTGCCATCAAAATTAAAGGTTGTTGTCTGGGTAGATATACCCACAATGTAGGGTTTTTCTAAAAACACATCACATTGTTTCACAGCAAAACAAAACAACAACAAAAAACACGTTAAAAAACTTATAACGTTTTGCAAATACAAATGATGAATGTTAAAGTGCTATATTGGGTTAGGAATAATTGTCGTGGTCGTATAATAATATATTCAGCTCAGCAGAATATAGAGGGTAGGTCACAGTCATTTGTCTCCCAAACGATTATTTACGCACGTATTACGCGAACATTAATCCTTATTCGACAGACAAACATCCTACATCCCACAATATATAATGACAGTGCGTTTACTAATTAAAATTAATTTTGTTTTACCAACATCGTAAAATGTATGTAAATTAGTATATAGGTCTACATTTTATTAATTTTGCTGTAACATGCAATCTGATGATGATGATGATGTGGTGGTGAGGTTTTTATTTCCACATAAATGGGGATAAAGCTTTTCTATTAAATATTTTTTTTTAATGACAAAAAATGTACTACCTATAATATAATAATTTAACAGTGTTTTTTTTTGCTGGTGGTGATAGAGAGAAGTAGGGTATAAAGAACAATTTCGGTCAATTCGATTTTTTAAGTGTTTATTTTTTATTTTATTTGATATTAAATAGAAATAGGTGGCTACTCATTGGCCTAAATTTTCAACTGCAACAAACTTCATCGGGTTCCACGTCAAGTGTGAGAATTCTCTTAATAATATTTAACAGTAAAAGTATTTCTAATTTTTATCTAAACGATAAAAATTTCATGTAAAAATAATGAAATAATTGATTTCCAATTCAATGTACATATATTTGTACTAAAATTAAATCAAATTAGTTGAGCTGTTTAAGCTTCAGCTCGTTTTGGATTAGTACAAAAAAATTAAATCGTGACATTTATCAGACTTGTCGTTATTGTGATAGAGAACGCGAAAAAAAGTGGGTCCCGTAGTGTCAGTCTCTGTGTAGATACACTGCTTAGGCGATTGTTCTCAAACTTCGAACTTTTTTGTTATCACCAAAAATAACGGTACCTATCGTTTCGACAAAACTCTCGAAAATGGCTCTTACGATTTTAATGAATTTTTTTTTGTCGGCGTCTGTTAATTTTTAAAATTATTTAGCCAGCAAAAGTTATCCAAAAAACCGTTATTGTCGGTACCAGCCATAGAACCATATTTTTGGTTCTCGATTTTCTTATAAGCGGAGCGGTTTAATGATTGCCATTAAAAGTTCTCAAAATAAAAATTCTTTTTATTTTGAAAACAACACAAAAACTTGTAGGTACACTAATTTTTTTTCGAAATTGTCTAGAGAAATTTTATGCATGAAAGTTAATTTTATGAAAAAACAGCTCTAACAATTTTTGAAAAGAAAACAAATAATATTTTTTCGATCCATCAGATGGCATCTTCAGTTTTAAGCTTATTCTTTTTTGTCTTACTTGAATAAATAAAATAATTTTATGGCGCGACAGTTCATGTGCAACCAGTGCATTCGCGACTTACAACTCTCAACCATTCCTGTGCGCGAGTTATTGAAGAAATGGAGGGGAACTACAATTTTATGCCGAATAAGTACGTCTAGGGTGATCAGTACACTATTCTTGACAAGTGATACTCTTGAAGAATTGTAAACATTTCTGTTTATATAAACGAGGCTGGGAGTCGAACCCAGACCTCCAACATGAAAACTGTGTAGATGATATTGTTTTATATAGGGAGGGTATAAGCAGAGAGAAGATGCAGTTTTGATTTTCATCAAAATTCGGTATTCGTTATATAGTTTTGAGATCAATATAAAGTTGCACAGTTGCGATGGGTATGTAAATACATATTTATTTTATTAGCTCACTTTAGATATTTTAAAGCCTCTGTCGTAAAAAAAAAAAGAAAACAAATTGGTATAAAATCTATAATATGGAATATTACTCAAAAAAATATATTTCAAATAAAGCTTATTATTTATTTTGAAAAAAAAACCTACATGACTGTTTATTCAAAATTGCACCATACTCTCCTAAATGCGATACTATTGTTTATGTTTATGTCATATTTTCTTTTGCGTTTATTTTTTTTATATAAAGTTATATAAATTTGAATAATCCCAAAAAAAAAACTCCTCAAGGACCGCCATAACAATTTTTATGTGATTTTTGTTTGGCTGACTGAGTAAGGGTATGGGTGACACACAACAAAAACACACACATAAAAAAAAAACAACATAACATCAAATACAATGATGATAATAAAGTGGATTTGAGTTTTGAAATTTGTTTAAGGCAAAGTGAATAATAAACAACAACAAAAAAAAACCCACTTCGAAGCAAAATGTATGCTGTATATACCGATATAGTACGTCGTAATCGCAATGCGAATTTGATGGTCTAATTCTAGTTAAAATATGTAATATGATACTTGGGAGAAACGCAAACGTGTTTCACTTTACAGTTGTTGGCGGGTGTTCGTTTTTTTGTTCTTTTAAGTTTGATTCTAAAGTTTCATTTTTTGTATAGAAGAAAAAGCTATTGTTGTCGATTGTGTAAATAAAACTTTGCCATTAGTTTTTCATTTTGTGTTTTTTTTTTTATTTTTAAATTTGTTTTTCATACAAAAAGGTCATTGCAAAAATATGGATATGGGATTAAATGGTTCTTTTGTTAGGGATTTCGATGAACAACAAAACGGTTTTGAATTTGAATACTTTTTTAAACTTTGTACTTTTTAACAGCAGCTTTATAGAATTCGTTAAAAGATAAACTTGACGACGTTTTTTACAAATATTAAGTATGAATACAATTAGGTTGGAAACAGTTACAAATTTAATGTGGTCTCTCATATTTTAACTTCAAATAAATAATTTTTGCACGTTAAAAATAGTAAAAAAAAAAGTAAAGAGCTAGCAAAATCAAAAAAGCTGTTTAACATTTTTTTTACCAGTTTGTAAAACTTTTTCAGATTGATATATTGATAATGTTATTTTAAGACGAATACCACTAGAAATCTACACCAATTATACGAAATAACTACAAATGCAAAGGTTAGGCACGAACAAAGAAATGTGATGTGATAAACTAAATTAATACATTTTATATTTGGTCAGTAAGATTTTCTTTATTATTTTAATACTACCTTCTTCTTGGTTGAAAATCTTAACGAAAACTTAGTTTTTTTTTTACTTTTGTGTGTGGTTCTTTTTTCTCTGTGTACCTACTCCTTCTAATAAGAATAAGACAATGGCACAAAGTACTAAATTACCCATAAAAACTGTTAATAATTTTTATTGGACTAGGTATAAAGAATAGGTATTCAACTTCAAAGTCAATCGACCCAAAATCATTTTAACTGCAGCTGCTTGTACTGTTGAACATACAACAACACCCACCATTACGGTACCAATTTGCTTAACATATAATTGAGGCCGTGAGAGCAATAGTGGCGTAACCCATAAAATTCACTTTCGAGTTACGAGAGATTTAAGAAACAGAGTTTCTTTAAACATTTTTTGTATTTTCCCTATAACATTTTTGATTAATCTAAAAACGTAGAAGACGTTGAAAAAGGACATACTTTGTAGGGCAAGCTTCTTTTTTTTTAATTTAACATTATTTTGGAAAAAAAAGTGGGTTACGCCACTATTGCATTCATGGTTTTCATTAAAAATAAAGAAAAAAGAAAGGTTACGCCAAATTTATTATATTATTTTTTTATTTCTTCCATAGTTCAATATTTCAACAACAAAAAATTATGTGTACATTTTTACTTATTTTTTAATGATTTTATTCCTTGTCTGATAAAACTTCAAATTTTTCAATTGGAACACCTGTTGACGTTTTTAAATTATTAAAAGTGATGGTTTGGTGGTATAAATTGAAGCAGTTATATTAAGTCTCTCTTTTTTTATCACTTATCTTAGGTTCCTCAAGTTGGTTGTGTTTTTTAATGTCCACGGATTGTCTCTTTTTTACATTTATCTGTTTGAGTAAAACATCAATTTCATCGGAATACTAATAAAAAATTGAAAATGTTTTATTTTTTCGAAATGTAATTGCTGAATTTCAAGCCATTCAACCTTGGAATTGGAAATGGACATTTTCCTGTTTGTGATATTTTCTTCCAGAGATTTTGAGGAAAAAAAATCAGATGAAGTCATTTTTAAAATTTCAAATGGGTTTCTCTTTTTGGCCGAGAAAGTGACATTTACCCAATCATTTGGGACGAATAAATCCTTATAAAATTTTTTATTATTCTCTATTAAACCAAAATCTTGGTCAGATGGCAAATAGGAATTTCCACTAACTAAAAATTTTCGGTTCATTTCTTTAACAATAAAATCGGTATAGTATACCACTAATTGGCACAACAGGGAAAGTTTTATATTTATATTTTGGCCCTCACATTGATCAGAATACATAATAATTTTCTTAGACTGTTCTACGTTCTTAAAATATTACATAAAACAAGATCCAATTTCTTGAGGCCCCCTTGACGTTGTAGACTCTTCCCAAACATACGTGTGATCTTTTTCACTGCCCATATTATATGTACACCAAAGGAAATGGTCACAATCTATACCGAAGCAAACAGTTTCTAAGAGAAGTATGAAGGTTACGCCACTATTGCACTCAAACTATGATCAAATAATAAAATGCAATAAAACCTTTTTGAGTGCCATCTGGTTTTGAGTGTAGATAGCTGCATAAAACTATTTTTGTATTAAAATAGATATACTAAGGGACCCATTTTCATGAAAAACTCATTTTTGAAAAAAAGTGGGTTACGCCACTATTGTACATTAAAAAAGTCGATTTAATAAAATTTTATGCGGGGCTAATTAGTGATATTTTGAAACATTTTATTAACTAAAGATCTCTTATCTTTTATCTTCTATCAACGCAACGTTTCATTAAACAATAAATAATACTTATTTTGTATAATAACGTGTCAACGTACTTATAACTTGCAAGGCAATCCATCATCAAATGCATTATATGAATTTCATAATTTTACATTCACGACCTTCAAGTAAGTACTCGTTACATTGAACCAACGAAAAAATAAAATAAATAATGTATGACTCATTGTCATGAAATTCAATTCTGCAAGTTTGTGTGAAAAATTTTTTAAATGCAACAGTCATTGATGAATGTACCTGTATCAAGGCGTCATTCATATATCATGGAATTTATTATTATTTTGTGCGAAAAAAAAACATTCCAATAGATACTTCAGAGTAGAAGTTTTAAGTATATTAAATTTTAGCAGTAAGCACTACTTACTTAATAACTCTTCTTCTTCTACTTTGTTATTTTTCAACTTCTCAATAAAAAAAAATGCCAACGCACTCAAATTTCTTTCCTTTCAAAATAGAAAATTGTTTGAAAGAAAAGCATAAAGCATAAAAACCAGTTACTCACTTCTTTTGCTGCTTGGAAACAATGGAGTCAAACGGAAAAGACTTACATGGTTTTGTTGATTGAGTTTTCTTGTTTCTTTTACAGGGTGCATAACATTAAATTAATGTGAGTTTATTTGGGTTCGATTTATTTATGACAGTTTTTTTACGTTGATTCCAAAAATTGTTCTTAATATTGATTTGAAGTTTATCAATCAAACTATAGTACCTTCTAAGCTAATGGAACCATTTAAAAACTTTAATTTACGCCAAGGACATACTTCCTCCTAAAGTGAACAGGAATCAGTGTAGAAAGTGATATTTTTTTTTGACATTAATCACTTGTGAACACATTGTGAATGTTTGACATTCAGAACCAAAATTTCAGTTTAATTTTTGAGTTCTCGTAAATTGTGCACGGGGATTGTTCGCAACCTTTTGACAAGGTTACTCGTGTGCTGAATTCGACAAGTTTTTCTTTCGATTCTGGTTCTGTATAAACTTGGAAACTTCTATCAAAAATTTATCTGATAAAATGTTGTTTACTATCCTTGTTGCTATTTGTAAAATGAAAAATCAGATGATAATAAAAAAAACATTTCATTTTATCATAGAACCGGAATAGGGATCCAAGTCAGATTTTAGAAACATAAAAGTTTCCACAATGAAAAAGAAAAGTTTCCTGTCGCAATTTTTAAGTGAATGAAGGTGCAGCGACATAAAAAAAATTTATTTGGACTTACAAGATATGTTTCTACTACCTTATTTTAAAATGTGTTTTATCGCTATTTTTTTAATTATGTAAAACTCGTTGTAATTTTCTTCCTACACAATTTTTGATGATTTTGATTGATTTGATGATTTTGATTGATTTGATGATTTTTCTAATGTTGTTCTCAAAGATTACGTTTTCATCTTTTCGATATTTCTTAATTTTGATATTGAATAAGTTGAATGAATGCAAAGCTATTTTCCTGACTTTTGTTGAAGCTTAACGTATTGTAAATCATCTCAATCAATAAGTTTTTTTTACACCGAATTCTTTGTATGTCTTGAATTTAAAAGAAACATGTTTGGCACTCATATTTAGGTCCCACAGGACTCAATACTGACCCTCTTCTGTTTTCACTTTACATTTATGTATGTATGTATGACGTATGTATATGAGTATATGAAGGATTTAGTGAACATTGCATCCTTATCAATAAAAAATTGTTTGTTATTACAAAAAAAAAAATTTTTGATATATGTATTCTTCTTTGCATGTCCAGTTTTTTTTTAAATGAATTTAATATTTTATTTAAAGTAAAACATTTATTTTATAACGTAATTTTAAAATATTACCACCCTGTATCTACTATTTTGATGTCAGCATAAAAAAAAAAAAAAAAACCACTATACAACAAAACACCATACCTCTCGTTTGATGGTTTCTTTCGTGTACCACTCAAAGCCAATCCTTTTGCATCTTTTGCATTGCAATTTTCCTTTTTTTTTGTAGATTCCTTACTGGTTTGGTTTTTTTTTTTTTTACCTAAAGTTTTTTGTTGTTATTATTGTTATTCATTTATTATATTCTCTTAAGAACGTGTTTCATTTGTTGTTGTTGGTTTTAGTTTTGAGCATTTAAAGTTCACATCACGGTGTGTATGAGCTGTGATGTCTGTTGCATGTGATGCATAAGTTGCAACACAAACACACACATAAAATGCAGGTTCGAGTACTGAATACCAAAAGAGATCAGATCGCGTTCATGGTGGCAGCAAAACGAGTTTTTTTCCTCAGGAAAATCATATTATTTTTTTTTTTAAATTCAATAAAAAAAAATATAAAACAAATCCGAAAAGGAATCCGGGTTTGTTTATCCAGTTTTGGTTTCGTATTGTGTGTCGGTCGGTTCATTTGAACGTTTGTGGTAGGTATTAAAGCCATTCTGATGGTGCTGGAATGGTCTTTGGTTTAGTACAGAAAAAGTAAGTGTCTTTGACCGTAATTTGTGGAATGTATTGAAATAGAATAGCGAAGTAAGAAAAGCTAAACATTGTACCTAGAGTTTGAATTTTGCAATAAGTATTATTTGTCATATATAAATGGAATCAAACACCTTTCTATTATTATTGTTGTTGAGCAATGGATTTTTTTATTTTGAAAGAGATAAGATATTTGAAATAAATTTTAAGAATTTTATAATCGTTTTATAGGAATTTGATACTAATTTGAATTGAGTAGATGTTATAATGCGATCAAATTTGAATTAGAAGTACCTATATGTAGATTGGTACCTATACTGAATTAGTTGGAATTCTCAAATTATAATTTAATCTGAGAAAAGGTATTATATTACATTTTTTGAATTAGATCGGAATTCAGATGATAAAAAAATAATTTATTTTTCATAGAATTTGTTATTAAAATAAAAAAAAAATCCAGAACTTTCTAGATTCTTTCGATAAAGAATACATAACAATCTCATTACTCATAACATGGCCTTATGATTTGTTGAGTTTTTTATGTTTGTTTTTAATAAAAAAGGTTTTTTTTTTTAATTATTGCTGGATACTTGGATGAATACAGTTTTGCAGACTTTAAACCGAAATTTGATTATTCAAGTAATATTTTTGGTTTGGTCAAACTTCAAGATTATCTATATTCATACAAATTCCAAAAGAAAAACAACTGGTATACTATGTTCTGAAAGGAAATGACTTGTTTTATAACCATATTCAATATTTACTGAGACACGCTGTATCATAATTTCTAATTTTCTTAAAGCATTTTTTAAATTTAGTTTGACCATCAAAAGGACTTTTTCAAACATCTATTAAAACACTCACAGAAGTTTTAATGAAGTTTAAGTTTTGACAGATATCTTCAGAAATGCTGCGTTTGATTTCATATACTTACAACTCTTTCCGAATTTAATAATAATATAGAAGTGTCACACCAACACAGACATTAAATAATGTACCTTATGTACTTTGCCGTTTGCCGTTACCAGCCGAGCAACATAGTTTTTAGTTCATCACCGGTCGACAGTAGAACAAGTTCATTGTCTCAATTGCGTTTAAAATAAACTTTTATTCTTAATATCAGGACTGCGCCTACCGTCTTTTAATTTATCCTACCAATAGTAGCGAAACTGCTCGCGTCTTGACAATTTCATAAGTGGAATAATCGCGATATAGAAAATAAAAGTGAAAAATGAACAATTTAAAAAACTGGAAAATAAATGCATTGCGGAAAAAATGTTCGCAATCGGGTCTTCCCACATCGGGGACAAAGGCAGTGTTGGTGGAACGGTTGGAGTGCCTCGCGAGTGACGAAGATGAGTTTAGCAGCCTTAACGGGTCGGGTGTGCTTGATCGGTTAAATAACCTCGAAAAAATTGTGTCCATGTCGTCACCATCATCGCATCATGTACAAGTAAATACCTCTCATTCTCATGCGCAAACTCCGTTCCCGCCGCTGACGTGTGCATCGACATTACCTCAACCTTCACAGCCAACATATATGCCAATACCATCGCATTTCGCTTCGTCTGCCTCTCTGTATGAGTGTTCGCAATTCCCTGTTACGTCGTCAGTGTATGTGCCTTCTACTACTCAATTCGCCCCATATCATTTCGTACCAAAGCTATCATCGTCGTCGTCGTCTGTTGCATATAACCTAACAAGTGTTTCCCCTCCGTTCGTACCGTCTTCGTCTCTGTCGAGTGTAAATACGTTGACAACACAAATGCATAATATGTATGCACCGAAAGTGTCATTTACACATGAGCCGACTAGTGTTACACAGACAAATAATTATCCATACGGGATAAGAAATGATAGTTATATGCGCAGAAATAATAATGACAATGATAGTGCTGGGCACAGGAATAACAGTGATAGTGATGTGCGCAGAATCAATAACGATAATGATAGTGCGGTGTACAGAAATAACAGTGATGGTGATGTGCAACAGAGAACACATTTTAACCCGTACGCGAAAGTGCGCGATATTATAAACCTACTACCCGAGTTTGATCCGTCGTTGGAAAAATCACTTAATGCGTGTCAGTTCTTAAAACGTATCGAAATGCTGAAATCCGCGTATAAATGGGACGATCAGTCGGTACTTTTCGCCGTACAACAAAAAATGAACGGAATTGCCAAATATTGGGTTGATTCCCAAGAAGTGTTTATCGATTTTCAACAATTTTCGCGAAAATTTCTCGAAGACTTTCCGTGCAAAGACAATGTGGCCGACGTGCATATAAAGATGGCAAATATGAAACGTAGCCAAAACGAAACCCCACAAGAATACTTTTATAAAATGGTGTCGATCGGAAAAAAAGGCTCACTGCCGGATGAAGCCATCGCGCGACATATAATCAATGGCATCAATGAACCCGATTTAAAAAAGAAGATTTCTAACGATTACTCGTCGTGTAATCAACTCTTACGTGACATAAATAATTACTGTGATTATAACGAAATTAAAAGTGTGACAAGTTACTCAAATAAGTTTTATAAAGTAAACGAATCTAAAAACCTAAACGTGAATAAAAAACCGGATATGAATAATAACGTGAAAAAAACATTCGAAACCGCGAATAATCGAGTGAAATGTTATAACTGCCTACAATTGGGACATATTTCAAAAAATTGCACCGAACCCCAACGAAAAGAACGATGTAGTGTGTGCAATCGCACAACACATAAAAGTGATTCGTGCCCGAATAAATTAAAAACGAACGTCCACAGAATCGAAAAATCATTTGAACCCAAACGCGATAAAACGAGTGACATCATTACGAAAACGATTAAGATAGATGAGTTGAATGTCGTTGCATTTGTCGATCCAGGAAGTCGATACACGCTATCACGTAAGTCTTTTGCACAAAATTTCGATAAAATCTCAAATTGTAACGAATCGCTCATTGGTTTCGCGGGAGGTAAATACGTCTGCACAAGCAAGGTTACGGTAGATCTTGAAATTGATGATAACGTCTATACCACTGATCTCCTCATCGTCGAGGACGATTTTATAAATGAAGATATCCTATTGGGGCGAGACATTTTGTGTCGGGAGGGCAACAGACTTATTATCGAAGGTGATGACTGTCGCATAGAGTCCGTCGGCAAGCTCCAAATTTCTTCAGACCTAACGCAGACCGAAACAGATAACCTGCGAAATCTACTCTCATCACATCGCCGTAGCTTCGCCAAAAATATCTCCGAGTTGGGTAGATGCACCGTCGCGAAAATGAACATTACCCTTAAAACCAATGAGCCAACAAATTTGAAACCGTACCGCATAGCTTTTGCTAAGAGGTCAATAGTAGCCGATATAATTGCCGAACTCATGCAATATAATATCATTCGCTCTTCAAATTCACCGTATGCGTCACCAGTTGTTCTGGTGGAGAAAAAAAATGCCGAACATCGACTTTGCGTGGACTATCGTGTCCTTAATCGAAATACCGTCAAAACACCATACCCTATGCCAGTAATGGAGGAACAATTTGCCCAGTTGGCCGGAAACCGATACTTCTCGACTCTCGATTTGCGTATGGGTTATCATCAGATCGAGATTGAAGAAAGTTCCAAACAATATACTGCGTTTGTCACCACCGATGGTCATTTCGAGTACAACCGAATGCCGTTTGGACTGGTTAATGCGCCCGCCGTATTTCAGACCATCATGAACCAACTTGTTATGGAAATGGGCCGCGGTGAAGTTTTGGCCTATTTGGATGACGTCATCATTCCCAGTAAAACCATCGATGAAGGTTTCGATCGCCTTGATAGATTTTTGTCGCTAGTAGAAAAATATGGCCTCACGCTTCGATTAGACAAATGTAAGTTTTTGTCCACACAAATTTTACATTTAGGCCATATCATCAATGCGAATGGTGTCACACCGGGAGATGAAAAGGTGAGTGCTATCACAAACTTTCAAACGCCCACTAATGTAACCGAGGTGAGACGTTTCCTGGGACTTACGGGATTTTTCCGAAAATTTGTGCCACAATACTCGTTTATCACCAAACCGCTGACAAAATTGCTACACAAGAAAGAAAAATACCTATGGGGAGCTGAGCAAGAAAACGCCTTCCGGAAACTTATCGAAACTCTTAGCAGTGCTCCGTTACTCGCACTCTACGACTCATCAGCTCAACACGAAGTACATACGGATGCCAGTAGCATCGGACTTGCTGGAGTAATGTTACAATCCACCGACAGTAAGACATGGCAACCAGTCTTCTACTACAGCCGCCATTGTACCGACAGTGAAAGTAAGTTCCACAGCTACGAGCTCGAAGTCCTCGCCGTAGTTGAATCGTTGGAGCGTTTCCGAATTTACCTTTTGGGTAAGAACTTCCGCCTGATTACAGATTGCTCCGCTATCGCCAAGGTTAAGGAAAATAAGGAGCTGAAATCGAAAATCGCTCGTTGGTGGATGAAACTTTTGGAATTTGATTTTGAAGCTGTGCATCGCCAAGGAAGTCGATTGGCACACGTTGATGCCTTGAGCCGAGCTCCTGATGAACCATCAGCCGATGTGGAGCCCGCTGGTTTCATTTTCAACGTGACAATCGATGTTAACGACTGGGTACTTACTATGCAACTCCAAGATGAAAAACTTTGCGAAATCGTAGCAGTCCTTAAAGGAGAGCGAAAATCAGCACAAGAGCTACAGCTAAAGAACGACTACCAACTACAAAATCATCGATTGTATCGAAAGGAAGGTGATGCCCTTAAATTCGTGGTGCCGAAGACCATCCGATGGAGAATCGTTCAGCATTGCCATGATAACATGGGACATTTCGGTCTTGAGAAAACGCTGAATCGCATCCAGCAAACATTCTGGTTCCCAAAAATGCGTAAGTACGTCAAAGATTATATTTCTGCATGTATTCAGTGTTGTTATTATAAATCTCGTGGCGGAAAACCAGAAGGTCGATTGCATTATAATGACGCTGAACCCATTCCATTCCGCTTACTGCACCTCGATCATCTCGGACCTTTCATTCGATCTCGAAAAGGGAACACCCACGTTTTAGCTATATCCGATGCTTTTAGCAAATTTCTTGTTGTTAAAGCCGTAAAAACTACAAAAACCGCTCCTGTTATTGACGTTCTAAACGAAGTTACCTCCTATTTCGGTTTGCCATCGCGTGTCATCACCGATCGAGGGACAGCATTTACATCAAAGGTATTTGAAGATTATTGCGATAATAACAACATTCAACATACGAAAAACGCAGTCCGTACACCGAGAGCCAATGGACAGGTAGAAAGAGCCAACGCAATAATATTGTCCTACCTCCGAACCACCACCGAAAATCCAAAAGATTGGGATCGAACCATGAGAAATCTCCAATGGACCGTGAATTCGCAAGCTAACTCAACAACTGGTTTTACGCCGAATGAGCTCGTCTTCGACTTCCAGCTCAAAAACGTAATACAGAACCGACTTGTCGCAGCCTTGCAAGATGACATCCCTGGAGAACAAGATGCTCCGAATGCCAGCCAAAAACGAGAACGAGCTGCTGAAAATATCCACCGTGAACGAGAAAAATGGAAGATCAGGTTCGACAGCAAACATAACGAACCAATACGCTACCAAGAGCACGATCTGGTTGTAATCCAAAACGAGCCAGCCGCCACGGGTGAGTCACGAAAACTCGAGCCAAAATTCCGTGGCCCGTATGTCGTTTCCCGTAACTTAGGGAATGACCGTTACCTGATCGAAGATCCACCAGGTATGCAAATTACTTCCCGTAAGTTTTGTTCCGTTTATGCTTCGGATAAAATGAAACCTTGGTGTCGAAATCTCATCGAATTACCTGAAAGCGAAGAACCTGACCTAGAGTCGGATGTACCGCCACCGCCTGTTTGTAAAGAACTCAACGTAGAGCCGGATGTACCGCAGCCTGATAGCGATGATCCCGACTTAAATCCGAGTGTACTGCTGCCAGAAATCGAGGTCGATTTGTCGTCAGAATTGGCCGAATGTCACACCAACACAGACATTAAATAATGTACCTTATGTACTTTGCCGTTTGCCGTTACCAGCCGAGCAACATAGTTTTTAGTTCATCACCGGTCGACAGTAGAACAAGTTCATTGTCTCAATTGCGTTTAAAATAAACTTTTATTCTTAATATCAGGACTGCGCCTACCGTCTTTTAATTTATCCTACCAATAGTAGCGAAACTGCTCGCGTCTTGACAGAAGCAACAAACAAATTATATTTTTTATTTTTAATATTTACATAGTGTCAAAACTTGACGTTTTTATTTTAGGAAAAAAAAAAACGGACGAACAATCTCAATAAGGGTGTCTGTAATAAATGGAAATGTATAGTAAAATCTGAAAACCGTTCCTTACAAAACTCTTCTATAGAGTAAGTCAAAACAAACTTTATACAAAATGTACTTCCAACAATTGAATTGAAAGAGGTTTTTCAGAAAATAAATTAGTTACAATTTTATTTCTTATTACCAAACGGTTTTTATTCAATCATGAAAGCCCTAAAGAGGCTGTATAGAAAAACCTGCAAAACAAAAGTTGAAGCGTTAAAGCAACCTTGAAGGCCATTGGCAGGTTCATTGACTTCGTACAGAAATTTATTACGAATGTGACATTAAAAAAAAAACGACGTCAAATTTGCATAAGTAACAAAAATATTTCTTTTTTGACAGACACTTTAAAGAAAAATTGAATTTTTCAATACTTTTCTTTGTTACTACTTAAGTTGTTTATCCTTTGCTTACGGAATTGTTTAATTAATAAAAATATGTGCTATTCATCTGTGAAGGTTAAACGTAATACAAAATTGTAGCCTGAAGTTCTCAACTCGATAAACTAAACATTTTATCTACACACCTAATGTAAGTCTATTGATATTCTAAGGCCCATATAGAATTCCAGGTAGGTATATGATATTAACTAACTTTCCTGTCAAGTACCTAGCCTTTAGAAATTATGAAAAGTATTTTTGAATGCAAATTCATAATTAATTAAATCAGACCACGTTATATATTTTTCTTTTTGTGTATTCATCCTTAATATTTCAAGTCTCTGCATAAGAAGCACTTCAAATATTTCTTCTACCTACCCTACACTACTCATCCCATCTTCTTATATTTTTCCTTATGTTAATTCAAAAAATAGGATACATTTTAACTTTGAGAAGTTGGTCTTTTTTTTGTGTTGTGTTGTATTGAAATGTGATGTGAAAACGAGCACAAGATTTTTTTTCTTTTCCAAGAAATTAATTTATCAAGTACCACCATGGGTTGCAAACGATCTTCCTTGCTATTCACAGGAAAAATAAAAAAAAAGTATCTCTTGAATACTACCTTATTCGGATTTCTACTTGACCTATTTCTTGGGTAGATATTATTTTTTTTATTTCGTTTTTTTTTATATAAAAAAAAAAACTTCGTATGAATTAAATGCCATTTGCATCATTTTACTTTTGAAACTTAACCCAGGTTTAAGTCTTACCTACTTGTTGTCGTTGTACACGACAACAAAAAAATAAATATTTTCCAAATGAATCATAAGTCCGTGTCTCTGTCATACGAGTTATAACGTTTCTTTTCAGTTGTGCATGCAAAATAATTTTGTTTATGGTCGTTGTTAAAGTACATTTTACTTGAACCAGTGCCTTAGAGTATGTTCGTTCATTGCTATATTATAAGCCATAAGGAACTCAAGTTTATCAAACAATAGAGCTCTGACAAATTGAATAGACACTTTAACGCACTTAAATACGTGAACATTAGAGTACTTTTAATAGTGCACATACCGTAAGCTTGTCTCTTTTACACACCTTTGTTTGCTTGTTATGGACATAAATTATTTGCCCTAGATTTGTATGCATTTAACAAAAGAAATCACATCTAATATCATTATATTAATGTTTATCTAGAATATAATAGCTCAGATTTATAGTTTAAATGTAACAAAATATATTAATTTAGTTTTGCAACAATTTTTGAAATATTCAAGCAAGTAATGAAATAACGAAGAACTTTAAATCAGTCACGATGAAGTGCTTGTTTTACTTCTTCTTGGTGGCCCCCGTATTGCCATATACGTAAATAGGATAAAATTACAAGTGTGGAAGGCCGAGCTTTCTAGGATTGGTTACGGGGGTTTAGCATTTTTAGTAACTGAAACACTTCGATTCGGATAAGGTGTGAGAATGGTTTCTGGAATGTGACGATGCTTCTTGATAACGGGAATTAATGCATTATAAATTAGAAATTAATTCAGTATTTCAGAGAAGCTATTCATACGGTATAAGATGAACATCTTAAGAGTTAGTAAAGTGATATGGTGCGATTGCTGATGGTTGCTGCATTGAAATTACGCGCAGCTGTAGTTTAGAGATCCAAAAAAAAACATAGGAATACATACCAAAGTATAATACTGCAGCCCACCAACAAATAGGAGACCACTTTTTATAAAGATCTGGTATTAACAGCAGCACGGAACTTATTTCCATCGAAAATAATTTGTGTGTTGTAAACAATGCAATGCACTTCGAAAGGCATTGTGCATTGTGATGCAATGAAATCTCGGCACTCTGACCACATGTTTCGATTAAAACTGAGAAATTTTTTCATAAAGATATAAAGCATTTTTCTTTGTGGGACCATTTAAAGACACCTTCCTCACAGCTTAACAAACAAAAAAAACATTGTGATTACGCCCCAAACCCCTTAAATCTGATATGGTTAGATACCAGAACAATTAAGAATTAACGCTTATCAGCTTCTGCTTTCTTTTCCAAGTCTATTACTATACCTAAACTTTTCTTTTTATTTCCAAGACAATATTTCAACCTAATTGTTTAAAGTAGACCTAACCTCTGATGAATAATGTTAAACCCAACTACTTATACCAAACGAGCAAGAAACATATTTTACGACACAAACTGTGACAGTCTTATATCTTTTTAACCCAACACTTTTCTCTCACATCGCATCTACAGCATCATTTAGTAAAATTTATTCGGTCAACTGGTGCTTCTTTATTGATAAATAAGCCCACTATATTTTATGAGGGTTTACATTGTATTCAAAAAGATACATTTTGAAGTATCTTACATTAAAGATTTGTGTCGGTCATGGTCAACTTCAAATCCCATTAATATACGAGACGACTTTTGCACAAGAAGAAACATTCGATTTTAATAATAATAAAAAAAAAACACAATCCATAAGAACAATTGTCTTTGAATTTTTTTTTTTTTTTTTTTATTTATAGCCTTGGACCAAGAGTCTAAACAACATAAAGTTTCTTTGAAAAGATTAACCAGTTAATACTTCACAATCGCACCGCAGCGCAGTTATAAAAAAAATAGTCATTTTAAAGAAAAGATTTTTCTGTTGGGCTTTTATAAGCTTATCGTGGTTTCGGACAAAAAAATACATGGGATATCATTTATCAAGTCTCAACGTAATAAAATATAAATATATATATAAATTTAGGTATAGGTATAAATATTTAACAAACAAAAGGATTGAAAGTAATGGGGCAATATATTTGGGGAAGTACATATTTCTTATAAGAAAGTTATTTATTTCTTATAAGAAAGTTATTTATTGTTGTTTTTCTGTGGTGCGGAAAATGGTCAGTTTCTGTGGGGATATACCTTCCCTTATTAGGCAAAATTTATGTAGTTTCTTTTTTGTTGTTGTGATTAAGCAACGATGATGATAAGTTATTCATTCACTAAGAAAAAATTCGTGATGTTTCTATGATTTAAACAAACATGACATAATGATAATGACATGAAGCCTAAAGGGGTAAGGTTGAAGAAAATAACAAGAATTCTGGAAATAGATTGATTGTAGTCTAATTCGAAAAGACAGTATTCTCCATAGCACAATATTTTAAAAACTAAGGTAAAAGCTTAAAGGTGATGAAAATTATATACATTGTGCCTAAACAATTGATTTTTTAAAAGGGTTTTTAATATTTGAAATCGATGATTGTTTTGTTCAAATTCCAAAAATTAATTTTTTTTTTACGAATTCAAGACTTAGCTTACACTAACTATACCTAGTCGCCAATAAAACGAAGATGTTGCCAAAACTGCGACTTCAGTTTGTTCAATTAAATTCATTCGTACTATCACTTCGAAAATTAAAATAAAGAAACATCCAAACATGTCATCTCGAAATCCCGAGACTTCAACAATTCTGATTTTGAATTAATCTTGGGGCAACTTAAAAAAAATTTGATAGGAAAATATTATTTTATAAAAATAATTCATTAGTAGACCCATGATATAATTTTTGCTGATTGCCAAAAAAAAAGTTGTCAGCTTCCAAAAAACATTTTTGTACTACGAAGAAGTTTGAATCGTTCGAAAAGTACGACTTTTTGTGTTCCGAGGCAAATAATTTTAACTACCCCCACTCAGTACTTCAATGAACTATTGGATTGCTATTCAACCAAAAATTGAGATACTTCCGCGCTCAAGCAGCAAAAAATTTAATTCAATATCATCACTTTCAAGAACAAGGCAACGAATCGTTGCAGCGTGAATCGTAATTGCTGATAGGAGACACACTTAATCATGATAGGTTATATTCCGGGAGGAATTCACTTATTGGCAAGAAGCGTTTCCACTGAAAAAAGCGGCTTTTTCGCGGCATATTTTCGGGATCAGACAACAGCTACAATGAAATCGAATATTTCAAAAAAAAAAAGCAATTACGAAATGGAGAGGAAAAAATTTAATTCTTGGTCATTTCTTTGTCAACTAGTTTTTCATCTGCTGTTGAACAAATTTCTACTCAAACAAATTTCTTGAATTTCCTAAAACGAAATTCTGAGCAAACAAAACTAGTAGAGTCAGCAACATTTCCTTGGTATTTTGTAGAATTTTTTAGTTTCGTACACTTAAAAACACCCCGTCCTCGAGCCAGTAAAAAAATGCTTAACAGCAAAAAATCAATCAGTTTTGAAATTTGAATCACAATCATAAATGTGAACTCTACCTCCCTCCTGAAGGAATACATAACCCAGATGCAGATCATGTATGCTTTAACCGTTCAAAGAACGAAGAAAAGCCCATCAGTATATTATTCCGCACCATCGGCTTTAGTACAAAACTTTGTTAAAATTCATTTCATGAATACAAAGTTATTCAAAACAATTGAACTCATAAATTTATATTCGATGTTTTTTTTATTATTTTTTTTTCTTCTATTTTATTTTATTATTTATGACCTCATTTAAATTTTAAAAATGCATGCTAATGTGGAAATAGCACAAGAAAAAAAAATCACATCTCTCTAATGTTTGTTTGAATTCATTTAGCAGTGTAGGGGAAGGTTCTTTGGTGGCGCTAGCGGGGGTGGCGGCGGCGGTAGCTGGTATAGATGTAGGAATGAGTTATAAAACGGATGTCGGCAAACATGCGAAATCTTCGGATCACCCAGGGTAACGAGTAGCTCTCTTTCTAGGGATTTGGTTTCCTGTTTTTGCATAATTTATTACTTTTTGTGTTGGAGGAAGTTGTTGCTCTGTCGTTTCCTTAAAAAAAAAAAACTTAATCAAAATAGGAAGTATTCCTCCGTAGCCTTCGTAGGTATAAAACAAAAAAAAAATCCCCAAGGTAATAGTAGCACCGCATTCTTTTTGTTACATGATAAGCTTTATGCCACTCATAGCACGTATTTAAAGAATCCTTTTTCAACTAACACCCGTCCCATCACCAAGCATGTGATGTGGTGTTTTTTATGTAGAACCTCCTACTCACCTACATACCTTATAACATATTTAAGGATGTATTTTTTTTTTATAATTTTATATATTTTTTTTTTACTGTTTCACAATAATTTAATGTTGTGAACAGCACAAGCTGCTGTTTTAGATAAACTTCAATAAGAATGCGAATCGTAAACACATTGTGATGCGAAAAAATTCCGATAATGGCTTATAAAAATACCTATAAAAAGAAATGCCTTTTTTTAAAAGGATAAATGTGAGTGAGCCCTAGAGAGGATTTACCTGTGCCATTACACTGCCACTGCCAAGTCGGGAAGAAGAAAAAAAAAACAGAAACAGGAAAACAAAACAAAGAGACGACGACCTCCTCGGTTTGTCGGCATCCTTTCCGTTTGGAATTTTTTTATTGTTGTTGTTGTTGTTTGGCTTTATGTATTGTAATATTTACCCACATACAATTACATGTAATTTTATGATGGCAGCGAAACAAGTTCCTGTGAACGACGTCGTGTCGGTCGTGAGGGATGATCTCCCACTGACAACATCACATTATCGAATAAAAGAGGAGCAAAGTCAGGGCTGTTGAAAGAGAAAATACAAAAAAAAGTACTTTGATACTTACATACCTATGTAATTCATTTTTGTTTAATAATTGATCTTTTGTGGGCTTCGAGATACGTAAATTGTTTAATATTTATTGTTAAAAAATATCAACACCAATCGTAATGTAAGGAAGGTTGTTAGAAAAGTTTAAAATTTAAACGTTCGTAAAAAGATATCTGCCAAACATCTTGAGGATTTTCTTGCTTAACCGTATCACTAATGACGAACTACACACGAGAACAGGTTAGGAATCCGTTGACGCTATCGTACAAAGTCGTAAGTGGCAGTGGATTGAACATGCGCTTCGGAAGGTTAACAAGTGCATTCTGGCTCAAGCGATAATATGGAACAACGTCACGCAGGCAGGCGACGCGACGCGTCGCGACGGCGAGTGGGAAGTTTATAAAGTACTTGGCGAAAAACGGTCGAAGTGGCGTAACACAATTGGGAAGAGTTAGAGAAAGCTGAAATACATCTTCAGGATCCGTACATGTTGGCGCGTCGGAGTAGTTGAGAGCCTATGTCCCGAAAGGGAAAACTCACCAATATAAATTTCCAGGGATCTAAGTAATTAAGTAATCATCCTGCACTAGAACGTCATTGCGAAACAGTTTCCAAATCTGTTGTCTTCTATTCTACAATCTGTTTCAGTTTTTTCATAAATTTTCAAATCTAATTTCCCATAAATAATACCTATTCTATATTTCCTCTCAAAAATTCTGTAATAATTTTGAGAAACCACATAAAGATACCTAAAAAAACACAATCAACTCATTTCACACCAATTCAAAAAAGAAAAAAAATATGTCACTTTCGGAGAAAAGAAAACAAAAAAGACAGCACTGATATGTTGCTAGGTAGCTACACATAACAAAAACATATTAATGGTGTGCGCATAATTTCTTGCAAAAGTATCTAGATATAAAAACAAAACCAAAACCAACATACAAGATTAGGGACCAAACACATAAAAGGCATCCGACTAAAAACACACGGCAACAATAGAAAAAAAAAGAAGAACAAAAAAAAAAATTGGTAAGGTGAAGATACCTTCGTCTTCGGTAAGGACTGTCTGCTGCAGGCGACACGTCTGTCGAGCGCAGAAATGATGTTACACATAACACATCTAGATTTTTTTTTGTCTTTTCTTCTTTTTTTTTTGTTTGTATCTTTAGACCATTTGGTGGGAATCAAGGAGCAGATTGAAGTGTTTGCTTAGAATATGTTATGTACTCGTAGGTAGGTATTTTATTTCAATTCTGCAGTGGTAAATTAATTTCAAGCACATGTTGCGGAAATTACAGGAGGGTTCCAAAACAATAATGAGAGATATAAGAGAAGAGTTGAATGGAAAAGGTAAGTATATTTACGCCCCTTAATGGGTTAGATACTTTATATGCCCAAGTTAATTAACAACAAACACAAGATAAGTCAAAACATTGAATTCTTATGCATTAACGTTAAGAGGCAAATGATTTGCAAAACCATTAGGCCTCTATTTGTTGTTGCTGTTGTTGATGATGATAAAAATCATTTGTTCCGAGGTCATTGACAAATTGCTTAGGTTACTCTTAATGGATTTTTCTTTCATTTTATTGAAAACTTAAAACCACACAAAGCTCATTTATTAACAGGGTGATGATTGTAATAAATCACTCGATAAACATCTTGCCAATGCAAGCAAATATCGAAAAAGCTGAATTTTAAAACCTTTAAACTTGCTGACACTTTTAGCCTCAAGTACGGCATTTAAGTTTTGTTTTTTAAATAGTTTCCAAAGCAAATTGTTAAACTTAAAGTTCTTTTCACACTCAGGTTCAACGATTTTACACCGTTGCGACCATCTGCTCACTTTTCGAGTTTAAAAAGATAGATATAATTATGATTTAACTGACACCCAATAAAACTGCACTTAATGCTTTCCTTTTATTCAACCATACTCTTAAAGTCTTGACTCAAAATTACATTCGTCCCTCTGAAATATAGAAACTATAATGGAGGAAACAAAATGGTTCGATATTTCAATAAACACTTTATTATGATGTTAAACCCTTAAAACGATTATAAAAAATGAATCGGTATCTGCACTTAAAATAAATAGCCCACATATTTTTTTTTATTTTGTGGTGTGTTAATAATGTGTGGGAAAATCTATTAGCCAAAGCCAATGGTTCCATCCATATCAAAAATTCGAAACTTCAATTCATGACTTTCTAATCTTTTGCTTTCGAACTATGTATTTAAATTATTTTCCCAATGATTTCATCACACACTATTTTTTAATGCCGAAAATAGCGGTATTTGAAAGTGTTCTGAGCCTGTTAAAGTTACATTTGTCTTTTCCGCCAATTCGAAGTGTTGTATTTGTGTAAAAGAAAAATGTTGAAAACTCAAACTACTCGAACTAATAGAAATGAAACGCATTTAAATGCAGTGTAGCGATGAATTAGAGAATGGTTTGGATCTGTGAGCAATAGCATCTGTAGCTACATCAAACAGCGCGTAAGCACGTACAATGAAGTTTCGGGAAAACTCTGCCATCTTCTGTGATCGGCAAATGTCCCTTAAGCTGAAAGGAAAACTCTACTATTTGGCTGTTGTTCGTCCAGGGCTTACATAGGGTTTACAGTCTTGGACAATGTAGAAGAAGAATGAGAGTAAATTGATAGCAGCTGAAAAGAAGGTTCTTCGCATGACATAACAATACTTACTGAGAAACCAGTTCAAAAGGCAAAGGCACACCATGTTCCAACACTATCGCCAAAGAAATGTAGGTGTCTGTATCAAAAAAATATTCAAACCCAATGCAACGACAACTGCATTTAGTTGGTCTCGGACATGGAACAATGCAAAACCCAGAGAATTGACGACGTTTTCTGATACCAACCCGGCGAACCCCACAAGTGGATCCTCACGGTGAAGCAGTGAAGTGGGAGAGCTGTGGTCCAAGTCAATAGGTTCTAGATCATGACAATCGTCGATTAAAACCGAACAAGCAGAATTTCATTTTTCTAAAAGTGAATTTCTGGCAATGTTGAATAACAGAATTATGAAACCAGAATTTCGATCGATTCCCATCAGTGCCGTTTTCTCAATGTTTCAAAAAGTTCCACTACAGAATTAAAAGAAAAAACTAGCAAACCTATTTTTTAAGGAAGTTCTTGGTTGTTATTTATTGGAAAAAAAGGCGAGGCGACATTAACTACACTGTGAGCAGTTTGGAGACATAATCATGTATTAATTTATAATTATAAAAAACGCAAAAAAATTGCAGGGCTGGCCACGAGACGGTAATTGCTTAAGGCATTTTAGACAAGGCCGTCTTAGAGTATGATCTGTGTTCGGTGTTTTAACCACAAGTGGATCCTCACGGTGAAGCAGTGAAGTGGGAGAGCTGTGGTCCAAGTCAATAGGTTCTAGATCATGACAATCGTCGATTAAAACCGAACAAGCAGAATTTCATTTTTCTAAAAGTGAATTTCTGGCAATGTTGAATAACAGAATTATGAAACCAGAATTTCGATCGATTCCCATCAGTGCCGTTTTCTCAATGTTTCAAAAAGTTCCACTACAGAATTAAAAGAAAAAACTAGCAAACCTATTTTTTAAGGAAGTTCTTGGTTGTTATTTATTGGAAAAAAAGGCGAGGCGACATTAACTACACTGTGAGCAGTTTGGAGACATAATCATGTATTAATTTATAATTATAAAAAACGCAAAAAAATTGCAGGGCTGGCCACGAGACGGTAATTGCTTAAGGCATTTTAGACAAGGCCGTCTTAGAGTATGATCTGTGTTCGGTGTTTTAAAACATTTTTCTATACTGACTGACCCAGCCCAAGACCGATTTCGTGACAAACGAAAATATTTCAATTTCGACAAGACAGAGACTACATCAACATTGTTATCCTTATCAAATGGACCAGTTCCAAAAGTAGAGACAAATTCAACAAACATTCTACAAATTAGTGCAATACAAAATTTATACAGTTTCTAAGGTCACCCTGTATATTTTCTATGAAGAAAAAAATATATATTATGTACCTCAATAAATTGGCATTGATGAATACCGACAGTGACGATAAAAGAAGCGATGAAAAATCTGAGCCAGTAACTTAAAAGGCAATAATGATTTAATGATAAATGGCAATACCTACATATTTGAAATTTTACTGAATATACTTCTTTTCAGAGATATGTATTTAATGATGATGTATGAGATATTATCTTTAAAATATTTTTTTTTTGTATCTACGTGCAGAGAAGAATAACAATATGAGTAAGCTTAATGTTAATACACTTTTCCATAGATTTTCGTATATACAAAATGACTTTTATTTTATGGCTTCATCTTTCAAGACGTATCTATTGTGTTCACTTTACAAAAAAAAAAAACATTATATTCAAGAAAAATAATGTAATTAGTATTTTTTTCAAAGTTGCAAAAGAAATAGTATGTACTTCCAAAAATTTTCATAGCTATGTCGAATTGATTTGAAATTATTAAAATTTAATAAGATTTAGTTATATCCTAAGAAAAATACTATTTGAAATGGATATCAATAATACGAAAAATGTATTGTTAAAATTCATTCTTGCAAATGCAAAAATATGGCACAAAAAGAGAAATGGTATTTTTGTATGTAGTTTACATGATGGACTTTTGTTATAAGAATTTTTCTATTCCTATCTGGTACAGAGGCAGAGTGCTCGGCTGGGAATCAAGGTTCCAAATTCAATACCAAGAGAAAAAGAATTGACACTTGGAAGAAACAATAAAACCAAATAAAACTATACTTTTTTTGTCGACGGTTATTTTTATTTGGTGTATAAGATTGTCTGTATTGTTTTAAAACGATATTCTTGTTTTTTCCGTTCACTGTGTATGTTTTCCATCTACTCGTAGTTAAAAGTAAGGGAAGTGTTTGCCTTCTAATTTGGAGAGGAGAAGTTTCAAATTCTATTTTGGGTATTTGTTGGTATCAATAAATTTTCTCTTATTTTTTATAATTCACAGGGTTATGACTACCCTTGACTTGTAAACAAAGTGCGAGAATTAGGAAAATTGGAGAGATAATGAGATACCGATGTTCGGCGGGATGTTGTGCGATAACAACAACATTTTCCTCAATCTAATTTACCAAAGAATAATTCTTCCTTGTTTGTATCTTCGTATTCAAAACTACCACCTTGGGCCGACCCCTCTGAAACAGAAAGGATAAAACAATAAGGCAAATTTATTGGGCCCAAAAAAAAAAATCTAAATAGATAGCATGAACTTTTAAATTATAACCAAAAAAGGATTTTTTACTACGGCCCTAATTATGTATATGTAGATGATTTTCATTTACAAAACGTTCTTAGGTATCTTCAATATTTATGTCTTCCATTTTCCTAAAGCAAAACAAGCCGCATAATTTATTTGTTTTCATTGGAAATTACGATGAAAGATAATAATTTACCATCCTTTTTGAATACGAATTAAAACCTCTACATTAATTTATTGACCCACATTCAGCTCAGTCTCTTCTGATGCCTTCTTCTTTCAAATTTAATGGACTGTTTTCCTTTTTCTGTGCTTTGGTTATTTCACATCATAAACAAAAATATTAACCAACCTCAAGCTTAAGTACCTATATATACAAAGCATTTCGTAGTTAAGGACTTATCGGCAGAGATATAACTTTGTGAACTTTCCTCTCCAACTTAACTTATATAAGTATATCCGAAATTAGAAATGCTAACGAAAATGACATCTCCCTTACAATAATTATTACGCCCTTTGGCAGCAAAATGTTATTTTCTGATAACAAAGAATCTCACTACAAAAAAAAAAGAAGAGAAAATCACCACAGCTACTCGTACTATGAACATTGACAACCTTAACATAATAATCGCCAAGGTAATGTGCCTTACAGCCGCCAACCACCTGGACAGTATCTCACGCAACCATAACGTAGCTTATAAGCTCTCCCCATTACGTTTATCCTTATTGTATATTATATACATATATACCTAGGTATATCTTAACATTTATAATACTCTACATGCATAATTCCAATAATGATATAATCAAAGCTTAACATAAGCATCCTTCAGGATATACAAAAACCTTACCTTTTTAGCTTAGCCAAATATGTACTCGTATTTCGTGCGCTCCTTTTCAATGCCGCCAATGATGTGATATGCTTGCTTCTTTACTATAATGCGCTGTACTCTGCTACTACTGCTACTGCTGCTCTTTCTTCTGTTGTTTAGACGAATCCGAAAAATACCTGGAAGCAAAGATTGAGATAAACCTTAGAAAATAAACTTTCCATCATTAAAATTAGAGTGGGTTCTGTTTTTCTCTTCTTTTTTTTTTTAATAAAAAGCCAATGTAAGTGGAATCTACTAAATACACTCCGAGTCGATCAATTGATATTATCTGAGTCATTTTTTTATCAGCTCAATTTTTTCGTGACATCTTTAATCAAAAGATAATTTGGACACTAAACGATTTAAGTTCATGAGAAAAGAAACACAAAAGCAACGACAGAAAATTTTGAATGATTTGTAAATCTTACTTTTATCATCTTATCTCAACCTCGACCAATAGCCTAAATGTAAAAGAGTCCATAATATTTCTTGTAAGAAATTTTCTGAGCTACAAATTAGACCGAAACACTTTTTACAAAAATTTCCGATACACAGAATCTCAAATTTCAAACTTGTTTTGAACAAATTTTAAAAATAATCACCACTTTTTTCAAAATACTGAACGCAAATATAAAGATATCTTTACTAACCTGAACTTCAAAATCTTAAACTCCGAGCTCTAAATACCAAAATTCCGAATGGTAAAAATTTGGCAAATGTTTATACAAAAAACAAATTTCTAGAAATTTGAAATGGGAACGGAACGGCCCTCAATTTTGAGATGCAATATCCTAAATTAGAAAATGCCAAATGATGGGTCCAAAATATTTGATTCATAAATTTCAATATTCTGAGTTCCAAAAATTTTATTTTTAAGACATCACATCGTGACAAAAAATTTTTGTACAATTTTGAATTTGAATTATTTCAAAAATTAAGTTAATGTTTTTGAGAAAATTAGAATTGACTAAAATTTGCTATCTATTTAACCTCTTTAAAATAGCTTGAAAAATATTTTTTTTAAATCTCTACACCAAAATTCAGATTTTTCTAAACAAAAATTAAATTGAATTCAGAAAAATTACAGAAAAAATAATGAGACAATGAAAAACAAAAAGATAAGAAATGAAAGAAAATATGAAAAGAAAACGAAAAAAACTAAAGACAGTAAAATAAAATAAAGTTTAGTAAAATAAAATAATAAGACAAATGAAAAAAAAACCAAAATAAACGAGAGAATAAAAATATGAATAAAAAAAAACGAAAATGAAGAAAGTAAAGAAAAAAAACTCAAAAGGCAAATTACAAAAATTAAAAATATTATAAAAGAAAATGACGAAAACTGAAACAATTACAAAAAATAATGAAAATTTTGAAAAAATTTAAAAATTGGGTCTCTTCTTCATAAAGATAAACCGACGACGCGACGCGACGTGACGGTTGTCATGATCCACAGGCTCTTGACTGGAACCAGTCTTTAATAACAATATTATATTTTAAATGTTATTGAATTTGATGGAACAACAGAATTGAAGCTTGATCGCTGATTCACCGGTGAACAATGAATGAAATTTTGAAAAAAATATACAAGTTTCTTGTGTAAAAGTGTCCTTAAATTTAAAAAAACAAAAACAGTTTTCTTCCGCCATTTCGATACAGATCAAAGTTGTAAGAAAAAAACACGCTCAACTTACTCAATGGATACAGAGTGTATTGTATATTTGATACAAGTTACGTTAGCCTTGTCGGCAAATAATGTTATGTTGCCTTTTATATTTTTTTTAAGGAATTTTTTTTAATGAAAAACATACCCTAAGGCTAGTCTGTTCTTTCAGCAGAGTGCTTAACAACATTACATTTAGACCAATAAAAGCGAAATGAAAAACAATAAACAAAATTATTAATTCAGGTTATATCTTTTCTGTCTTTTGTCTTATCTTACAGAGGAGAACACATCATATGTATACCTTGTACCTACTATATTATACTCTCTGTGATACATGTGATATGAAGGTAACATTAAAAGAAGAATAAGTAAGGATAAACTTTTTTAATATCTCATTGAGAAAAGTTTGAGCTATTTGAAGTTATTTTTCGGTCCAGTTAGTGTATAGTTATTTGTTTTATTTCCTTTCAGCAATATTAGTACACTAGGCAGCAAAGTTAAGTGGACTACAATATAAAATGATTGTAGAGATGAGATAAAAGACTTTTATTTTTGAAGTACATATTGGGAAATGGAGTATGATTGAAAAAAGAAATATGTACGCTTTTGCTTTTCAAGATTCATGTCTTGTTAACTGAGTTACAATTTTGTATAATTGTTATTTTGTTTTTCTATTTTTTATTTTAAGGGAAACATTTTATAAAACAAAACAAGTGGAGCTGAAAACAACAATGGCGTTGCTAAAGGAACTTTTTTTACACAGGATTTAATTTCCATCAGATTGAACTGGAAAAATTATATTTTTTAAGACTCTTGATAAAATAAATATGCTTCGAGAGGTTTATTAATTGATTAGCTGTATTATAAGATTTGATGGTATGATTTTTTTTTATCAAATAAACGGTAACAGAACTAAATAAAATTTAAAATAAAAATGTGGGCAATGACAGACATTTTTTTTTAATGCTTACTAACATCGTTTGCCACTGACCATATAAATTCAATTACTCTTCGTTGATAATTACTTTTGTAGTCATTACACTTTGAAACAAGCAGTAACGTAACCAATAAATATTTGTAGCAAGATCATTACATTATATAAATATATGCATGTCAGATATGTGTTATGAATTAGGATAATGTATTGAGTACAAAACGGCTGTGTTCATTACATATCAATAAAGACTCTAAGCAATTCGCTTAAAGTCAACACATAAACTTCCTGTGATGACTCAGTTTTTATTTATTTGTATGGCTGGGAGGTTTTTTATATTCATGTAATCATGATGGTACTCAGCATATAACTTGCTGTAATGACTCCTATTTTGTTTATTTGGATAGTTCTTGTATTTTGTATGTAAAAATTATCGGTTGCAATACTGAATATACAATGCATACCTGGATTGCTATGATTAAGAGATTTTTGAATTCAATGGCTCTATTTAGCATGTGTAAAGACTTAATTTTGTTTTATTGTCATACAGCTGGTTTAAAAATTTTGTTTTGATTGTGCATATATTTCATATATTCAACACACAAGTGATACATTTTCTTTAGACTTCGAATATTCAATCTACATTGATTGTATTCAGTACATAACTTGCTAGGAAAGATAATATTTTGTTTATTTTGATGGCCAGCCGATTTTGAATATTATTGTGTTCATTTTAATGTTTTACTGCAGTTATCGTATTTCTCGCCAATATTTATTATGGGTCATGAAAAAGATAATATGTATGGCGCTCCCAACAATAGCAAAATTTTAAAGCATTTTCAATTACTTTTTTTTACGATGGAGAAACTTTTTCCCTGTTTAATAATACTACTTTTGAAACCAAATAAACTGAAAAAATAAAGAACCAATTTTTTTCTGCATGCAAAAATAAATTAGTTAGTAATTTTGTGAGGGCAAATATAACCATTCAATAGTAAGTACCTACTTATTTTTTTTTTCTGAAAAATAAACCGAAAAATCAAATTCAATATTTTTTGCATGCAAAAAAAAAGTTACTTTAAAGTTTTTGCAAGGGAACTGAAAACTACATTTTAATATTAAAAAATGCAAATATTGCTTAGCTGATTTATTTAGAAAAACAAATATTTGGCCCCACTGTAAGTCTCGCAACGCGACGGTCGTCGTTAGCTTCGTTTTCGTTGTCATTGACACTTACAACAAAGTAAAAGAATCAATTTTAGTCTCTTTCATGCACAAAAATTGATGACATGAAATGATTGAAAAGAAGAAGACGATATGACGGTATGGCGATTATGAAGATTATGGTGAAGAACTCTGTCTCCCAATTTCGATATATTCTCTTATGTACATATTTTTCTTTTCACCCTCAAAATTAAACAACCACGCAGCGAAACAACACAAATTTTGCTTATACAGTCCATCATCATGCAGGAGATGTCAACAAGGGCGGGTCATGATATTTTTTGATAAATGACTTTCCGCCAACGATTTGACATTGTTGTGCTGCCCAAACTAAAAGTTTTTTTTTGAAAGTGTTGGCGATGTGATGTCCTCCCTCGCTCTGCTTCATCAACACTTTTTTTTTGTACCCAAGAGGGTTGGATGAAGTGTATCTGTGCTGAATAGAAGAAATTACTTTAATGAATTTTCATACCCTCTTAACCAGGGCAAATTTCCTTTTTGCGACAACCGAAACTGATGGAAATTTTCATGGTTCTATACATTGTTGCGTAAGTATGGAATAGCACACGCGTATATAGAGTAAGGCAACTTATACAAAAAGGGGGAATAACATAATCTCAATAGAAATCCAAGTTGCTCGCTGAGTAAATGGAAATTTGCAAATAAAAATAAGAACTAAGGATTAATTAGGATTACTATGAAAGAATTATTTACGCTACACAACAGTAGCGGTAGTAGTTAGGAGGTGGCACAAGAAAAAAGAGTTGCCAACACACTTTAGAATTACTTTGATAACTGATTCACCTAAACAATATGAAATAACTAAAAAATTATGATATAAGCATTTAATTGTGTTAATTAGATGTGAAATTTTTGGAAGTGCGTCATTCTATGTTTTCTATTTTTCTTTTTTACTCTGATTTTAAAATATCGTTTCATGTTTTCCGTTTTTTTTTTTGCTTTGTTAATTTGATCTCAAATTAGTTGGAACATTTTTAAATATGTTGTTCGATTTTTTATTCTATATTTCTTTTATTTGCTAGATTAATATGAAGCCATTGTTATCTTTTGGAGATTATTTGTTAAGTAGACACTTTGGTGTTTAATTAACTTATGTTTTCTATGTTTTATGACAACTTTTTTTTTTAAATGTTTTCTACGTTCAATTGATATGGTTATGCGATATCCACCAAGGATAACACCTTAAAAAAAGAGGTAAAACTTATCTATGGAAGCAGCTAACTACTTATTTATTTGGAGTTAATTAGTTAAGAAATTTTAGAATTTCGTTTACTAAGCTTTGTTTTACTAAGCTAGTTTTGAGTAAGTGAAGAACTTTTTCGAAAAAAATGCTAAAAAGCTTGTATAAAACGTAATTACTGTATTGCTTTGTTTGCTAATTATATGAAACAATTTATAGATGTTCGTTCGAATTTTTTTTATATATATTTGTAAAAAAATTTTCTTTAATGGAATGGTTAACTTTTTCAGTAATTCAGTGTTACTATTTCGGAAATATTAGAGTTCATCGTTCGATGTTTTTTACGTTCTTTATATAATTTTATACATATTGGAAAAAAAATTAGGTTATCGGTTGACACTTATTTTTTTATTTTCAAAAATAAATACGAAAAAAATATGGAAAAGGTCAACCTTTAATCTTTTTTGCTGAAAATAAATCAAAAATGGTTAATGCAAAATCAAATTTAATAATGAGTTTTAAAAATTAATACATTATGATACAATATGCACATCCGCATGAATCATGGCTTATAAAATACTAACGGTTATACTAACGGGCATTCTGATTGATAACATTGCAGATGAGATTTTTTTTTTTCTCTCAAAAATATAACTCAGTGGTTAACCATAATTTTTAAAAAAGCTCATCAAATAACAGGTTTTAGAGAACCCTTCAAAAGGTTGAGATTTATTTCTGATCTCTGATAAAACTCACAAAATATTGATCGACAAATTATAAAATGGCACCCTTAATTAACGACTGATTAGCGGCAACCTAACCATTTTTCGGTCGGCAAATATTGTGTCTCTAACTCCAAATTCATAAACACAGCCAATATTTAAAAAAATATGTATGTTTCTGTTATATCTCTAATTGTCTATATTTTAAGTAAAAACTATCTTACTCATGCGAGACCTCACTGCCGCACGTGTTTAATAAATAACGCTTGTCATAAAATGTCAAAAAGAAAAACATAATGTTTTCCACTTTCGACGCACAGTGACGAGTGCATTTTTATCGGTTTCCACCCAACTTAGCAATTATAGATGTTTCCGTTCCAATTATTATTATTAGGAAGGGTAAATTGCCTATTGGATGAACTCTCTCAAACAATACCATGCGCTCGAACCCCGAATCAACTGATTGTGATTATAGTGAGAAAAAAAAATTGATTAGTCCATTTGGCAATTTCTACAAAGAAGCCTATTTATGGCAACCCTATGTAAAAGTATCAAGTAAGTACCAAGCACAGTTCATCTTTCTTAACTGAAATTAAGTCGTACTACTTTGACATTTTTTTTATTTAGATGACATTGTTTCTATTCCTCTACCTATCGTTTTGTTCAAGATGCGAAAAGGCTTTTGAACTTCTCTTCCACTGTTATTTTTTGTATATTAGTCCTTTAGGGCCACAGCCACACTTTTGCTGCGATTGTTGCAATTAATTTTTATGTCGTTTCTTTGTTTTGTGGCAACTCTTTAAAGCTTTTATGCGAACACCTGAGGCTAATTTTTGTGGCGTATTTTTCAAACAAATGCGACAGTAGCACGCAAACGTGTAATATATTTAATGTGACTGTATGGTGCGGCGCGGTGCTGCGTAGAATTTTTACGTTATAGAAGTGCTGTGTTGCTGATGGTTTTGTATAAAGCCTTATTTTTCTGCTTCTTATATTTTTTTTTTTTTTTGAAAAACTGAGTACTTTGGTTAATTTGCCTTTGAAAGTTAATATTCGTTTTATGTAAATAGCGATTAGCATTAGTGCGAGAAAAATTCAAAGTAAATTGGTATAATTCTTTGTTTAGTGTAGTGCGTAGCGTACGTATACGTTTATTGAGGAAAGAGGAAGAAAAAAGGAAAGGTCTTATTTAGAAAGCTTTGAATAATTATAATAGAAAATTTGCCGCCTGTCCTGGTGATATGGAGTTCTAATGTTAGTTTGGAACGTTTTTTGCTGATGCTGATGGGTGATTTTTTTGTTTTTGTTGTTGGTATTGTTCTTTTTTTTTCTTGATAACGGAGTGAGTTTTTATTTTATTAAATTTTAATTAAGGTTCATTTTAGAAAATATGTAAATGCATAAGACCGATTTTACGGATTACGCCTCTTATACCTTGTTAAGCAATTATTAAAAGACTTCGACTTAGGGAATAGAAAATACAGTTAGCTTAGATAAAGCACCAGATAAGCACTATTGAAAAAAAATGGTATGCAAGTTTTTTTTTGACAAAATATTGAAAGAAAAAATTCCATCTCAGTCCGCCAAACCATTTATGAAAAACTGAAACCGAGAATCTGTTTAGGTGGCAATGGCAAATTTTTTCACCAACTAAATTTATTCACAAAACTGACCGAAAAAAAATGTTGGCCCGGTTTTTAATGTACATACATAACTTTTGGCGTAATGGTAACTAACAGGTACCGTTATTTTTGAGCTAAAACAAAGATTTTCATTCATCATAGTGAATCATCTAAAAACCGCAAGCTACAAGTTTGAAAAAAAATCTTTCGCGTGTCCTATCATCGTAATGTAAGGTCTTTTCATGATTCCAAAACTTGTCCTAAGGTATACCAATAATCTCAAGTAAAAATCAGGGTACTATTACATTTTTTTACAATTTTGCAGAATTCAAATATTAAAATTTCAAGTCTAATATTTTTTTCACAGTTTTTAAATACAGAATTTACAAGTACAGAAATTCAAAATTATGAATAACCCTCCATGAACCGAAAATCAGAAATCCAAAAGCATCACGTAAACAGAAATTCAGAAAATACCGAAATGCTAATGCAGAAAAACTGAAAACTCGAAAATCCAAAAGGCAATGATACCAGAAATAAGCTTGAAAAATGATTTTTGAATAAATTACAAATCAAGTAATTTTTCTTTAGTTGATGTCAGAATCCCGAACATCAAATCCAAATCCACCAATCCAAATTCTGAAATTTCGAGATAACGATATATTAATTTTCGTTCCGAATTGAATTCGTTTCCAAAATTGATTTTCGAAAGGATTTTAACATGGTATTCTAAATTTGGTACGAATTTGGGTTGCCTTGAACGAATTTCCTGTCTTGGTACCGAAAATTCGGACCATATGGCATATACCAAAACACTGCTTCTGCGAAAACGAAAATTATAACAGGGGTATTAAAAAAATTTCGCAATTTTGATTTTGGGTTTTTTTTTTGTTGGGATTATTCAAAAATTAGTCAAATATGATCTCGTTGGAGGTTTTTATTTATTTATTTATTTATTACAATTACAATGTAAAATTGTAAAGATAATTCTAGAGGAAAGCATTAACAGTAAAGCCATCATTACTATTAGTTAATAGCTTGCTTTCACTTATTTCAGTAATTCGTCATTATTTGGACATAAATATCAACATACCCCAATCAATTATTGAATTTCCTCACCTGCCTTTTGATTTTTTATACAAATCAAAATTGGTAATTTCATATAAATAGTCTTTTATTTTTGTGTTCGACTAACAACAAGTAGACGATCCCATCATAAAACACTTCAAAACAATAATTCAAAAATGTGTTTGATAAACGAACTTGAGTTCGAATTAACACTCCTTAAGTGTTATTGTGGGCTTACTTAATGTTTATATGGAATATCAATAAATTAGCTTAATAACAACTATTTTGACATGATTTTTAATAAACCAGCCAATTCATTTTATATATTATACAGAAGTCGATTTCTGTGTAAATGCGGGGTACCTAAATTTATTTTGTTGTTTTGTATCAGATCAGCAACAGCACACTCATAATTTAGAAAGAGCACCTTTTCTAATTCCATAAAATGAATTCAATAAATAATTCCCACAAATCAAAATCAAAAAAAAAAAATAAAGACTGTTTAGTGTCAGCTATACATCTGATATGTTCCCTACCTACCTACTTTAGAAAACATCTTAAAAATAAAAATGAATTTTACTTTTGACTCGAGCAGGTATAAAGAAAAACACCAATCGATATTTATACCTACTCGCAGAACCATATGATCACTTCCTTTCTTATGATACACCTTCACACAGTACTGTGCAAACATCAAAATAAAACTATAGTTTTTTTTTTTTAAATCCAATATGAGTCGAGTTGGTGACACTATTTTTCAAAAATTTCTCAATTTGAAATCTAATTAAATTATAAAATTGAAAAGTATGACATTTTATTTTTTAGAAAATTTAAGTGAAACCCGAAATTCCTAACACCGTAAATCTTGATTTTTTTTAATTCTGGATTTGGATTCGCCATTATATGGTCTTTCTTGTTTTGAGTTGTTGAGATTATGGGAATATGAATTTTAGTCATATTATGGGCTTAAGTTTTAATAAGATTTTAGGATTTTAAGTTTTCAGGATTTTGTGTTTCTTTTTCTTGTACCTACTGGGTTTCCCAACTTATGATTTCAAAATTCAAATAATTTTTAAATTTAGATTTAGTCAATAAATTAAGACTCAACTCCTTAAGTAGTAAGATCCAATTTTTAATGTTTTTTTTTTACCTCACTGTATTTCTTGGCTGTTGAGCTAGTGTGTAGATGCTTAATCCGAAAATTGATTCTTAAGAATGTATCAAACAAAACAAAAATCGGGCCATCGGTGATGTAGGTTTCCCAATAAATGTTTAAATAATTAATGACTATACACATAGTCAAACACAAGACGACGACGACGGCGACGGCCGCGACGATCTTATAGAGAAGGTCAGTCGAGATCAGGCCGAGCATCAAATTAGAAACTAATCGTTTTTAAATTCCCACACGCGCACAGCATGGTTTTGTTTCTGTTGGCTAGTTGGATGGTTGGCTGGTTGGTTGGTTGAGACAGGAGGACCAAACACCAAACAATAATAATTCCTGATCATCATCATTGGCACACAATTCAAATCTCACACCTTTCACAAAGGGTGAAAGTGTGAAGTTTTTGTTTTGTGTTTGGTTCAAAAAAAGTTAAGAAATTATTTTGTAATTTAAATATTACATTTACCTACAATTTGTTCATCATAACAAATAGTATCTATGGAGCCGTTATATAGATATGCTCATTATTCTGTCTTTTTTCTAACATCGAAAAATTAAGTGTTCATTGTATAATTTAACAAAAGCCACTTAAGACATTTTTTTTAAATTTTTATGATCGATGGATATGTGTTAAACATCAAAAACATTTTCACTCAAATCATTTTGGGAACAAAAGAGATATTTATATGAATTTTTTTGGGGGGTTCGGAGTTTATGTTATAGCGGCCTGCATGCAGTCAAACTTTTGTTTGTTAAATCAAAATCAAAATTCAGGTACTTTTGCAGGGGAAATTATTATGTATTTACATAAGAGTGAAAATTTGAAAATTCTAATATTAGAAACATTTTGCTGCAAAGCGCAGCGAGGTCCGTGCGCAGGGTTCTGAATTGTTTTGTTGAGAATTTGTTCTTCTTCATTTACTGGTGATTTGCATAATCTCGAAAGAGACTACAACTCTTCCAGTGTACTGATTCACCTTAAAACTCCACTTGTGGGTTTCGCTAAAAACCCAAAATATTCGAAATCCCGAAGGCTAAAAATTTATTTTTATTATTTATTCAAATACTCAAAGACTTGGTCTTTAATTGTTAAATAATTAATTTTAAAATTTTGCAGGAATTAGGTATTTCGGTTTACTTTATGTTAAATTATTTTTTAAATTTAATTAAAAATTTTCATTTGCGAAACACCGTTTTGTGCAGGATTAATAATTTTTCTAAAATAAAAAAAAAATGTTAGGATAGCGAAAATCATCGCTTTAATTGAAGAAAATGCTTATTTGCAATGTTTTTTTTTTTAATATTAAACTGGTTTGATTTCTTGCAGACTTACGATATCTTAAAAAAAGCTGTATGAATTTTCAAAATGTTTTTTTTTACTACCTCAATGTTACTATTTTTCTTTAAAGTACAGCTCTTCAAAAAAAAAACTGCAAAAAATAACGCTCCCCCAGTTCTTTTGGCTGTTAAAATTTTTCGCGGTTTTTATTTTAGATATTCAATTTTTAGTGCAAGGAAGTAAACAAAAAGATTTCACTTTTAACCTGTCAAAACCATTTGTCTTCTCATATTGTCTCAAGTTTACTGGGATTTCAACCACTAGTGTTTTTGGTATTTGGTATTTTCCGGAAAAATTAAAATTATTTAAATAAAAATTTTCAAAATGAAAACCCTGAAATAGATTTTAAAGTTTTACCAATTGGGGTTTTTCGGATTTCAATATTCTTTCTCCCTAATTCCCAGAGTAGGTGTAATAGGTATTGAGCTTTTTTGAGGGAAACATTCTTCTACGAGAAGATTGTGCCGGGGATTCTTTGGGTCCCTTAGTTATTAAACAGCAGTTAACCCCATTGTGCATAAAGTAGGTAGATACCAAAAAAATTTCCTAACAACGTCTTCCTTTATTTTACGCTTTTTAATTGTAATGTACTGGTACTGTTTACATCTCAAAAGTCAATGCAGAGACTTCAAAGACGAAACCGAATAAATTCATTCCAATAGCGTAACTTTTTGTAAAATGGCCTATGATGTAAAGATAGTTGCCCACTTTGCTCTATCGATAAGTCTGTCACTGTAAAAAAAAAAGACAAATAATTTTAAGATAGGCAGTAGTTGCACATAATGAACAACAAACAATAAAAAAAAAAAACTTACAACTTACAAGATCTTGTTTCCCCTTTGTGAGTGGGTGAACCAAAAACACCAAAAAAAAAATTAAAAACTTTATGCTTTCTTCGCACAAATGCACCAACAACAACAACAACAACAAAACCAATCTTTTTGAGATACCTAAACGCCTACGTGCAGTTCTGATTTGTCTTCTTCTTCTTCTTCTTTTTGAATTTTTACATTGACATTTTTTTAGGTAATCATTAGCTATTCCGTAGCCGTTTTTTGTTTTGTTTTGCTGTTGCTGCTGCTGCCTCCTTGGAACTCCATTATCTCAAAGAAACATGTTTCACAAAAAAAAAAAAAAAAAAAACAAACGGATTGAATTTCAAAGTTATTCCAATCATAAATAAGAAGAGCCAGAATTCAAGATGTGACCAATGCGGGTTGTGCGGCGGTAGATGGTGTTGGGGTACATAGTAAGAAATATTTTATGTTCTTTTTGTAAGTTATTTTTGATTTTGGAACAAAACAAAAAAAAAACATCTACATAAAAGCAAAATAACGAATAAATTATGTGAAAATAATTGTTATTTACATTTTTGCAATTTTATTTTATTGTTGGCGGACGGTGACATGCGTTAAGAGGAAGAAATTACAAGCAAGTTTGTACATGTCTTTCTGTCTGTCTGTTTTTTTTTTTGAATAAATTGGTATAAATAACAAGTTAACCGAAATATAAACTGAATACATAATAAGTGTGCAAATATAAAGCAGTATTCAATTATTAAGTCTTTTTCGATGAAGATATAGGTACGTCTTATTTCGAAAAGGTACCCACATTTATATTTTTCTACATTGTAGCAACATCTTCCTTTTTCGTTTTCTGAGGTCGAAAAAGGTTAAGTTCGTGTCTTGCAAGCAAAGCACGAGGTAAAAAGTAAAGCGTTTGATTCTTCAATAGGAGCTTCAAATATTTAATTCAGTTGGCATGATAAATTTATTAGGAAAACTTTCAATAAAAAAAAGCCAACAGTCATTTTAAATAAATGCAGTTAAAGAGATTTTCTTCAAAGTTATAAAACAAACTCTATTTCTAATATTATTTATTGGGCATATTAAGTTCAAATTTTAAAAATGAAAGATATTTTCAAAAAAGTGTACACCAGTATGAAATTGCTGTTATGTGTAGGATCTTTAAAACAAATGTCTATGTATCAAAACCGAACTTTTGGGCTTAATTTTTATATAAATTAATGCAAAGGGTATAAATGATAATTACTATTATTGCAGCAGTAAAGATTTTCAATTTTTAATATCCAAAACATAACATTATTTTTTAGCAATTATTTTACCAAATGTATGGTAACGTCAGTCTTTCCGTCAGCCTTCACAGTTTGTTGGATTTTCTTCAAACTTACTAGAATGGAAATAGCCCGAGACCACGACCTGATGGTTGTTACCGTAAGATTACGTGCAGTTGTCTTTAAAATTCTCAAATATCTGAGTTTAATACCGATAAGACTAAGCTTTCCACAATCCGCTGACAACTAGGGCAATACTTTTCAAAGGCATTGAGAATAATCAATAGCACGAAACCCATTTCCATTGAGAACCATTGGTCTGCTGAAAAAAATGGTTTCTCATATGGTGCTGAAAGTTTAATTGGTAGTTTAGAATGAGGCACTTTTAAGTGCCTTGAAACTAAGTTTTTACTAGGGAAGGGAACCGAACGCCTAATTATAGCCAACGTCTGAAGTAAAACTTTCCCGAATATACACTGTCTTTCAGTGGAGAAGACATTTTCATCCACGCTCTGAAGAACAACAAAGCGGTTGGACTATCACTTAGCTTTTACGATCTACGCCAACAACAGAAAGCTTTACTGAAAAGTGTAAAAAAAGAACGATTGTTAAGTCCAAATGAAAAGAGAAAGGAATTTGTGCGCTTAATGCAGTAGCTAAGGTTCTTTAAGTTAGTAAAAGAGGACCACAAAGACACATTCGGAACCGAAAGACCAAGATAACGAATTGGATATTCCTGGCTTCACCACTGTTACTGCTTGTATCAATTTCATATCACGTTCTGCGTAAGGGAAGGTTGGGAGGAGAGTTCGAAGTCCAAAATAAGATCAGGCAAGGCTGTATAATATCACCAATACTCTTCAATAGAGGAGTTCAGTGAATTCTTCGTTAGATTCGAATAGGTTTGCGTTACTGTCAGCAGAACTGATACATTTAAACCAGAGGTTACCCCGTTGTGATACCATTTGAAGCCAAAGATTTTACCTACTCGTTTTACCATTTGGAGATCCTATTGAAACTTGAGAGACAATTGAATTATGAAACCGAACTAGATAGTAACAGTCGAATCAGGAAATCCAAGGCTTCGTTTGGAATGCTGTCTCCAACTAGGAGACACAATTCTCCAATTTTAAATTAGTGCTTCTTTATAGGTGAAGGACTTCGAGAGTCAAATTTGCTGTAACATCTGCGAATAATCTTGAGGATTTTCTGGTCCAATTATATCTCCCATTGGAGAATTTCATGCGAAAACAGGTCAGGAACCCATGAAATTTATCACGATATGTACTTGGCAGTGCATTGGCCATACGCTTCGAAATGATAAAGCGATGCAATGCAATTCTCTTACGAAGGCAGGCAGAAGAGTTTCTCGACTATGTACCTGGAGACTTCCTAGACTTCTTGGTAAATCAAGGTGTTTTTGAATATCGAAATTATAAATTCTTTGAGCTATAAGAATACAATAGGAGCACGTCAAATGAATTAATAATAAATAACAATAAAATTGAATATTAAAAAAAAAATTTAATTCTTTTTTATTCCAAGAATTTTTTCATTAACTATACATTGCAAGTCTTAAAAATCCACACAATAAAACCACAATTATTTAAAAATGAATATCACACGTACCTCAGTATCTTCTATTGAGTATAACATTTAAAAAAAATGTATCGTTTTAGTTTCTTTTCACACAAGACACAATATACCACTGTAGGTACATACTTTGAATTAATTAACATAATGAATGAAAATGCATAAGGAAATTGTTTATGAGAACGACGAAACCCTTCCATCTCTACTATATATGAGATCACGAACGACACCACTTGCATTCGGTCATCATCTGTTTTGTACTGTTATTTGTTTTGTTATTTTTTTATTTTCAAATACTTTATCTGCTTGTTATTTTCTATTGTATAATTTATAACGTAAAGTATTATATTCATCCCTTGCAAAAAAAAATGTGAGAGAAAAAAAAATGTCAAGATGATACTTGGAAGAAGAAAAATCCTAGTTTACACAATCGCTCAAATAAGGATTGTGTATCTATGCATTTTTTTTTTTTTTTTTTTGAATTTATAAAATGTACGCTTACTACCCTCGTCGACGACGTTTCTGGTATGTCCTTTACTTTTTCTAAAATGTCATGTTACACTCAGTGACATTTGATTAAGGTCTTGCGTAAATATTGCGTACAAAACACCAAAGCGGTCTATGTTATTTAAATAAGCAAAGAAATCGTACAAAAAAAAACATTTCTAATCTGTTCATACAGAGGTTTAATAAGTGAACGAGAAAAAATATCTATTTCCGTTGACTTTTTTTGAAAATTCAATTTTTTGAAAATGAGTACCTATTTTATTTAGGTATTAAAAACCTGCATTCTATATTTATGAATGGATAGAAAGATAGATGCTTAAAAATTGTATGCATAAAAAACATTTATTTTAAAACTGCTCGAACGATTTTTGATTTTTCATAAATTTATATTTTCTTAATTTTAGGTCCAATTTCTTTTATTTTCTTCTTTTTATAAATTCAGATAATAAATATTTAGCTTTCTAGCACTTTTTCTTAAATCGTTCCTATTATTTATATTTTTTGAAGTTGGAATTGCTTTAAATTTGCATTACTTTCTTACCTTGGCCAAATACTACACATCCTTAAGCATGGTAATAGGTTCTTGATTGCTTACCTAAAAGGAGAAGAAAGAACAAATTAAAAAGGAATAAAAATAGATTTGAAAATTCAAATTAAATATCGAATAACATACAAATGAAACTTAAAAATTATTCATTTTAGACTTTGTTCCAGTGAAAAATTGCCTTTCGAAAGCCGATTTTGATTTTTTAAAAATTAGCAATAAGAGCACGATAACTTAGGCGACAAGATATAATACCGGATTTTTTTTTACTATTGGAGTGGCTCTATCTCCGACCCTTTAGGGGGGAGTAGCAATTTAAAAAAGAAGTACTTAAAAATTGCACTTTTAACCTTTTTATTAAACTTTGAGATTAAAATTAGTTTTTATTTTTTAAAAAACTACACTGGATTTCACAACAGGCTAATACAGCAGAATTGGTCAGTGCCTAGGACTGTTTTGCCGGAGGTCTGGGTTCGATCCTTAGCCTAGAAATGTTTTTTTTTTCACGGACTGCTGCCTCTTGAAAAAAATTGACGAATTCCAAAAGAGTTTCACTTATGAGGAATAGAATGGTCTCTTCCGTAATAGGTCAACAAAGACCAGCTAGTTTCAGAAATTTGTCAGCCATTGGTTCTTAAAGTATTTTTCAAGGTCACAGAGTAAGAAATTTAGCATCTAACTTATGCAATTATTGGAAATAGCTGAACTTTCCGATGGCATACAGTTTTTGGGAATATCCTTAAAAAGCATGTATCGGGAACTGAAAGAAATATCTGCACCGGCTGCAGATACTTGTAGATCTTCAGGAACCTAACAATGAAGAAGTCGCGGACATTACTGTCGAAGAAGTTAATGCTGCGGTGGAAAACTCCAAAAAGATAAAAGCTATCTACTATCAACTACCTACTATCTAGTATCTTCTTTCTACTATCTGTCTTCTACTATCTACTTTCTATTATCCATCTTCTTCACAAATTAAATTGAACGAATTCAAATGAAAAATGAACAAACAAAATGGCGGACAGTTGCAAGGCTGTTTTATTCAAATTATTGAATGAGGCCAATAAAAACTAAGGTCAAAAAAAAACATCAGTAAGAAATGTACTTAATACTAAAACGGAATCCTTATCCTAACTATTTTCTACCACTAGGGCTAGTTGTAAAGTTTTTAACTCACAGATATTGGCGAATGCGAATGACTGTTATCATTTAACACAATAGCCTCGAAGAAGAGCTAAATTAAAACTAACCTCAACTTTTGCAACTGGCTCTCGGCTTATGCATTCTTTTCTTTACTTCTCAATTGACCTGCAATCCGAAGACGTTTATTCTACCTACTACGTATTATAAATATAAGTCAACATCTCCTGAAGTTTTTAATACCGCTTTTAATAGAATATGACTCAATTGGGGCAAAAATACCGAAGCATTAAAACACAGAATGTATTAAAGACAAATGATGTCTGTATCTACTTTATTTAGTGCTGATGATGATGAATAATTTACTCCTAAAGTGTCGTAAACAATGCAACCTAAATTTAATGACACGGAGTGTGTGTATATAATATAAAGGACAAAAGAACAAACATTACGACATAAATGTGCACACAAAATAGGTGTACACGATGTGAATATTGAGTTGAACAACTAAAACCAACCAAAGTGTAGCTACATACATACATAGGTATCTGGAGGTATTATCATGAATTCTATCCGCATTTCGAAACACGATTTCTTGTTCCACACCTCATTGTTAGCGCTTTATGTGGACCGCACCCACAGCACAGTAATGTTAATGTGAGTATCGACAGCTTCTTGCTGCTATATCTACCTATGATGGTGCGATATTTGCTCAACTTGTTATAGTTTCCGCTTCCTCGCTTTATTATTTTTCTGTATTTTTTTTTTTAACCTATGCTGACAGTTAGAACTTGCTTGATGTAAATTATATTTTATTACAATGTAGATATGCGTTTCTTCATCTTTACATCGATCGTTTGAAAAAAGGTTAACAAAAGAAAACCATAACACATCACCATCATGAAAACCATAAAACGTGCTTTTGTTAAAAAAAAAACACACACAAAATCTTTTAAAGATGATTTTAAACCAAATTGAAACTTGACTATATACGATTATTCAAAATCTATTCACGTAAATTTTAATTTACCAATTAATTAGGAAATTTGACGCCATCGACCACGACATCGTCGGTTTTAGCTTCGCTGCGACGCGACGATGACGCCGCGCCGGAAGAAGTCTCAAATAAAACCGAATACTTAGCGCTAAATACGGTATAAGATTTATGTAATTAGTGAATTAAAATTATGTTTTCCGTTAGAGAAGAGTGCCCTAAACTTTTTTGAGTTCGTTATCAAATGTCTGTTTATGTAAATTGTTTTATTTCTTACAACGCCATCATCGATGTCTTCCATAGGTAACAACGTAAGAATATAAAAATTGGGAAAACCTCATTAAATTATAAAGAACCGTTGGTGTTGTTGTTGTTGTTGTATCAGAAAATCATCATTATTTCTGATTTTAGTTACATTACTTTTCCTTCTGTTGTAAATTTAAGTTTTATGGTGGATGATTCCATTATAAAATATACAAAAACAAAATTATGGACACAATGAATATTCAAGAAACAGTCAACAAAAAACGAGGAAGAAAAATTGAAACTTTATAATTCGTGATTCTTGTTCATTGATTTTTTTGTTGATTCAGCTGGGGGGTTTGTTGGGAAAATTTTGTTTCGATAATCTCCAAATCACATTATCGCGTGCTAAGTTTGACACTATTTATTTGCGACATAAGGTGTCATAAGGCTCAATCTCAAAAGTATAAAATCAAACTATACCTTGTTAAGTTAAAGTGAATTAAGAGTTTTGAAATGTTGGAAAAGAATTAACCGAGGCAACACTATAGGGCATATTGAGGAGAACTTAGAGAAATTCTCTAGGGCTTTGGCAGTTATGCAACAAATCGCTAGAGACGACAAATGGTGCACGAATTTAACCTCGTTTACTTGTTGATTTCTTCCCCACCTGCAATAGCAGAATATTAATAAAAATGATTGAACAACTCTCAACAAAAAAATAAATGTCTTTCAACTCAGCACCACTAATTCAAAATTTTAAGGGACACATTAAATGTCGTTAATTTGTCAGTTAACTCTGCAATCATACCTTAAATAATTACTCGGACGACTTACGCTTGCTCTTTCATAGGTCTTTCTCTCCATCAAATGACATCAAGGGTGGAACCTGAACTGTTCGTCCATCTACTCACTTATGTAAGTCAGCTTAAGCAACAGAAACAATTCACAATTTTGACTAGCACACGTTACACCAATCTTGTTTGTATCTCAAAAAAGATGAATTTTCTTCAAAATATGCATAACTCGCATCGAATTCTCATTCGGCTGTAGAACGCAATTATTTCGGATTCAAAGACATTTCCATAATCTTCAAATCTCTCCATCACCGAAAGCAAAATTCTTTTTTGAACCATCAATTTCAGAAGTTCATGGAGTTCTTTTATTAAACAAATTTCAAATCAATTTTTAATAAAACAAACACAAATCGTCTCGCTTATCTATTTTCCTTTTTTAATACAAATTTTCAATTTCATATAAATGTAAGTTACAAGAAAATATATATTTTCTTAACATCACATCACTTCTGTCTCTACCTACGCACTTTACCATCATGATGCCTATACACTATACAGTGTTCAAAATGCAGATCCATATAAAACCGGACCAATCTGCTGAACGAGAACGAATTCCGTTTATTTTTTTTTTCGTTTTTTTTTCAGTTCGTCAATAAACCGTTCATGTTTACGTACGATGAATATGAATAGTTCATTTACATAAACAATGGCAATATTATTGTCTTCCCAGTATTGCTGGATTAACACCCATTCGAGAACGAGTTGAGAAGAACATCATATACCTACCTAGTGATTTGGAAAACATTTAAAATCCAGTTTAAGTTATGTGCATGTAACTGTATTCGTGTGTAGGTACATCAGCCATGAATATGTTAATGTCAATGTTTTTATTTTTTAAACTTTTTTTTTTTGTTAAAACCCATCAGAGCCGGCTTATCTCTTATAAATACATTGAGTGGGTTAAGATCAACTCACATTAATATAAATTACGATTTCATTGTTTTATATAGTAGACGATCGAGAGTAATTTGATAAGACTGCTGCATGGCATTGACAGACGCTTTTGATATTCTTCTTTTTTTTTTTTAAAGTAATTTAGTTAAGTGACTGGCTGATTGTTGGAATGTCACACTATGTGTACGGCATACGTCATCCGAAGTAGTAGATATCAACAAATTATTGTTATTGGTGAAAGTTATTTCTACATTTTATCTTCGTTCTGTAAAAGTGCAGGGAATTAATACCCATTTTTTAAATTGAGTAGATAGTAATTGTGTTTTGATAGGATTGATTTTGTAGTAAAATCAAATTCCGTTTTTCTAAGTAGCATCAAGCATAATTTAATTATAATTTAATAAATAGTTAAGAGGGTTAAAAATTTAAACGTCTACGAACAGTACACGTTAAGCTAAGCTAGCAGCCTTCACATGATTTACTTTCTATAGTTTGATTACAAAATTTATGACACTATAGTAGCTCCATAATAATATTTTTAGTTCGGTAGTAAAATATTAAATGTACTGTACACTTACAGTACACGTTAAGTAAATATGGGGAGGAGACCTTTGGATTGGCAACCTGCTCAATTTCAATGAGCAAGTACTTTTCACTACAATAGTATGGACGCAGTGAATAATATTTGTTAAAGGTGGATTTCATTCAATACATAAATTAGAATTAACAGTAACAGTACAGCTTATAGAAGAGCGGAGGGGAGCTACACTGACAACCTTTACATGATCAACTTTCTTTAGTTTGACTAAAACAACTTTGATGTAGTGAGTAGATTTCATCTAGTACAAAAATTTAATGTACATTTACAGTGCACGTGAAGTTAATCTTTGGGGGGGGTCTTTTAAATTGGCAACCTGCTGAGCTCATGACAAATTTTCAATTTGGCTACAATAGCATTGACTTATAGAACACATTAAATGGAGTTGGAAAAGAGTACCTTAAATTGGCAACGCCTACAGATATCTTAAATGTTAAGGCAGTGAGTAGGTACCTGTTAACAGTAGATTTTGTCCTTCATTTGGTACATAAATTGAAATATAAACAATTTGTAGAATTCACATAAAAGTATCTGTATGACATACACAATGTACTGAATACATAATTTACTTTTTTTTCTTCAGTGTAAGCCTGACTTACATTCTTGGTACTTATTAAATTCTTTCAAATCCACCTGGCTCGAAGTGTATGTATCTACTTAGAGTACATATAATGAATCTTTTTTACTAAACCAAGTAATACATATATCTAGACTTTAAACTATCTTTTAAACTCAACCTATCAATTTTTTCATTGAATTTATGTCTCCCCGAAAAATGCTTGGTCCACGTATACAAGTACCTACCTATATGCTTTTTTCATAATAGCCTGTAGTTTTTTTTTTTTTGGAATGAATGATGACGGCAATCATTACATCATCTACCTTTCTTATTTGTACAAAAGTCTACAAGTAAAATGTGTTCAATTCCAAAATAAAAAAAAAATAAAATCGAAGGGGTCAAGTAACTTTTTTGTGTGATATTACTGCACACCTGTTTACTAAGCTCTTAGATTTGGTCGTCGATATGCCCAAAGAACGTGCCAACAACGAATCCCGCGTTTTTTTTTTTTTTTGAACTTATAGGTACATACGACATACCCTCAGTAAGTGCAAGCAAAATGGAGAAGGTTTCAAAGAATTTAATATGCATTGGTCTAGTAACAGTGGGAAGGATTGTATGAAAATGGGGGAATAACGAATAATATCAAAAAGTTATGTTAGGTATTCATACAGGGTGTTTCGAATTTAGTAAAAAAAAAGAATACGGAAGGGTAACTTTTCTTAATTATTATTGGCTAATAATGTATACTAAACTATTAATATCACAATGGCAACACCTACATATAATAAAGCGCAATAGAAATTAATATTTTGTCTGAATGAAAGAATGAAGATGAAATTTTCAGAATTGGCTCTTATAGACAGAAATTAGATGTAAAAATAACTTTTATTAAAATCCACACATTGCCATACCCACTTTTCTTATATCTTCATTTTTAGAAAACGGTTTGAACGATTTAAATGAATTTTTTACAATTGGCTTATAGACTTAATTTAAAATGTTTTATTTAAAATTAATAAACACGTCGCTTCCACATCTACTTTCCTTAAATCTTTGTCTGGGCAATGGCTACAACGGTTTTTCGATCTCAACTTGTTGGCACTGATAAAATCAACTGGCCCACTGTTTTTTACATCCGTCGTACCTACTTGTCTAGATGAAGTACATTGCACTTACAATTATATTTATCAAAGATATGTTTGTTCTTTCAAATGAGACAAAATAATCGAATAAAAAAAGAACTGACAACAGCTTGAATCTACAAAAGTATTTCTTTTTTCATTCATTTTTTTTTATAAATTATTCCTTGATGTATGACAGACATTGGGTAGTTACGTGAAAATTGCACACACATTTAGTACTTTATTTTTAAACTTTCCCTTCATTTTAAATTTTGGAACATGTGGTGTATTTTTGTTCAACATAACCTGCGGAACGAGCAAAAGGGGAACATATCGACAATTTGCTGAATACAAAAATCAGTTATAAAATTTACATTAGGTTCCTACCTACAAATAAAAAAAAAACCAAACCAAACCAACAGCAACCACACTCCAGTTCCCTCCATGTATCCGCAAGTAACAAGACCCTCTACGGAGAAGTACACCATGCCTATTGGGTTTTGGGGTTGCCTCTACGCTCTACCGAAGTGGAGTGTAACAAACGAACCATCATCACATCAGGGTTATATTTACCCAAAATTGTCTGTTGTCAGCTCGTTGCAAAAGATAGTACCAGTACGCGAGGCAGGAGCAGGAGCAGGAGCAGCAGAAGAATTGAGTCGATGATGATGATGTTAGTAACGAAGGCGTATAGCAACAGCCAGAAGTTTTTGTGCGCCTTTTAAAAGAAAATCGAGGTCAAAAGGGGGAGGAAAGGAAGGAAGGAAGGATTGAGGGAATCGCAAGTAAGCCTTCTACTTCTGCGACTTGTTACTTGGGTTTTCAAGATAGACGGTATATGTAGGTAAGTTAAGGTAACAAGCGTCCGCAACAGTACCAGGCAAATCTTTGTTGTGCATCATCTACTACTTCACCGTATACAGCTGAGAGAGTCTGTCGTTGTTCAAATGGAATATATGGGGAGAACTCGTATGTGTGTATATGTATGATACGACTTCGGCAGCAGGCAGTCAGGTTCCGTGATGGTTCCTCTTCGTTTTCAGTCTCAGTCGTCTCCCCTTTTGATTTGTCGTGCAAGCCCCAGGAAAGAAAAATGTAAACATACTTTATACTTACTACAATTTTTGAAGAGACCTTTTTCTGTGCTTTTTATCTGCGATCTTTTTACCTGAGATAGGTTTTACGAGTACGAGTATACTTCTACTTCTATACCTACCTACTCCCAGCTACCAGAAGCCACATTTTCGATTCCTCCTTTTATTTTCCGGTGAGCCTTTGTTGAGTATATTTTCTTGCAGTTTAAGTTGGAGTTGAAGTTTTAGTTTAGTTTTTTTCTTCTTCTTCATTTTTTTTAAGTATTCTCTTAGCTAAACGATGAAGTGTAGACATTAATATGTATAGATACGTGTCAGTGTAGGATGTTGTTGTTGGAATACAACACAAGTATGCCAAGTATAGATACGAGAGTACCTAAATATATAAAGTTTATAATTTTTGAGAACTTGTTGGGTGCGGTTATTATGCGAATTTGTTCAAGGAATCTATAGCTGGAGTCAAGAATTTCGACTTAGATGAAAATTTAGAACGATGAACGAATAAAATCTTTAAAAATATTAGTTTCATAGAATCAAGCTTTTGAAGAGTTTGGGTTTTCGTGTTTATTTCTTTTCGTGATCTCGTGTATATTCGATTAGCATCACAAAAAAGGAATAAATAAGAGTACTCAGTATGGTATGAGCATAAAAATAATAGAACTTAAGCTGAGAAAAGGTTTGGGAAATTTGGCCTAGATTTGATTTTCAAAAAGTTATGTTAGTTACTTTGTTAAACCTTATGGCACTGCTGATGCGAAACAAAAGTTGTCGGTGGTCTCCATCAGTGGAGTAAAATTCAGTGGAACAATGTTTTGCTGAACTGTGGCCAATTCCTAGCGCACTAATTCCTACATTTGTCAGCAGACAAATGTTCTAATCTACAAGCAAATCCTAAAAAAAAATAACTTTTGCTGTATGTATTTAGTTTGTGCTTCCATTTGTTTCAATTTCATAAAGCGTTTGGATACGCGTTTAAATCTAGAAGTTTGTTATTTTGAATTTTCAAAAGCAATAATGAGCAGTACACTTTTTAGTTTAACTTCGAATATTTTAAATTGGTAAAATGATAGTGCTGATGGTTATCTACCTTGAAAACGGGTTTATATTTTTTGAAAATTTTCATCGCAATCCGTCCATTTCTATGGCAGTATCTGTTTTGTATTGGTTTTTAAATTTTTACAAAAACTTACAGGAAAAATTTAATGAAAATTGCTTGAGCCTTTTTCGAAATATGTAAATAAGTTTTGTCATGTAACAAGTACAGTTATTCTAAGAGCTAAAAAAATTTAATTTTACGTTTAGGGAATCATCGAAAAACTTAATTTCTAAGTTTGAAGACAACTCCAAAAGTTGTGTTCATCCAGTGCTCATAACTTGAAAAATTTCCCATAATTAGGGAAATTTGTATGACTTGTTAGCTCTTATGAGGGCTCGGTAAATACTAGCAAAAATGTTTTTTTTAGTGAAAATTAAAATAATTTTTCCCACTTTCTCTTTTTTTTTGGAATCGGCAAAAAGGTGTTTTTCTCCACAACCTGGGAACACTTCCTAGGTATTACTCGATTTGATATAGTTTCTTTCACTGAACCAGAATCGCATTTACGTACAAAGTGAATCGATAAAGTCGGCAAATGTGATAACAATTTATTTGTTAATCTTTTCACACAACTATAATAGGCCCCAAGAGGTAAATTTAAGTAGCATTGAAATAACAGTTTAACTTACACCTAAAAAGATGCTTTTCTAATTAAATTGAGAAAAACTTTACTCTATATAAAAGATTTATTTCGTATACTTACCATCAATCATCTTCCTTTTTAATAAAAACGTTGAAATAATTGACATGTGTGTTGTAGAACCCTGTATTTGAATATGCTAAATAAGTTTAACAATAAGTCAAATTAGGTCTACTTTAAGGATTTTTCGAATTGCCTGTCGAAATTTATTTTCATATTTTCATAAATTGATTGATATGAGTTCCCAAAACCCAAAATATTCAATTACATGTTTTTTTTTTTTTTGCTCTTAAATTAACATAAACTGGCCTCAGAGATAAAAACTTTAGATAAATTATGTACGAGTAGATATAGTATAAGCACTCATATAATTTTTTTTGAGATTTCTTTATTTCACTTGTTAATGTAAAATCGAGAACCCTACTTGAACTAATTCAAGTAACCAATATTGAATATTTGAATTTATAATAGTCCCATATAATTATATCAAAGTTTTTTTTAATGGTTTATTTATTCAAAAAAAGATATCACATATAATGTACCTACGAGCATCTCTCTGAATCGAAAGTCATACAACTTAGTTTTATTTTACCTATTCATTGAGAAGAAGAACTTGTCAATGCAAATCTTATTCCCTTAACGAGATCATTATTGATGATAGATAACAAAGACCACTTGAATATGTAATATCAGATTTTAATTGTTCCAGTTGTTTTGAGATTCCAAAAAAGCAAAAACAAAAACGAATTGAAGTAGGAATTGAATTTTGTTAATTTATTTATTTTGTATACTTTTTTTCGTTTTTAATACCAACAGGTTTTTTTTGTTTTGTTTTAACTATAATTGGAGCTGTTTTATTTGAATTTAACTTAATTTTATTCAAATTAGCGTGACCTGACTTTGAATAATTGATTGATTGTTAGAAACCTATACACATTTCGCGAAGGTTTTTTTTTAATTCAATCAAGATGATAAGTTTACAAAAATGTTTGATCACATCGAATCTTTAGATTTTAATTTATTAATTTAATGTATATCTTGTTAATTAACAAATGTTTTTTTTTGTTTCTTAAATACAAATAAAGGTTTTCTATGGAAAACGAAATAGCTTTAATATTGTGAATGGGCCTCGTGCGACCGGAGATCCGTTGAAATGAACTTATATCTGTTGGGGCAGAAATTCATATAGAGGATGATTTACAAGAAAAAAAAATGATGTCAGATGGTGAAAAAAATAATCGGATACACAAATTGAAAACAGAACGATGAACTTACATATCAACCAATTCAATAAGTTCAGTTATTAAGTTAAGTGATTGAATTTTATTTGAGACACAACAAATTCAAAAAACGAGACACTGGTTTTAAGACCCCCGTAGGACGTTCACTTCATGCTCAAATATTAACAAGAGTATAAATGTCTCATCAGTGCTAAAAACAAACCCATCTCATTTAAAAATAAAGAGAAAAGAATTTTAAGAGACTATAAAGGGCGACACGCAAAATTATACATTTATTAAAGTAGGTAAGATGCGAAGGATTTTTTAATAGCTTTGAAGAGTATTAAGTTGCGTGTACATTTGGAAGTAGGTACTTTCTCTAGAAAACCCTCTACGAGCTTCTCTCATGACTGTATCTACTTGCGAAATTGTTCTCGAGAGTATAAATGCTTGAAAACTTCTTACTGTATTATTAACTTTCAAATGGATAGCTAGATGAAAGACTACGAAATACAATAAGGTTATTTGATGACCATAGGATAAGTCGATGGTAATTCAAACATCAATGAAATTCAACTTGATAATTATAAAGGAATCTGAAGCCCATTCAAATAAATTATACCAAACATACATATACCTACAATGGGTACACAAAAAATTTACAGGAATGAAAATTAAAAAGAAGTTGAACTCTAAAACTTTCGTTCTTATAAAAGAACAAGTGAAACATTTGAAGGGGGTAAAAGAATTTTTTTTTGCAAAAAAAAAAAATAGGAAAAAATACCACAAACGAACTAAATAGTTTCAAGTTAAATTGGTCAAACCGATAACAGATATCGATAGCCAAGTATCACGTACTAAATTCGATTCCTAATAAACCTGTTTACAGAACTTAGGTGAACTCGTTCAGACAAATAAATAATTGAATACAATTGCAAACCAGCCTCATAAATTTCAAATTTCTGTATGAGAGAGAAAGAGAAAACTACAAAGAGCTGTCAAACGAAATCACTGCATTTGTGATAGAAAAGCTTTTTTTCGTAGCTTGAATAATATTGTTATACCTACTTAGAGTTTTTAAAACATAGCTGATGGATGACTCGTGTCTATTTATATACTTATAAAATTGAGTTATCACGAAAGCAAATGCCGTAAAACAATGTAAAGTAACTTTCCGAACAATCAGAAATAAAGTCTGTCATACATAATATGTATGTCATCCAAGTGAAATAGGAGAAAGCGCTGAGTTGCTGCGGGTGGAGCGCGTCATATTTGTTTTTATATGCTTTAGACTTCAATGCACAAAAAAAATGCGAAGTCCAGGCTGTTACAAGTTTTTGCGATGTTCTTCTCGATATTTGACTCAATAGACTTTTCCATAATTGTTTTTACTCAATAAATCAGTTATCATTATTATCTTTTTCAGGTAGGTACCTCATTGGAAAAATATCACAGACTTTTTGTGAACCAATATTTTTCAGTCTTTTTGAGTTTAACCGTGTCAATGGGCAAGTCTAGACGACCAAGTGACTGCAAGCCATAGTTAATTTTTTAGTTTCTGATTGTCCAGTAGTCAAAAAATGGTCTGCAAATGGAGGTGACGTTTAAAGGAAAGCGACTGCAATACAAGAGGTAATGCGAGGTAATAGGTTTGTTCGTTGAGCCCTGAAGTCACCCTGGGGTAGTCCTAAAGCGTTTTTGAAAAACCTGAACTCAACCTGACAATGAAATTCTGTGTTTTTTGGGACCTGGGGTCGCCCTGAACTCGCCCTGAAGTAGAACTAAACTGTCAAACTGAAACGAGTTTAAAGTATTCGTTTTGCTGTGGACTTACGTGTTGCAGGTAATTGTCTTATTTAAGTACAAATAAATCGAATAAATAAATTTAATTCAACAATGATGGAAGTAGAAATGGAAACATTTGATGTTGTTGACTGTGCTACTATTACAGCACAGAGTACAAAGTTCATGTTTTTCTGGATTGAATGTCAAAGAAACAATTGACAGCCCTTAAGTGTTTTTTGAGCACTGAAAAACCCAAGTTTTTTTTTAAAACTCTTAAAGTTGTCAAGAAAACCTGTGTCGACCCTGGGTAAAGTTCAACGAACAAACCTAATGCTAATGTAACAGCTGATAGGTTGTGTCAAAATAGAAGTACGGAAAAATAAGTAGCTGCCTTAAGATGCCTGACAGTGCACATTTACCCTAAACCAATTTATTTATTTCTCAACCTAAATTTATTAATCCCCTATTAAATTTAAAATCGTCATTAAAAATGGAAAATTTACAAAATATAACATTTTTTCATATTAGCAAATATAAGTGGGATCGTCAAAAAAAGTAGCTTTAGAAATTTTTCAAATAAAATAAAAAACACACATAAAGTCTTGTTTTATTTTTGTAAAATTGAGAAGAATGCATTAATTTAGTAAATTTGAAACTACATACATAAACACTTTTCGAGTTTTTTTTTAATCAAAATTAAAATTATAACATATTTTTTTAAATTCAAACGATTTGATTTTCGAATCGAATAACTCTGTGTTAGGTACCATTATTAAGATAATATAACACAGAATTTCTGTTGACAATTAGGTATCTTACGTCTTCTTTTAAGTCGTGTCCGAAAAGAAAATTAATCTCTTCCTAGTTACCTAGGTTATTAAACCTCCAATTTTACTATTTTGAATTTTCTTAGCAAGAAGCAAAACTTCCTTCTTCCACCTTAGGGTGGTCCTTATAAAAGTCATGAATGAATTTTTACCGAGAGTTTGATGACAGAACGATTTACATACATACATACATATGTTATTTTTCGGCAAGAGTACGATAACGCAGGCGACAAAGTTTAATGACGGATTTGTATAGAACAGCTAAAAATAAGCATTTTTTACCATGGGAGGGGGGTCTATCTCCCCCCGTTTAGACGTTAAATGGAAAACAAATAATTAAAAAATAACGGTTATACTTACAATTAAGTATTATACGTTTTTTTAAAGCCAACATTCTATTCTATTAGCCAGTTTTTAAATCAAGTCAAAACTATGCATAGTTTTTGGAAAATTTAATTTTAAACTCAAAATTTGAGTAAAAAAAAGTTAAAAAAAAAATTTTAATTTCAATAATTTTCAATAATTTGTTGCTCTTATTAATTGACAATTAAACAATGAAAACTAGATGATTTTATACCATTTAGTTTTTGAGAAAATTGAAAATAACCACAACTACTATTTTAATTTATTTATGTTTTTTTTGCTTGAGTGGTCTTATTTTGATAGTAATAATGGTAGGTGCGAGTTTGGGTATATGCAACAGTGGGTTGTGTGCGAGTTTGGATTATGCAACAGTCGGGTGCAACCCCCCTGCTTGGGCCCACTGTAGGATTTGGGGTAGGTGCGAGGTTGGGTGTATGCCACACCGAGGTGTTAATGGATGATGCAACCCCCGCCCTGCTTGGCCTCACTATAGGATTTGGGGTGGGTGCAAGGTGCGGTGCATGCAAAGTTTCTTTTGCATTTAAATAAGCTGGATTTAGGAAAAATTAATTTATCCTAGGTATATCTTAATCCATATTCGTTTGTTACTATCAAAATAAGACTACGTATGTAAATACTCAAGCAAGGAAAAAATAATTTAATTAAAATATTTTTTTTTTGGTAATTTTCAATTTTCTCAAGAACTAGAAGACATAAAATCATCTAGTTTTCAGTTTTTGATCAAAAACAAATAACAGCAATGAATTCTACAAAAAACAATGGTCGATAATCTTACAGTTTTGAAAAATTAAATTTTAAACATTTGTTTTAACTTTTTTTGTCCAAATTTTGAGTTTAAAACAATTTTTTTCAAAAGCTATGCATAGTTTTGACTTGATTTAAAAACTGGCTAATAGACAGAAGTGTTGGCTTTAAAAAAATGTATAAAACTTAGTTGTAAGTATTAGGTACCGTTATTTATAATTATTTGTTTTCCATTTAACGTACCTACCTATTTTTTAAATTGCCCCTACCTCCTAAACGGGAGGAGATAGACAATAGTAAAAAATTCTTGTTTTTAACTGTTCTATACAAATCCGTCATTAAACTTTGTCGCCTGAGTTATCATACTCTCCCCTATTTTTCCATAAAAACTTCTGACGTCTTAGGGACCGTATTAACATTAATACCTATTAAACCAATTCAATTCAATCAATTCACCTTTATTGTGAAATCAAGTTAAAATACATACATATATCAATGCTGAAATTTAATATTATTTTATTAATTACATTTTTGATGATGAAATTTTTACCTTATGAGTAGATGTTTGCAGAATGTCGATGACGAAAATCTTCGCCATAATCTTAATGTCGAAAGTTATATGAGGCAAAAATTGCACCTAAAAAAGGAGCATTGGAAATTCAAATTGTTCAGGCCGTAGCAAAGCTAAAAGCGGCGAAGAAGTTTGTAAATCGTCCCGTTCCACAGAGATAATAAAATGAAAGAGTGCTGTTGATATATTTTTTTTGTCATTAAAAAAAAAAAACTTGTAAACACAGCTCTTAATTAATCATTGGAATCAAATACATATAATTTTTTTGACATTCAATTTTTTGTGAAGAATAGAAATAAAAACATGTACATAAGTTCAGATATTTTCGTTGAAAAATAAATAAAATAAATTACTTTTACTGTTGGCGTTGTTTAAAGGCCACAATCTTTGAATTGCACCAAGAGGGAAGAAAAAAAAGTCCTCATCACATTGATGGAAAAAAATCCCGAGATAGCAAAGGGATTTTCAAGAAACCAAGTTCATACATGCAGATTTTGTAACGAGGCTGCAAAAACATTGCTACGGCCTGACCAAGTTGAACTTCCATGCTCTTTTTTTCAGGTCCACTTTTTGCCTCAAAACTTTCGACTTCAAGATTATGGTGACGATTTTCGTCATCGACATTCTGCAAACACCTACTCATTAGGTGAAGTTCTTCTTTAAAGTGGTCCAGTTTGGAACACAATCCTCCAAAAAAAAAATCCTGTCCTCTATTGTGGTATTGAAGAATTTGAATTGGAGCGTTTCTTGTTGTATAGCGAGAAGGTTCAGATAATACCCTGGCACCTACGCCGTGAACGGACTAGCTAAGGCAAGTTATCCTGATGATAGCTTCCTCGAATTCGGTAAGGGCTGTAAGATTGTTGTCATTGAAACTCAACTGCTTCCTTCTTTATCTTTGATTTAAAACCACTCCAAACCTTGAACTCAAACGTTTATTATTAGATACATGAAATTTTTAAAACATTCAGGCTAATTCTAAACAAGCTTTCCCCGGAAGTTGCTTTCTGGAGAGAAATTTGGGAACTTCAACTATGGTCAAATTTCCTCTCGGAATTTATTGGTATCGGTACATAATAAATGTTCGATTTGAACTGGGCTATCATTTCTATAGGCCAATTACAAGTGCAATGAACAAGTATCGGCTTTTTCCCGGAGAAACTGGGGGAAAAATTGTTTAAAATTGCTCTGATTATAAACCACGTAGCAACGTCTTTAGTATGAGATTTAATGTTTTTGCAGCTTCGTTCCAAAATCTGCATGTATCAACTCGGTTTCGTGAAAATCCCTTTGCTATCTCGGGATTTTCTTCCATTAATGTGATGAGGACTTTTTTTTGTTCCCTGTTGGTGCAATTCCAAGATTGTGGCCTTTAAAAAACGCCAACAGTAAAAGTAATTTAATTTATTTATTTTTCAACGAAACAATCTGAACTTACATGTTTTTATTTCTATTCTTCACAAAAAATTGAACGCAAAAAAATTATATTTGATTCCAATGATTAGTTTGTCAAAATTTGCTTGGTTTTCAAAAGATAACTGAATTTCGAATGGTTCCAAACTGAAAATACAAATCATTCAAAATAGAATACGTAACTCTCACAAGCCAATGTCAAAATGAGGCTGAATAAGTTTTAAATAATTTAAAGAGGTTTAATAGACAAAGTTCAACAACCACATTTTTAAGGACTATCTACCCATTAAGTAATTTTTTGCCAGACAACAGGCAGCAGACAAGACAGACTTTTAATGTTTTTTTTTTTAACTTCATTTCCAATTAGTAATTCTTGTAAGAAAATTATGCTGCTCAAATTACTACCACACAAAATTATTCAGCCCCCTTTCCCAACTTTTTACGAAGAATATCTATCGCCTTCGCAATGGATTTGGTTGGATACATGAATAGCTTTATAGCCAAATAAAACAAAAAAAAATAGACAAACGAGGACATGACGACGCATGAAACTACACAGTCACAATCCCTTTTCAACAAAACCATCCCACAAAACCTAGTGGGTGAAAATGTACATCATTATAACAAAAGTTGAGCTGCTTGCTTGACGAGCTTGTGTGGGATTCGTTCTGGATGAAGGAAGATGAGGAGGTACACATTATAAATGTGATGTTGAAGACCCTCAATGAATTGTATGTTCATATGTGAAGTGAAGGTGTAATTAAGATTTCAATTTAAAATAATTGCACAAAATTTACCTTTTTTTGTCAAATTATTGTAGTCGTTTGTAGCGGGAAAGGGATGACTCACAGGATAGGCTTGGGAAACAAAATTCACACGTAAAGGTATGTCCTTCTTCTTTGTATCGTGTATTATTTTTTTTTTTTTTAATTTGATGGAATTTCTTCTTCAGTTTTAAATTCTCTTCTGATTTTCACTTTTCAAATGATTTTTTTTTTTTTTTTGGCAATTGCAATAAATTTTTCACTTGGTTTGATTTTTATCAAAAAACTAAAATACAATTTTTTGCAAAGGTGTTTTTTCTTATTTTTATGATACTATGTCACGGCTCGTCCAGGAAATCATGCACTTCACTGAAGAGAATTGTTGTTGTTTAATGTTACCGCAACTATAGCACTCGGTTAGAAGACTTAAAATTTTTTAAAAGAGCCTTATTTTTTTGGCATTCAATTTTTATGCACATCGAAACTATTCCAAATTTAGAACAAATATTTTATATTTATTTTTGACAAAGAATGTATAAAAATAAACACCGTCTATACAGTTGTTGGTGTTGACGGCTCTTTTTTTTTTTTTTTTGAAAATTCACAAAATTTTTGGAATGATGTATTCTTTGATCATTATTTTTCCAATAACTTCTCCATAAGGATTTTCATTTGTTAAGTTTCCACCATAAACCGACACATCACGGCACATAACACAATTATTATTCTACAATATTAAAAACTGTAGATATTATTGCGAAATTCCAGAACATAACTACTCAAAGGATAAATTACCCACTGGTGGTGTTTTTTCGCTCTCTATTGGTTTGGTAGTGGCTGGCTACCAGTTTACACAAACATGAACTAAAAATCAAAAAAAAAAGAAGAAAGGTTCACCTTGCCGAAAAAACAAGTACCATTAGACCATTCACGATTCACCATTGAAAACACAAGAAGAGGTGTATAATAATTTTTAATTTCAATCAAGAGTACAAGAACCGGTTTCACTTCCAAACGAATTAACCGCCCGAAACAAACTAAATTCGATGTCGTTTTCGTTTGTTCAAGCCACTCAAGACAAGACTCAATGCAAAGAAACGATACCAAAATGTACATGGAATTTCCAGGAAAATTGTTTATTGTCGGGAATAACTTCCACTATTCTGACATTTTCCAAGAGCGCACAGCCGATTTTGGAATGAAAACAACACAACAAAAACATGACAGCAGCTTGTGGATCTTGGAAGTTGGAACCTTGGAAGGGTGTGTAAAACAAAAAAAAACATGTTTATTTTCTCATTACATTCGGAGTTGAATGCGGATTATCGAATTTAATTTGTTTTGTTCAACGATTTGTTGCACAAATTAAATAATTCAAGTTATCATCAAAAGCTTTTATTATATTGTTCATATCAATTGTATGTACAGATAACGTATTTCTACAATTAAATACTATTTCAAGTTTTTTTTTACTCATTGGAAGAGTGAAATTTCTACTATACATTTTTTGAGTTTAAATTAAAAGTATGAGTCAACTCAATTTCAATATCAAATAGAAGAGAACATAACATTGAGAGTAAGTTGATTTGCTTTCTCTTATATCTTTTTAAATTACAATAATTCCCATCTCTTTCTATCTCAAATGGCAATACAGCAAAACGTGAACGCGGCGGACAGCGGTGGTAAGCGATGCAGCGATAGTGATGCCCGCATTCGCTTTCGCTTACAATCGCACACCGCTTTAGTACGTAATTATGAGTGAAACGGAAAGGTTAATTAAAGCAGTTTGTGCAAATCCACTTCTTTGGGACAAAACACATGCTGATTATAAAAACTTTAACAAACGCGAGGAGATTTGGTATAATATATATTTGAAGTTTGGAAGTAAAAGTAAGAAAATCTGTTGTTTTGTGCTTGTTATATTGTGTGTTTTATTTGTTGATATTTGTTTTGAATGTTTGCTGTAGTAATAAGAATAAGAAGGGAATGTGATCAATGTGACACTGTGTGGATTGTAAATGGTATGTTTAGTATGTTTGTATGCATTGCTGTGTATCAGCTGAGTTGTTCACTCAATCAGAGCTGTCTTCTGCAGTTTTGTTATTTTTTTGTAAAAGGATAGGTACAAAATTCTATTGAGAAGTTTTTTTTTTCAAATGTAGGTTCTTATTGCAACATAAATAAAATTTATGTTGAAAACAAATTGTGTAGAAGTCGCAAAAATTGTAGGTATGCAACGTAAAAAAGGTATTAAAAATATTTTTTAAGCATTGTTATAATGCAACTTTAAAATTACCTAATCAAATCAAAATAAATTGTATTGAAAGTTGGAAAAGTTGCATCGAAAAAATGTATTGCCAAATTGATTTTTTTCTACATTACCTATAAAAATTTTGGTTTAAAATAGATACCTAAAGTTTGTTTGATTTAAAAATATACAGACATAGTTTGAAATGACTTTTTTTATCAAGAGAATACTAATTTCGAATAGGTATTGGCGTTAATTTAATATTATACAAAATGTTTCGCACAAGATTCTTAAAGTTGAAAAAAAATTGTAATATAATTTATTAAAATTTTTTGGAAAAGAATCCGAATGCTAGTTTTAAGAATTTAGTAATACATAGGTATTAGAGCTATTGATTTCGACTATGTACCCGGTACACTGAACGAGTACCCGCGGGCCCGGGTAACCAAATTTCCGGGTATTACCCGGGTACCCACGAGGTCCCAATGAACCATTATAACTCAGAGGAGAGATGAAAAAATAACAATACGATAGGGTGCTTCTTAAGGTACAGGTAGAATTTAAAAAAAGTCGTTTTCAAAAAAAAAAGTATCAAGGTGGTGCAAATTTTTTTTGTCGTTTTCTATTAGGGCGGTGCAATTTTTTTTTGTTTTCATTTTAAATTTAAATTGTTACATTACACAAGCTTTATTTGGCCGCTATCTTGTTTTAAATGAAAACTTTACGTAATTTTGATCCCAGAAGAAAAAGTTATGAATAAACTTTTAAAACAATAAATTTTCTAAAAACAAATGCAGTATAACTTTTTTCGATGACTGCTTTTTTTTAAGAGTTATAGTACATTATGTTAAAGAAACAAAAAAATCAATTGTTTTTTTTTAACTTTTGCCATCTTTACATATAAACTAGAAACTTTCCAAAACATTCTCCTATACAAAATCAAAATATTATATGTTATCGTAAGTCATATTTTTAAATTTAATTTTGCATTATTTGAAATGTTTTAAAAGTTTCTGAATTGCAAGGTTTCCGTAACAGGGGCTTTACTTTTCCTAAAATTTCCAAATTTCTTAACTGTACGATTTATTTAGAAAATTCTGGGAAATAAAGAATTTACCGATTATCAAAAATATATTTCTTTAAGTGTTTTGATTTGTTTTCTCCAAATACGTAGGTAGTTTAATTTACATACAAAAGGCTGCAGACAAAATTTTATTTTTCTAGTAAATAAATTTGAAATTTCGTCGATGGAATCATTGAAAATTTGCAAAATACCTATAAAAAAAATCGCTTTAAAGGTTCAGGCCGAAAGTCGAACACTTTTTCACCATTTTTTTTTTCTAAAAAATAAAATTAAAAATTGTATGTATAAAATATAAATTATTTTTTTTTTAATTACAGATAATGTCGATTGGAAGAAGAAATTTAAAAATCTAAAAGATTCATATGTAAAATATTTGAAGGCACAAAATACAAAAGATTTCAAACAAAATTCAGTCCTGAAACGATACAGATGTTGGCCATGGGCATCGAAAATGGAATTTCTCAAACCTTTTCTGAAAATAAACAAACCATCCGAATCAATGCAGTCCGAAAAACAATGGTTTGATCTGCCTGATGGTGTTTTTAGTGAAGATAGCTTAAAGGGCTTTCCCGAAGATGACTCATTGGGCCCACGTGAAGAAAGTTTCGAAATAAATCACTTGCCATCTTCGCATTTGGAACCCGAGAACTTAGATCAGGAGCAACAATACGATCATGGTCTGGAACAAGAACAAGAGCAAGTGTTTTTTGAGGAAGAAATACAACATATTGATGTTGATAGTCTAAGATTTGATTCCAAAGAAGACAAAACCAATTCAAAAGCGGTAAAAAGAAAAATAAGCGCAAAATCGAAGAACGATGATATCGATTTAGTTCTAATGGGATACGCAAAAACTATAAAAACATTTTCACCAAAGAGACAGACGATGGTTAAATTTAAATTTTCTAAAATTTTAATGGAAGCAGAATTAGAACAACTGGAAGAGAACGAATCAAGTGGACCGACACCGAGTGATAGCAAGAAGAAGGTGAAGATTCAAAGATCAAGTTCGCCGTTGTCTTATGAGTCCTTCGATTAGATTATGTGTTATCGATCGAAGATAATCTTGACCATTAAATACCTATTCAATTCATGAAGTAGTAGGTATAGTGGTACGTAAATGTTTAGACTTTAACATGAGTGTTTATTGTACTAGTATTTCATTTTAATTAAGGTACCTACATACATACATTGTACATACATATATTAAAAATTTAATAAACAAAGCAAATATGTAATTATTATAATTTTTTTAATAGCAATGCAATTCGATTAAAAAGTAAAAACTTTTCGAAAGTGGCTTCTTTCATTTGAAAGATTTGATTTTGGAAACGAATGACATATCCTGTTAAGACCTAGAACTCCAATGCATTGGTGACTTCTAATCAAATCTACTTATTGATTAATTTCTGGCCAAAAGTTGTTTCAGAGGGATTCAAAGATTGCTCCTACAAATTAAGAAGAAAGCAAACCTTTTAAACCTAGAACCCATCATAACTTAAATTACCTACTTTGATTCAAAAGAAGAATAACTGCTATTTTAACTTACTTTTATCTTAATTTTCTAACACCTCAAGCGAGCATTGTCGGCGACGACGACAGTCTACTGTGACACACATAATCCTCTTGTCAACTTTTTTTTTTTTAATATCCCAGTTACCTAATGTTTATGAGATGCGAAAGAATCTTAAAAGCCTTATGTTGGACCACCCACCTCATCTTGATTATATAAGTACATATATGTAGGTATAAACGAATTCTTCAGCATTTGTTTTGGAACTTTTTGATGTCCCATTCTATGATCGACGATTTAGCTTATTAGAGGTTCACGTTTCAAGTGTATTATAATCAGCTCTATCCTCTCTATATGAAAACCATCAAGAATCTTGTATGAAGTTAAAAACTGAACACTTCCAATGTCTCCAGCTCCACATGTCTCTTTCGAGTCCCGAGGCACATGACTATGACAATCTACTTGCCATAGTGCGAGGTGTACATAAATTAGCTGCTTCGATGATAAAGTGGACAGTTTAAGGAATATTTTTTATAATTTTTTTTTTTGTGTCTTGAGATGGGCAAATGGGATTCTGCTGCTGCTGGGGACCTGCTTATTAATGCTGTGAACCTTTGACGCCGCCGTGTTGGCCGTACCGCACTGTTTTGATTATTTTTATTATTTTGTATTTATTTATCTTGCTTTTCGATGATTTTTTTGTCGATCCTTTTTTCTTTTTTGAATTTTGTAAACCACAGACAAATTGATAAGTGATTCCGAATACAAGTTGTGTCCGTTTTGAAAAGAGTGCGAAGACAAAAAAAAATACGAGTTTTCTGTTCACAACCGGAAAGTATACACATCAATTTGTGGGATATCAGTGGATGTGTCGTCGTTGTCATCCGCATTCGGGCTCAGGGGGAGTTTTGTGTTGCATTGCAGTTTTGATTGAGGAGTTTAGGTTGGGCTGATGCGATGCGATGTAGTGTATAGTGTAGAGATGCACTTACATTGTGCACGACACACATAAAAAATTAAGGAGCAATCGCAAAGTGCACTTATCGCGGAGATTGCATCCGTAAATCCATTTTGGATGGAATGCAATGGCCGAGGATGGCTCGTTCTATGGCTAACATGGAGAATGAAGGAATAATAAAACATTCTATGCATCTCCATTGAACGACACTGGATGTAGAGGGAATACTCTTTCATGTGAACAGTGCTGTGCAAATAAAAACTTGAATTTCGAAAGATTAAAAATAATTTTTTTTTTAAAGCGGCATGAAATTTTGCTTTCATTTAAAAATTTTATTCTTAAATATCCAACAGTTAGAAGCAAATTACGTAAGCCTATGGGTTTTCTTAGACAGAAAATGTTTTACGACTTCTTTAGAAAATTATTGGGTTGGTAAAAAGAAAAGAAGAACAGTCACGATTTATAAGTCCTAGATTTTGTGGACTTTGAAGGATATTAAATTATCTAATTTTTGTTTTACACTTTCTATAAATAAACTGTTTAATATATTGTTTTTTTTTTCTTAATGGGCTATACTTACCGTGTTTGGTTTTTTTTATTCATACTTTGTAGAATTTATTTTCTGAAAAGCAAATGATTTATAGAAATTTTTTTCACACAGCACTATATTCTGGATGCAACTATCTATCGTTTGAAATGTGTGCTCCTATGGTCATAGTGTAGCTCGTTAGTCTCTATCTATATTATATAAGACTATACATATACTATATACTGGTTAGTCCAGTTTTCTTGTAATGACCGTAGGACGATCACACATATCTCATACATAAAACATAATGCTATTGTGGGGTTCGTTCGGTTAATGGATCATGGAAAAAGAGACTCTCTTGGCAAATATAAAATCTTTTATGTTGTTCATGTTCATCCTCATTGACAGAAATGGCAGTTAACTAGTACCAAGAGTTGTAGTTGAAAAATTTCGTATTTATGTTATAACTGTTAATTGTATACATTACATAGGTATTTACCTACTTAATAAAAACAAGATTAACGGTAGGTATAATATTGCTTTCATCGAATATACTTTTGATAAATCAACACCTTAAATATATCCTCTATTTGCAGGCGTTTTTCTTTATTAATTTTAGTGGCGTTATATTTTTGAATATTATAGATTTTAAGTTTTACTCACCAGAAATTCGGAAACAGAAAACCGCTCAACCGATTTGTTTCAAATTTTGTTTCATTTATTGAACAAAAAAACATGCAAATATTGATAATATTAAAAGGTAGCATGGGTTATGTTTACCACATTTACGACGACTTTACCCTGTTGCATCAGTATCCCTTATATTGTAACAGTTGTATTTATTTTTGATTCTGTGAAAATACGTAACACTGAGACTAACAAAAAATCAGAGTCAAGATTAGGAATTTACCTCTGGGGTTAGTGGAGACGAATATTTTTTTTTCAGTGATTGAAAATATTTAAAAAAAATTTATAGAATTTTTATTCTATTATTTTTTTTGATGTGCGTTTCAAAATCACCTAAAACCGAATATAATGGTTGCTTATAAAATTTTTTGATACAAAATTGTTGCCGCCAGCAGCAACAAAAGGAATTACTCTATTATCAGCAATGACAAAATAAACAAGAAACAACGATGTTAGATAACATGGTTGTGTTGAAGAAACTCTAATATTTGTTATTTGTTTCCTTTTTTAAAGTTGTTTAATAATTTATTTAATTTATCATTTTTTGTCATTAATTTTGTTCTTATTAAAATTTTAATGAAAGCAAAAAGATTCTAAAAAAAATATAGATAAATTTGGATTTGATACTATTTTGAATTTATAGTTTAGTAGAATAGCAATACCTATGGATCTACAAATATATGAACCATCGAAAACAAAAAATAAAAAAAAAATATACAAAACATGAATGTAAACATTTAGATTGCGAGTTCAAAATTTAATCTAGCCAATTTATTTATGTATAAGGAACCATTTTTTGAGAACCGGATTATATTTTCCACCCACACTTTGCCATATTTGAGGTTGTTTGGAAAGAAAAAGTTATAAACTGCAATTTGAAAGTGGTTTAAAATAATTTTTAGCAGTGTTCGAAAATTGTAGGTACAGTTTCATGTTGTCAAAAAATTAGGAAAAAATGTCATTAAATTTTGAAATAAACCTATGATTTGTTTCAACACCAAAAACATAAGGGGTAAAATTCCAAACTAACCCAGAACCTCCAGAGAAAAAAAATCAATCTAACTAGGAATGGCTTTACGTTACAAATAGCCACCTGTTAAGGCCGTACCTCCTATCTGAGAGGAGAGAAATGGACCTGCTTCATATCCAATTATTTTCTTGTCTTGGTTCAAACATTCAATTTGTGGTGGACATAAAACTCAAATAGAAATTTCACTAAAAATGCTAAATTCTTCAAATATATATAAATATAAAAAATACAATTTAATTGGTTCTCAGAACTTGCTCAATTTGACATGGTGTTAAATCCTCAAAGGATACGGTTGGTAGTGTTTTACTTTGATATTTAACATGATCATCCTGTTATTTAAACAGGTACATATCTAGTTGAACAAACCGTATTAATCTTTTAATTCAATACAAAACAAAATGTTAATTTAACATTAGGAAATGAGAAGTCAAATCTTATCAAAGTCTTGTATCTGGTTAAACAATTAACACGAAACATTTAAACATTTAACAAAAATATTATAATGGGAATATGTAAGATCCTGTTTAATTTTACATGATTTCTCCTCTGACTGCTAAGGTTTATTAATAAAAAAAATATCTGCTAACAATCAAGAATGCAATTTACCAATTTAATTTTATTTTTATTCGATTCGCTCAATTTTCAAAATATCCACAAAAAAATATCCATCATAAATAAATTAATATTGTTTGTGTCCATCAAATGTTCAATGAAGCTGCTGCGCCTATAATGGAAACTGAATGTAAAGCTTATTAATTTTAATTAAAATCCATTTAGTTTTTTTTGTTTATTTGCGAATTCGAATTAAATCAGTCTTAAGTGGCTCGTAATTCTTTAAATATAAATGAGCAAATTGATCATTGACAGACGTTGACATCGATAGCTTCAATATGCTCAGTTGTTCATATTTTAAAACTTTGCAGGCAATAACACACACAATGTGTGTTCGACCACATATACATATGTAGTTAGCAGATATCAAATAGAATTGACATGAAACAGGAAACACATGAGGCGTTTTATTTTTTAAAAATGAAAAAAGTTTTTTTCACATATTGATTTTATTCTAATAGCTAACCAAAGAACAAGAAATAATTATATTGGATTCGTCGCTTTGTCTAAAAAAATAATAGTCATGATCTGTTTAATTTTAGTTGTTTTCAAATCAATCACTTTTCTAAAAAAAAAAATAAAGTGTAGAAATAGTCGCTGTGCCGAGCGTGATTTCACCTTTCGACGTATTTAATTTTTAAATTGAACTTAGACCGCAAAATGAATCACGGCCTTATTTCACTCACTCGAAATCTGTTGCAAAAATTAGTTTGGGCGCGGTTGTGGTGTAGTCGGAGTATAATGGAGTAACGGAGAGCCCCCCTAATGCAAATGCGTGTTGATCTTTGTACTTTACTAGATAACTTTGTCTAATGCAGTCCACCAAACTGCAATCCCAGAAGTTGACACTACCAAGGGATTCGCTTCAAATAAATTGAAATAAGCCCTTTTCAAACTTCATTTTGAAACCTTGTTCATAAATCAGATGTGCCATGCTGTTACAAATTGTACACAATGTTTGTTCTTGTATAGTATTCTATTCGAACTTGCGGCATGTTAAGCTATAGTAAACTATAATACTCATTTGGATTTGGGATTCGAATTTTCTCTTATTTTACACAACAAATAAAAATAGTTTTTCCAAATAATTTCTAAAGAGGAATCGGATTGATTTAAAGAAGAAAAACTTATTGAAGTTCGATAAGATTTTAGTCTTATTTGAATGTTATTAATTTTTAATATTGGAATTTTTTGTATGATAATTTGAGGTTCCAAGAAACAGCGAATAAAAAAAAAAGAAAGAAGTAACACTTGGAAAAAATAATATAAGTAAACGTGGACATAATAAATTCACTACTTTTATGAAATGATCAACATGATTTTCTCCATTGTTTTAATATGACCCTCTTCTCGGATGAAAATGATAGAGAAATCTTATTGTCTTTCTTCTATTTTATATTGCTGTTTTTTCTGTGATTGCTTCAATGGCTGAATGGCTATCAATAAAGATTATCAATATTTCTATTGACTTAGTTAAAGTAATCAGTTTTCTAATCCACATGTTCCACTCAAATCCATTCTTTATGGTCTTAAATATTTATTTTTATATTCTATGAATATTTTATAAAATTATGGTTATCCTTATCACCTGCACCAAAATTCCATATTTTAAGACAGCAGCTTGCCAGTGTCATTTTTACAGTCATGCTTATAAACATTTATTTCAAACTGCTATAAAATAAAAGTCAAATTAAAATAAGATTGTTATTATTCTTAAATTTCTTTGACTTTCACCAAACTACCTACTATTTCAGTAGACCTTTCCTTATGTGATGACTAGTCATCGAATTCCAACAAAAAAAATCTTCATTCCGAATTCAGAAAACTCTGAAAGCTTCTTTTGTTAAACTCTATAATCTTCAATTTTTTTTTACAAAATATCAACCAAACTACCTTTTTGTGTGTTAAGAATATTAACAAGGAGCATCATCCATTATAATTTGCATATCAATCTGTTTAGTATTCCATTAGTCCGACGAACGTCCAAATTCCATAAAAAAAAGAAAAAGAACATAATGCTTAACCGTCAATGTGTGGTAATTTGATATTTTATTGCCAAAAATCTAGTGTTGTGACATTTGTGGATGCTTCTTCGTGTTAAAAGGCAATATAAGGCGGCATATTTTATGTGCTTAAAAAAGGCGTTTGATAAATCACACCGAAAGAAATTAAATCTTGACAGCTATATGTACATATGTATATTGACTCATTCGATGGTTCTTGCAGTGGCGTAGCTACCCAGGGGCTAGACGGGGCAGTGCCCCGGGGCCCTCAAGCTCAGGGGGCCCTCGAATCCTTACCAGAAAATCTCAGTCCAACTCAACATTTGAAAATTTCTCCCATTTTCAAAATAAATATGACAGGTGGCAACTCGAGTTTAATCATGCACTGAAAAAAAAGGTTACTGCAGTCAAACGATTCTCGTTTGGCTCGAATAATCTATACGTTTGGATACGGCAAAATGCGCATGACCGTTAAACCAAGTACCACGTGGGTTTGAAAATGTTTCTTGAGCCAAGCGACATATTTTTGAATCAACAACTCAATGACATTAAATTGAGCTCTGTTACTCTATTCAAATTCTCTATGACATTTGTTTTAAGTAATGTAAAAAGTTCATTAAAAATAACACTATTTCTTTCAAACAAAATTATGATTGAATTGAAATAAATATTACATTGTAATAAATATAAAATTCATTTCAGAATCTTGAAAAAAAAAACATTACTCGCTGTGGGAACCGAACCCATACCATATGTGCGATACGCCGACGCTCTTTTTTTTATATTCATTTTTAACTTATATCTACTTGCATACATACTAGACAAAATTCAGAAAACTAGCCTACTTAACAATACTTAAATTTAACTTACTGGCCCTAAAAAGGCACTCTAAGGAATTCATGATTGCTTAAACTAATGCCTTTCGGTTTATGAACTATTTTTTTTTTTTGTTAGAAAATTTAAAAAAAACTAACTTCAATATTATTTTGTTTCAAAACTTACACACTACGTCCCAAAAATAAAATTTAAAACTACCCCTAAAACCTACCTACATATGTACTACTTAAAACGCCGCCGCCGACGCGAGCCACTAGAGCTACGGAACACTATAGAAAATTCGTAATTAATAAACATATATAAATTGACTCACATATATTCAAATAGATATACGCATATTTGAAACTATATTATACTCTTGAAACAACTGAAAAATATTTTTGAACTGAGTATTTATTATATGTAATTACTTCAGTCATAACAAATATTTACTTTAAAACTATTTTTTAATTGTCTCAAATACTTGAACGTGTGCTGTAACACCATTAAAGCTTTCATGCGACTACACGTGTTTCTTGGCTCAAGAAACATGAAGTTCTTGAGTCAAACTGCTTGAAATTGAATGAAACCAAATTGTTTTTATTTAACGATAAATCGGCCAAACTCCTAAGGAGTTTGTCTTCAGAAGCAAATTTTTTACAGTGTGGCAACTCAGTTGCGAGAAATTCCAAGTTATAAAAAGGGAATTCCCATTCATTATTTGTGTGGGTTGACAGTGTTATTAAAGTTTTAATCAATTTGTCGGATATCAATATCTGCATATTATTATTTATCGAACTTCGAGTAAAGATTTTTTTTTCGAGAATGGTTAAAAGGTAATGTATCAGGAGTAAGTAAGCGTATGTCAATACATTTTTTGTACTGGTCCATACAAAAGTTCAATTTTATTTGACTATGGTACGTATACATATAGTCACGTAAAGAAATCTATCGATTTCGGCTACTCACTATGTAACGCAGAATACCGTGAAAAATAGAAGTCACATGCGTTAGGTAGGGTGCCGTCCATTAATTACGGTATGTTTTTTTGTCATTTTTTAAACCGTAAAATGTGGTAACACTGGCGGGGATTCCCCAACGACGTCTTGACCTTGAATCTTTTTTTATTTCGTTTTAAAATAATTGTAATTAATGTTGTTAGTGTTTAATAGTTTCATCCCATGCACGAAAAAGAGCTGATGATAAAGTTGCTTAGCATTTTTAAAGTATTTGTATATTTAATGATTTTACTTCAAAAAACCTTACCAGTTTTGATAGCAGTGGGCCCCATTTTTTTATTTGCCCCAGGGCCCTAGGCGACCTAGCTACGCCACTGGGTTCTTGATTGTTTTTTTTTGGAGAAGCCATAACTTGAACAACACATGAAGAGAGTAGGTATGTTGCGGTTTTCAATAAAAATTTATGAAACTCATTTATAAAAAATAAGCGGACAGACTTTGACATAATTTACCTTATCTTTTTTCTGAAAAAAGATAACCTTTGAGGCATGATAAATTATTGTTTTATTACGTCAACCATTGCTCGATTTAAATCCTAATTTATATAGAAATTGTATTTAGAGTTCACTTAGCTATAATTCTATTTGAAAAGTCATCATTTTGACCTAATGTATTAATTGGAAATCTTTAGTCCCCACGAAGTGTTGACGTGTCTTAAATGTGTACATTTTGGATTTTTCTGATATATGTATTATTTCTCCAGTATCAATTGCTGATATTTAAAAAAATTGTTTTATCTATAATTTTTTAAATAATTTTGAGGAAAAAATTAGTAGGTATGCATTAATTAATATAATTTAAAAAGTCACACGTTTATAAAATATTAAATTTTCAAAATAAAAATAATATATTTAAAATTTTTTAAAATTTAGAACTTCAAATTTTTTTAGTTATTTTTATTGTTTAAGTTAAATTTTTTCTTTCAACATAATTATTATTTAGGTAGTTTAAACATTTTTAACATTTTGTAGGGGAACTAAAGTTGATATTATTTCTTAATATCATTTTATTTTAATAGGCATACTGATACTAATGCACTCAAAATTTATCAAAAGTGTTGGTGCCTTTTTCTAGAAAGTTGAAATTTTTGAAAATGGTTTTTTAACATTTCCATGGGAGCTGCGGTTATTTTTGAAACTTGAATTAATTAAGATAGTACCCAATAAAGAACCTTTTTGTACAAAATTTGGAAAATATATATCGATTCGTTTTTAAAATATTTAATTTTCAATAAATAGTTACCTATATGTACTCATATATCATTTTTAAAGCTGAAAATGCCTTTGCGTAAAAAATTCGATTAAAATGAAATGATTTCCGATTTTGAGAAAATCAAAAATCTTCCCCCAAAAAAACAATTCACTCGTAATATTTGCGCTTCCATGAGCTCCACTTAATATGTACGGATAAATAGGAATATGATTTCTTTAGCCGCACTACACGAATGTGCAATGGTTTAACAAGATCCATTTTCCTTCCCAATGTAATGCACAAACATTTAAAACCAATGTGTATAGGAATTGGTATATAAGATTAACCACTCAAAATCCCAAGTACATATACAGAGTGGCGCACGAATTTATTTTTTATCGATATACATATGTATTTCATTTATTTTTTTTATTAGGTAGAAAATTAAATTTTATTTTAAATAATTAATTGTTTTTGAAGATAGTAGACCGTAAATTTTCTCCACCCTAGCCCACGCATATGCAGCACCTGATCAGAAAATTGTCCATTGCGTCATGAAGGGTTAAAGTTATTTCGCTTCAATTATTGTCCTAATTTTTCTTCAATTCAGTCAAATGCCTAGGCCTAGTGTTGTACACCACCTACTTGACATGACCTCATAAAATTAAGCCTGTTGAAATCAAATCATTAAGCCTGTTGAAATCAGGCCAACGAAAAGTAGAGTTAATTTTTGTTTGGGAATTTTTGTTGAAGATTTCGGCCAAATTCCAAGCGAACATTCAAATTCTGAGGGTTTAACTTGCTCGTATTTTGGACTTTGTACGAATTCAAGTTTGAGGCATCATGAAGTATTCCTTGTAATGATCGTCTGCTAACTCCAATTTGCACCGATAAGTTTCGAGTCGAAACGCTTGGATTGGCCTGTACAGCCGCGATCATGAACACGGAACATTGCGATCTCAATACGGTTATCGTGCGATGCTTCCAGATGTTCATCAGCTTCATAATGGTCCATTTACTCGGGGGAAGTGGCGGAATCCAAAAAATGATACTGCATTCATATTGATAAATCGAAATAGTTACCTACAAAATAATTTAAAAAAAATAGTAAGCCACCCTGTATTATAAAAAAATACCTACATATGTATGTTCATTGTTCATATATCCTAATCCTATAGATATGTATCGTAATCAAAAAAAAAAAAAAAACTGCACAATATCCTACAACTGCTGGAGTATTTTAACTCCTTGTTTAAATTTGACAGATATTCACCAGAGATTATCTTTCTTTTTGATCAAAAAACCAAAGATCTCTCATAGCTTCAAAATCTTTTTGTGCAAGCCAATGTAATTGAGTTATTGTCAAACCAAAGTACCTGCCCTATCTTATGCATACTGTAGCTACAACTACACCTTAGTCTAGTGCATATATGTACTCATCAAAACCGAACCTGATATGAATGGATAAACAAATTTCATAATAGTTTAACCACCTTGTCAACAACCCAGGCATGGCCATCGATGATGATGAGGGATCCCATACGAACTATACTACCTACCGACCGACGGACGACGACGCCCTGATGAGGACGACAATCTCAGTGTCTGCTTCTGCCATCACTACAGGCAAAATTTGTTGCACCAGGATTGAGAAGCAGGAATTAGATTCCGCCTTCAAATTAACACATTGTGCAGTGTTTGGGGTAGATAGGAGCAGGAGGTACCTCCTGCCCACCGGGTATAGTGTGAGTTTCCCAGCGAATATATCGCATATATATGGATAATTTCGTATGTAAATTGCATTTGAGTGAGTGTCTGTCAGACACTTGCAACGTCATTTTCATTTGATTTGTTGTACCCATCTGATTGTACTTCAGTGAATACAAATGGGAGATTTGAAGTTGACTTACTGACTAATAGTGACGAAATTGAAGGTGGAATGTTTTACTAGCTGTTAACGGCGGCGGCTACAGCGGAGGTTCTAAATTTTATCAAATGACACCTGCTAATCGGAAAAATATAGCTGGAAACCAAACAACTATACACGATAACAGATCCCAGTTGGTATAAGTGTTTCATAATTTATGAGTCCTTTGACTGGCTATAGGTACTCCATCTATCCTGTGCACTAACGTCGAACTCGAAAATTCTTGGGAATCTTGCAAATTGTGATGGGTTTTTGTCGTTTTTGTAGTTTTGTTGCTTATACATAGGTTTTAAAAACTTTCATATTGCAGAATTTGATTATTTACTCCGTCATATCATTCAAGAGAAAAATTAAATTTGGACAGGGAAGAAATATACATTGGATAAAATTAAAGAAAAATAGCAGTAAATTATCATTTCATTTATTTGTTGGGGGATTTCCCCAACAAAAAGTCCTTCTTTAATGTATATACGAGTATATACCCATGCGAGTATCAACCTACAGCCTACCTACGTGAAACACGTAACAAAGATTAATGAAAGGACCACTTTAATCCAACACAACATATATATGTATATACATACATATGTATATAGACTTGATTAATTATAAGCCGCCTACCTGACGGGGGGTTTCAAAAATTAAAAGTGGAAGCAAAACTCACATCAGCACCGCTAATGTGTCAGAATTAATGCGAAGAGTTCATTTCATTTACATTTTTTTTTTTTTTGAAATAAAAAAGTAATTCTAAGGCAAGAACGACATGGAAGTCAAAAATAGGAGTTTTGTTATAGTCTCCTACGGATATCAGCATATCTAATTATGGATAAGTATATAGAAAAGGGTTGGGCATTATAAATTACACTAGTTTAAAAATGTTCGAGTCATCGAAGTAACCAAAAAAAACATGCTTTCCAGACTGATTTTAAGCATTGAATAAATATAAATAGAAGGCCTCACTCAGAAAATCGCCACTATGGTTGGTCGGTGCCGCCACCATCGCTTGAAAAAATATTATATGTAGGTCTGGATATTCAATAAGAAAATTTTTCCTTAATTATAAATGAGTTGTGTATTCGAAAGGGATTTTTTCTCAATTTGAAAATTTGTTGTTTATCTACGTTTCTACGGCAACGATTGTTCTATTTGTTTTCTATTATTCAAATTATTTGTTTGTTTCAAAATAATTTGTTTTCAAATATGTATGAATGTCAATGTAGGTATGTATGTACATATGTATGTATTTGAATATGTGCCTATGAAAATGTTCGTTATTTTTAGTTCTAAATTAAAAATCATTGCATTTTGTGTTTTGATTTTTTTTTTTTTGATACGAAAGTTACATTAGTCAGGTAGGGACATAATGGGCCCTACCAATAATCAAATTTAGCAACGACTAAATATTTCGAAAAAATTAACCATTGTTTTATGGATCCTAAATACTTAACCAAACACTGCATGTTATTTCTTTGTAAGCCATTTCATACATACATATATGGTTCATTATTATTATGGCTCTTTTCAATATGGTCCATTTCAAAGAAATATTAAAGTCGTCACTAAATTTGATTATTGGTAGGGCCCAATGTGCCTATACCTATTACTTGATCTGAGTGAGGGTCTTAAATATGTACAAGAGAGATTATATAGTAGTTGTAGTAGTACATTATATGGTAGACGGAGGGAAGGCAGAGATAGTTTTTTCATGGAAGTGGGTTCCGTGCTACGGATTGTTCTCAATTCTTGTGAAAGTTGGCGTACAACGGGATTGTCTATCGGTATCAAACTTATAGGGATTCTGGTGTTTGTATTGCAGAAGTCAACAAAGCAATTGCTGCACCTTCATTTTTTATATTTAAAACAACGAACCAATGCAAGTTCATACGATAAATTGATTTGACTCAGTATTAAGTGTTATCCTTTACTTAAATAAGATTAATTCCACACTAATGACTTTTAAGGGAAAAAAAAGTTTAAAAACAGGCCAACGGCTGCTTAATATATGATTAATTATAATGCCAAACCAGTCCAAAAAATCAACTCAAAGCTTAGGGACCAATGTTTTACAAGCACGTGCTTGTAAACATCATTCCTTGAACATTGATTTCCGACTATTGAAATTGATGTCAAATTTTTTTAATTTTTTTTTTATTTAATTTTTTTTTTTTAATTTTGTATAACTAATTTGTATAGGTTTCCTTTCACATCTGATGATGACACAGGTAAAGAGCCAATTCCGCCAATAACTCCTATAATAGTATTTCAAGATGATATAGAAATAGACTTCACTTTGAATAAAACCCAGTAAAAGAGAAGTTATACAAATGTGTTCCAGAATTTCGAAGGAGTTCTCTAATGTTTTGAACTTTTTTTTTTATAGTAAATCAAATAATGCATTCGTGGGTTAACTTGTTTATTCAATTGAGATTTGAAAATTAAACAGAAAGATGGATTTTTGGGAACAAAAGATTTTCTTACAAAGGTAACCTCATATAACTTTTAAGGTTTTCGCGGTTGGTTGAATTATACATTTTTAGATTTTAAAAGTGTATGAAGGTAACCCCGTTGTATATGTATGTAAGTGTTTCCTAAAGCCGTAAAATACCGTGTTGAGTTCATTGCTTTAACAATTTAGTTTCAATTTTGAGTTATAGATATTTCCAACAAGTATCTGAACATAATGCATTATTTTAACGTTATTTTAACATTAGGTATTTTTCTGAGTAAAAAATGTATTCGATTTGCTTTTAATCTCCTTGTTCGAAAAATAATCTACACCAAAAACTAGGTGTCTAAAGACATATTTACAAATCAAATAAACAAACAATCTTCAATTAATTTCTTATGTTTACATTTCAATAGGCAAAAATGAACATTCATTTTCCGACAAAGAAATATCGACATATGAAACAAAATAATAAAAAACAACCCATACCCCTAAAGAAAACTACCTACACACATTTATAATCCATGAACCTATATTGAAATTTGGAAAACAAATCAAAACAAAACCAAATCTCTATGGATACGGAAAGGCACAAATATAAAAATACAATAAATAAATATCCCGTTGAAAATTGGTTTGTGTTCATGAAAACCCCACATCTTTTTTTTTTGTTTCTCAAATTGGCCACAGGTAGCCGGTGCCGCTTTGAGCTCTGAGGTGTCACTTCTATTTATATTTATTCAATGTTTTAAGTCACTGAAATTGAAAATAATAATCACATTTTTTTTAAAGAACCATTTTCGAAATATGCCAAATAAAAATACTTTGCTACTTAAGTATTTTAATTATTTAATTATACGACTTATTTCAAACCTAAATTCTTCAATCGAGTTTTTAAGGCTGGGTAACTTGTAGCAAATTCACACACTGAGCTACTTTTATAAAATCGTATTAAATGTAACAAAGTGATAAGTTTTTTTGTTGAATTTTAATATGATTTTCGTATATTTTTAAGAATAATATCTACCACTTTGAATATACCTTACCTACATTAATAATACCAAAAACTTATTGGTTTCAAAACTTTACTTATTAAAATTCAATCTTTACAAATTTAAATTCAAATAAAAAGATTCTATTGCAAATTGGTACATAGGCAGAGTGCTCGGCTTGTAATCGAAAGGTACGTCAGATAAACCGATTTTTGAAATTCGTAGGTCGCGAATACTTTCAACATTTTTTGAGCAAAAGCGTGGACATATATTGTGAGAGAATTTTATAAAAACTTGACGGGCTGATAATTTTTATCAAAACAGAATGAGTTTTTTAATTTTATAGAACTTTTTGAAAGTTCATTTGGAACATTTTTTCCATCGTAAGCCAATAAAAAGCAGTGGAATTTCTTTAATATCTGTATGGTGCTATGTGTGTTGACCACATTAACAATTAGCGGATCATCATCTAACACTGCATTGAATATCGATCACCACCACACCTTCTGTTCATTTTCTTTAAAAAGGCGGTTGACAGTGTCAATACTGTTGCTTTGCAGGAGAAGTCTTCAAGATGATACATATGATACATCCAAACTTCACGTTCTATATAGAGGAAGATTGACCGAGGATTTTGAAATTCAAACTAATTTCGAGCATGACTAAATATTTTCACCAATAGTGTTCCTGTTGTTGATTATTGATGTACTGCATGCAGTTTTGTCGACTGGAAATTGACGAATTCTTCAATCAGACCTTGCTTGCTCTACTATAGGATCAAGTATATCCATCAAAAGACAGCATGGGTAGAGGAAGAAGTTGAAATTGTTGAGTTAAAGATCAATACGGTTGTTGACGTAGCAGAGTAGTTATAAATAAATATTTCTGGACAACTTCTTATTATCTTGGCATTATACTGTCTGAATTGATGGCGGAATCGAATTAGATACAAGCAGCCAAATCGGGTGAGCAAAGGCTGTCTTCAAAAAGATGTCCAAGATATGGAGAAACAACTCTATAAGCTGAATCCGTGCTTCCTTATTGGTACAAGACTTGAAGAGTCACATCCGCTGAATCTTCGATATGAAGACGTAAGTGGCAGTGCACTGTACATGTACAATGTACATACTATTCGAAAATTGAAAAGAAAACGACCGAATGGAACCCTCAAACTCAGACAGGCAGATGACCAGGCAAACCTTGAAGACCTTGATGAAGAATGGTCGAAGAGGAAACAGCACAAATGGGGACGAGGAGAGAACTGAAATGCATCTCTAGGAACCGAGCATGATATCAGGTAAAAACAGTGGATAGCCCATCATTCGCGAGGGAAATGCCATGGACGTAATAGATGGACTCTTTGTCTCTCACTTTTATAATCTGGACTACACTGACACTAATCTACTACTTTATTGTTACCATTTCGTTCAAATTAACTTAACTCATTGACTCATTCACTGTTCATGATTCAGGGAGTCACATTTACAACCTTGTACCTCAGAAATAAATGAGACCTATCAGTCAAAGAGTAATGACTTTATCATTTGAAACACTTAATATTAGGTACCTTCTTTTAACTATTATCCTTATGTCAAGACCCATTCATAATAATCAAGTTGGCATCTCTAAATAAACATTTATATTTTACCAGTTGTTATTAGATTTTGTGCCACTTACGCTTATAACGTTAAAAAGAACAACCAAAAGAATATCAAGTAAAAATAAGAAAATTTATATATGTATGAAAAAAAGGGCATCACCATCATGTTTCACACGTTTGCTCTGCACATTCATATACATATCTACCACCTACTATAAAGCAATATCCGGAGAACACACACGTCGCCATTTAACATCTTGTGCCGAACTTCTGAGTTCTGACATGCTCTGCATGTTAAAATACCAAATTACAAAACGCTATACCTCCTCCTCGGCTCCATCCGTTTCTGGTTCGGTTCCCTGGCCCAGGGTCGCATATTTTTTTGATATTTTTAAATGTGTCGTGTCGTGAGTCGTGACTGTTGACTGGCGTGTTGTGTGCGGTGTGTTTAGCCTCTTTTGCTCGAGCTATAGCAAATGCAAATCTTTTGCAATTTGATTTAAGAGCACTTGAAACATACCTACCTACCTAGTAGATGATGCTCCTCAGCTACTCTATGTATTATGAAAGATAGCACCTCCAATATGGGAACATAATAATTCGCTTTAATCTCTACACCAATGCCCGATGTCATGGTGTCATTAAAGTGTCATTAAGAAGAAAATTAAGGTCTACGATATGAGTATACTTTATACATGTGAGTATATTAAGAAAGGAAGTACAGGAACATTATAATGTACGTTCATGTACATGCATAAAGACAGTTAGGTACCAACCTACCTACCTACATTATCAGTAGAGTGCACAGAAAAAAAATAAAATGGAAATTATTGATCTACTTATTTATAGTTATAAATAATGTTTCATAATTCCCATACATACCTATCTTAGAATTTCCTTACATAATTTTTAGTAGATCCAAGCTCAAGATGGCCTTCATTGTGTGCAAAGAACGGAAGTTTAATTCTAAAGAGGGAGGTTAACATCCCTGGGGTCTAGGCGGCAGGGTTGTAATGCAGAAACTTGAAGAACAAATGTAATTAACCAACCCAAACTCCTACTACAGTCTGTCAAAGCTCTTCAAATCCAGAAATCTCAACATAACTTCAAAACTGCTGCTGTACAGGACCATGGTCCTGCCAGTACTCACGTATGGATCCAAGACTTGGGTGCTTAGCAAAAGACACTCCGACCTCTTTGCCGCGTTCGAGAGAAAAGTCTTAAGGAGAATTGTTGGCCCTATATGTGAGAAAGGACGATTCCGGAAACGGTACAATCATGAATTGTACGCAATCCATGAAGCAGACATAGTGACTCGTAGATAGGCTCGGTAGACTCCGGTGGGCAGGGCACCTAGCTCACATGAGTGAAGAGGAACCTGCTCGGAAAGTCCTTTGTGGTACATTCTATGCTAGACGGCAGCGTGGTAGACCATGCTTGCGCTGGAGAGATGGCGTAGACCAGGACGCCCGAAGCCTTGGGGTGCGCAACTGGATGGCGTCGGCTCAAGACCGGGATAGGTGGAAAGACTTGTTGAAGGAGGCCAGGACCGGACCCCGGTTCTCGAGCCGATGATGATGATGATGATGAAACTCCAGTGAAACTTAAGTTTTTTAGTGAAGGAGCGTGAGGGATTAGCTGTGCAATATGAAAATACTGCAAGACAGACAAGCCCCGGCCCAGTTGGAATTCCAGCTGAAAACATGATGCCCAATAAACTGTGGAAGAAATTAATCTTGATACTGATCTGCAAAGGCAAAGGAAAATGAAATCTTTCTTCTTTATGTGTCTTGGATACTTGGAAGCTCATGGAAAATTTTCAAAGCCAGTAAAGAGAAATCAAGATAGCGTATGGAGAGGTCAAGACAGGACATATAAATAGAAAGGTCGTGCCTTTAAAGAAGTGGTAGAGGCTGCTTCAACCATCCAACAGGGAACAACAATTCTTCAATTTAACTGGTGCTTGAGGTGAAGGGTATACTATCTATTATGCGCTATACAACAGATTTGTATTCCAGCGATACTCTCGGTCGTGATAATGACAACAGAATCTGAAAAAAGCGCTAAGAAACTTGAACTACGTCACAGTTTTACAACGGAAAAAATTAAATAAACTTTCAACCAAAATAAGAATTCCCTCACATATCGACTTCCAAATTCGCTTTAAAATCATAAAAAAGGAATTGAATCCAAAAAGGCTTTCAACCGTATGTGACAGTTTTGTGGTAATTTTGCTTTTGCACCATTTTTTTCAGTTTGCTTTTTTTGACGATTGACAAAAATATATAAAATCCACAATAGGTTTTGTTAGTAGAAAATAAATAAAGTAAATCGCAAGTTCGTAGGACTGTCATGACAGAGGTGTGGGCTCGAATACCCAGGCTCGTCCATCTTAAAAACGGAAAGGTTTTTTTTCACGGGCGCTTCTTCTTAGAAATTGTGAATTTTTCAAGAGTCAATTGTAATAAATAGAGTGACTCTTACGTTAGCGCTTTTTGATTCAGTATACAATTGTAGGTCTGCTCCATTCCTGCTATAACACGCACAAAGGAATGGTTGAGAGCTGTAAATCTATGGTCCTTCACGCACCGCCAGATTTATTAAATGGGTTTGTTAAAAAAAAAAACCAAGTTTGGGTCAAGCATTTTACCTGTTAAATAAAATAGCTGGCAATTATATTGAGGCTTCACTTAGCCCAGATATTTCGCAGGGCTTAACTTAGGCCCCGATACGAATATATCATCTTCATATTCCCATACTTATAATCGATAGTTTGTGTTGACATTTTTTTTTTGTGACAAGTCCAATGGACTTTGAGAAATACACCTTATGCGTTCTGAGCATAAAGAATTGTGTTAATAAATATAATGTGGTGGCTAGGAAGCTATTCGGCATATTAAGTTTAATTTGTCGCAATAAACCCACCTTTTTTTACTGAGCTTTCATACATTTCTTGTTACTACTATAGTCGCAATAATTCCACAATGAACAATCTTAAGATTATTAAGGCAACCTGCAGATATCAGGTACATATTACCAAATGGACAGCTATTTCTTTCTGTGTATTATGAAGGCACCATCCATTTTACATGATGTCAGCGGATAATGTTAGGTTTATGTTTATTTATAATCCTTTAGGTTAAACACTGCATGTATATAGTATAAGGAATATATAACTACACAAACACAAACAATAATACATAACATATAAATAATCCTGCTAATTAGCAAAGTGGGTGCCTGACGTTGGCAGTCATGCAATCAACATCAACAATAGAGATTATACGCCAACTATCATCGCGTGGAATTTAGTAAACGTATTTATTTGATAAATGAGACAGTTGTAGTTCCCACTAGATATTGAAAATAAGCGTGGATAAGATAAATGCCCATAAATATATTTTGCAGCACAACAAGCTAGGTTTTTTTTAAATATGAGTGCACATTAAACAGTTTTTTCACTTCCAACCCTTAAAACAATTAAATACATTGTGGGAGTTAGAAAAATAGAGAAGGCTATTTTATAAGCATTAAAGATTAAATACATAAATGAAGCGAATATTTATCCTACAAACTTAACAATTTGCTAATTGATTAAAACCTTAATAAATTAATAATAATTTCGAACATATATAATATGTTAACTAGTATCATCGTAACATAATTTTCTTAGTGAAATCAAACCGAACACGCCTAAAACAGTAAAGGTTCGTTCGCTTTTTGACATTTATAAAAATCAAAATGACGTTAGCATGACAAAAAAAAAGATTCAATAGACCTTTGGAAATTTTAATGAAGTTAACCACCATAATTAAATATCTAATTTTAAAATTACATATTAAATTTCACTTAAAATGCATTGGGTACGACAAACAAATAAGAGCAATGAATTCTAAAAAAAAAAACAATGGTGTATAATCTTAAAGTTTTGAAAAATTACATTTTAAACATTTTTTAAAACTTTTTTTGCCCAAGTTTTGAGTTTAAAACAATTTTTTTCAAAAACTATGCATATTTTTGACTTGATTTAAAAACTGGCTAATAGACAAAAGTGTTGGCTTTAAAAAAATTTATAAAACTTAATTTTAAGTATTACCGTTATTTTTTAAATATTTTTTTTCCATTTAAAGTACATATTTTTTAAATTGCCCCTACCGCCTAAACGGTGGGAGATAGAATCCCCCTCCCATAGTAAAAAAATGCTTGTTTTTAACTGTTCTATACAAATCCGTCATTAAAATTTGTCGCCTGAGTTATCGTACATTTGCCATTTCACCTTAACGTACCAAATAAAAACCCCCATTTATTTTAAATCAAGTGCAGCTTCCAATTCGTGTCATAATATTTATAAGCTAAAGAGTGCAGTTATATCGCCTAAACTTTTACACGTCCTTAATTGTACATATATCTCTGGAAAGTTAAATTTGTTTTCTTTCTTTGCTAAACAAAAACTTATATCAACATTGAAATTAAAAATATTGTAAATGTTTCCTTGACTTAACTTAACTTAAAAAAAACAATTACGTATTTTTCGGTATTATTTATAAACAACGATACAATCCCGGATTAACATTATTCAGAATGTCAATTTGAAAGAATCACGCTGTTTGAAGCAATTTATTGACAGTGCTTTCGGTTTAAAATAATAACTTACCTCTCTCACTGTCAAGTTTATGATATTTTGCAAACAAGGTAAGAATGTATTTTCTTTAATTTTAATATTTTATAAACGATTCCAGTGAATTATTCTGACTTCTTAACAATACTGAAATTAACAAAGAAACATTTAAAATGTGGAATAACTTGTTGTAGCTGAATAATTTGCTATTGACAAAAAAAAACTTCGGCTCCTTTCGAAATTCTTTATTAATAATAATAACGAGACAAGTTACGTAAAACAGGTGGATATCTTCCACACTTTTAATTGCACATTATTATAAGCGTGTATAGCTTCCCCACTGTTTTATACGGTCGTTCCGGAATATTAAGTTTTCAATTAAAAAATTATATAAAATAGTTGGATAAACACTATAAAAGGTAAAACTTCTTTCGAAACACAATAAAATGTTATTTCAAATTGCTTCTAAATGCAAATTTATGAAAAAAGGTATCTACCTGTCTACGTGTATAGTAGCAATACGTATCTCAAAAATTTGTAAAATTTTAAAGAGGGAATTAATTTAAGTTTTCACGCTTCACATGGAAGATTTAAACAAATTTTAATAAAAACAAATATAAATTTTAAAATCTAACCTACAATTATCCCACAGGGAAATTTAAAAAAAACAACAAGTATTTATAGAATTGAATGGTGAGGACTGTTCATGAAAAAAGAAAAAAAAATTCTTAAATGCAGATATACTGCCTTTTAAGAAATTAAAATATTCTTAAAATATTAAAATAAATCAATTCTATTTTTTCCTCATTGTTTATAAAAATTAAACTTTGTCATGTTTTTTTTATATTTTCAGAGTTATTGGCACTTAAATTTCTTATTAAATTTGCTACAGTTTTAATGATTGAATTTTTGTAAGGGTGAAAGTGTTACCAAACTACTAAAAAATAATAAAGAAAATAAGCTTTAAAAAAATTGAAAACATATATCATTGGAGAGATATTAATAATAGGGCAGTTTACACTATTCGCTGTTTCTGAAAACATTTTACTGTCAATTTATTTATTTGAATATTGTCATTTGTCAAATATTATGCAATGATCCATTTAAAACAAATATCGTTTTACATTTTTCTATAAAAATGTTTATAGGTAGGTACAATTTATAATTCCCTTTATACTGACATGCAATTTTTTATTAATTCATATTTTATGTATATAACCTGCTTGTAACAGTCTCTCTCAATGAAATGTGGTCGTTTAAAAATAAATAATTTATTAAAATGGCTGAATAATTGTTAAATGAAATAATTTTGCCATATATTGTATACATAGGTTGTAGATATGGCTTATATGTACATCTGCCCTTACTTATTTGTTATTTATCCCCATAATGATAATTATTGTCAGAGGCTTAAAAAAATAATAACACCATATGTATATGTTACAGTAAATTCACAAAATGGTAAAATTCTAGAATTTACCGGCAATTTCAGCAACCTTGGGGAAAGTTATAAATTTTTTTTTATAATCCGTTCAGCACTTTAATGGTCATGTGTTTATAGTTTTAAAAATATATTTCTGACTGAAATTTCTTTGGAACTCGTGAAGGCTAGGCATTTTAGGCATTTTATAAAAAACACAACCTTAGTGGATAAACGGAGTTGCGTGAATGGGGCTATGACCCCAAGAGCGGAAGTTAAAATCCTTAGAATCCACGAAGCGGCCCAGGCAAGGTTTGTTTAATAATAAAAAATGTTTACCAATGTTGCTCCGAAATTCTAGGTCTTGCCGGTTCCAGAATTTAAGCATTTCGGGAATTTACTGTAACAGTTGTACCTTCCTTCCATAATAAAAGCTATAAATCAATTATAGTCTGTCATGGTGCATTAACGCATTGTTCCATTTATTGTTCTCTCGCACAACAACACAGAGTTTTTTTTATATTTATTTATATGTTGAATGTCAATGCTGCAACAAATTGCATTTACTTTAATTCATCGCTCTGTTCAACCTGTCACATAGCTAGTGCTTTCGCTTTGTGTGCTTTCAAATTCCGCAACTCGAATATAAACCAGTCAGACAAGAGACAAGTAATTATGTTGACAATCGACGACCGATTTTCGTCTATAGCTATAGTTAAACAATGTTCACCCCAAATGAACCCACTTATTTCAGTATTAATTTGTTTTCATTAGGCTTAAATAATTATATGTAGAGGAAAATTCTTTGTAATTATTTTTCTCTACTTACTATTACTATACGTGCCACATCTCGTGACAGTGCATTCTATTTTTGTTGCTTGCAAGTTGCAACGAACAGGCAACACGCGCAAAGATGCGGCACGATCGCACTTCCAATTGCAGTTGCAGTGTGGCAGCCGCTGATACATAGTCAGCATCACCAAATGATCAATCAGAGGACGCGACGCTTGCAGTCTCGCTCATCTCGCTTACAAATCCCAGCAGTCACTTCTTTGAAATGTACACAAATATTTTTAGTATCACACACAGATGTACACCATCCGGGAATCCCTTTTCCACACCCCCGACAGCCACCCTGTTCTCCTGTAATATTATCATCATCATCCGGGAGCAAATGCATATCAATTGTGCCATAGGACTCGAAACTGGGAATCTGATTCGTTCATCACTAAGCCCCTTTTAATCGGGCGGCTAGAGGGGCGCGGCGTTCAGCATCCTGATGCTCAAAACCTCACATCCTCCACCCTGAATAGCTCGATAATTTGTAAGAATTTCTTGCCGTGCGTCGTTCTGTGGACTACAACTTTATAGTGTAACGCAACACAACAACACCCTTGACTCTTATTTCTTAGACTTAAGGAGCTGGCAGCAATTAAAACTCATAGACGTGCTATTTTTGAAGTACTAAATAATCTGATTTATTGATTTATTAATACATATTTCAAGCAGGAGCGGAGGAGCAGAACTCAATGGAGGGAACCTCAACCAACAAGTGTCTTAAGTAATTGAAGTAGGTATTCTAGTTTAAGGGTCAGTTTTGTTCACATTGTGCTATGTTTTTCATGCAACATTTATTCCTATTTTGTCAGTGCGAAATTAAAGTTAGCCCGATGTTAACTCTCCAAATATTTTTAGTTAATCCTGGATTAACTTAAAAAATATTATTATTTCTTTATCTTGCAAATTTTTAAGGCCCTTCTGCATTCATTCACCAATTAAACATAGCTTGTGGAGCAGGCTGTTGATAATTTAATCTGCAGGATTAACCATCTAACTCTCGTTTAACTGGAAACTGTGCCTCAGAGGGTCTGTTTCAATGGTGCTGGTTAATCGAAATCGGGTGATTAGTAAGTAAGTCTATGATTAACAGTTTAATATATGGATTAAATAATCTTAAATGAGTTTAAGTTGCTAGTTACATAGGTTCGATGGAGAGTTCGATTTCAAAACCACTTGATCTATTTATATGCATAATTTTACTGCCACCATCTCCCTAAGTATACCTTATAGTGCAATGCCTAGATGGTAAATTGTCTTATATATTGGAGAACCAAGAAAAAAAATCAAATAAATTCACAAAGACGAAGTGCCTTGCTTGCTCCTGTCACATTATATTTTCGACATGTCGCGAGCTTAGGAGATGACGACAATGATGATGATGTCTACTAGCGATATGAGAAACGCGTGGCGCGTAGACAAAACAGCACTACGAACACTATACAATAATAAACCATCCGAATGGACAAAATAGTGTGTTTTTTTTTGTTTAGCCCTGTTCGTGTTTATTCCCAGATCCAGAAGAGCAAGGAATACCCAATAATTTAATTATTGCGTTCGTGGAATCTAGTCCGGGTGCATTTTTATACTTAATGACATTTTGAAAATCTGATGCTCCCACACATATCACAAAAATACCTGTGACCATACATATATATATTTTTTTATAATTTTAGTGGGAGCAATAAAATTTTATGTTTGAATTGTCATCATTAGTGGGACCATGAAGCATACACTATTAAATGGGAAGCTTTTTTTGACAGCAGGTGTAGGATTAAAATAGTTGTGTTCAAGAGATTTGTGTGAACATTTTTATGAAATATTTGTACAAGATTGATGATTTAATAGGCAATTATTGTCACTTAAGATATTTACATATGTTCAAGAAAAAAGAAACTCTCTTGTATTCTTTGGATAAACTTAATTTAATCCAACTTTTAAATAATAAGTTCGTGAGGATTCCATTGTCTAAAGGGAAGGACCGTTAAAAAAATTGACTTAAATTTATTTTGTTCAAGTAGATGTTGTTCACAATTGTACGTCATTAAACGCAAGGGGCCTATTTCACAGATCCTACATCATAAAATGTATGATCCCCAAAATGGGCTACAGATTTCATATTTAAAAAAATTGCAATTCCTGCTTAATCGAATAGTTTTGGTTTTTATTCCAAATTTAAACTGTGAGTCATTTTATTATTTTAAATCCATGATTATCCCAGTTGACAGTCATGGATTCCGTTTTTTTACTAAAATTTTAATAATTAATTTATAAAATGTCAGAATTAGTTTGAAACAAAGTTTTAAAAATTGATTTTTCCTAAAGAAGTTGATTTAAAACCATATTGAAGAATAGAGTTTTGGTTTTATAAATGGTTGAAGAATGATATTGTAAGTTTTGTAATAAACTTGGACTCCAACAGATAAAAGTCAAGAAAACAGTCGTATTTTTTAAAAATCCGTAGAAAAAAAGTTAAAAGTATCGTCCGTGTTGCTCCAGCTGATTATAAGCTTTTTAAATTTGTAATTTAAGCCTATGTATATCTACTTTAAAACTGCATTTGTGTTAAGCCTAGAAAATTTATCCATGCATTAGTTAACCTACCAATAAGGTTTGAAATTTAATTTTTTTTTTAATAGGGGAAGTATGTATTTGGTTTTCTTTTCACAGCAACCGTTGGAGCTAGGAACTTAAAATATGGTAACCTATTTGCAGTTTTTCATTTACTTTTAGGAAAATTTCAATTCAAATTTTGAAGTCCTAATTAAAAAAAAAGTATATATGTATATATACATATGCTTCATCACTGTTGGCGATGAAGTATGAATTTTTTAAAATTTCAATTTCAAAATTTGAATTGAAGATTTTCTCAGAGTAGATTAAAAACTTGAGAATTTGAAGCTTTATTTTAAGTATTTATCTCATTCTGAAGCAAAAAGGGTATGTACTGCTTACTTCACAATAAAGTTATCAGTGCCGGCGATTGCACCAACATTTTGATAAACTTCAAAATCGAAAATAGAATGGCAAAAAAATCCAAATTTCTGTCGAAATCCCGTTAGTCTAATTGAAATGTTTATTTCTGCCAACTTAACATCAGTTTGCAAAATAAAAATGACATAGTGTACAAACTACTCGTATGAATCTATAATACACCAAAAATACAAATAAAAACGTAGGTTCATATCAGAGTTGTAAAAGACTGCAGTACTTACCAATTAACTGCAAGTTAATACTGTGGGTGGGACTTTAACTGCAAAAAAAAAAAAAACAGTCAGCACAGTCAGCAGTCAGTACTAATATTTTATCTGTGCAGTTAACAAAAGCTGTTTATTGAATAATAGTTAATTAACTTCAATACTATTTAACTGCTCTTAGTCTTTTTTAGTCAGATGTAAGTTTCAGAACTGGTCTGGTTTTGGTTTTGGTCAATAAGTTTTTTAATTAACTGTAATTTTTTTTAGCCTTTTGACTAAAATACTTAATACTTGTAATTATAAAAGCACAAGTTGTGGTACTTTGTCTGTAGCATGTTGCAAAAGGCATTGAGTGGCATGTGGCATCGGACATGGGGCATTTTGCATGATTCATGTTGCATGGTGTATGTTGCATGATGCATGTTACATATTGTAAGGGCGGCATGTAAATTTGTAATGTAAGTCGTTTAACTTACTTATTAGTTTGAAAAATAACATGTTAGTTATGCATACATATGTGAAATTTCAGGTGGCACAATGTAAAATATATACAATACATACGCATAAACATATTTAATACAAATAAAGAAAACAATAAAACAACTTATTTGTTAATTATACAAATAAAACAATAAAAAAAAAAAAAATTTACAATAATACATAAACAAAATTAATTCATAGAATAAACAAATAAATGAAAAATTTTCAAATTTTTCCTTAACTTAAACAAAAGAGGAGTTAACCTTCAGAAGGAGCGATTTTTGAAAATTTGTGTCTGAAATTGCTCCTCGCCTAGGAGTATTTAATAACCCCGCAATTGAAAAAAGGCGTTCTACAGCGCCAAAGATGGTACGGGCGTATTATATTTTAGGAACGCTTTTCTAATATTGGGGTATTTGTTCAGACTTTCTAGTGATGTTGATTGTTTTGCTAGATAATTATCAAAATTTTCATTTTCGCCATTTCGGATGTACCATTTTCAACATCATCTGTAAGTTTTATTAATGTATTTTTGTTTTTAAATATAAACTAAAATTCAAAAAGTTACCTGACACGAAAAAATCAAAGTACGAGTTTTCAGCTGCTGTCGAAGTTTTTGTTTTGGAATCGGTTTTGAGAGGAAATTTTTGGTTTTAGATCGTACCATGGAGCTTATTTCGCAAATCTTTAAGTCTTTAAAATTCGGATTTAAAGCAGAAATCCACCTCAGCTTGACAGAGGGACATAGCACGGACGCAACGATGGCATCATTGATTTGTAGTGACAATTCAAAATATTTAGTAAGGTTGTACAATAAAGCGCCATGTTGTTCATTTTATGCATTCAATCTTACAATTTAAACTTAACAATTGTTTGAAATCAACAAAATTATAGAAATAAAGTACACCACATGATTTCTTTTTTAAATATTGTAGCCAATGTTTATATTGTAGCCAATGTTATGTCTTCCCTATTTACTCTTTATTACAAGTTTGATCAAAGTCTCTAGTTTTTTTTAACGAATCCATAAATTGTCATATACCTTTAGTATCAGCGTATTGTATAAATAAAAAATACTTAAAAATTATATTTGTTAGTTCTGTACCTACGGGAGCATGTATTTTTATTTAAAGATTTCCCTTACATTTTGGTGTTTAGCGAAATTCTGATGTTTTTGTTTAATAATTTTTGAAAAATCCAACGAGGCAAGAATATTAAATGCATGTGTTGCGCGTTTGATGTGTTTTGAGAGACTATTTTCAAATACTTCGTTGCAACAATTCAGAGATGCAGCTTCATCGTCAATCTCAACATTATTAATATCAATATCATCATTAAAAGCCTTTACGAAATTCGACCCATTGTCAGTTACTGTTGCAACAACGTTTAGGGAATTCAATCCAAATTTGGCATGAATTTCGTGAATCATGTCGTTGATTCGGTCACATGAATGTGACCCCGAAAAACGTCTGCACTCAAGAGCAACTGACTTCCTTTGAAAAGTCTCATTCAGCCAATGACATGTGTACCCAAAAAAGCTTCGGTGTTTGGTAGACCACACATCCTCTGTTGTGCAAAAATATTCATTTTTAGATATTATATTTTGAATATTTTTGATCATTGATGCATAGGACTGGTCGATTACTTTAGTTGCGGTCGGTGGGGCGGCTCATAACTTTTAAGCCTGCATTTAAAAATTGCACAACCTTATTAAATGCCGGACCTTCTACGAAAGATATTGGCAGTATATTTTCGGCTGTCATATCCATAGTTAATTTGTTGAATTGTTACTGTTTTGAAATGGAACTTGAAGTCCTTTTTAGAGTTGATTTATTTTTTTTTTTTCAAATTCTTCAAAAGCGGCTTGGTGTTTTGCCTTTACATGGCGTTTGAAATTCGACGTTATTGACTTAGATCCTTTTATTTTTGCCTTACACGAAACGCATTCCACAACAATCCCTTTCGACTTTCGATTGAAATCTGTGTCATTTAACTATAAAAGGTAAATACAAAAAATACCACAAATCACAGTCAAACCTTTGATGAAATTGAAATAATTTTTGTTTTCATGAATTCAATGAATCGAAAATTATTCGCCTAACTGAGTTAATCTAAAACAATTTGTTGTTTATTTTATTAATTTTTATTTATTTAATTGTTAATATAAAAATTAATAAAAGAATGCTTACTTCATCTATAACTTGAAAAACCTGGTCACAAAACAACTATTTTTTCATAAGTACTTCGCTCATGAAACTGCTTGATGTCAAAAATTCTGCTGGTGGAGAAGACCCGGTATGAGGAGCAGTCACATCCGATGAAGCCGACTCAAGACGTCTAATTTTTTCTCGTCGTTCGTATTCGTCATTTAATGTCGAATTTGGTCTTTAAGAAATTTTATTTTGAACCTCACTAGAGAATCTAGGATGAGTTTCATGTTCATCGGAAGAAAAATCCATTCACAAAATCACAACACTTTTACTTTAAATCAACGACTGAATAAGATAAGCTTAAATTTGAATGAATAATAACAGCTTCTGTTAGTTTTTGCAAACATATTAAAATAACGTTTTACAAGGCCTTACCATGCAATATGAACAACAATAATAATATGCACGACAAGGTTGTACATACCAGCTCTTATAATTCAAGTTTCTTCAATTTTCACGTTTTGAACTATGCGTTTATTATTTATAACTTTTCATTTATTAACTCTAAAGAAATCATTTTAATTTTTTTTTTCAAAATCTTTTAAATTAAAAATTATATTATTATAATATGTACCTATGTAAGTTGTAAGTAAAAATTTTATCAAATCTTGACACCCTCAAATTCGATTTTTTTAAGAACTCATAACATACATACATTATAATGTCACGTCAATAGTTGTTGTGTGTCTCCATGTCTCCAAAATTGCTTCCATGAAACCAGAAGAACCCTTTAGATATACCTAACTTTTTGTTAAATTAAATTTGAAAAAAAATTAACCGTTGCCTCAAGTCAACAGAATTTGCTTGTAGATAAACATAATATATGTACTGTTGAGTGCAGTTATACTATAAAACGTGAAGTTTATTCCTTATTCATTAAAATGTGATGTAGTTGCATTTTATTGTATCATGCATCATGCAACATGCCACATGCAACATGCATCATACATCATGCAACATGCAACATGCCCCATGTCCGATGCCACACTAAAAAAAGTTAATTAACTGCAGCTAAAAAACTTATTAACTAAAACCAAAACCAGGCCAGTTCTGAAACTTTCATCTGACTAAGACCAGTTAAAAAGTACTGCAGTTATTTAACTTTTAGTCAATTAACTGCTTTTGTTAACTGCACAGTTAAAATATTAGTACTGACTGCGACTGCCCGGATTACAGTAAGTAATTTTGTAAGTTAAAATACTGAACAAACTTAGTCTTTTTAGTCAATTAACCCAAAAGACTGCAGTCTTTACAACTCTGGTACATATTTATTTTATCTAGGAAAGCGAAAAACAGCCACACAATAATTCACTATGGATATGGATAAGTGCTCCTAAACAATGCGGTTTTCTTTTTACACATTAAACAAAATATTTTAAATTAAAGGACATAAATTTCGTAAATAATGCGGGCCAACGGATAAGCTCCCACTTAATTTGGAAGACTCTATTGATATTATTTCTCTTTCGTTGCAAAGTACCTTAACATTAGAATGTTTGAGATATTCTACGGATTTTCTTGTATAATTAAATTGAGATATTTTGCCAAGACATTCAAGCGAATCTAAATTATTAATACCCCTCATATAAGAAATAGGGACTTTATAGTCCTTATTCCCTAATGAGATGCTGCCAAATAAGATTCCTCTTATAAATATTGAATAATGAACTGATAAATTAAAAAAAAAATCAAGAAACCTCCAAAACAAGAATTGTTACAAAGGGTGAAATATAAACCTATAATAATAAAGATAGTACCATCCAATACAAACGATTATGCGTTCCAATTATTTTGTAACTTATTTTTAAGCAAGAGTCTAAACGAGATTTACCATATAGCTAAGTGTTTGGATATGGTAAGTGTTTGTATTTATGTCCCAACTACAAATGATTTATAAGATTCATTAGCAAAGCATTAAGAAGTTGCGTGTGGCATTTATAAAGCTGCTTTATTTATTACAACACTAACCTATCCCTATACCCATGCATGAAACGTTGGCTGGTATAAACCTAACCTCTAAACGTAGAAATCATCGAAGAAGTTAAGAAAAAAAAAATATGGCAAAAATTACTGATGGCAGACATAACATTATTTTTAGGGGGAAAAAAGAGGCATTAAAAGCAATTTTTTCGCAACCTATTGTGGCGTTGTAAAAAATAATGAGAATTTTTTTTTAAGTGGGTAGCTACTTATCGCTATCAAAGAAGGTTTTAGGTTTCCTTTTTTTCTGCACGCAAGTTTTTTTTTTTCCTTTGAAGGAAATATATTTCATCGATCCCTGATGGGATGTCATCGTGTAGGAATTCAATTCACTCAATTTAAACTGTACATAAACTGTGCTCACAGAATCTGTTTCTTTTGTAACATTTGTTAAAAAGAATGATTAATTGTACTTATTCGAGAACTTATATTAAAATATTTATATATAAGTATAATGACACGAAAGTCGTCATCGGTAGTGACAGAGGCAGCAACATAGTATTAAGTATTAACAGCAATGGCAACAACAATAGTGACAGAAATATCAGAAACAAAAATTAATCGGAAACAGCGCTAACAACAACAGTTTTGTTCCTGAAAAAGTTGCAGAAACAGAAAAAATCCCCAAAATAAGAATTTGGGTAAAAAATATGCAAAAAAGCTGTAAGAAAACAAAAATTGTGAGAAAGTCTTGTCAAAAAAGATATTCATCGATATATAAGTTGAGGGGGGGGGGGGGTTAAATTATTGTAAAAGAAATTTTGTCGGACTAAGAGACCAGCGGAAATATTTTGAGCCACCTACAGATCAAAAAATTACATCATTTATTTTGCAATTAAAAAAAAAATTTTTTAAGATTTATTTTTAAATTGACAAAAAAGTCAATCAGTGTTGTGAGTAAATAATATATTTATTAATAATATCGTCTTAGAAAAAAATTTTAATGAAAAATTCTTAACCAAAATTAGCAAAAATGGTGTCCAAGATGTCCGTCACGTTTACATAATCGTATAACTAATGGGTGCTAAAGTAAAAGTAAAAATTCGTATTAAGAGGCTTATACATATGTATATTTTATCGTGAAAAAACTTTGAATTTTTCCATTGCCAATACCTAGGTACATTGGCAAAAAGTGGTCTTACCTCCAATTTTGCTATTTTAAATGCTTCAGTTTTGGTTTTTTTTCGGAATACAATAAGCAATTCTAAGAATCTTACAAATTTATTCTTTTTTCAAACTCTTCTTGATATGGAGATACATATTAATTTTTTTAAACGATTTTTTTCAAAGTAAGATTTTTTGAAGTAAGAATTTATTTTCCCATAAGATCTTATTTTATATTTGTATGTATGTAGATGGAATATTTAACATGCATAGCAAAATTATTTCTTATAATGTACGTGTACAAGTATCAAATTTTAAGTAAAATAGCAATTGTACGTTTTACAATTGTAGAATTTAACGCGAGTTGTCCTATGGAACAACACATCAACAACAATAGCAACAATTACTGCACAGAGACATAAAAAATCGACCAGCCGACAATTTTCTCGATTTTATTTCAAATAAATAATTTCAAATGTAGAGAAACACAATCATATTAAAAAATAATTCTTAATAATCTTAATTTAAATGTTTGTAAACAAAATATTTCATCAGAAAAGGTTTCATTTGTATATGCTATGGAATATTAAATCATAACATGAAACATGTAACAACGCATTTCCCTTTCCCTTTCTCCGTATATTTAAAACTGACAAGAAGACTTTTTGAGTGATTGGCATTTCATTTCCGCGTCATAGCATTGCAGCCAGCAGCACAGAACTCACATCATCTGTCAAGCCAAGAAGACAGGTCATCTACAAAAATCTTGACAATGTCAGTTCATTTTATTCAATTAGCTCCACATCCGCAGAATACAAAAAAAAAACACTTTAATTAAAAAAGGTTGACTTAATTAGGTCTTTTTTTTTTGGGTTCGATTTTGATCAAGCGTCTAAAATCGAACCAAAAACAAAATGGTATAAACTTATCAAAACGATAACATTTTTTTGTAAAGGATTGTTTTTGTTTTGTTAGGTTACGTTTTGGTTGTTTTTTTTTTCTTTTTTTTATGTAAGCCAAGGTGATATGGTTCACTTGTTTGCATGGAAGTTCAATTTATCTTTTGGCATCGTGCAGGAATTTCCCACGCAATAAATTAATTTTAATTACTCTGTGGGGAACTTCATGGAGTATTCATCATTCTTAACTGGCAGCTGACCACCAGCACCCATCATTTGCCTTTCCGATCTGAACTATTTGTTGGTTTATTGCAGTAAAAAAAAGAGGCATAGGCGCGAGGCGTAGCAATAATACTTTGTCAGTGTCATTTACTTCTGTATGCTCTATTTGTTATTTGTATAGATTAGGTAGGTATATGACTATAGATCTTTCTCAAGGGTTGGAAAAAATTGTTGCATTCTATTTAAAATAATTTAAAAAGATGTAAATTTGTGCGATGTGAATAAACTAATGTTACACTTTGGTATGGCAATATCTTAATCTTAGTTACCCACCATTAAGCCCTGTTGACAGCAACGTCAACCTAACCTATTAGGTAGGTATAGTTGAGCTAGACAAGCTATGGGGGGCAAATGTTTATACATGCCTATTATTTGAAGTTTAGAACAGACTATTGTGAGATCTTAGTACAATATTTTAAGAACTGTGTTTCCCGGTTGTCGGGAAGTCGATTTTTTTTTACAACTTCACCAATTGCTTCCTTAGTCGGTCGATTATTCCGTTAAGAATGCGTTTTCACGTGTCGTTACGCACTTTTTCTTCTAAATAATCCATTTCTTTTTAAAGTTGTTTTAATGTTGATATTTAATTTTTTACTCAAATGTCAATTGAACAATTTAAGCGAACCTTTTTTCCTTTAGCTCCTTTAGGTCTAAGTTAATTTATTTGAGTAGTTTTTGAAAAAAAAAAAATGTTAGGTAGGTATACCTCGTAACTCAAATTCACATCCCGAATTTTTCGATAATTTACTTGGATAAAATATTTTTTTATTATTTTAGAATTAGCTTCCAATTCCGAGAAAGTAAGGCTATTAATAAAAAGTTTTTTTCATGTCCGATGCAATTTTAATAACCGGGAAACGAAACGAACGATGAGATATGTATTTAACAAGCAGCTATCCGTGAGAAGTTATCCTTCCTTTTTTTGGTAGTTGGCCACACGGGTAGAGGTCAATTAATAACCTAGAGATTAAACGTCTATTTTTAATTACTCTACGAGGTTAGTATTGGTTTTAACAAAAAAAATATAGATACAAGATCTTTAAGGTTTTTTTTATTACCATTCAAACCTTAATTATTTTTCGTCAGTTACAGCTTATTCAGATTTTCTTTTCGATTCTCTAGACGAACTTTCTTTTAATTACTTTGAAATAACAGAGTATGTATTTTTAATCTCCAAACGAAAAAAATTGACGATTTCATAAATGATATCGATAACAAGCATGTTCTTTTACAATTACCACAAAATTATCTTATCACATTTCTTATGCTTGGCAACAAAACGCATCCATTTCATCAAATTATTACATTTTGACATCTCAATGTTTGTAGTATTATAAACAGGACAAGAACATGCGACCAATTCATCTATTTTATTTTTCATAAAAAGCGATTTTAACTGCCAACTGCAAGTTGCAGGGAAAAGGTTAAAAAAATCGTTTAAGTTGTGAAATAAACAGGTATAAATAATCCTCCCTAATGGTCTGCAGTCTACACCAACGCCACCGCAGCACCTTTTCAATTATATAAAAGTCAAAACAAATGAGAAAAGTCTTTTGTTGTTGATGGTGCTGTTGATGTTCTCCTGCTTCCATTGTTAAAGGTGAGGAAGAATATTCACTGTTAGATATATGAATTAGTTATTTACTTATGCCTATATGATATTATTGGACACCAAAAATGATACTGCAGCGGAAGGTATTTGTTAACCGGTTTAAATGTAGGTACCTACTAATTATTATTAATTTATTATGTGTTCTTGGTGGCACTCATAAATATAAGTTTTTTTGTTTTTGTTTACAAGCATGTAATATGACTGCCTCGGCTTATTGCGATAGGTAGCACATCGTTGTACAAGATTAAATCATTTGATTTATTTATTTATGTCTTATGATATGAACAGATCCCATTTTATAGATATTTGTAGGCTTACGGAAAGATTCAGTAGATATTTTATTTTTAGTTTTTTTAGAATTCTAGTACTCTAGCAAGAACTCGAAGTGAAGATTTTTAAATGGAATAATTTTTTTTTGCAAGAGAAACACTGACAAAAAAGTATTATTATGCAAAATTAGTTAAGGAAAATAATTTCGATCTTTATTAGAAAGGGCCAAAATTAGTTAAATGATACGTACCAAGGGGTTGAAGATGTTGAACAACTGGTATTTCACTATCAGTTTTTTTTTAACAAAATATTTTAACAGCTGTCACTAGCAGATTTGAACAGTTTTGTTAATTATAGTCATCGATCAATAAAGTTCAATCTACGCATTTAAGTTCAATTTAGTTGTTGTAGAAAAACTTAACTTACTTAAATCAAGTCTTAACGTCCATATGATGTAAATACGCAAAAATGGTATCGCGTTAGATATGTTTTTAGTGATGAGTTTTAAGTTTTCTCAATTTTGATGCAATTTCCAAGTTAAGTAAATATGCTATTGTTTAAATTTAATTTAAGGTTATTGTGTTGCTATTTAACGTGCTTGAATAAATAAAGCCATGTTTTGGTGATAAGGTGCACCTGTTACAAATTTTGCACTCTGTTATTTTCCTTATATTTTCCCAAAATGAAATATCAATATGGATGACGATGGGATAATTTGAAATTGGAGCCCCTTTATTCTCTGTTTTTATTAAGGCTTTGGAAAAAAGTAGAATTACAAATCCCTTCCACAACTCCAAAATCTGCGGAAAAACACATATGGAACGAACGGCACGTGTTATTTAAGACGTTCTTTCTAGTTCTACTAAAAATCCAACAAAAAAAATCAGTATATGAATTATTAAGAAACATTTAGGGGCAACTGTGAAATTTGGCACATCCAGATATCCCATCACAAAGTCTCGCTTTTCATAGTCTTGCAATTAAAGAACTCTACATCAATAAAATCTCGAAATTACAAAAAACCCACAGACTACAATCTCGGAAAGTTAAGCTTTCTTTTACTTTTAAAAAACAAATGATAAGATCCAAAGATGGTTTGCAAACAGTGAAGGACATTGGTGCAACACAGAAAGATTATCAAGCCTATTAATCTATAAGCATTTCAGCAAAAAGTGGTATTAGTGGATTTTGGTGGAAAAATGTGAAGGAAATATCGAAATATTTTTCTTTCAGAACTATGTAGGTGGTAACTATGTAAAAAGAACTTCCTCAACAAAACGTATTGCTTTAGGCATGCCGATTTTAAATTAGGTAGGTTTTAAATTGCTCTTGTAAAACTATAAACATAAATTTAATGATGCTTTGGGACGTATGTTTTTTTTTTCTTCTTAGATGAAAGCTAATGTATTAAAACAAAAACCCTATCAGCAGAGATGCAAAAATACATTATTGGGATTTCAGTTGTTTCTTTTACATCATTTACATATCTACTAATGCTACTCTACTGTATAACATACAAAATACTGCTCAGCAAATATGTACATTCCTCCATAATGGAGAAACTCAAACAAAAATTCCAGCTCTAGCAAAATGATGTCAAAAATATTTATGTTTCCAAAAGTAAGGGAGAAAATTCTGTCTAGAAACTGCTTCACTCAACCATGCTTCCTCTAAGGAATAAAAATAACCACTCATCGTTTGAGCTAAGCAAATTCACATATTCAACCTTATTCAACTGGTTCTCTTGTGGGTTGATTGTTTGGCTAGCAAAGCCCACCCCTAAAGAAAATAGCATGGGATTTTATTACGATATTACTTGAGTAGATTTTTCTACAACAAAACTCAGAATTTAGAGTGATTTTAAATGATTCGAGTTAGTTTGGAGTTTTTTTTCAAACCTATCTATAAAAATATAGACACGTTCTCTTAAAACTATGTATGTAATAAATATAGGTACTAAAGTATACCTATAGGAACTTTTTATTTGCTCGAAATCCGATGCTTCGAGTTTTCAAAAGAATGACAAATACTAAATGAGTTCCATAATAAACCAAGGAACTTGTTTTTATTTTTGTAAATATGTGCATAGATATCTGTTTTCGCTTTGATACACCGTTGACAGGAACTAAGTAATCACCTGTTAAAATGACTCATCTCAAATTAACCGAAAGGGTTCTCTATTGTAATGCTTTATGTTGGTATCAAATTACTCAAATAATTTCTTTCCCCTAAGCACTGCGTCGCATATAAAATCAACAAAAGAAGGATTTTATTCTCATACTGCTAATTTTCTCGATGTCTCAATGGTTAAGGATATCGATTACAGCAAAAACCTTTAACCGGAATTAAATTTGAATAGTTAGCTTCTCGTAGGTAAAGTGCAAAGGAATGGCACAGGGTTAAAGTAATAAATTAAAATAAAGGCAATCGGTGGTGTTTTGTGTGTACGAAGGCAATTTATGATTTATTTATTTAAATTGAATTTTTTTTTTAATAGGTACCTACTATTTTTTTTTACTAATTAGCAGGTGGTATAGATGGTAGATAAAAAGGTATTAGAAATTATTAAAATTATGATTAATGATAAAAAAATGTAAATAGCTTGATGTTAGTGTTAGCATGATACTAACTAGCTATTAGATTTTTTATTGTTTTGTTTTTCTTTTAGGAAAGTCTTGAAACTATTTTCGAAACCAGCTACACTTGGACGAAAAAATTATGACAGCTAAGCGAAGAAGGTTTGACACCTTAAAAACGGATGGAAGAATTTTCTTGTATTGTTTTATTTGTTTTCTTTCCAGTAAATTAAAATTAATGAGAAATATATATAAAAACCACCCTTAATGGTAATTTTAAAATTATTACATAATATGTATATATTTCTGTTTTTTAAGAAATATTTTTAAACAACTATTAGATCAGTAAGATTAAAGTGGTTGTCAGCAGGACCAATTAAAGGCCATTTTGAGACCAATTGAATCTAGAGATTATCTTTGCAATCGTTTAATTATTTGGAGCTAGGGACTGTCAATGTTAACCAAATTACTGGAATGATTTGAGCAGCAGTGTTACAGGTGAAGTCTAGGTGTTTGGAAAGAAGCAGAGCATGTACAACAGCGAAAATGGGCAATTGTTTTTTTTCTCTTCCTCGTCCATTAAAAATTCTTCAGAAATCATTAGAGAATACGCCAAGCTATTTGGCATACTTGGCAATCAGGCCTTATTATTGATACAACGATAAGGAACACAGAAGGAATGGTTTTTAAGCTTTTCCGAGTAAACACCTCCACCAACACTGTAACTATAGTTATTGATCAATTAGTATAAAAATTTATTTATTCATCTTCCAGGAATGCCTTGTCGATGGCGTCCAACTCTAATCTGGACGTTAGGAAGGCTTAAAAGTATTTTTCCAACTGGAACTAGAGTGAGGGTTGATTCGACTTAAACTATTCGCTAAATCAACTCGATTAAAAAAACAAAGGGTGTCCGATGGTAAATTTATGTTTTATAATAAGGGTATTCATGCAACGAGATAATTTTCCGCTTCATGTTTGCATGAGCACCCCATAAAAATTCTTGCATAAATGTGAGAAATAATCAGCTGTCACAACTAAACGTCACAAATTACTTCTCGAAACTTTATGAGGTTTATTTCTTCGCTTTCTGCATCAAATCTGTGAGATAAATTTATGTGGTTTGCAGAATTTTTTTTTTCCCATACAAATTTTGACAGCTCGTTTCTGCGGAGATAAAATTATCTGGTTTCCGAGGTTTATCCGAGTTTTCCACCGTTGCATGAATACCCCTAATGTTAATAACTTCAATAATTATTAACGGATCAAGATAAAACTAATGTCATTTGAAACATCTTAATTGCATATTTTCCCCGTATAGTTCCCCAAAGGCTAGAAGAGAAATGTGCATTTGATATGGAAGAGTTTCTCAAGTAACTCGACCTTTATGTTATTGCGCGTGAACTTTTCTTTCAAACTTTGCTGTTCGGCGATCGAGTAACTATCCAAAATTTTGCTCTATTTTGTTCAGGATTGCAAAGGACTAAGCAAACTTCTTCTACCCTAAATAAGTTCAAGTCAGGGCACACCAAAAAATTAAAAGCCAACAAAATAATAAGAGAACTTGCAAAAGCTTTAGTTTTTCAAGAAGAATCGATAAATCTGAAAAGCAAAAGTTACAAAATCACAGACTACGTTTTAACATGTTTTTGAGGGCATCTAAATCTGTCTTAGAGCATGGCACGAAAAACGATGGGTCACTTCCAGCAACGGATATGTGACTAATTAGACACAATTTGGAAAATGTAATTTCAAAAAAAATAAAACCGCATTCTTTCTCTTTATAACGATGTAAAAATCAAAACAACAGAGATCACCCCAAAAAGTTGGGGTGGAAAAAAAATTCTTAAAAAACCTCATAGTTTGAAATTACTATAATTTTAATCAAATTAGATGATTACTTTTTCAATGAGGGTGTGACCCGTTCGGAAATGGTTCTGTTTTTATGCATTTTTCCGTTTTTACACCCTGTGCAACGTGCCATATAAAAATTAAAAGAGGTCGACAAATTTGAAAACTAGATAATTTTTTTTTACAATATACGTAAGAATTATGATGTCATGACGTGATTTAAATACGTAAGAACTATGATGTCATGACGTGATTTAAATGTTCGTTGCATGTTCTATTTTATGAAGGAGAACTGCTTTTTGGTCCACATACGCCCAAGTGCCCCATCTTTAAATTTAAATCAATCATACCTAAAGTAAATTCTTGTTTTCCCCTAAAAATTATAAAATATTAATGAAAAAAATAAAATAATCACTGTATGCCGAAACCCGGGATTGAACCGGGGACATTTAGATCTTCAGTCTAACGCTCTCCCAACTGAGCTATTTCGGCAGATGGGGCTATCTTTCCCTAATGAGACTCGAAAATTATTTAAGGGTTTTAACTGCTTAATTCATCATGCTTTAGAATTATTTATGAGATTACTAACCTTTAACTAAATAGATAAGATTAATTAATAAAATAAAACTATTGCTTAATATTATCTTAAGCTTGGTCAGAAGTATTTTTTTAAATTGAAAGCTTTCTCACAAGTTGTCACGAACTCAAATACCGCAAAATTATAAAAAGTTAAGATATAATATTTAAGCAGATTAGATACTCGTACCTTACAATTTTCATATTACAAAACATTAACTTTCGCATCTTAAGTTAAGCATAACATTTGAAGGAGGCTTGGTTCAACTTAAATAACTATAAGTAATATTCTCTATTCGATGGCACAAGACACCATGTGCGACCCATTTAAAAGGAACTCCATGAAATGGTTCATAATTAAAACGTCGTCGTTAATTGCATCGTTAAAATCAGCCAAGCGAACAGGTGTAGGATTATTTCGAAGAAATATTGTAGAAAAACAATTTACCTTCCGCAAGAACTGACACAGCTATTGTGTTGATTTACTGGCTGATTACGATGTAATTATTATTATTGTTAGCCTTGAAGTGGAACTCAGTTGCAGAGTGTAAAAGAAGGGTTGACAAAATTTTAAAGAATGACTAGGTACCTACAGTTTGCAGGAATATAGTTTTTCTGCGCTTCATAATTATATAATTCATTTGAAAAAAAAGACCAACATCAATTTTTCTGGATGAAATTTTATAAAATTACGGAAGCATATAATAACTATGTGGAATAGTGGTGCTTCTACCGAGGTCTGTAACTATAACCTACTAGGTATAAACTACAGGTGCTTTTCACATCAGTGCAGTTGTTTCTGTTAATTATAAAATAAAAGCTGCTCGAAAAAAAGGAAATATTTTGTTGTGAGTATAAAAAATATATTCATTGTTATTATTTTCTTTTTAAAGATTTTATCTTAAGGACATCTAGGTACCTAAACATTAAAAGTCATGCCCTGGTCATGGTCAACCACAGTCAGTGGAGTAGTATAGCTCAAAATGACAGGTGGCATAATAGACACCGTTAACTTATGGGTTTTTAATTGACCTACCTGTGTTTATATACGTATTTATAAATAAATATCTTTAATACTTTGGTTGATATCCGTTGGACAATTATTGGTTTGTTTATTTTTTGGGTTGTATATGTTTATGTAGAATATTTTTTGTTTATCAATTTGGAACTTCAAGGGAAGTAGATTTCTTCTTGTTCTAAAGGGCAAATACACATTTTCAAACAATAGAGTTAAAATTTAAATTTTTGTTAAAATGATTTTTTAGATAACACGTTTTTCTATTCATAGATACCTCAATCGATTTGATGCGCTTTACAATCTCATAAAATTGCCATTTCACTCCAGAAACTGGAACAATCTTAATCCAACGTCATAATACGTATCTATTATTGTATTAATGAATAAAAATGTTACAGTATATCAGATGTCTGATATTTTTTAAAATCCTACACTTTTTTGACACAAAATTATAGTTTTCGAGTACATTGCAAAAAAAAAAAATTAATTTTAATAATTGATATGTGTATTTCAATTCCTTTCTTTTTCATAAGTCCAACTCTCTGTAGTTCATGTCTAAAGGGATAGAGGGCAAAGAAGTTGAAACATTAAACAATAGTTTTTAGTAACTTAGTCACCCTGTGTCTTCTATGGCGCAAACTAAAATAGATCGGGTATAAAAAGAAAAATGTACAAAATTTGAATTGGATATTTTTTGACTACATTATTTTTTCAATATTATATCAAAAACTGAAAGCAAATGCTTGGGAATTTTGTTGCCTCCTATCTCTCTGGCTATAACTATACAATGAGAGTTGGACTTATTCTGAACATTTATTGCTAGGAATTAAAGTAAATCGATTTTAAGAACTAAGGGGGGGAATGTAGGGAAGGGGCCAATTCTGTTTCTTACTTCGAGAAACTTACTTCTTACAAATTCTTACTTCTACAAATTCGCATATGAAATATGGTGCTGGCCTTCATCTGACCAAATGGAATAAATATTTATTTAATTATTATTAGTAACTATTTGACTATTTTTTGATTATATTTTCCTTGAAGAGGGGTTGTCAATTGGAATTGTCAACTCAAAAGCCGACATATCTGAAGAAGCCAGCACTATTTATTGGAAAGATAACTTCGACCTATTATGTCAAAGCAATCTTATGTACTTAAATTTTTAAAATTATCTTAAAGAAAAACAAATATAAAATGTGGTGTAAAACCTCAAACATGATTTTCAGTCTTGGGCTGCATTTTGCGTATACGATTTGCCATAGGACTTTCCATCATGAAAGAATTGGACGAACAAAGATCTTTGTTCTGTTTACTTTTGTTGTTTATCCATATTCTCATTATCTGCGTGTGAATTAACGACCCTACACCCAAATGCAAATCACAGATACTCATACTCGTACTACTTCCCCATCAAGTGCAACTGACAATTTACTTAAAGAAGATTTATAGCTTTTAAATTTTCCATTCAGTCAAATTGTCAATTACAAACGATCTCTATATCCATTCTTTTTACTACCAGACCAGTTGTATAGAGTGTAGGGAGTCGTGGTTCAGTGAGCGACAATTTACGAATGGCTGCTAAAAGAATTATTTATTATTATTTTATTTTTTTGTCACTTTTATTATTTTTATTATTATCTAAAGAGCCCAGCAACAGCAAATTTTAATATTCTGTATGCACAACATTCCTTATAAGAAAGACATTGTAGCATTGACCCATATTATAACAACATTCAAATCTCATAACTCCAATCCACCAGAGAGAGGATTGACGATGCCGCACAAATTCGTTGCACAATCAATTTGATCAAAAAAGGCATGAAGTGAATACCATGGGAGCCGCCACAATATACCAAGCACTCAAATCGACACAGGGACAGTGGATAAGTTCATTGTTTAAATTAGCTGTAATTTAAATAAACAAAAATAAAATATTAGAAAATGTTGCGTTGATTATGTTTTTAGGAGTAAAATAAGGAAGAAGGCCACAAACAATTAGTTTAGTTGTTAAAAGGCTTTTTAATAGACCGGAAAATTAAGTAAAGGAAGGCCCAATTGCTTTTTTTTGATGATTGATTGTGTTTGAATGGGACTTAAGGATGATTTAAACCAAAAATGTTACTTAATTCTGAGAGAATGGTCACACTGCTCAATTTTAATATATTTTAATCCTATAATGTGCTTTTTCATCGTTAACTCAATTTTTGAGGGCACTGCCCGCTCTTGCAATTAAAACTATTTTGCGGGCTCCAAGAAATTTTCAAAGCGAAATGTATTTTAATACTAAAAGCTTCATGGAAACAATTTTTTATTCATGTTAATTTTCGTCTAAAAATACATTTTGTCAACTAAATTTCCGAAAAATAATTTATTCAAAAAACTATTTATCGGGAACAAAATAATTAAACAAATTGTCAAGTAAAAAAATTAAAATTTGACTCAAAAATCTATCGATAAACAACAAATTAGAAAACCACGGGAATAAAAACTACCCAAACAAATTTTTGTCCTCAAAAAAAAATTATCAAAACCTGAACTGAAAGGTTTACCTACCAAAAAAAATTGGTTTTTGAAAAAGAATTTTTCATCGGAAACTATTAATCGACCGATTTACTTACTAAAACAAGAAAGAAATAAAGTTCTAGTTTGAAGTCATTTGGCCTCCTGTAAGTAAAAAACATTGCAGCGAAAAATAAAACGGAAGAACAAAGCAATAAAATAATTCTGAAATTATCTGCGATAACGGTCTCCCCGTGGTTTCATTCAAATAATGAGGAATGTTCCTTTTGCTGTTGTTTTTTTTTTCTTTTTTTTTTCATTCAATTCTTTTATTTTTCTTCAAATTTCCTATATACATATATCTTATTATCTGGGGATTGTATGAATTGGTAAATTTTGTAATATTAACCTCTTCGAATCCGTTAATTAAGTTCAGCTCAAAATTCAATTTCCAAGGAAGGACCGTGACTTTGACTCAAATTGATTTCGTGACTAGTTACCTACATTTTTATTTATATTGTGGTCTGAGATAAAGCTTCGACAAACCATTCAATAAATAATAAAATATTCACGAAGCGTTCATTGTGGAACCAAAAAAAAAATACACATTTATGGAAAGGTGTTTTCAAATGCCAAGTTAAACACGATACACGAATGTGTTTGTTTACACAAAAAATATTGCTTTTTTTGTAAAGTCATATGGTTTTGGACAAGCACCGACACTGATTTTTATCAATTTATTGAACTGGTTCTGAGAATTTTGTGAACATATGGTGTTAAAATTAACGCTTTACCTCTTGTAACCAGAGGCTTTAAAAATTTAAAAAAATTTGAACTTAAATTATGAAATCTTTATTTTTATATAATTTAAGTTAAGTGAGTTTTCCTTTTTCATTGAGTCAATGAAATCATTTCACTTAAGATATTTTGGTTTCAAAATATAATTTATTTAATTTAATTTTTAGGAGCATTTAAGGGCAAATTTTGCATTTGTTGATTTTATTAAAATCAAAATACAAATAATAAAAATGTATGTATGAAAAATTCTCAAAATTGACAGCAAAAATTAATACTGGTTAGAAACTGCAAACTGGTCCTTTTAATACGAAAAAAGTGCTAAGTTGTTCGGTATAATAAATCTTGACATTCTGTCTTTAGAGATTTTAGGATTAGGTTTCTGTTTTTCCGAATTTCACACACAAATTAATTTTAGTAGGTAGTTACTTCAAACATAATGTATATTAAACAATTTCCATCAAATAAAAGACTGTAAAAAATTAAAAATTCTAAATAAAAATAAACTTGTAAAAACAATAAGATTCACATAATTGTTATGATTTTTTTTTTAAAGCAAAAAAACAAATAGTTTTTTTTCAAAGAATTTATTAAATACGCTAAACTGTTGTAAAAATGATCCTAATGTTTCTTTTGTCTGACGTGGTTTTACGTTATTAACTTTGAACATTAGAATTTTCTGTTGCGAATTTGCACAGAGTCAATATGACTGGGCTGGTAATGGGAAGATCTTAGTTTGAATACTCAAAGATAAAAAAAAGTAAGAACTGTCACTTAATAAAAATAATAAAAAAAAAACATGAAAAATACCTAACATTGTTTTTCTGATGACAGCCATAATCAATAAGATTTTCTCCATTGTTTTAATATGGCCTTCTTCTTGGATGAAAACCATAGACAAATCGAAATGTTTTTTTAAATTTTATATGTTTTTTTCTCTCTGTGCTAAAAGATTACAAATTTTCAAAATAAGGAGCACTTTAAAGTATGAGTATTAAGTACCTTGTTCTGAATGGTATATCAAATTCTTTAAGACTTTAATGTTATAATGCTATCTGTCGTATTTCATATACATATCACATACATATGTGCCAATTTATTACCAACACTCTCGTTAAACCAAACGAGAACGGAACCATACTGTGAGGTTCATTAAACGTATCAATGAACATGCAAATAAAATGAAATAATATGTCGAACTGTCTTAGCCAGATGATTTTTGTTGGATATGTTTTCATATTCTTCATCTTAAGCAATTGATTTTTTTTTTGTTGTTATAATAAAAATCATGATGTGATATTCTACTTTAAATTCAAAGCTGAACTTTATTAAAAATTTTGCAATACATACATATATGAACCTGAAGATATGACATGTTGTAAAATGCTTCAATATATTATCTTCTGTTAAATTGCGTATGGTCCCTTAAAAAATTTAACTATTCTATTAAGAATAGTGTCCGCACCTATGTACATGTACATGTATGTACAATGTGCATATTCCTTATATAAATTGTTATCAACTCCACCGATATATGTTTTCAATAGTCATTCATAAAAGTACTGAAACAAACAAGTTTTCAGAATAATATAATCAGGGCTTTCGTTAGCAATTTGCCCCCGGAAAGCCCTCTTCATAATTCAAGTTTCGGAGAAAAGAGAAAATAATGCGAAAATTGAATAATGGTCGAAGTGGCCTTTGTTTATTGTTTATTGCCATAGAAAATAAATATTTCTGGAAAACTTTGCTGTCGTTTCAATAAGCCATAGGTGAAATGGTGATTAGTATCGGCATTTTCAATTATAAAGATTTTATAAAAGATTAACATTCAATTTAATTAAAAGATTAACGTCTGCCGGAATAATATTTATAAAAAAATACAATTGAAACAACAATATCTAAAAATAAAGAGTGAACTATGTATGTGCAGATGTGCACATTTTAAATAAATTACTTTACTGATTACAGTATTCAGTTCCTGAACGAAAAAAAATTGCATGTGATTTTTGCGGAAAAAAAATTGTTGACATTTAATTTTTTTTTTCAAGCTGCGAACCAACCGGAAACAGACAAAAATTTGATCTTCACGACCTTTTTCGCGCAAAACAACCATTATTTTGTACCAAAAAAAATGGAGTTTGACAGATCAATTTTTTGACGATAATAATTTTTTTTCTCACATATGCATTTCTTCTTCAAATTTTCTCGCAACATGTTTCTTAGGGGTTCTTGATGTTACTTGGAATAACGAAACCTGTTAAATATGAAATTATTTCAGCTAAAATCTATGTAAAAGTCTGTTAAATTTAATCTCTACAATCGTTTGCGTAAAGTCTCGACAAATTTTAGAAAAGTTCTATTATTTTTTTACGAAATTACACAAACACAATACTTCAGAGCTTAGGTTTCCGTTTTAAAAAACGGTTTCAAGCACTGTCCACTTTAAAAAAAAAAGAGGCTGGGTGCGACCCACACTGATAACTTCCCATTTGTGATCTTGAAAACTTTATATTTAGTTTTTTTTTTCAAATAACCAAATTTTCTGCGAAACAAACTTTAGCTGTTAAATTCAAACAATCATTATTTATAAGGCTGGTATTTGTTTGGGTGTAGTTTTTAAGCTTCGCAAAACAATATTTTCCAGTTCTTTTTAAATTTTAGTTTAAAATGTCAGTTAAGTATATGTCAATATAATACCCGCTGTAAAAAATTTTATTATGTATAAAATTAAATACCTAATGGCAAAGTCAATATCATTGCTCGTTCTAAAGATATTCGAGTCGAAAAACCATTTTTACCACTTTTTAGTTTTTTTTTTTTTATATTTTTTGTCAAAAACTGTCAATTAGATATTTGTCAAAATTTAACCTTTCATAAAAAATTGTACTATGTATAAAATAAAATATTTTAGAAGGCACAATCGTTGTTCGTTCTCAGGATATTCGAGCTGAAATACAATTGTAACTACTTTTCTTTAGAATTTTAAACAGTTTTTGATTTTTTGTTAAAAAAACTGCCTATTCAATATTTGTCAAAATTTTATCAGTTGCTAACAATTATGTTATGTAGAAAATAAAACAAACCAGAAGTCGATATCGTTACCAGTTTTTGAGAAATTTGAATCGAAAGACAATTTATACCAATTTTTGGTAGAATTTTTTGTAGCTTTTAATTTTTTGTAAAAAAAATGTCCATTGAATTTTTTTGAAATTTTCACCAGTAGTCAAAAACAACATTTTTCGTAAAATAAAATTATTTTAAAGTTAATATCGTTTTTCCATCTAAGGATATTTGAGTTAGAAAATTTTTTTTTTAGTTTTTTTGATTTTAAAAAATAACGGTATATTAATTTTGTTCCAACTTCATATAAAATTGGTATGACTTCATAATGTGTCGAAAAAAATTTATTTCAAGTCAATAGCATTATTTTTTCGTGAGATATTTGAGCCCAACCAAAATTTTCACTTCTTTTTTAAACTGCTATAGTAAAAGAACAACTGATTGAATATTAATAAACGCCCTTTCAGCTTCTTTCGAAGTTATTATCTGTAAATCAAAATTTATTTCAAGTCAATATCTCTACTCGTTCTTGAGATATCGACGACTAAAAATGGTACCAGAACGTACGGGCGTACGAACGTGCGAACGTTACACACGCACACATAAAAATCTCTCTAAAAATAATTGATATAGGCTCTAGGGACCTTGAAACGTAGAGAAATGTCAAAAATTTTAATTTGACAAATCGGACCGATTACAATAACTCCCTATGGGAAGTTAATAATCTAACGAATTAGTTGTTTTGTTTTGGTGTGTTCCAAGTCAACTCCTTTATACATTTAGAAGGCAACACAAAAATACTGCGAAAACATTACTTGCAACAGCCTATCAAACTTTTAACTTAAGTCCAGACAAAAAATACAATAGAAAAAGGGAACGAAAGAATGTTATTTTGGAATTAGGAAAAGAAGTATTACTTGATTTTCTTACTGTTTCCGTTGTTTTTTATAATTTTAGCAATCGAAATAATGAATTTTATGCTTCTCCATATTATTTTTCAGCAATAACATATTTCTTTTTATAATTTTTTCTGTTTATTCTAATGTACATGAATATGGCAGAAAGTTCGTGCGATCCAGTTGTGCATTTTTTTTATACTGCAGTTGAACGTGTTCGAGTAACGGTTTTTGCTTGAATTGAGTAAAAAGAATATGAAATAGTGCCGAAATAGTCATATAACGAAAGCCCCCATGTTTCGAAGCATCACCCTTAACACTCTCCTACCTTCCCTGAATGTATTCCAATGTTGTACCTATATTCGCCCGACATTTCATAAATTTTTGTTTGCTTTCAGTATTTTTATCCAATTTCTCTATTTTTTATAATTTTGGATTTTCTTTCATTTCATAAAAATAAGAAATATCATACCAGAAAAGAAATTGAAATTACATAAAAAATGTTATGTCAAAGCCGTAGGTAAGAATTTCGTACTCCGAAGTTTGGTGATTGTGAAGCTTTATTATTTTGTATTATAAGCACCAATACCTGCCTCATTTGATTTTATTTGAGTTCAAAGTTGTAATCACTATAGGTATACTGAGTCATAATTTTAGCATTTTATCTTGATATTATCAATTAAAAGAAGTGTAGATATTAAAAAGAAAATTTATTGAGGCCAAAAGAAAATAGCACGAAATGTTGGTCGTTTACCTGCTTACTCGAGCTTAAGCTGATGTTAATTTCGATTATTTTCAACGGTAAATACAAATAGCAAATCGTAATTGAGTTGAATATTTGAATAGATATATTGCATCAATATATGCTGTGTTTCCAATCGAAATCCATATTGGCATGAACCACACCCACAACAGTCACACTTCACTTATCCGTGGATCAAGTTTATTAATGCAATTAACAATACATGGCCTTACATCAACTGCCGGCCGTCACTGATGTTTGCACAGTTGGCATACAGTTGGCACTTGAGTTCGAAGGTTATAATGTTAAAAGGTAATCCGCTCCCACAGGATGATAGGGAGAGGAGTAGCTGGGTTGGATACATACCATATACATACCATATACATACCTTACCAACAACATACACACTTATTTAGCTTTGCCTGCCATCAGGGCAAATTAAAGCTCGTAAGTAATTAACCAAGTTGCAACGGAAGCTGTTGACTATGAATTAACATTAATGGCATTTTTTTTTTCTCTGATGCCAACTCTTGGTCATTGGTATAATATGGAGTTTACAGAGAATAACTGAAACGAAATCGTGCTAAGTTCGAATTGCTGGAGCATTAAGTAATGTGTTCCAGGAGTTTATGGGAGCGCGCATTTAATGTACACAATTCTTGTTGGTTTATTTGTGGGTAGATTGAGCGGGTCTTCGTCGTTGGTCGTAAGCAAAATGGCTTTTAATGTTTTTTTTTTCTGGACGGCTTTGTATTAATATGCAGGTGGAAATATTTATTAATTCTCATAATATACATAAGTAATTAAGAGGAAGTGAAGGATTACCCAAGAGTTGTTAAGGAAACCACCCAAGAAAATATTTGAATTTAATCTGATTTTATATTTTATTTACTTGAAACAGCTCAAAATGGAGGGGATATTATAGTATTCACTCCTTCGTTAATAAGTTATTTAATTTTAAGTAGGTTCCTACCTTGTTGCAATAAGATTGTGTATCTGGTAGGATTTTTTTTTTATTTTTTCGAAAAGAGTTTCTACAATTTTTAACGGAAAAATCTTCTGAAAAATGGACGATTTTTTGATCAAACTACTGAGCTGTATTGATTGGATCAGTACCTAAGAGAGCAACTTTATAGCAATTTATTATGTAAATTTATTTCCAATGCAAACTCTGACCCTATTTTTTAACAACTACATGTTCGTATAATCAAAATTTGATACATCTTATCTCTTATGGCATACTTATCAAGTACGCAATGTTTTCCATTTTGCCTCTTCTAATAAATTATGTGGGCCAAAGGTAGATGTATCCTTTTCGATTACTTTTGCTTCATTTTGTCATTTCAAACAAAACGAAAGTTCACAATTCCTTACTGTAAATATTTTTCTTTCATTAAAAGGGGATTAAAAGAAAACTTAAAATAACTAAGAAGGATTCTACCTTTAAAACAAATTAAAGGTTCTAAGGATTTTTTTTAAATATCTATTAATTTTATATTGTACATAATATATCGTGCATATATTTCGTTCCATATTTATTGATAAGTAATTTGACCATGGCCACAACTGATAAAAATGATGCTTTGCTGATGTCATATTACACCTCATGGGTTACCAGGATCAATCCCAAAGAGAGGTTAAAGTTGGCATTATTTGAGTTTAAACTTTAATTTTTAATTGTTGTAACTGCCGATCATCTCTCACGGAGATGGATGATTTAACATTCACCTATGTTGGGTGCCGGGCCATAGGAATATTAAAGGCAATTGCAAGGCTGATGAACTCGCTAGAAATGGAACCATCTTACCAATCGCACCATGTATGGCAAATATTGGTATACCTCTCGCTAAATATAAACTCATGCTGGTGCAAGATGCCATTAGGTTAACTAATCTTAGGTGGAACACCATGACTACATGTGTGGCGACAAAGCAGATCTGGCCATTGTTAAATCCGAGTCGATCTAAATGCTTGTTGTCCCTGAATAGATCGCATATAAGCTCCGTAATTGGTGTCATCACAGGACACTGTCTAATTGGGAGACACGCCGCAAGGCTGGGTGTTCTCTCCAATGACTTTTGCAGAAGCTGCATGGATGAGGAGGAGGAAGAAACAACTACTCATCTTCTTTGTACATGCCCTGCTCTGTCCCAGAGACGTAGGGTTCATTTGGGAGAATACTTTTTCAACGACCCCAGCGATCTTGCTAACAAAGACATTAACAATCTCTCACGCTTCATAAGAAGCTCCAAATGGTTCAACGAGTAGGGAGGAAAATCTCTAGATTCTTGTGGTATCACAACGGGCCAATCCTGGCCTAAGTGTGTTGGTTTTCGACACTGACAGCCACGTCAACCTAACCTAACCTAAACTTTATTGAAATAGTTTTACAGGATTTCCATTAAAGTCTTAAGAAGTAAAAAAATATGGCGATTCCTGAAGAGATTTGAATTGATTGATTTCGACAACCTCGAGATATGATATGGGTTGCAATTAGTCAACGTGGGGTTTATCATCAAGATACCCCGCAGGAATCACAGCAGAATTCTCAATTACAATAGATTTTTCATAAGAGAAGTGTCTTGAGTCCTTTGCTCTCTATTACAATCCTTGACTTTCTACTTGAAGATAAGACGGTGAACCCCAAAATGCCAGAAGTTCAGTTATTCTTTGCTGACGATGGTGTCATCATAAGTGAAGATCCTGTGTCCTTGCAACCAGCACTCGCTTTATGCATTAGCGCGGCAGTTAAAATGAAGATTCTTCGCATGATAGCAGAATGCGGCCACGAGTGGAGCCTTGGGGTGAAGCAGTATGGTGAGAAATTTTGGTCCCACACCAGATCATGAACATGAATAAATCCTCAAAATTATCTCTTTCAAACTAAAAGCTCTCCTGGTTTTGTCCAATGGATGGAATCATACTTTTTTAAAACCGGAAAAAAATGGGAATAATTTTCAAAAAATACAACTCCTGTCTTCTTTACTTAAAGCTCTAGCCCGGTCAAGGAAAGTCTTTAAGTGGTGATCCAGGGGTGAGAGAGGACATCAGCAACCTTGGCGTTGAATTTGAATTCAACTTGTTTAAAGAATGATAGAACTTTTTGATAAATCCCGAATTTAATCTAATCGATATATTGATTGATATACTTAAAGTTTCCGTTATGAAATTTCCTAAATAACTTTGGCCAAATTTCTTCTATTGTAGCTACGCATACGAGTAAATCATGATTATCATACGTCTACTGCCTACGAAATAGAAAATAATTTACCATCTGATCACACCGAACGAATTGTTCACAAAACAATTCCAATTATCTTGGAAGTACAAAAGTTCTTCAGTAAGAAAATAACCAGGAGCAGGCATGGCGCATGGGGCATGGTTCATGGCATAGTATAGACTTCAATAACTCGGTATTCGAAAGTAAGAGTCTGTCTGCACGTGCCGCATTGACTTTGACTGTATAGTGTACTTCTATATAAATTCATGTTTAAGCATTAAAGGCGTAAAGAATAGGTTATTTAGCTTCTGTGCGCTGTTCGAGGCTTTTGGTAGTAGCAGCAAACTCAAAGGGTAATCGCAGACGCAATTTGGCAAGAAGTGGCTTTTGTGTTGCATAGTTTGGGGTTGTTTTTCAGTTCGGTGGCACTGGGTGGCAAAATTAGCTAATATTGTTGTCTTTACTTTTGCTACAAACCAACCGTTTGAGCCAGAGTATGGCACGATGAAAAAGGGGGTTTTTGTGTATAAATTCATTAGGTGATTTTACTATGAAAGAATCAAAATAGTTACGTGCTTAAAATACACAAATTGTGCTGTAAAAGGGCGTTATAATTTAAGTTTAAATATAAAAGAAAAAAGCAAGGAGCACGCGTTTCAACCAAGGAGATAGAATAATGGTTTCGTTATAATAATTCACAAGAAATTATAAATCCACTATGATAACGATGGGACACATCCTTTAATGTCTTAATCTAAGAAGTAACTTAAACCGGTGCGTTGGAGTGTTATGTATTTATGTATGTATCTATACATACGATAGATTCATTATATTATCTGATTTTGGCTTCTAAATGGGGGACGAGGCTTGTTAAGATATTTATTTATATTAACATAAATCTTTAAGAATACTCAGAAAACTGATTAAACTTGAGCTTCAGAGATTTATGGGAGACGATTTTTGACTTTTTTTGCTGAAAATTAGAAAATATTCTATTATAAACGACTCCGAAAAATAAAATTCGTAACATAATGACGAATTATAAAACTGTGATCTATTATATTTTTGTGTTTCTGTATACTGTATCTACTTCTCTATATTCTCCATACACAGCTATTCTTAATCCAGAATTATGTTATTATGTTTTTTTTAAAGTTCCGTTAATTTATAGTTAGAATTGTTTTTTAATATTAATTTCATCCAAAAATAAATTTTCGCTTAGATTTTTAGCGTGCCAGTACACATAGTAATCTAGTACTTTTTCGAAGTCTCTACTCAATTTTTACAGATAAATTTTGACATTGGAGTTTCAAAAGAATTCGAAACCATAGAGATAAAATATTATCGAAATGAAACCACTCACCAAATTAAAAATTTATCGAGACGTTTAGCAAACGATATTTTTGTCTTATTTCGATTATTTTTTATCTATGTCCTTTCGATTTCCTATGAACTTCACTCAAATTTCAAAATTTATATATAAAAAATGTTTTACACATTATTTCGCCTGATAAATAGCTAGAATGAAGACTATGAAAAAGTAGTTAATTTAGCTCATTTACTGCATACTGGCCGTGCTAAAAATTTCGCTAAAACATATATTTGGTAGAATTTTATATCAAAGATAAATTTTAGCGCGATCTGCGTATTAGGCTTTACATAATTCAATTGATTAATAGAGTGGGGGCTTTAAAAAAGTACAAAATTATAATTAAATTTATAAATGTCTACTGCCGGACTAAAAACTTTGTCTTGTCTTTAGAGGAAATTTGTTAGAAAGGTAAATTTTAGCGCGATCTGCATACTAACTAAGCTTTATTAGCCTGAACTGTATACTAATTTAGAGTATATGATTTCTTTATTGAAATTTCTTTCAGCGTAAAACCAGGGGGCAAATTACCGCAAACATGAATGTGCTACACGTGACTGAATTATATTGTTTTGGCATTACTGCTCCGTTTAAAATATATAGTGAGATTAAAGGCTTAATCAAATCTGATGCTTGACAATTCCTTCCGAAACAAAAACAACCAATCCTAGCAATAGAACATTTAGGACTTTGACCAGACGACGACGCTGTAGACGTTGCGAAGCTGGTCTAATATGTATCGATAACGATTGAAATGCATTTGTCCTAAAACAATTGCGGCTGGGGTTGCTGTTTCAATCTGTTTCACGAACACAGTACACATAAAGAAGGTAATATCATTAAAGTTTTCATTTTCGTTCGTTTCTGCGCATCCGTCAAATCAGAGAAAAAATTGCGTCAATGGTGTTTTTGTAAACATTTGTTTCGGTCGTTTTTGTTTCGTTTCTTTATGTGTACTGTGGAAGAAACACAACAAATGACTGTCACTTAAACTTCAGACCACCATTTCAGCCATCTTGGATTTCCTTCTGAAACTTTTTGTTTGCGAAAACCTGCGCAAGATAATACCTTCTTTATGTGTACTGTGTTTCACGAATACATGTTCTGAACTGGCCCATTATTGTGATAACCCCTTAATTCAAAATGTCAAACTCAGCTGTGCTACGTAAACATAACTACAGAACTGAAGAAAGACAGAAGACACAAAAATAAAGAATTTTGAGTCACTCCAAAATTGAAATAAGCTCCAAGCCTCCAAGTCAAGAAATGGCCAAAAACATTGATAAAGTGCGCATCCTTCTTGTCGGAGATTCAGGTAAATAAATATATAAATTCAATTTCGTTCGATAAATCATAATTCTTTTTATAGGCGTTGGTAAAACATGTCTCACACATTTAATTGCCCATAACGAATCCCTTACTCAGCCCGGATGGACTGTTGGCTGTTCAATAGAAGTAAAATTACACGAATACAAAGAAGGAACACCCCAGCAAAATACATTCTTTATTGAACTCTTTGACATTGGAGGTTCACTAAATCACAAAAATTCAAGAGGAGTATTTTACAATCCAACACATGGAATAATTTTGGTTCATGATTTGACGAATCGTAAAAGCCATGAAAACTTAAAGGAATGGCTCTTCGAAATACTCAATAAAGATGGCAAGGATACTGCAAAGGGCAATAATACCACCTCAGATTCGGCAGTATTTGATCCGGAGCAATTTTTTGGATCGACACAAATTCCAATATTGGTTGTCGGAACTAAACTTGATTTAGTAGACGAAAAGAGGCATCCAAAAATGTTGCATAAAGCTGGTGGAATTGGTTGGTTTCTTAAATTATAATAAACTTTTTCTGCATAAAAAATAATTTCAATTATTTTAGCTGAACAATGTGGCGCAGAAGAAATTTGGCTAAATTGTAGAAATACTCGCAGTTTGGCAGCAGGAACAAACGATTCGGTTAAACTGGCGAGATTTTTTGACAAAGTTATTGAAAAGAAAGTAAGTTCTCGAGAGTCTGGTATGTTTGGAGTGACGGAGAGGAGAAAGCTTATTACTTCGTCATCTTATACACCGACGGAAAGTGTTCCCATTTATATGCCACCTTCAAAAATAATTGATGCCAATTAATAATACAAAATAATTTACAAAATTCTGTACGAAACTAGGTATTATATTTAATAATGCATAATAAGGTTGAACATAATAAATAATTTATTATTTTAATTAATTTTTATAATGGACATTTAAAGAATTTACATGCGATACGTGTATTTCTGCATTACGTAAAAGCAATATATACAAAATTCTTTTTATTAGAACCAGAACAAAACGTTTGGTTTCTTTCCAATTAATGCAACTTAATGCGAGAAAAAGTAAGTAACCCACTGACTTTCATATAAACCGTATGTGGTGATCTACTTGGCGAAGAACAGGAAGTATGTTATTATGTCCCCTATAAAAAATATTTACTTGAAAAAAATGAGTCTGGTAGCACTCATAATTTTGTTTTTCCAAGGTTTATAAATTTTAACCTACCTTCAATTGTTTAAACTATCCTTGGGTCAAAGAACAGACAAATTTGATTATATTTGATTGATTAAATTTGGAGCTCAATTTGTTCAACGAATACCAAATCTATAGGGTTGTCACGGAAAACGTGGCAGATCGCTTTCAATTTCGCATTTGTATTTTCTAAGTGCATTAAAAGTTCTTACTTACTTATAGGCCTTAGAAGCCATTTCCTCTGTATCGCAAAAAAGTACAATTTAAGTTTTCAATGACAAGTTGAAAAATAGTTTTTTCTTGAGTATTTTTTTACATTGTAAATAAATATCATTTTGTTTAGTTTTGCTTCAGACTTGAAATGATAGATTCTGTATTTATTGAATTCCTTAAATACAATCAGTAATAAACATTAGCAAAACTTTTAAAGCTAAATCTAATTAATTTGTTAACAAAATTAAAATTAAGAAAAATCCAATGCTTTGATAATGCAATTAATTGTACTTGTCTCCATGTTGATTTTCTTCAATTCATATAACAAACGCATATAATTGACAGTCCCAGTCAAATCAACCAAACTGAGAACGTTAGGCAGCAAACCATAGAAGACAACTACGGTTAAAACTTTTGATATTTCTGCTGAACTTAGTTCACATAAACTATCAAAGCAGTGAGATGAAATAAATCGTTTTAAATGATCTTTGCATGAAACCTGACAGCTTTCTATGTATGATTTTAAGTTTTCCAAAACAGAATTTACAATTTCCTTCGAAATCAGAATATTTTCTGTTTGCATTCGTATGTAGATTTCAATGAGTTTTAGTTGCCATACATCATAAGTTCTTGCATTCTCCTTAATTGCTTGCAATGTCTAAGGAAGATAAGGTATATTTGAAAATAGTCCAAAAATAAATACAAAAAGTTTTCTTACATTGACAATTGATAAATATATCGGCAGTCCATGCATTTTGTCTTTTATCACTGAATTATAGAAGATCACTATTAATTGTTGATAACGTTCCAATTCAACTTTTGTAAGTTTGTTTTCTCTCGCATCAATACTCAAAAATCGATCAGTGAAACCAATGACAATGGGATCCGATGAAAAGGTTTCTAGTGATTTAGTGTCTATTTTCCAGCATGTATACTGTTCTGTGGTGAGCGTTTGTGCGAACAAACTTTTCAATCGATCAGGGTCATCTAAATGTGAATGGCATCCTGAACGTTTTTTAATGTCAATACAACCAGATACTTCTAATGCTTTCCTATATTTGATAATTATCAGTTAGAATGCATATAGATTTAAATTGAGGCACAATTTCGTTGACTTACACCAACTGATCCCAATTGCGTCCTTTTTCAAAGCAGACTGGCCAATAATTCTGATCGTCTACCATCACTGATTTAAGAGTGCTTAGTTCTGGAAGCATGCAAGGTGCCATGGGAAGCTTTTTAAGCTCAGATTTACCAATTTCAATATACGAAATTTGACAAAGACATAGTTTTTTGGTATCTAAATCTCGCGGGAGAAAAAGGCGTGGTTCAACAGCAAGTACATAAAGATGACGAAAAGCTTGAAGATGATATCTGAAAAAATTAAATTTTTATGTTTTTGAAAGTAATGAGAAAAAAAAAATCTTGTCTTGTCTTGCCTATTGTCATTGCTATGATTGGGAAACTTTGGAAACAATGCACATACAAGAGCAGCTACAGCTTCGGGTCTTTTCGAAAGTGTATAGCGACCAGCACCGAGAAATAAAAATCCCAACGACATATGTATTGCCATTTGAGAGCCATAGGTAACTTGGGAATGGGCAGTCCCAATTCTAGACCGCAAATAACGAATCATTCGCATTATTTCTAAATCTCCAGTTCCAGCATAGACAAGCGATATAGAGATTAGAATCAGCATAAGACTACTCTCCACAGTTGCTCGTCCAGCATATTCTCCAACATATTTTCCCGAGAATCCAAGAAACAGTTTTATGGTTTTTTTCAACGACTTAAAAGCTTCTTTGTTCTCAGTCCCTGCATATTTGAGACCTATACAGACAGCTGCTCCGGCAATAATATTACAGTATGCTTGTCTAGAATGGTTTTAAATTATATTTTGGGAATATTTTTATTATTAAAAACTACTTACGTAATTGCTTCATGATCTGTTAGATCTTTCTTTGGCACAGGGCCCCGGTTGGTATCGAATCTAAGGTTGGCTGGGAACTGATTGAATAGCCATTCTGAGGTTGGTTCTATGTCCTTCCAAAGAATTAAACCTCTGGCAATTGTGCGTAGGAGAAGCAGGTCTGGGCGTACAAGATCAAGTAAATAACTTGTGTCGGGAGGATCCATCCATTGTGCGACTGCTTTGTTGTCAGTGTTGAAAAACATTAAGCCAAGAGCTAGAGTAGCCCCTGGAGCTGTAACATCAATATTAACAGTTTCACCTTCTCGAACTTGGAACGAAGGTAATTTGTATTTTTCTTTTTGGGATCCAAGTAATGGTCGTTTATTGCCACCAACCATGTAATAGTGTAGCGTGTCAGGCAGTTGCAAGTCTCTCAGACCAGCTGGAGCTTCACCATGCCCCAAAGTGACTAGACCTAAGGCCAAACCAGCGGTCAGGGCATATGATTCACGTTCAACACTGTTTTCCATTTCTGGACCAGGGGGTCGACCTTAAATAAAATACAATAATTGGTTTGATTTTTCTAAAATGAAAATGTATGTATTTACCAATCTCTTGAAGTAACACTTCAGCAATGTGTCGCTTAGCAGTTCCTTGATATATCAGACCTATCCCCATCAAAGATGCTACTTGAATATTCTGGGGAATGTCTAATTCCAAAGCAGTAGCTGGTAATAATGCCTCAATGTGGACACTTAGGAGCTTTGTCGTTGTTGTGTCCATTGTACCTACAAGAAAACGCAAAAAAAATATATCAAACAATCAAAAACGCTTTCTTAGTTAATTTTACCTCTGTGTGTAGCTGAGATTCCTAATAAAAGTCCAACACTTGTCATTTCATCACATTTGACCAAATACTCATAAATGCTCATAAACGATAGAGTTTTAAGATGGCCGTTTAGCCCTAGAGCCATTAAAAATCCGGCATGTTCTGTTGTAACTTCAGTTGGTCCTTTTGGTTTATTATACACAATCCAAGTCGAATCAACGTCTCTTGCATTTGGAGAAATTCTTAGACCAGCTGCAACGCCATTATGAAAACTTGGCCATAAGTTCATATTAGCAGGAAATTCAATTTGCTGCATTTCAATAGTTGCTCCTTTAACCGGTTCCTTCCCGGTAAGACATAACTTGGGAATGGGCATTGATTCCGTTGGAGTTGGAATTGATGTTCGCAGGGTAAACATACCTCTGCCCATTGGTAATGTCATAGTTCGGGTGCACAGTGCATACAATTGTTTTTCCTGTTCTTCAATGAACTCATGATCGGATATACCTGGCGATTGAGAAATATCAATCAGAACTGGCTCCGAGCTTATGAGCAAACGTCGGACTTCTGCTATACGCAAGTCATCGGGAAAACGTAGACTTAGTAATTTTGTGTCAATATTTTCCATGCCATCATCATCGGCAGATTCTGCTCTAGAGAAACCATTTGGATTCGGTGGGCATCGTGGTGATAGGGAATCTTCAGCGTCAATGTTTGCTTTGCTGAACTTCACTGAATAAAGCTCTGTGGAATACTGATAACGAGTGTGTTCTAACAATTCAGAACGCAATATTAATTCATATGTTGGTGGTGCACAACCCATGGGAGGTGAGAGACGTCCATGTTCTAGACACTGGGCAATTATTAAATGCAACGAAACTGGTAAACGTTCCACATCCGTTCTAGTCATATCTGTAATACAATTATAATTTAATAAAGAATATTGAATATAAATTAAATAATTAGTACAGCGGGATCGATTATTTCTTCGAAATTTTATTTTTCAAATTAATTTTTTTTAAAAACTATGTATGTATAAACTTATGTGTCTTCAATATTCAATGTTGTTACCAATTAGAGTCAAACACTAAAATTCATATGGTCTCAGTACGTAATCTTCTAAGCAAGTATCTAAAACAACTTCGTTGTAAAAACAAATAAATTCTAAAATTGATATGATCATTTCAGCTACCAACAGATTGGAGACATTTTAGGGTTTTCTTCTCTATATAACGAATTGTATAAAGTATACTAACACCAATAGTACCAATAGAAAAAAATCAGTTTGAACAAAAATTTAACTTTTTTTCAAAATTGTGAGTTTATAAATTTATTTCAGGAAAAATTGGATTTGATTGGAAAGGAAGCTTGAGAATGGCATTATTATTGTTGCACCTGTTTATTTTATAATTTTATTTCTGTTTAAAAAAAAATATTTACTTTTAGGTCCAATTTTTTTGGACATTTTGATTTGCAACAACCTCAAAATGTTATTGTTTACACTAATTTTAACTAATTTTAAAACTAGAACGATCTCCCATTGAAACCCTGAGCCCGGTTCACGAAAGGTAAATTCAATTATATTAGTATCTTCCCCTATATTAGTTTAATCCCCCCAATTTTTTAATTATGTGATCTGAATCCATTAATAAAGATATAGAGAAAATTAATGATAATTTGTATGCATTCAAATTTCTCAAATGTAAAAAAAAACATGTAAAAAAATTGGAGCGAAAATAATCACCCTATCGAATGATATAATTTTTCCAAATGGCGTCGTTCGTCAAATAGTGAAGCTTTTCCGAAAAATTCAATGTTTTAGACATCGATATCGTCAACATTATATTCTGATTTACTGAAGAAAAAAATATTTCAACCGAAACAAACTCAACATTTTGAATTAATTTTTAACTTCTTGATCCAATTAGCTCATTATTCTTTTTTTTTTTTGTGCACCCCAATTTCAGGAATTCCTCCAATAAAGTTTATTAAGTTTGTAAAATTTAAATAAATTGACGAGAATGTCTTATTTATGGAAATTTTTAATAAAATAAATATATATTCTGACATAATACAAATCCAACTCACCCATATTAATTAACATTTGTATAAGCTGTTCATGTAAAGGCACATTTGTTGCAATGAATCGATTCTTTTTCTTAGGAATATCTGCATACATCGTGTCGGGAAATTCTAAAGGCTTAATCCAATTTTTGATTTTCAAGCATCCATGAATTATTAGTGAAACTAACTAAATAAATTGGAAAAAAAAATCAATATGTAGGTGTAAGAAATTTGGCGGTAAATGTGTATATTTTACCTGCAAAGCATTTCTGCTCACTGTATTTATACCTTCTATAAAGGAATATTGATAAATTTCACGATTTTTAAGTATATTTTCTATTTGCTGAAAAATATTTGGAACAGGTTCTACGAGCAAGTTTTTGTGATACATTTGTTTTGCATGGTCTTCTGTGAAAATGTTCTGTGATTTAATATTTGCAAAGTGTGGAAAATCTAAAAAATAGTGAAGGCAATGTGCACTCAATTGCATATCTGTTGCTAGTTGATAGAGGAACTGAGGGAGAAGAAATTCTTATTTTAGTGAAGTTTTAACTGATACATTTAATCAAATCACCTCTCCTAATGAACACAAACTATCATGCATCGTATTATCGAGCTTCAAGTCTTCATACAATAAATGGAAAGCAAAAAATATCTTCGGAATTTCTCTGAATAGCATAGCATTGCAATCAATGAATTTCACTGTGTTCGCTTGGAATGGGCCTTGTTTGTTGCGCCTATTCAAAATTGATTCCAAATACTCCCAATCATCATCGGTGCCATCTAAGACTTCATCATTTTTTCTTCTCTTTTTTGGTTCTTCTGGTTGGCATGGAAAATTTATGCTAGAATCATCAGAACTTGCTACTCGCCCCATCATTTCACACAAAACTGTCTTGAAAGTCTGCCATTCTTTTTCGCCACTGAAATCCTTTGACCCAGGAGGATTTCTAGCACCGTACCAATGAGTTATTAGTTGAATAAAGGTTTCTTTTTTCAAAATGCGTCTCAATGCTTCTATGCAACGACTAACAAAGTATGTTTCATTAATGAGTGGCAGTGACAAACGATACATTTTTCCAGTTGGATAGACAAGAGTTAAACGATTGCCAGCGGGATCGCGTAGATTTAAACAAACACCACTGCCACTGGTACCACTGTATTATAGTTAAAAGGGAAAATAATTTCAATTTCCTTCCAAATTGATAATTTTGCACTTACCGAATAGGAAACAAAGGCTGAAGTGGATGCACTGGAGATAACATATGTAATTCTTCTTCGAAATTCGAATCACTTTTTTGATGAGCTGTTGGCAGGAGACTGCTTCTTCTACAAAATATTTATAAGCTGTATATTTTATGATGGACAAATAGATGTAGCAAAATTTACCTGGGAAATGGGGAACATGATGGTTTGCTTTGGGGTAATGAAGTGGGAATAACTGCAACGACGTGAACCTTAGACACAAAAACTTTTCCTGTGTATAACGTTAATGTTCCACTTGGATCAAGAACTGCGATCATTTTCATTTTCTGAAATATTTTGTCATTACTGTGACCGTTTATGTAACTTTTATAACATGATTACCTCCAGGACAACAGCATCCCTTGCAGCTATAGAAAATATTTCACCTTCGATTTGTGTATTTTCTTCATCAAAGTTCATTATTCGGACTAATTGAAGTTTTCCTGATCTTGAAAGTAGAAAACAAAGGTATGTCTGCCCGATCAAATCAACGTGTACAAATGCTTTTGTTGCAATTTCACAAAACTCTCTGAAATATATTTAAGTAAGTTGTGAATAGTTTTGTTTAATAGGGAAAAAGGTATTTTCACTTTGACAATATCTGTTCTGTCCATATATGTTCTAAACAATAATCTGGAACAATTGCTTTGGATGGTTGTGCCTGTCCGGGTTTTCTTATATCTTGCATTGATAATGAATGTACCCCCATAGAGGATTGCAAACGAGTTAAAGGTGATTGGCTATTTGTTCGGCTAAAATAAGAAAAATGTTGATAGATTTTTTTACAAAAATAATTGGTACTACTCACTTAAAATGTCCACCGCTGTTTATCGACTGGGAACTGAGAAACTTGCTTATATGCGGATTATAACCACCAGTATTTCCTAAACTTGATCGTGGCATATAAGCCGTACTATTTTTGGCTCCAGCTATTTATTGAAAAATGTATTAAGGTCTCATTTTGTTCTCACTTTTTTTTACCTGAAAATTTCATGGAGTTTTGAGAAAAACTAGACATTCCCGGTCGTTGACTTTGATTTGCAGTCGCACTGCCAAATGCTGTATCATTATTACATCCAACATATGATATTTCATCTTCTGTGGCTTTTCTTAGCTTCGACACAAAATGTTTACCCATTTTATTGTCGTAGAGCAGAACTAAGTCACTGGACTCAGTAGTGAAAATGACACTATAATCAGCTTCGGTGAGATAACTAACTACGCCAATTGATGATTTAATGAGCACCGGACAAATCTCATCGAGTGGATGTGAAAGGGAAAATATTCGAGGCATTGATATAGCAAGATTTTGAACAATTGTATTGATGGCTTCTTTTTCAAGAAGTATTCCGAATTTAGTGGCCCACACATTTGAGACGGGAAATTCTAAATTTGATATAAAATCCTCGCCATTACTGCAATAAACACGCAAGCATGATGAATCTGAAATTAATCGATTATAAATAAGGAATATTAAATATAGAATTATCTTAAAACTAATATTATAATTATTTGTTGGTCAAATAAGCATTAACATATTTTTTTAAGATACCGTAAAAAATCGAAGAATACTTCTTATACTCCATATTTAGTTCAAGTTACAGAAAAAATTGGAAAGTTTTATTAAATTTGGCTGAGCCTTGGTTAAAGATTTTAATTCACGTATTTCGGCAAATAATCTTAGATTCAGAGCATGGAATTGGCTGTTATCACACACTAGAACCTTGAACTAGAAGTAAATCTAAAAAAATTGAAATCGTACATGAAATTTCATTTTTCAAAACGAGAACGTGATTCATTCAAATCCAAGTTTTAAGGAGAAAAAAATATTCTGGAAGAAATGAAAATCGTCACAATAAGCATTTTAAGACTCGAGAGCAGTAATAATCGGCTCACATGGACATGGAAATTCCAAATGCGTTAAATTTTAATGGGACCATTAAAAACCATTTTAGGGTACTGCAAATTATGCGATTGCAGTTCTTGTATGAAAAAAAAAAAAAATTCGATGCAATAGCTCGCCGTACAATCTCGACTTCGTGTTTGAAGCAACAAATTCAAATTATGAATTGCGAGACAGCTAATAATATGTGAACAACGCTCAAGAGCACATATATATGGGCAAGAATCCAAGTCAATTTCTATTGAACTCTAGTTTTACAATAGTTGGTTGCTCGAAAGGCATTAGTTTTAAGATATATGTTATGAAGTATAACTTAGAACTTCCGACTAGGTTTAGTAAGTTAGATGTGAGTTATTAATAAATAAATAAAATTTGTCTAGCTTTAAGAGAGTCTTAAGTTTAAATTAAAATAAAAATTAATAAAACCAGAATTAGTGCGTCAAACTGTCATGCCAAAAATCTGGGTTCGATTCCCAACATCGTCCTACTAAAACCAAAACTGTTTTATTTACTAGCTGCTGCCTCTTGCGAGAAATTGACAAATTCTCCACGAGTATCACCTGTCAAATATTAAGTGCTCCTCACTCTAGTCGTTCGAATTGTAATAACACATAACACGTACGTAGGAACGGTTGAATGTTGTGAGTCATTTAAGCCTTGGTTCTTCATGAGCTTTCGCATCATCAAATTTTTTATCTAAATTTTAAACTAAATAAAGGAGTGAGAATATCAGTAATGGAGGCAGGAGGTCGTCTGCTGAGTTTTGCTAATCTACTCGTATTATGTAAAAACCTATTTGTAGGGTATATAACTTATATGTAACGACTGGTACGTATGATTTGCTTCTATGTTAAAGTACTTTAGAATAAACAACAACAAACAATTCAATTGATCTAACTTCTATCAATGTTATTGAGCTACAGAGATGGGAAATTAAAAAGCATATATGCTTAAATATGCATTTAGACAAGCTTGCTACCTGGAAATGCTAATTGCATGATTTATATAGAACGTTAATTTAATGTTAAATGTAAGAAAGGAGTAAATTTACCAATTAAGCATATTGAAGTAAGATTAGTCTTATCAACCTCTTTTTTAAGACTGCCATGTAAAAAGCTTTGATTGCAGAAGAATGCAAATTTTATTGGTGTTTCACAAGTGAAGCACATTCGTGGAAGAACTCCTCTCTCTGCATAAAGACCTAAACAAAAAATAACAAATAAAATAATTATGACCATTAAAACATAAATTTAATAAAATACCTCTATTCCAAACAGCTGTATTCTTCTTCACGTACAATTCCTCTTCGGAGTTCACATAGAAATCGGTCATGTAGTCGGGGCTATTTGATGATTTATTATTTTCTGTTTGCCGATTATCTCGTCGACATTCTGAATATATTTCACGTATAGACCAAAATTCATTAAACTCATCATTAGAGGAAATATTCACATTCTGCATACGATAGAGAAGAACATTCTCGGAAGGGATGCTAGAGTTTGGCATAGGCACCACGGGACCTGGGTGCTCCTCAACCGCCTGACGCCCCCGAGGAATGAATTCCTTTTGATAAAATGATTTTTGTTTTAATTTAAGTTTAAAAATCATGTTAATTTAATAAAAAGATGATTAGTTACTTTCTTACCAAAGGTTCTGAGGCGGCGATCATAGCTTCGCCAGTTTCATCCAGATTTGCAAAATAAGTTTAAATCGTGAATAAAATATCCACTAAATACGTAATTTTTTTTTGTAATATTTTATCAAAGTTTGTTCACTTTAATTAGGATTTTAATTTTAGTGTTTAACATCAGAATAAAATTTATATTTTTTTCACAAGCTTTCAGCACCGCTAATAAAATTCTATAAACTACCGGGAAAAGAACTAACGAATTAAAGATAAGGTGGAATGTCAAAGAAAATTGTTGCATTTTTTCAGTTTTTGTTTTAAGACTTGAGTTTATTGTTTTTGTTTTGTTTGATTCTTTCGTCATTTCTGTGTGAATAGGTGTGTTTGTTTAGAAAATGGCGATGTTTTGTTATAGATAAAATTGTGGCAAGCATTTTTCCCATAATACTACTATACCTGTTTGGCAACCTGAAATTTTAAACAAGTTTGACAAACTGTTTTTTCCCGTATGCGTCTATGTTGATACCGTCTGATAGACGGTGTCTTCACATTAGACTAAAAGACAGTTTTTACTGAATTTCCATGTCTACATGTCAAGTAATTGAATATGTGAAAAAGTACCACCATTAAACCTTGAACATAAAATTCATATTTGTTAGATAGGGAGAAAATAAAAATGCAGAGATGAAATACATGAACGAATAATTGTGATAAACTCGTGACAACAAAGAAACATAATAATTTTTTGTCAATCATTGCAACGTGTTGTTATTGTTATTTCACACATACATACAAATTTAAGCAGCTTTTGTCAACCTAGCTCTTTTCAAACCAATTGACTTCTTAGCAGACTAGCTAGTGGTCTAACAACTAGCATTATGTTTAAAACTAGTTAGCCAGTAATACTAGCTCGTGTAGCAAACTATTATTTCACCGATTTCAGTTTGTTCAAAACTAATGCCGGATTTACACGAATGGCAAAGATGCCAATATTTCTGCCAAAAAAATGGCAAAATAATGGAAGCAATATTTTATTTATGACATGCATTTACACGAGTTCAATAAATGGCAGATTTTAATGTTGGCATTATTTTGGAAACATTTGATGGCAAAGACAGAAAATTTATGTTTACATGACTGCCATAAACGATCCATTATAACCGATTTTTTTTTTAAATTACCAAGAAAAAAAAAAACAATAGTATTATAGAAACTCAAAACAAGAAAAAAATGGAATCAAGGACGAAAACCATTGCTCTCTTGGGATCTAGTATATCTATATATTAAAGTTAGGTACAAAAAGTAAATAAATAAATTAAATTCAATTCAATTTTTAATTGAGTTAGGAACACATTATAAGTATCTTGGGTCAAATTTGAGCAGAGTCCTTAAGTGCGATTCATATGAGCTGCGAACTGCGTCTGCGAATAAATCTTTTTAAGCTATTTCTGAAGCAAATATCAACTTATTATTATTTTTGTTTAATAAGATGAATAGATGATCATATCTTCAAATTTAAATAGAAAATATTGCTTTAAATATGTTGAAATTACAAAAAAAAACACATTTTAATATTTTTTATGCGGCCAAAATCTGCTACTTGCGTTGAAAATATTAAAATGTGTTTTTCTTGTAATTTTACCCTGTTTAACGCAATATTTTCTATTTACTTTTGTAGATACCATGATTTATTTACCTTATTAAACCATTAAAATAAGAATAAGTTGATATTTTTCCATAACTTTCCTCTTTTTTAAAAATGACGTTTGGCTTGACATTTAAAATGGCAACTTGCCAAAAAAGAATGAGCATGTTCATTTTTTTTCTAGAATGGCAAAATTTGGAAAATGGCGTCAGCACAGAGTTTACACATAGCCATATTAATGGCAATATTTTCTGCCAATTTTTCTCTGCCATTTTTTTATGGCAAAAATATTGCCAGTATTTAGAGCGTTTACACGATTTAAAGAAAAATGGCTAGAATTTGACAGAAATAATGGCATTTTGCCATTCGTGTAAATCCGGCATAAGTTCCTGATACATCTTTACAGGAACTTAATTTGCAACTAGCTCATTTCGGCTTCCTGGTCTGGTTAAATCGCTTTAAAACTATCTCTTGAACAGACAAAATTGACGTCATAAGAAAACCAAAGAAAAAACAAATTAGGTGTGCACCGAAATGGAAAAATAACGTCTAAAACTGAACACACCCAGAAAATAATACTTAACGAAGCATAACATTTTTCATTAGTACTAAAAAAAATCTTCCATTTCTTCATCATCAGCTCATTCGTAGTTACAAGTAGTCCACCAACAACAACTGTGTAATATTCTTTTATTTTGGACATTGTTTGTTATTCTCCCTTTTCTTGTTATTGTTTTGCCATTTTTCTTATCAGTTCTATTTGACGTTCTCATTAAAATCTTCGTTATAAAATTATGGTACGCCCGTTTTATTCAATATTGCTGTCAGTTAATTTTTCCATCGGTTTGGCGTTTGCCCTTTTGCAGCAATCGTCTCACAGTTTTTTTTTTTAAATTGAAGAACTTTTTCCAATAATTAAATGAAGAAAAAATGAAGTGGGCTCACACTTATAACTTGTTGCAGTATTGATTGGTGCTTGAAGAAAAATCGAAGAACTAATTATTATCGCGTGATGTATTTTCTTTGCAATTTCCTCATCCAGAGTCACGTAAAGTCTTAAATATGAAATAGTGTATTATTACTATTTTCTGTCTCTTACACGTAATTAACGATAACATGACACAAAAATAACTACAGATAAAATATAAAAATTAGTATTTAAAATAAAAAAGAAATAGATTTATTCGATGCAAATTGATCATCAAGTTAAAATGAATATACATTATATCTTGGGAGGATCTTTGGCGGCTTTGCTGGCCACAATCTATTGCTACCCATCGTTTTTTTACATATTCTTATTTCTGGTCTATTCCATTATTCTTATCTTGGGAGGTAAGTTCAAGGAACATAAATATTCTGATAATGATAACTATTGTTGATAAGAACTTTGCAATACTAATTAATCCATTAATAATAATTATTTGCTGTCTTGTTGTCTATTTGCAGCCATTGCTGGAACAATCTATATTCATTTTAATTTGACCTCGAAGACACAGCCTAAGCTAATCCATCAACCCTATTCTATAGTCTACAATGCAACCAAGTAACTAGAATACTTTTTAATTATCTGGCAATACGAATTTAATAACATAATTTCCTTATTCCTTTAGGTCTAGCATATTTGATTTGCCAAAACCAATACAAAATCCATCGAATTTGCCATTGATCTTTGGGAAAACTGTTGACCTGCAACTTCAGCAAATAATTGAATATGTACTGCGGGATTTCATGTCACCATGGCTGGGGTAAATACATGCCTCTTATTGATAGCAAAATTGTCCATCAATTTTGATATCCATGCATATAAATTTTTATGAATAAATAAATCATGTGAATTTTTTTAATTTAAGACATGTGGCGACAAAACCTAAACTCATTAATGATGTATTGCGCGAGGATTTGTGGAACGCAGTACAAAAAATTCGTGAGCGAGCCATCAAAGTCGATGCGGCCAAGGTTATTGCTGTTGACATGGTTAACCGTGTGACCGTTCATTTGGAAAAAATACGAATATCTGAAGCTAGAGCGTAAGGCATTTTTTTCCATTTTTAAACATTTATTTGATTTATTTTTGGAAGTGGCAAACACACTAGCTATTAGATGACGCCCTCCCGAAAATAAGATAAGGAATTCAGATTAAATGAAAGTTTTATTTTTACAACACATAAAAATAATATTTTTATGAATGAATTTGCAAAGTGGTTGTTTAGCGGTCACAAAACTTCAATACATTTCATACATTTTTCGACAATATTTCAATGACTATTATTTAACCCTTTACCGCATAGTGGCTCATATATGAGCCAAACCATATTTGTGTGGATATTTTTCAGTTTTCAACAAATTATGTTGTTTTTTGCATACAGTCTGAAGTTAGTAATATATACGCTCTAAATTTTATTTATAAACGCCATCTATGAACGAGTTGTGTGAACAAATTTTACCGTCAAACTCGTCAAAGAGGGTGCAGTAGGACAACCGCGTGTTTATGAAATTCAAAATTGTGTAAAAAATATAAAAATTAAATGTAGTGCTTGAAAAAAAATGTATAAGTAAAGCAAATAATATGAATATTATTGACAATGTGAATTTTTTCGATTTTATGAAGTAACAAGTACTTATAAGATGAGAAAAGTGTTTGGATCATATATGGCACACCATGCAGAAATGCACGAAAGTTTAATATTTTTTTTGTATCTACATTCATTTTTTGTTACATACATATTTACGTGTCTCTTAAAAAACAAACTGCTGGCAACACCCCTAATTACTTTTTAATTACTTTATGTAACAACTTCCTGTATGTTGCACTAGAGGTCGTGCACAACAACAAGGACATTCATATATAAGCAACTGTATTTACAATAGGAATCAAACGATCGTGATAATTCAATTGGAATACGTTGCAGATAACGGCTATTAGTAAAAGTGTTTTATTTTATTTTTAAAAATTTGCAGTTTTTTGAGTGAAAACAAGGTAAATAATTAAAAAATGTCCACATTTAGGTTTCGTATTTATTCATACGGACATTACAGAAATCCGATATGGACCCACATCGGTTTTACGGACGTATCCATACGACAATACAAAATTTTCCCGATAACAGCAGTGACGAAGATCTTTCAGATGATGAGCACGAGGTGAACAGATGCCAAAATCTTCCACCTCTATATATTCCAGAGTCTGAGGAATCCGACTGGGAATTAGAAGATAACATCCCTCTATCCCAGATGGCACCTTCTTCAAGTAGAAGTGCGAGAGCTAATAAACCCCGATGGCGGGATGGATTTTTGGAGAAAGATGATAGTGAAACCGCATTCACAGGCGGTTGACGAACAAATAATACCAACCAAAAGCAGATCATCTATGCGGCAATACAACCCAAAAAAACCACACAAATGGGGATATAAAAATTTTGTTCTCAGTGGTAGCTCTGGGTTCAGCTACGACTTTGAACTTTATACTGGAGCTCAAGGACATTTACAGTTGTTAACCGATTTGCCAAAGATAAGTACATCCAGTGACGTTGTTGTTCGACTGTCGAGAACTATTCCTGACGGATCAAACTATAAATTGTTCTTTGACAATTGGTACACGTCTTTGCCGCTGTTGACTTACCTGGCAAAGAAAGCGATTTTACCGTTGGGTACAATAAAAGCCAATCGGATTCCGGGTTATAAAGTTCCTGCCGAAAAGGAATTGAAGAAAAAAGGAAGAGGTGCAACTGTCGAAAAACTTGCGACAGTTGATGACATTGATATTTCTGTGGTAACATGGTTTGACAACAGAGTTGTGAACCTTGCTTCGACTTACGTCGGCAGCAAACCGTCTTCTGAAGTCCAACGCTTCAACAAAAAAGAAAAAAGCTACCAAACTGTATCATGTCCAAAGGCTGTCATGACATATAATCGGCATATGGGTGGAGTTGATCTGTTGGATGCTCTTCTTGGGTACTACAGAATACAAATCAGATCAAAAAAATTTTACCATAGGATATTCTTCCACATGATCGACATGACAGTTGTGAATGCGTGGCTACTGTACAGACGAACGCTTGATGGTTCTGAGGTGTGGCTGCCGCTAGCAGACTTCAAGTGCGCGGTAGCAGAAGATCTGTGCCATGCCAGCAAACCATGTACCACCAATAAACGTGGACGACGCTCTTATGGAGAATAATCTTCAATTGAAGAAGTTGAAAGGACCTGTTGCCATAATGCCATCCCAGGACGTTCGACTAGATCGCTTAGATCACTTTCCTGTTTGGACCGCAAGACAGCGGTGTAAGGTCCCAGACTGCAATGGAAGATCATATGTGGAGTGCCGAAAATGTAAAGTAAATCTTTGTCTAAATGAAAAAAGAAACTGTTTCACGTTATTCCATACAACATAATTTTTTGAATAAATAGTTGATCTAATTTATTGGAACAATTTTTGTTACTTTTTTGCACAATGTGACATATATGATCCAAAAAGGAAAACTCGAAAATTTCCACTTTTTTCCAAAAAAAAATCAAAATTCCTGAAACACGTGTTTCTTTAATAATAATTATCTATCACATATATTTTTTTCATGAAAAAAAAAAAAATCATGCAGTAAGGGGTTAAGTATAATATTGAAAATATGATGGCAAAATCTTTTCCAGCTAATTTTTTGTTGCTATGATTATGAACACTAGCAAGTAGCCAAATGTTTAGATACGCTTAAATTATATTCAATAGCGTGTGTCTATTTTGCAGGTTTTTTTTTTAATATTTAGCGTTGTAATATGATATATAACTATCTTAGACAGAATACAATATAACCAGCTAACCTAGTACTGAGATATACAAAAATATGCCACGACAACCGACTTCAAAAGGCGCACAATTTCCATCAGTTCGTGGCAATAAATCATCCATTGGAGAAAAAAAAATTATATCACTATTTTAGCGACAGCAAATTTTTCAAAATTCGCAAAACCTTGTACCATGATTAAAATAAAATAAGGGAACGAGCTCGCAGACACTGCTTCCAAAACAGCTTCAGAACAACCGTATATTCTTTCTATCCCTCCGACAAAAAAAGATTTCTTCAAAGTTATCAACACTTACTGGGATAATATTAGAATAGATGAATGGAAAACATACGTTCACCACTATTCTTCCATAAACCCAAAGGGTGAGCCAGCCACATATCCTACAGAAACTACAACCATCATGAACAAATGCTTTCTCCGCCTACGCCTTGGACACACACAATCAACTCATAGCTACCTTCTTAAAAAGGAAAACCCTCCAAACTGTCATCTCTGCCAATCCAATCAAATTCTATCCATAAAACATCTTACATCCGAATGCTCTAAAGTTAATTATATATGTTCATCACTTTTCAATAAAAAATTATTTGACCTTCTGTCAACAACAACTGTCGAAAACATTAAAAATGTATATAAACTATTACTCATACTCAAACTTGACTCTATTATCTGAATTAATCTTTGTAAATCCATATGCACGGGGCTGTCAGGGATTGGTTACCTTCGATTGTACTCCAATCGATGGTCTTCCAGTCTTTGACAGCCCCATGCATTGTTATTATTTATCCTAAAACAATTATTCCAAATAGATTTATAATTTCCAGCCCAAAGTCCCTGGTAGCTAGTGCTGTTAATTGCTTATATTATAATATAAATTTATTTTATATTTTAATAAATAATAATAATAATAATAATAATAATAAAATAGAATGCATGACTAGATCGCATGAAAATGTTGCTTTGTTAAAGTACTTTAGAATAAACAAAAAAAAAAAATACAAAAACATCAATGTCATTGGAGAAGAATATGAAGAAGCACAAAATTGAACAGTTTTCACACACAAAAGAAACTAAAAAACCTACAAAAACGCCTTTAATAATTGAGCATAGAAAAAAACTCCATATGCTAACAAATATAAGATCTTCAGGACACCATACAAAAAAATTCGATCTTGCATGACTTTCAAAATTTCTTCACAATATTTTTTAAGTTATAAGAGGTCAATTATAGCTACGTCCCTTATTTCACCATTGCCATTCGAGCCAGAATGTATTGAATTTTATTGAGTTTTTAAGTTTCGAGGTTCATTGTTTCGGATGTATATTCTTGAGCAAAGTGAAACTTATACAATGATATGTTATGTTATCCATGTAGGCAAATACGAATTATTATTATTACCCTTACTATGTAACACCTCTCATCACATTTTAGTAAAATTCAAATGCAAACCTTGTCTTACTATGTACTACTATTTAGTCAATAACTTTTTTCTCGAAGCGAATTGAGACTTACCCCCATATAAACAATACATCTCCTAATCTCCGATATCTAACTCTCCTAGCCTAAACAGTTTTTGAAAAGACTAGGTTTGGCAGGTGTATACTTGTTTGGGAACTGCAGAAACAGCATCGAATACCAGTATTGCGTCATAAGAATTCCATTCTAAAATTCACGTGTTTTCATCCAAATGATCACAACGTTGATGCACAAAGTTAATATAGCTATTAAACAATGCATACGTGCAAATATTTTTAAAATAATATACAATTACGAACAGGGTGGGTCTATCACCATAATATTGTTACTGGTATACAAATTAGGGTTGTATTGTAAAGAAAATGGGAAAATTCGTTCGTATGTATACCTACTTTGGTACCTTTAGATTATCTGTCGGCAATGTGATCTTATTCCTGTATTAAATTGACTGTCAGAACATCCAATTTATCCAAATTTTTATTCTCATTCGATCCACACACTATTCTCTAAGTGATTTAATTGTTTCCTTACAAAGATTTGTTTCATTAAAATTTTACCACGAAAACAGAGAAATTTATTCAATAACCTTCTATTTGCTTGATCATAAATGCAATTTTATCATTAAAGTCATGTTTTTTTGCTTTTATTTCAGCATTGAAACTTCCTCGACACCAGTTTTTTCAACAAACTCATATCTTCAGGATGTTGATCATGAAATGCAATTTTTACGAAAATTAAGCGAAATCATGGTTATACTATTACTGCCACGAGGATATTCGTTGCCTCCTTTAAAAATTTTAATTACGGAAATTTTATCCTTCAAAAGTAAAACTACAAACAAACAAATTAAACAAATTTAAAATTAACAATAACTTCTATTCTAGTATTTTTTCCAATGATCAACATGCTTACTTCACCTGATTACATTAATCAGAAAGTTGTTCAAAATATTGAATCAAGATTAGCAGCAGCAGCAATAAATAAACGCAGCTATGAGTATGCAGCAAGTTTTGAAGATTTCATAAAAATTATTAACAATTCTGGAAATATGGAAGAGCTTTCAATAATACGAACGAGTATTGTAAACGATTTGATGCATGCAACAACAATGCAAAATCTACAGCGAGCTAAAGGTAAGGCTGCTTTTAAAAAAATAATATGTGTCAAAAATTGATTTACCTACATAATTTGTTTTTAAGGACTAGATCCTGATTCTGACGAAAAATGCTTATCACGAGCAGAACTGACAACTGCCGTAAGATTAAAACGATATGTTCAACAACTAACTTTTGCAAAAGCACAGTGTGAGAAAAATCTTTTAAAATACGGATGGAAGGGAAATTACAGTAATGATATGGTAATACATTTTTTTTCCAAATACCTACGATTGGAATTGAAGAAAAACTTCCTTTACAGAATTTATCACTAACCGATATATTAAACACAAGCGTTGGCCGACGTTATTTGACAATATTTTTGGAACCTCTCAAAGCTAGTTCATTAGTAGGATTTTATTTGGCAGTTGAAGACATGAAACATGCACCCAAATCACAATGGCACCATATGGGAACTGAAATTTTTTACACACACATTCGGGTGCCAAAACCTGAAATAAAAATAGAAAAATCTGACCGCAAATTAATTGAGACATTTTTGCTTGGTGATGCTGGTCCGGATATCTTCTATCAAATCCAATCGAATGTAGTTAAAACTTTGGAAGACAAATACTTCCCACCTTTTATACTTAGCGAACAATATTTGCAACTTAAAGACGCCCTTAATTCTGAAGACTTTAAGGACCCCACCCTGAATGCTCTCTCCGATGGCCAAGAAGAACAAAATACCTCATCGGAAACAGAAAACCAAATGGATGTAGCAACACACACCACCTATGCTAGAAAAAAACTAGAACAAATACAAGAACGTTTAGATAAAAAGAGTTTGGCACTGGATGCGTTAAAATACTCTGTGAAACCCGAATCGAAAGTACTTATAATATTAGAGAAAGAAATGGAATGGTTAAGAAATGAAAAACGCCAAACTGAAGCTCATTTAAGACGGACAGATGCTTGGTCCGATCATATAGGAAAATGGAAAGCAACAATTCAAAGTCTTGAGGTACATATTTTCTTTAATAGCTAAAATATTTTTTTTTTAAATTATATCAATTGATAGGTGTCGGACGAAAAAGAATCACTTCAATTTATGGTTTTGGTGCATGTTGATGAGGATATTAATAATCCAACAAATTATTGTAAGGAACAAAAACCCAGTAACATCTCTAGTGGATGGGTGGTACTACGCTCTATAACTCAGTTTCACGTAATTATTTTTTAAAAAAATATATACAGAATAAAATAAAAAAAGCTACATTACAGGAACTTCATAGAAAATTACGACCAATGTGCAATGAACTTAAATCGATGGACTTGCCGACGAACTTTAAACTTTTCTTTTTAAAAAACGATAAAAATTCAATGGAAAAAATTAGAGTACAAGTTCAGAAATACTTAAATGTAAGTACATCTATTTTATATTTGGAAAGTAAGGCTATCGACTCGAACAAGTACTTTAATTTCAAGGAGTTTTAGTTATTCTTCAGTATTTATGATTTGAATGTAACAAGGCTCGAGTAGTTGATTTAGAAACCAATTGTATCGCTCTACAGGAGAAAGTGTCGTGTCAAAAGAGTCTTCCCTTCCTAGCTCGACGTTTAAATATATATTAGACCGTTTGTTATTTTTGGATAAAATTTCTAGTAGAAAACTATTTCAAAAAAATACTCTAATTTTTTTCATATTTGTATGTGAATGAAAAATTGTGACTCACGGTGATTAATTTCATGTTTTTTTTTAAGTCAGGATTTTGAGACTAAAAAATAAGTCAAAAAAATACTTTAGAGATCAAAACTTAAGATGCCATCACAGATAACCAAATGTCGGAAAACCTTGGAAAAATCTCTTCTTGGATGCGTGTATGGTTATACATATGTGATAGAACCACAGATAACCATAAAGCATTGTCGCAGTTCATAAGAACAAATTGTAGAAAGATTTTGCGACAACTTGCCAGTTATAAAGCTATCATGATAACTCCTTCGACAGTTTCTTCATAGAAGTGGCGACATCTGTGTATGGTTATCTGTGATGCAATCTTATGTATCATGCAAATACGAATTTTCAAAGAAAAAAAAATTCAAAAATCGTTGGAGACGTTTTTCATAAAATACATATATCTTAAATACATATACATTTTTTAAAAGTATTTTAAGTATTTAATGATATACACTTGAAAAACAAAATTTTCGTTCGATATTTTTTTAAGAATTCAAAACTTGCCCTGTAATCGCAATTAAAAACAGTGTATTGCGAAACTACTTTTTAAAGTATTTACCTCATGTTTTCTCAAATTTCTGTTAAGTTCCATTAAATATTTTCAAACTATTTTTTAGTTTATACTAGAAGACGACCATTTATGCGGAAGTGAAGCTATCTATACATTCCTTAGCCCCAGTTCGGATCATTTAAAACAAACAACGCCCTCACCGAGAAAAACCAAATTCTCCCTCTCAACACTATTCAAAAGTGATAGTGCCAAAGCTGAAAATAACAAACCCTCAGATCCATTCTGGGGTCTAACTCATCACCGTGAAGACGATGATATATCTATGTACTTAGAAGGATCTGAATCAGATTCCAAACTTCAGCTGGACTTGGATAGTAAGGATTCGATTGCAGAACCCTTGTATGCATTAATGGGTGAAATATTCGATATGGGCGGAGTATTTAAGTGGTTACGAAAAAGTATTATATCTTTTGTCCAAATATCATATGGAAGAACCATCAATAGGTATGATTTTATTAATAAACCAATTTATAAGAATGATGAGTAAAAAAAACTTATTTTTCTTAAGGCAAATTCGTGAATCTGTGGCATATCTGTTTGAAGAATCAATGCTACATCATTATTTCTCAGCGATATTAAAATCATTTTGGCCTGGTGGTGTTCTTGCTTCGTCGTATCCCCTTCGATCAGAAGATACAATGGAAATGACTAGGAATGCTGCCAAGGCTCTTCTCATGGATAACATTCCCGAAGTATTAAGTAATCTCGTTGGTGCTCAGGCTGCTAAGCATGGTGTCTTAAAGGTATTTGATGCTCTTCAAAATCCCATCTACAATAAACAACTGTTTTATGTAAGCATCATCGAATTAAAAAAAAATCACACTTCTTTAGTTAATTATTTCTTTTAATTTGCAGGAACTAGTTGAGATTTTGATGATTGAACTCTTTCCCGAGATCAGACAACTTAAAGTAACAGCTTCTGCAAAAGCAGCAAATAATATTAAATGAACTTGTGATTGTGTTATTATATTATATTTTATGTGTATTTTTACAAACAACAAAAAAAAACCTAATTGATCCCTCTCTATACAATAATATGTTCTTAGTACAAATTAAGTTTGATAATTTTACTCGTGGTATTTTGGCGTGGAAAAATAATACTGACAATTAACCAAAGGTCACAACTTAGAATTAAGGCACTAAATATAAGTTTAAAATGTTATTAATTTTATTATTTAACCAAAAAAAAAAACTGAACTCATTCTCAAATGTTTACTCACTTTTGTTGATTCTCTAGAATTATGATTATGTGCTCATAATATACATATTTACATATGTTTTATTTTATGTTTGTTAATTGTAAAACAATATTTAATAATCGATGTTAATGCTGCAGTATTAACGTGTGCGTTTTTTTTATTTTTTGTTTTCTTAATTATTGTTTAATATCACATCTAGTGGATTTTTGGTGAGTGTGTATAGTTATCAAAATAAAAAAAATTAACAATGGTGTATCTATAAATATAGCAAATGATAAGTAAATTAACCACCCCAAAGCAAATATTTATGTAGTCAAATTATGCCTATACAATACATTATACAGTAAAATATAAAATGACTTTGTGTAGAAATTTTCTTTTCATTTAAATTTTGATATAGTTGCAAGTCAGTTATGTCACTTTTAATTACCATAAGGAAAAATTTCATCGAAAAGATTTAGTGTTGGAATAGATGATAACGTGATTGTAATAAACGGGGCATAGAAGTTAACCCACCCCAATAAGAGATTATGGTCTTTAGAAACGCGGATTACTTGTCAAAAAAATTGTACTCGAAATGAAGAAAGAATGTTTAATGTTTCGAATTATATACTCGTACATACTTATGTAACAAGGTGTTATTTTGAAACCATGTAAAGAAAAGAAATAGTGTATCCAAGAGCAGCATAGTTGTATTGTATTATTTGTGCGCGTTTTTCACAAATCTAAAGATCTGTAGAATTTTATGAGCCACAATTTACCATCTATTTTTTTCAAAAAAAAAATAATGGTTTTCAACAAATTAGGAAAAACTTAATTTTGCTACATTTCCCTACTCAAAATCAAGATAATGAGTCCAAAACTCCAAACTTGCAATACTTTTCAACAGCTTGGGACATACAAATTATGCTCCTCGTGAAAATATAGATCACTATTATTGTAATAAACATTTATATGTTTCTATAGAATGCCACAATAATTTTGAATCTTTTTTTTTGACTTTAAATAGTCAAACCCAATTCAAACTACTGAATAATATAGCAAAATGTTTTCATCCGTTTATTTAAGATCTATATATGAGTGTTTGTTTAAAGAATTTAACAGACTAAAGCGAAATTTGCAACAACGTTTGATTAGTGTCAAAACTTGAGTCACAAAATCTGGGCATGATAAGATGCTGTGAAAAAATAATTAAAAACACAAACTATTACCTACCCCTGTTCTGATTTTCGACTCGAAGCAAATCCTTACCAATTCAAAAGAGAATGTTCTGAGCTTGTGAACAAAATTGTTTGAATACATACGGATTTAATTTCTAGATATTTTTATTTTCAAGATGCAATACGTTTATTCATTAAAAAAAAAAAAAAAACAATCATTTCATATAGTATTAAACTATTAACATTGTATAAAAATGTACAAAAATACTGCTAACTGTGATATTTTTGTTTACAAATCAGACTCAACTCCAGAGTTTAAGAAATCAAACACAAGTTCATTTGTTTTTCTCGGAAAAACATTAGCGTATTTTTCCAAATATAAGTAATGCTGAGGTATGCTGATTTCCGTAATGCCTCGTCTTTGTGCACTTACAATAGTCCTAGCTACTTCTTGAGGTTCTACAAGTCCCATAGACTTGAATCTGAAATGGGGCTTCTTACACAAACCAGTATTCACCATGTAAGGATAGATTGTTGTCAATTTAATCTATATAATAATAAGATTTAAAAAAAATTAAGAATTTCTCTATTAAATAATATACTATTTTATTTTATTTTTTGCAGATTTTACCTGTTCATGAAGACCTTTAGAACGAAGTTCTTCGTGGAAAGAACCCATTATACCTTTAACGGCAAACTTAGTTCCACAATAAGGTACCAAATTTTTCAGAGGAAAAAGCCCAGCACAAGATGAGAGAGCAATAATATGGCCTCTTTTTCTTTCAATCATTTCTGGAACAAAAGCTTGCATCATCTTTAATTACGAAAAAAAAGAAAATATTAACACAAATTATTATTGATGTAGACGGAAGATTTGAATGTACCCAGAAATGTGCCAGGACATTGATGTCGTACATCAATCGAATTTCATCTTCGTTGTGCTCCAAAAGTGAATGACATGGCATGATACCAGCATTGTTGACTAAAATGCTCACAAAGCCTACTTCTTTTTTAACCTTTTCAGCTACTTGCATAATATCTTCCCTTTTTGAAATATTACATCTATGTAGGTATAATACATACAATTGAAAACAAACAATTAAAATTTTTATAGGATTTAAATCTGAGGTACACTTCTTACACATATGCAAATGCCTTTCCTCCCATTGCTTTGATTTCCTTGACTGTTTCATTATTGCCCCTTTCATTGATATCCCAGCAGACTATGGTGGCTCCTTTGCTTGCATACTCTATAGCAGTGTCCTTGCCAATTCCGTGAGCTGTACCAGTTATCTTTGAATTTCATAAAAAAATATAATTTAAAAATTTGAATTTTAAGAGTTTAGATCGAATCGATGCACTAAGCGTACCAAAACAGTTTCTCCGGTAACATCTTTTTCTTCTTTTCGTAAGAACATTTGGTAAATATGTTCAAACATTAAGAGCCAATATTTTATAATTAAAACAACAATGTCCATTATCAGCTGAACTGTTCCGTACCCCGTGCCATGATTCGGGTGAGTTTCTCTGAAACAAAAAAAAATTATCATTCGTTTAAAATTCTTTTAAGTAAACTCTTTTAGATTAGTGGATATGGGATAAGACAAATGTTTAATTCACGTAAAATTCGTGTTACTATATTATCAACACATACTTCGGGAGAAATTTTACGCCATTAGAGGATAAATTGTTCACTTACATATTTCTTTGAGGCGAACGAAAAAAACAAGCGGACTCATACTCGAAGCTTTTTTTTTTATTTTAATGCAAAAAGAAAAATATAAATTAAGCGTTTTTACTTGCGAGTAAATTAATCAGTCGGTCTGTCTTTCGGTCAGTCTGTCTGTCTGTCGGCCGGTCTTTCTGTACCTCGACATACGCCCTAAAATACTTGTTGTATATTGAACTCAATACTAATTATAGTGGCTTTAGCTGCACTTGTAAAACATACTGTTTTGCGCTCGATGTGCAGTTCATTCCCCATAGGCACAATTTAAATTTTTGCTGCAAAATAACAAAACCTATTATAAAACGGTTTAAACAATTTTGATAATTTTTTTTTAAGTAATTAAAATAATCCATTAAAAAAAAAGAAATATTCTTCAAAAAAAGCATTTTCTCATATATGTACATTTTTTATTAAAGTTTTCAATAAAGAGGTCTTATATAATCTTAAAGGTACATACATATGTAAATAAATATCAAAATTTTTAAAACATTTTTTGTTTTGATTTTTGAAAACTCAAAAAAAAAAATAAGGTACCTACTTTAATTATTTATAAGTGAAATTTTCATCATGTATAATTTTTTTTCAGAATTTTCATCTAAAATGAGTGGCTATCAGACCATTTGTATTTTATTATAAGAAATGTAATTAGTGGTTCATGTTCCCCGGATTCACTCTACTATAAAAGGCTAGGAGAATTAGCAGCAAAATAAAGATGATTTGGATGTAACGTACAGTATATGTATGTATGTATATAGCAAAGTATGAAAGGGTTTGTGGCTAAAACAGATGTGTAGCTAATTCAGAGCACCTTAATTTTACTACACGGTTTTTTATGGAAGCATCTTATGTCTATACATTCCTAAATTCCTTGAGCAGCTCGAATATGGAAGAAAAAAAACACAAATAATTTTGATCTAGTATTATTGATAAGAAACAAATACATTCTTCTCTGATGGTCGGTTGCACCAAACGCTTTAAAAAAATTAACAGGTTCTTACATATTAAAATGACATTTACTTTATTCATAATATTGCATTTTAAAATTCAAAAGTCTCTTAAATATTGATGCAACCGAACATGACACCAAAAAAGAACGAAATATTGTTTGCTCACATTTTCTATTGACGGAACTATGCATGTATCATAATTGTGGGAGAGTATGCACATGCGTAATTCAGGTGCAGAGCTGCATGCAAGGATGCGTACAGCAATCCTTGACATCTATTTTGAATATTGAAGATCTTAAAAATAAAGCGAGAGAATATTCATAAAGTAGTGTAAAGTTTTCCACATTCTCTTGGTACGTATGTACATATGTGTCTTCCGATTAATGAATGAAACTATTCAATTAAAGTTATAGATGAAAACTTATTTAAATGCCTACTTATGTATGTATATACATTTAAAAGCAATAAATTACAAATAATAATAAAAGATAACAAAATAGTAAATATAATTGAAAACAGCATTTGCAAGGTCTTACATAATTGATTTAATTGTATCTTATAATTTATAATTATAATTATTTGAAGATTATTCATTAATACTTATATATTACACACCTCATAATAATCCAGCACATTGAAGTTGCCGTATAATTAAAATATATTTTTCAATCAGAAAACACAAGTGATGCACAACAAAGACAGTTTCATGATATATATTTTTTATTTTAAATTATTTAGATTCTAAACCTTACGCTTCATGAGTTTTGTTTGTAGTTTTAAACAATTAAAACTACATATATATGCATATTATACCTACCTAAATATACAAATAAGTCAAATTGATCAATCATAGTCACGACAAATCTTGATAAAACTTTAAACTGTCCCATCCCCTCACGCCTCAAGAATATGGACTATTATGTGTGTACTGTAAATGCTTTTTGCTTTGCCTATAGCGGTACATCATATTAAATCTGCATTTAATTATACCTTATGTACGAGTATGTAGAAGTAGATACTAGATAGGAATGTTTATTACAATGGACCAGTTTGTTTTCAAGTTCGATGTCATGGCCTCATGGCTTTGACATGCAAACGAATACTTACCTACACATAACAAATGACTCAACATCAAATGTTGCAATACAATGCATTGCTGTCTAGTGTTTCTCAGTGGGTGTACTTGAGGCGTTTGAAAATCTAGAACTAAGTCTATTGATTGGAAAGAAATATAATAATGTATGTGCTTGTTGCTTGCGCATCCAGTGAGTGTCATCTTAGAATTTTAATTTAAACTTACAATATTTTGTTTTATTGAAGCGGCTGTAGACACGTGAAGGACAAACACGAGCAACTTTATATATTATTTAAACTCGGCAAGGAGATGCACAAAATTTAAAATGTCTTGTGGGTTTTGAAATTGACAGTTTCGAACTTGGTTATCTCGAAGAGGATTTTTCATAGAATAGATGAGACAAAAAGTCATACATCGATCGTTAGAAAGATAATTTTTGAAAAATTTGATTCAAAATTTATTTTTGTTTTGAAAATTTAATGATCGTCTTAATTTCAAGTCGAAAACCAAAAGATATAGATGGTCTTAGGATGTAGGGGAATAGTTGGAACAGTGAGATGCATTAATTTAAACGGTTATTTCTGCGAACCTTTCTGAATAATATTTTGATGGTATGTAATGACTTATGAAAAAATTTTATGATCGAAAAAATAAAAAATCATATTTCAATTAATGTTCAAGAGAAATGTCTCAAGTTTCGCCCTTTGAATTTATCTCACTGTTTAATTTTTATCAATTCAAAGAAACTAAAATGTTTGTACAAAAGTAGGCTATTATAGATTTTTTTTATGGTAATAAAAACCAAATTAAATAATAATAAAATAAATTCACTGAACTTAATATTTTTAAAGTTGTTACACAAATTTTAAAAACAAAAAAATACTTTTCATTTGTTTCCCACTTGTGTAAGTTCTTCAGAATAGAAACAAAAGTTTTGAAATGGAAAATGAAAAGGTTTTTGTGAAGCAAGAATATGGAAAATTTCACTGTTCTTATTGTTTCACTCTTCCAACCTTCACTAAAAAATCTCAACACAGAAAATTTACAAAAATGTCGACCAATAAAATACTTATTCCTGGACATACCGCCTGATTTGTTTTATATAGGCATTTCGCTTCCAGACGCAATTAACCTATATCTACCATCTGAAAAACATTATTCTTACTTTTTTCCAAAAAAAAAAAATGAGGGGACTTAAAATTTCATGGCGAATTCGAACGGCTAGGGTGAGAGTCTTGACAAGTGACGGACAGCAGCTCGTGGAAAAATACTTCCTACGCTCTAACCAATATGCCACAGAGCAACGGGCAACAACAAAATGTGAAAGAATTTTATAAAACTATTCTCCATTTCCATTGCAAAAAAATATAATACCTATATGTAGGTATTTCTAGGAAGGTATAGCAACACTAAACATTATTTCTTACTCTAGACCTAACCCAGACCTTACTTTTAACATATTTTTAGGTCACGCGTATAGCTTCCATGCAAGAAGAACAAAACCAGGTTTTGCTGAAACATTTAAAAACAAATCCAAAACTAAACATAAACATATTTTACACACTAAAACGTTTTTAAAAATATAAACATATACTTACTGCATTTCATTTTGGCTAAAATAAACCAATAACAAAATCGAAATTTATTATTTTGTTGCTTTATTTTGTGCAAACTTTGAAAGATTTTTTGCTTTATTTTGTGGAAGCTTAAAAAGATCTTAAATATAAAAGCACCCTATTTAGCTACTCATGCATTAACAAAAAATAGATACCATCATAAATGCTATAAAGATTACAAAAATATATACTTTAGGTAAAGATGTGGTTTATCAAATAAAAATGAACAAAATAAAAAAATGGTGATTTCATAAAAAAATAAAGATAAGATTTGGTCGGGTTAATATAATAATCTATTTATTAATACGTGAAGACCATTTCAAGACTGGGCGATGGGATACAAATTGCAGTGTTGTGCTATTTTTTGCAAATTCTCACAAGAGAGAAACTCTGACGTGCTGTAAAATGTTTAAAAAAAAAACACAAAGTTAGTTACCGCAATGCAGACAATTCATAAAATATTGAATAAAATTATTTGAATCAAGATTAACGAAAGAAATCAAATTAATGTAGATATCCGAACGAATCGAATTGCAGAATGAAGTTAAATGATTCGATGGCATTCATTAAAGTCGTTTAGATCAATGATAGAAAAAAAAAAACAAAATGAGAACAGCAAAATATTTTTTTGAAAAAAAATGCTGTTACTGATTAAAATTATCATTGCATTACAGTCCAATCCAACATGAGTCATAACACCTTTTGAGAAAGGTGCTTTTTTTTAACGGTACCTCTCATAAACAGTTTTTTTTTGGATTGCGACCAAAATTTTTTATATAATTTATAATCTTTATAATCTTAACAATATCGCATATCAACATTTTCAAAATATGTACATGTACCTACATGTGTACTATATTTTGGATTTAAAAAAAAAAAACATTTTTGTTTTTGAAAATTTTTTTTTAAGTGTATATGTTTATTAGATACTATAAAAACTTGCATTCCAATTTGTTTATAATTAATTTAAAACATTTATAGGTATATAAATATTTATTTTTTGAAAAAAAATCTCTTAACGATTTAAAAAATTTTTTTTATTGATATATGTACATATAAGGTGTCATCTTCAGTTTTCTTTAGGGTTTAAAAAATTTAGTTTTAGTAAAAATATCGGTTGTAACCGTAGTAAAAAAAATCACGAAAAAACTATTTAACCGAAACAAAAAAAAAACGCTTTTGATTTAAATCAAACGGTTTTTTCCAATCCCTATTATTTAATTTCGAATAAGGGCAAGTTCGTGCAATCTAGTCATGCATTTTATTTTTATTCAAAACCGGTTTTGAAAAATCACTCTTCCCAACATTTTTCAGTTTGTGTTTGCTATAGTCTATAGCGATAGATATTATTTATTTATTTATTTTGTAAATGTTGGAATTTCTTTCATGCCCGGGCCTAAAATTGTTAAAAAAATCTGTGCAAAATTTCATTAAAATCGCTTAACCTTAACACGTGCCACCGAGCATTTGAAATTTCCCATACAAAATGTAATGGATGTTTTTTTTTAGTGTGTTACTAAAAAAAATCGTGGGGGCCTAATAGTTGATGGTTAAAATTAGAACTTGACACATGTCTTAAATATAATGTAAGGTATAATTTTTTTCTTTAATATATGTATGTACATATTTTTTTGTTTTCTTACTGGAATATAAAAGCAAGAGCATGCGACAGGGTGTATTTTGCTGATTGAACATTGAATATAAATATGTAGATAACAGGTCAAAGCTTATCATCTTGCTTATTTAAGCAGATTATTTTGAAAGTATTCAAAAATGATAACATCATTGCAGTTCAAAGGTGCTTTTTTATCTATTATTAAGGGACTTAGACCACTTTAAAAAAAAAGGACTCATTTAAGCTTAACACTTAAATATATTTTATTTAATGTACTACACAAACATGTATAGTATTTTCATCCCACACGGGAATTCTATGGATTTCAATATTTTTTGCTGTCACTATTAAGTATGTATAAAAAAAACAATAAACTTATTCCTTTATTTATATTATTTTAACCAAGCTAAACCTTTAACTGATTGCATACCTTAATGTACTCGTAAAAGTTATTAACAGTGTTAATTATTCACCTACTTTTGATTATTTATTTTATCCATTTCGTGTTGTGTCGTCCTTTTTATTTTGTTCTATTTTAACTGACCGGTTACCGAAACGAACGATTCAAAACACCCGTTCCTTAAGCGGTTTGATGTACTACTAATATAGAAATAGAACTGAAAATCAATTTTGGAATTGAAAATTATTACAACTGCTGCCCGGCTGGTTGCAGTGTGACTCTCGTATCTGGAATAAACATCGATAGCAGGGTTGTTTAGAAGTATACTTGTATAGCAGCTAGAGCATGTGTTCTATTCTCTAAACACAAATTGTAGATAATATTTATTATTTATACCCAGCTCGCCGATATCTATTAGTTTTACTTTGTGGCCTACCTTGCCTTTGTAGAAAATTTGAGATTATACATTTACAATACGGTATCTCACGGTGACAAATAATAATATACTTTGGGTAGGTACACTCTATATGAGTGTACAAGAGGGGTGGTTTTGTTCTATGGAATTCTTATCAGAACCCACAATCACGCACAACCCATTAGGTGATTGCCGATAGTCGCAAGAATGTTTTTTTTTATGTATTTACATATTGTTTTTTAAATTTATTTTTGATAATTATAATTTTTAAATTTAAATGTTCATTGATCCGAGTAGTACGGACATTTATTTATAGACCTTAAGATGAGTGCCTAACACAAAACAATAAATTTGTAAATATTATAATATTACTTTGTTTGAGATGCTTTGTGATTTCTTTTATGACATCATACAGCGGCGTAGTCCTTATATTATTTCAACAGGGGCATTGTTACTTCATAGGAAAATGAAAGCATGAGTATGAGTATGAAAGTATATCATTCCAATTGGGAATCTATATTTGAAGGGGGAGTAAGTATGCACTTTTATAGAAAGATTACACGCCATCCCCATCATGTACGGTTTCTGCAGAAACTCTTACCCAGGTGAAGAAGTTGTAAGGCCGTGGATGATCTTTTTTGTTTTTTTTGTCGTGTTGATCCTTAATCCAATGATTTCTGCTTATCTTCCCACCCTTGTTGTCATTTGATGGAGATGCACGACCCTACATCGTCGTTTGTGCAGTCCAAGTGTTAGAGAGATATGATTGCAGATTCCAAGCAAAAACTAAAAAAAAAAATGTTCAAACTACTCTCGCAAGTCGCAACCTTTCTTTATGCAGAACGTGTAATCAATTCTTCTTCTTCGGTCATGACACGATGGTGTCTGGACATTAATTTAGGTATAAGCGCATAAAATACCTATGTATTCAAGAAGCCGCGATGCAATCTAAAAGTAAGTAAGTCTTGCAAAAAAAAGGAGCAAGTTCGTTCAAGGGTTTTTATGATTGATATTGTTTGTGTGGGAACTACAGGATACCTAAAACAAAAAAAATTGATTTTTTTTTTAATTTTGAAAATAATCTCAATGTTTTCGATGAACCGTCAAATTGAGGTTAGTGTCGGGTTATTCATTTTTTTTTAATTCCTTAACAAAATTTGAGGAATATCCTATTGCCCCCGCCTTGCGTACGCCCTTGGCAAAATCTTTTAAACATCCCTCGCTATATGCGGCTACATGCCTTTCAATAAGCGATTTGCATACACGAGTTCATAATGTCATCATAGAATAGATAAAGCATCTGTTTCTGTTGTTACAATCATAATATGTGTATACTGACAATACTGTATTTAATGGAAAAAATAATAAGTATGTACCTACTTAGGGGAGAAGTTGATTCTAAACGCATTTATACATTCGTCGTAGTAAAAACATAGGTAGACATGAAAAATTCCACCAGTTACAGAACAATTCCAAGCTTCATTTAACAGTTAGGTACATGAGAACTAGTGACGTCAACGTTAAAGGTGTGTATTCGATTCCGAGTAAAATCAATTCTATCTTAATTTATTTTTTGATATGTAAGATCCCTTGCCAGGGAATTAAAAGCTTTTTAAATATTATTTTGTATGGAAGTTCTTAATTGTTTGAAAATGTTATACTAGGTCAGGTGTTTTGCTATAATGAATGACGTATCGAAAGCAGAGTACCTTGACCTTGAATACGTTACACGATGCCATCAATTATTTTCATACATGTACGTATTTAAGTGACATCAAATATAATCCACGACTTTATGACACGTGCTTGTTATGCTAATAATCTATGATATACCTACATATGTTTCCACATTTAATATAGCAACCCCATATTGCAATTACGCTTTGTATATAAAAACTATAGTACTCTCATGGCGAGTTTTTTTTAGGGTTGCCCGGATCCTGGTGGTGGCGCTGCAAAATGTGAGGCGTAAAATTCGATTTGGTGAGTCTTTAAGCGTCGAAAATTGGTGGTAGGAGCAAGAGGAGACTATTTTTTGGATAATTGCATCCAAAAAATATCAATAAATATCATTTAAAACCTCCATAAGCTCTCCGCAAAAAAAAAAGAGTAGGGGTTGCCGGCATACATTAGATGTCGCCCCATTCGACTTCCACCATGAGAGTACTATAGTTTTCATATACAAAGAATTACGGCATTTCTGATGATGGCTTTTGGCACATATACAGTGTACATGAGTGAAGCATTAAAATTTAAAAAAAAATGCAATCTCATCTGTCATTTTGCCTTGCTGAGAGTTAGTGTTGTGAAATTTTAAGATTTTAAAAAAGTGAAAAACATACTACAAAACTAATAAAAAAGTGAAATAAAAACCAATTTGAGTTGAAAATCGAAGCATATTATTATTAAAATATAAATCAACATGAGGTGCTGCCTGAAAACTTGTAAAAACTTGTATAACTGGAAAAACAAAAAGTTTTCATTTCACAAGTATCTAAGTCTTGGCTCATACTCCACAAAAAGTAACTTAAAGTGATGTTATTTAGGTAAATACGTTATCGTAGAATACTTTTTAATTGTTATTTCATGGTATTTTAAGATAAAAATAGTAATGTTTTTCTAAATAAAAATATATTTTAATCATGTCATTTGTGCAATCTTTAATGTCAAACTAGAAATTTAGTACAGGGACAGATAAGTTTTTGTTGGTGATGGTAAGGCACTAAGAATCGTTGAGCGCCCGTAGTGCAAAGTTATTTCTCCACGTTTTATTTTGTATGTTTGTATGTAGTATGTATTGAAATAAATTATGATTTCAAATTATGTATTTGACTGAGGAAAATATCTGTGATAGTGTTTTTTTTTTTCATTAAAATTATACATAAAACTAAAAAATAAAAATTTATCCATTTTAAATTTCTGTAAGAGCTAAGTTTAATTTTATTATTTCAAGTGTGCTTTCTTAGATATTATAATCCAGCCAGCAATAAATCCAAAAAAACTCATTCAATTATTTATTTGATCGAATAAATTTACCCAATTAAAAATCTTTTTTTCTTTTAAGGCTTACAGTAACAGCTGTGTTACTTTGTATGTGTATAAGTACTGTATAAGTACTGAGAAGATAGAAACCATATTCCATTACTTCTAGGTACACATATTTTTACTAAACCACCAAAAAAAAATTTAGCAAAATATTCCTTTCGGCGCCCCAGCAAATAGCCGTCCAACCCTATGTCAATGCATTGGTGTTTGTGCAACTCGATATGCCTCTTCCTGTACTTCTTATTCAATGGTTGTTCTTTTAATGTAAATGTTTTATAGTAGTTATACTCGTAGCAGTAGATTGATACTAAGTTTTGAACCTAAGGTACGGTGACCAGAGCTATTTTATTTACGTATGGGCATTTTAGATGCATGTCAAGTTTAGGAAGAAACATTCTCCGATAGTTATGGTAGATAATTGGTCGTTAATTAACAGGTTAACAATTAGTGTAAGCATTTTGATCGATTATTTATTATTTTCTGTATTTTGTTTTGCTAGATCTAGAGTCAGAGTCAAAGTTAGTCAGTAAGAGTTGGAGTACAGTTTGCTCTAGAGTTGTGATTTCTATTTCAATTCAAAGAGCCATCTATTTAGTTCAAACATTTTTGCTTTGCTAAAGTTCCTTATTCTTATAGTTCATTAGTGTATTGGTTTATTACCTACATCACTTAGAATATTGGGTTTTATGATACCTACCCAGCTTTTTTAAAAAGTATGTGCTATATGTATTCCTATTTACTGAGGAAATAGAAACACTAAAACAACTACTACTTTCTTAGAGTTAGAACTAGTGGAATAGAGTTAAACCTCAGGGTAGAGGTATCAAGTCTTTTTATATAATACTGTTCTGATGTTTAGAACAATATCAAGGCTTCTTTTAAATTTTTATTTCATTATTTTTTAAATTTCATGCAACTAACTTAAATGAAAATGTATAAATATGGAAATTTCTTTGAAAAACTATTATATCTGAAGTGTTGAAAAGAACGAAACAATTGCACTTTCAGTCGGAAGACATTGTCCAAAGGCTTCTATTAACAGAGGTTGTGCATTAATTGTATTTAAAAAGTCATCGAACGAAACCTGTTTGAAAATACAAATTAAAAACCAAATTGAATATGTTTTTAAATTTATGAAAATTAAAATCAATAATAGTAACCTTTCCATCCTTGTCAACATCAAATTTCCTCAGAACTATTTCCACTAAGTCCTTAACACCTTCATCTGGATCCTCATCCTGGGGTTGTTTAATTAAACAATTCTTCAATAAAGTGAACATTTCATCTTTGGTAATAAATCCATCAGCATTTAAATCGTAAACTCTGAAACAAAAGGCAGCTTTTTCGGCTTTTGTACCTCGAAGAAACACTGACAGTCCTGTTAACCATCCTTCAAGTCGAAGTGGAAGTCCTTCGTGTGTTTTATCCCAACTGCAGAATATTCTTTCCATTAAAATTTCTTCTGTCACAATATCAAATGTACTGTGTAAAAGCTCACGAAATATTATCCTGTCAATGCCCTGTAAGATATACAAATATTATAAAGTTTTTTTTAGTACATTATTCCTATAATATGAAGTTTTAATATCAAAACTAGTATTTTCATTGTTCATATCATTTCGACCGTTAAATTGTAAGATTAATAATTTTTACTATCAATTTGAAATTATATTTCATACATTTTTGATATTTTAGAATTTGTGTTTCTGTTTAGTTTGGTTTGGCATTTTAACATGAATAGACTTACGCCAGAATAACTCAACGTTTCAAAATTGTACAAAACAAGGCGGCTGTTAATCCCGATTTTCATAAGAGAATTTTGTTAAGCGCTGAAGCTCACTTTTGGCTGAATGGCTAATTCAATAAACAAAACTACCGTTTAAGATGAAATATTCGACTGTTACCAGTCTTTTCCATGAACACCGATTGTTTATAATTATTATGATTTAAAATCATGAATATTAAATATATAATTATATATATATATAAATAATATATTTATATATATATATATAAACCAGCTTTTTGTGTTCATATTTTTTTTGCGTCAAGACAAGGTGTAATGGTCATCTTCTGATGAGCCCAGCCATTACACCGGGGCGAAACGCATAATATGAACACAAAAAGCTGGTTTATATATATATATATAAATATATTATTTATATATATATATAATTATATATTTAATATTCATGATTTTAAATCATAATAATTATAAAAAAAACTACCGTATTCGAAGTGAAGATAATCCTCAAGTGCATGTTGAGACACAGTTACATCCAGAAAAACTGACTGTTTTGTGTCTTTTATGGAATGTGGTTTCAACAATGTTGCGCCGCCGCATAATGTCACACCGTTCGTACCACAATTGATTTATTGAAGGAAACGCTAGACTATTTTCTGTCGGGATATCTAAAGTCTCTAGTCTACACCGATAGGCCCGAAACCATCGACCATTCCCTTTTCTAAAAAGACGTTGTATCTATAGACTAGGTAGTACTATATGTCTGATGACATGTCCAAATCAGCAACATACAAAATTGTCAAATCCACAACTAAAATTTTAGAAGCTCAAAAAGATGTAGGTAAAGTGGGAAAAATGTATATTAAAACCAACAAACTTTTTAACAAATAAATATAAATGAAAATGTGGTTTATGCTGATTTACATTTAAATTTAAATAAATATTCACTTAAAAAAATCATAAAACATAATGTCAAAATAAAAAAAATTAAGAATTGCTTTAGGACTTTCTGGGGGGCATTTTCACAATTTGGTTGCATAACTCACCACCATGAGTTTTTTAAAATTGAAAACTGTGGATGTCGGATTCGGATCTATTCTGACAATTAATGCAGTCGAATCTAAAGCGGGTTTCAATATCTAACAACCGATTATTGGTCTACGATATAGACACATCAATTTTTATATTTTTAATCCACGACTTTTTTACCAAAACTATCAATTCGACAATTTTTCATTAGATTTTTTTTAGGTGTTATAAATTATTAAAAATATTCCAGTGGCTATTTTTAACCACATAAAGAAAAAATCGTTAACATTACAAATGAAGCTTGTTTTGTTGATTTTTCTTTCTGTCTCATAGAGAAATTTCAAGTTTATGAGGATGGTTCACAATCGAATCCAAATTAATGTTTGGCTGATTAAAAAAAAAGAAGAAAAGAGATGATTGGGAGCTAATTTGGATATTATGAACGAATCATTGGTAAAAAAGAAAAACTATGGCGAAAATAACTACATATTTGTTCATTTTAAATAAGTATATTTACGGTTTTTGTTTAATACCTACATACATACATTGATACGCCCCAATTAATAAAAAATAAAAACAATGTTTCACAACACAAAGTAAAGCTAAGTATACACGATTGGAAGATCGTCCAATATTGGCCGAAATGTCAAAAGTCTTCCAATAGCAACCAATGAGCTGACAATTGCCAATTTTCTATCAAGTTTATCCAAAAATTAGACAAAATATTGGTAGAAAATTGGCTGACAATTGCCGATAATTTTTTGTCTTTTAATACAAATTCCCTGTTTACACGGTTGGAAGATTTGAAAAAAAAATTGGTTGACTCATTGAAAGACAATTTTCATGGCAAATGGAAAAATGAAATTTTATTTTAGAAGTAAAGCTTGTATAGTTGTGTGTAAACTTAGCTTAAATATCCAATTATAGTCAAAACTGGTGTTATACCTACACGCAAAAAAAATTATACTATAGCAAATAACTTGATTGTTCACTACGGAACACTTTTAAGTGAAAGTATTTAATTTATTTAAATGCCTTAAAACAACCTTCGTTGTTTTCAAAATTTGCGTTTAATATAAATTATGTAAGTTCAAAAAACTCACCTCAACAGTAGAGTGTGGCTTAGCAATAACAGAACTTGAAGAATTAGCAGCTAAAGCCTTAGCCGCATACTGACAATTGGAAACCAACTTTCTGTAGATTCTATATAATGCATCAATTTCGTCTCTGAAAATAAAAGACGGTTTCCATAAAATCTTTCTTGTATTGTTAAAACAAAAAACTCTGTTTTTCATGTTAAATAATATTTACATAAGTAGGTACCTACTCACTTTGAAAACCGTGTTTTTCTTCTCAAGCTTTCTAATAATTTTGGATTTGGTTTTCCATTGGATTCCATTTTACTTGCCCGCTTCTTTACAGACCCTGAAGTATTTCTTGACTGATGACTATTTCTCTTGCCACTAGCCAAAAAAATCGAAATACTCCTCAGAATTGTCTTGTTTGCGTGATATGAATGCGGTGAAGGCTGTTGTTGTTGTGTTGCCTTGCCACGAATAGTAATTGGAGTTGAAACACTTTTGGCGCGAGCGCCAACCGCCGCCGTCACCTTTAATTTCATAGTCCTTTTTGCTAGCAAAACAACAACAAAAATAAATGAGACCTTTGAATCGAAAAAAACTACCATTCAATGGTATTTATTGTATTGTAGGTTGTAGGAAATATTCGTTCCTTATATGGTTGGATGTCTGGAAATGGGTCGATGTTTATTCCTTCAAATAGACAGTTTAATCATCTTGTTATGGAAAAGAAATGGTATATTTAACGCAATAAGTGAAGTCACGCAAATATAAAAGTAGGTATATTACATTCGAAACAATTTTGGTACTGGGGTTGCCGGTTGCGGTGTATCTTCTTTGTACGAGTAGAAAGTATTGAAAATCTAAAGAAAGCAGATGTTTTTGCTTGAGTCGTACCCACAATATCCTAGTTAGTAAATTGTAATTTATGTTCTACATGCACTTTAGGTAGCGTACCTACATATACCTGGCGCTTTGTGATACAGATCTTTGTACATAGTTCTACAAAGTTGGAATTCCCTCATAATATGTTACCTCTAGGTATATGTACATATTTTAAGGTTAGGTGTACAAAACATGCAATGATTTCAACAAAGAAAGAATGTATTTGCATCCGTATTGATTTTGCATTGTCCCAGTAGGAAATATTGTCATCTGTGAAACTTTAAGTTGAATTCATCAGTGAATTTTCAATTACCAATTCATTAGGGGAATTTCATACACAAAATCATGTAATATGATTTCACGCATAGAGGCTCTTGCCGAATTTCGTTATCTAAATTCAATCATCTGCTTTGGTGAGAGTTCATTAAGCAAAACAAAAGAAAACAAAAAACTTTTTTTTGGAGGTGCAGTTTGGAGATCCCAAGAAAACACCAGAATGTCTGGTTTAAAAGCTTCCCTCAACAAGTCCGAAATATTCGCAGTCAAAAATGAAACAGCAATAACAACACGTTGCTATTATAATTGATAACACGTTGTTATTATTGTTATTATAGTTTCTTCGACTATTTTGCCTTAATACCGTTCCGATAGAATAAAGGATCCTGAAGTCCGCCAACAACCAAAGGGTGCTGTGAAAAATATTTTCTCATCCGGTACTGAAAGTTTAGTCGGTAAGTCCCAAAGAAGCCATAATCCTTGATGGCTATCCTAAGAAACTTGTCCATGGATCGAAATAAGGAAACACACCAAAGCTCTGATCGGGGCTACTAGGAAGAAACGAGCTAGAGTCTATACACCTCATGAACCTGCAATCAGGTGTGACGTGTGAGCTAAGCACCACCAGATGAGTACCAGTGCAAAAGGTGGAAGGAGCATTTTTCTGCGGTTTTAAATCGCGTTTTCGCCTGTAAAGTGCGTCCAACGTCCAATGATCCATCCGAAGTAACAATTTACCGAACAGGCACTGTACCCTAAAGTAAAGAAGAAACCTTTCCTGCAAAGCAATCAGGAACAACAAATCGAGTGGGCTACTGCACCCACTCATTAAGAGAGCTTGGGAAAGAAGAGCTTTCATGAAGTGTAGAAAAAGGGATTGATTGTATTCACCGTACGCAATGAGAAACTGCAGAAAGACAAAGCAAGAATCGTACTGGATCGAATAAAAGACCACCTGGCGCCGAACACGCAGGATTCAACTCTAGATATTCCTGTTATTACTGTCACAATTCACTGCCGAAAAGTTTAAAAGGTATGTTTAATTTTTTTAATATTCGTCATATTTTTTTTGTCACTGATATGAAAAAAATTGTGATAAAAATTAAAAAACTTTTAATTATATACATATATTTTGTGCCTGCACAATTTCTTATTTGGAATAAAGATTCTCACTCTAGAGCGAATATACGCTGGAGATTGTTTTTTTTTTTTTTTTTAATTAATGTTTTTTAATTTATGGGAAGATCTAAATTTGAGGTTAGGTTTGACTTTAGCTTTCAGTTACCTTCGGTTTACTCCAACGAATATTAACGAAATATAAATAATTTAAAGTTCTACAACTTTTGTAACAATACTTATTAGATACCAGTGACAAACAAAAAATTAAGGCGAATATAGAAAAATTACTTTTTTTTAAGCTTTTTTTTAATTTAATTTTTTAAGATGAAAAAAGCGTGAGTTAAAAACAAATGACACTAGATGTAGCTGTGCAAAATTTGGCTTTATGCTCGTGTACCAATGCTTTATCAAACATGACCTCAAATTCAGGCTTCAGGTCCTATAAACTTTCTATTCAGTCAATATAAGCCTCACTTGAGTTCTTGAGTTGACAAATTAAAATTTTACATAGGTACTTTATTTACTTACATGCAAAATAATACCTAAAAAGGAGACGACTTCTATTTTGATATATAATACATGCATAGCATATACGATAGCAATAAATAATACTTGTATTTATGGCTATGTATGAACATTATTATTTACTACATTCCTATAGCTTATGGTTTTGTTATGATTTTGATTTATGATGAGTTTGTCATCTATAAAAAAGGACAATAAACTGAAGGCACAAATCAATATAAGTATGTAAATTCGATAAGTTGAATCGTGGCAAATGAAATGACATGCATGATCTCGGCCACCTCTAAATAAATAGGGCCTGGTATCAGTGCTTACTTCTGTACAGATACTACTTTATGTAGGAGCCTTAAAAAAGGTGCTAAACAGGCCTATTAAAAACAAAAAACAAAACACGGACTGACAATCGATGCCGCGCGCCGATAACGCCAGGCCAGAGTACGATAATATAGACGCCACAATCATATTTTTACAATGGGGTAAGATACCCTATCCCCCGTTTAGGCGGGAAGGGCAGTTTTAAATAAATAATTAAATTGAAAAAAAAAATTGAATACAAAATAACGGTAATAGGTACCTTTAATTAAGTTTTATATATTTTTTAAAAGCCAATATAATTTTATTTTTAGATCTATGTATGCAAAATAGTTTTTTTGTATATTAAAATTTCGCAAAGTATTAAAATGACGCTGTTGGCCCAACTCTACCCAGGCTAATGTCTCGAGAAATATCTAAGCTAACCTACAATAGTCTATGTTGTTGTTGCATTTGACACGTGAATTGTTTAACTCAATGGTCTTATTTTAATAATACCATTGAGGTCTTAAAAAATCAGACCTGAATACAAGATGGCGAAAAAAAATCATCCAATTGTTTTTGAAATACTTTTTTACTAAAAAAAATGATTTTGAGTGATTATTTTTATTTATTTTTATTTTTGTTACACCATGTTTGGAATGCATTGAAGTCGTTTTGAAGTAGTATAGGATCGGACGGAGTAGAAATGACTTTAATTATTTTCATATCATCAGCGTAAATAGAGACTTTCGAATCATTGATGACATTAATAACGTCATTTATTGTTAAAACAAAAATCAAAGGGCCAAGGTGGCTCGCTTGAGGAACGCCCGATGTTGCATGGATGGGATCAGAGATTGAAAACCTGAAGATAACTCTATATTGACTATATTATATATTGGTTTTCTAGGTATGATCTGAGCCAAGAAATAAAAAAGGGAGGAAAACCGAGGGCTTTAAGTTTAAGATAAATAATTTTGTGGCTAATTTTATCAAAAGCCTCACTAAAATCGGTGGTGATAACATCCATTTCATTTCCTTTTTCTAATTCATTAAGAGTTTTAGAAACAAATTCTGTAAGGTTAGTTGTGGTGGATCTGCCTTTTAAGAAGCCATGCTGTTGTGAGCAAAAGATAGGTTTGCAGTGGAAATAGAGAGAGTCGTAGACAATGCTTTCAAAGAGCTTGGGTATTGAGGAAAGCTTGGCTATGGGCCGGTAGTTAGCAACATCGTTTTTTAATCCTTTTTTATGAGTAGGAAATATAAAGGAGTCTTTCCATAACTTAGGAAAAATGGCTTGAGAGAGTGAGAGACGAAATAGCGCTGAAAGTGGCTCACATAAAGAGTTAGCACATTTTTTTAGTAAAATGGCAGGCAAACCATCGGGATCAGGGGAGAAATCATCTTTAAGGGAACTTTACTTTTTGGCCACGATATCAACAGTTATTACGATTGAGGCGAGGGAAGTGCGTGGGGTATCTTTTACTCGTAAGTAATTAAAAAAATCATAATCAGGTTCTTGAGATATCAACATGGCCACGATATCAACAGTTATTACGATTGAGGCGAGGGAAGTGCGTGGGGTATCTTTTACTCGTAAGTAATTAAAAAAATCATAATCAGGGGCCCTATTATGTAAAACGATACTCGTTGAAACTCTATCGTTATCGATAAAATGCGATTACGTAAAACGAAAATCGTTGATGTTTAACGATAATCGTTTTTACTAACGACTGACATTTCGCAGTCGTAAAGCTTTCGTTATCTTTCATTGTTTCATTTGATATAATTTGTGTCTGCGGTGTGGCGGTAGTTTTTTCGTCCTGGAATTGTAAAAATGTAAGTACAAAGGAAAATAAATATAAATAAGTGAAATATAATCAGTGAAAATAATAAAAGTGAAACATATAATAGTGAAAATTAACATTTTATATTTAATATTTTTTTATAGGCCACCAAAACAATCTACACAAACCAAGCAACTGGATGTACTCATTGCTTTCATGGAAAGCAACCCCGGTCTTGCAAAAAATTATTTGCCAAATAGCCAAGCTAGAGCCAAGTCAAAAATACTTTGGAGCAACTTGGTACATGAATTAAATTCGAGTGGGCCGCCTGAGAAAAGCGTAGAGGGATGGAAAAATGTAAGTTAATTTCTCTTCAATACGATTACTTTTTCATTTAATTACATTTATTTAAGGTATGGAAAGATTTTAAATACAATTTGAAACGCAAGATGCGTGAAAATAAATTGCATTCAAGTGGGACAGGGGCAGGCCCCAACAAGCAAAAAATATACTCAGACAACGAGAAAGCAGTAATTTCAATCCTGGATTTAAATGAGTCTATATCAGGAAATCCATTTGGGAAGTGTTTTGGTGGGCCCTCCCTTCCGCAAAACGACCCAGAGGTGCCGTTGGAGAATATAAATGAATCCATCTACGAAGAAAATATGAACCAAATAATAATGGAAGACTTGGAAGTTAATGATTTGGAAGTAAACGATAACAACAATACTTACGCCGAAAATGAAAATGTGCCCCCTCCTCAAAAAAAAAAAAAAACAACACGACATGCAATGTTGGAGCAGCATGTTAACATGCAAGAGGATGTGCTTATCATGTTGAAAGAAAAGTTAGCCTCATTTGAAAGCACACAAAATGCTATACTGAAGGAGACTCAGCAGACAAATCGGTGGCACAAAGAAGCTGATAGATGGCGAAGGAAGACCTATGAGCTAAAAAAAGAAAAGTTTGAGGAAATGAAAAAAAACAATATTAGGAAAAACAAATCTCGCCTGGATCTACTTTCAATACAATCCAGAAAGTTAGATCTGAAAGTCCTAAAATTGAAGAAGAAACTTCCAAAAGAAGGTGCTTCTTATGGAAATTCCGAAAGCTCTTCTAGTAATTGAAAGAGTGTACCTGAACATTATGCACTTACATAATGTAGTTATGTAAAGTTTTTTTTTAAACAAAGTTCCTTACTGAAAGTACAAATCATTATTCTTATTTGTATTGTTTTTTTGTTAAATACTTTTTATTTTTATGTTTTGTTTTTTTGTTATAAATGAATGAAAGAAAGTTAATTTATTATATTATTTAAGTTGAATGAAAAGTGAATTAAAAAAAAATATAAAATTTATAAATTATCTTTTATTTGATTTCTTACAGAAATTGATATATTTGATCTTTGATTGAGACTGTTTGCATTCAGATCATGCCTATGTTCTTCATCTCCATAATCCTCAGTAATTGGTACCTCTGGAACTGGAACTTGAAATTTTGTACAAATGTTGTGCATTGCGGCACAAACATTGGTCATTTGAATCGCGTTTTCTGGCGAATAATGCAGCTGCCTTGCTCCAAGAAGGCATCTAAATCGAGATTTTAGAACACCTATTGTTCTCTCTATTAAATTTCTACATTTTGAATGTATGATGTTGAAATTTTCTTTTCGGCTTCCTTCTTCTGCGGATCTATAGGGTGTCATCATCCACGGCTCTAAAGTATATCCAGAATCACCTTTGAAAAGTAATATTTATATACATATGTAGGTACAATTAAAAAGCATAAACATTAACTTCAACATAAACGTATGTATGTAGGTACGTACCAAGTAGCCAACTTCGCCTGTCACCATTGTTCCATCTCTGAACAAGGTGGCGACGGTACTCGCTTAGGCTGAATACAAACGAGTCATGGGATGCTCCTCCAAACCGGGCGTCAATAGCACGGATCATCATTTTATAATCACAAACCTATTAAATCAAGATGGTTACGCATAGGTACGCATAGATTCTTTTAGATACTTACAATCATAGCGTTTATACTATGGTCACCCTTCCTATTGAAATAGAGATGCTCGTTATTAATTGGCCTTATTATTTTTATGTGTGTCCCGTCCACACATCCAATTATGCCTGGGAATCGGTACTTCTCGTATAAATGCTGCTTGCTTGATGACATCTCATCCTCCGTCATGAGGAATGAGATATATTCGGGGCATAAAATGTTCTCCATTACCGACAAAACCTTTGTAATGGTCACGGATAAAGTTGGTTGCGCCATACCTACAAAAAAATCTTGGCCAGTTCCTCTTTGGTATCCGCCCTCTGCCAGAAAGCGAAGTGTAGCACACAATTTTAAAATATTTGGTATATATGTTGATCTCGAACTGGAAAGATGCGGATCAATCTTTTGCAGAACGTATATAAAAGATTCTTTGTTCAAGCGGAACAGGTTTTTGAATCTTAAAATAGAGATTTTATTTTATGGAATCTTGTCAAAAGTATGTTTTAATATTTTCTTACACAGAATTAGGAACGCTCATTGGATCTGAAGAATCTCTTATATGTCTTCTTGATATCAAGGTTTCCTCCTCTTCGGACTCATTTTCACTTTCAAAAAAAAAATCGCAGTGGAAAAACATTTTTGCAAAAAAAAATAAATGTACATACACATTTGATTTTTGATATTTTTGTTTGATTTGACACAATTTTTGACAATCAAAAACAAGCGTTAAGTTAGTTGCACTTCAAAAAAAATAGTTTTTTGTGTTTTCAGTTGGCAACATCTTTCTAACGCCTTTTTCGTTTTACATAATCGCTCTTTGTCGTGACTATCGTTTACTCGAGTATCGTTTATTTGACTTTCGTTTCGTTTTACGTAATAGGGCCCCAGGTTCTTGAGGGTTATCAATGTACGATTGACTAAAAAATGAGGCAAAAAGGTTTGTGATTATTTTGGGGTCGGCAGATGCCGAGTCGAGAAATTTGAAAGCTAAGGGAAAGCCGTCGGATTTACGTTTAATGTTAATAAATGGTAGAAGCGTTTCGTTTCGGATCCGAAATCAGGCTATTTTGCATTCTATCAATGTATTCTTGGTAAAGGAGTTCGCACAGAGAAGAGAAGCGTTGTTGAGCTTGCTGGTAGAAGTCGAGACCCGACCTGGTTCTTAAATATGTTTTCCATAATTTATTTCTCACGTTCCGAAGGTTTCGCAATTCTTTATTGTACCAGGGAGGGGACGAAGAGACATGTTTACGCGGAACGTAAGGAAGGGACGGCCTGAACGAGGCAGTTAAAGATGGACGTGTAGAAAAATTGCAAGGCGATATCAATTGAGATGTTTTTGTACCAGAAAATTAAAATCAATATTGTTGATAAGATTATTAAGATAACCGAAGTCATCGTTACGGAAGTTGAAAAAAAAAAGAATGTTCGGACAACACTGAGTCATAATCGTATTGAAATGAGAATGTAAGGGAAAGAGGGGGGTGGTAGTGGTCGAGGGTAGAGAGTAGATGAGTGTTTTCGGAAACAAGGGAACAAGGGGCATCTGATGAGAAAATTAAATCGAGCTGTCTACCTAAGTTGTTAGTGACACCACTAACCTGACTTAGACCGAGGTCAGAGAATCGGTCAGTGGTACCTTACCATCGACGGCACACCTCGAAAAATCACAGCAGTTATCCATTGTCAATGATTTATTAAAAGTAAAGGAGAATTGAGTCAACATTTTTTTTTTTTAATTGTTTATTTTAAAGGGGTCAGATAATGAATGAGTGAATGGGGGTCAGATATTTTTTAATCGATTAAACAAAATTGTATAAACAAAAATGCGACTGCACTTGAAAAGACGAGCGAATGGTTAATGGTTTTATTTCTATTTATCCAAAAGGGAATCCTTAGTCATGTCTTTTTGGTATAAACATAATAACTAAATAAAAATACCCTTTACACGACCATCCGGGTATTACCCGAGTGCCCGAAACATGATTGGGCACAGTACACATATGTATAGAAGGTAATATCATTAAAGTTTTCATTTTTGTTCTCTACTGCGCATCTGGCAAAATCGTAGCCTCATTTGTTGTTGTGCCATACTTGTTGTTGTTGGATATTGTTGTTTACAATACCACTTATTCGGCCATATTGAATTTTGGTTGTTGTGTTTATGTGTTAATACTCTGTCATATCACCATGCCGGCCATCTTTATTATCCTTTTGACAGATCTCGTTTTTGACAACCATGCGCAATATAATACTACATAATATAATACTACAATGTATCTAATTCAAAAACACGAGGACTTTGTTCGAGAAAAATTAGTAGCAGCTAAGCAGTCTGAGCGCAGAATAATTTACTCTCAAGTCTCAACTCAATCATAACCTGATGATCAATAATTACTTCCAAGACAAATTCAATTTTAAAGAAATATCTCTAATATTCAAATCCAGATGTGAACTTTTAACCTTAAATGACAGTCCATACAACGGAAACTACCAGCAATTTTGTACCCTCTGCAACATTAAAGCAAAACAAAATTGCTTCATTAGCATTTCTCCAGTGTTAAAACACCAAAGACTTAATTTCTTCGGAAAAAACAGCTTTACGATGCAAGAAACAGTATAATTATTAAATGGTTTAAATTGGAAATTGTTATACAGTTTTTTAATTCAATTTATAAGTATCGCAATCTTTTAATGACTGAATTCATTTAAATTGTATTATTAAAATTAAACGTTTTATATATTCTGCCAACTAACCCGGTACCCGGGAATTTATTTAATTTATCCCAATGAACCATTATAACTCAGATGAGAAATGAAAAAATAACTATAATTAAGGTACAGGTAAAATTAAAAAAGTCCACGTGGCTACTGTTAAGAACAAACTTTCGAATAAAAAAACATTTTGTATTAGGGTGGTGCAAACAATTTTTTTTGTCGTTTTCAAAAAATATTTGATATTAGGGTGATGCACAAAAAAATTTTTGAGCAAGCTACAATTAATATTAATAATAATAAATTGTCAGAATTTTGAGAAATAGAAATTTGAAGAGCATAGTTTTTGTGTGGGGAGACAGGATTAAAAAAAAAACAGAATTATAAAACCATATTTTTTTCCTGTTCCGAAGTTTGCATACCTACATACATATGTATGTAGTTCAATTTTTGAATCAGTTAAGCTAGTGAAAAAACACTAGATTCTTCACTTTATTATTTTTATTGTACTATTTTGTACATAGAATGTCAGTTTATTAGACTTAACCATTCTTCCGTCAATTGCATTGAATTTTTTGTGAACAAAAACAACAAGATTCTTCAATTTGTTTTTTAATATTTGTCCGTGCATTCATATTCATGACTTTGCTACCGTTTTTCAAGCTGAAATGCTGGCAATAAGGGATGCTGTACGTTAATTAAACAAAACCCAAACCAGAACCGAAATACGGCTATCCTCACCGACATCTAGGCGGCGGTCAAAGCCGTTAACTCGGCCACATCATCCTCTAAATTGGTCCAGCAATGTCTTGCGAGTCTGAATGTTAACCTCGATGTCACTCGTAAAGCGAGGTATCAAGGGAAATGAACGGGCTGATGAGCTGCCCAGGCAAGGATCGGCCCTTCATAGCTCACTTGCGGAAATGGTTGACATCACTCTTGGTGCTATGAAGGGAAAAATCTTTTCTATTTATCACATAGAATCAAATTGAAGGTGGAGCAATTTAACCAACTGCATTATATTTAGGAAGATATGGCCCACCTTTAATAAAACCCGTTCAAACGATTTTCTATGCAGGCCAATGCAGGACATAGCCAGGCTTGTTGCGGTATGTACCGGACCTGGCCTATAGGAGAACATGCAGCGAAGTTGGGCATTCCTCACAACAAGTTTTGCCATAGTTGTGGTGACCGGAAAGGGAAACATTAATTCATTCCCTATGAAAATGTCCTGCTTTTGGAATGGCATTCTTTAACGAGCCATCTGAGATGAAGATCATTTGTGAAAAAAAAAGTCGAAAAAATTGAATAAATTAAGCTAAAATAGCCATAACCTTTTTAAAAATAGTCCAATCTTCAATGCTAGGGTCTTAATCGGGATAATTGGGAGACTTACGGCTACTTGGTGTAAAAAAATCAAGGGAGTGGGCCACGCCTTCAACACGAAACATATGCATGAAGCCATTTTTCAATTGATTTTTATTTTTATAAATGCAAAATATGATACAAAATTTTACAATATCAAAAAACAATGTTTCACAAATTTACTCCCCTAACCTTCTTCTACAGTAAATTCAGTAGTAGTGTACCGATAAATTCAACAGGAGAGACGCCAGAAACACTTTAATTAAAATAATACGAAGAAATGGATTTTAGTGAAAAAAATTAATAGAGATAGGTTAATAAATTAATTTCTAACTTCTAAAATCCTCACCGGATTTTCAATATTAAGGTCGCAAAATACTGTCATCAAGACAACCATATAATCTCATTAAAAAAAAATTTCATATTATGCATGCCTTCACTGAAAAAAACTTAAAAATAAATTTGCAGCAGTGTTTTTGTCCATTAAATTAATAAACTAATTAATTTAATTTAGTATAAAAAATTCAAAATATACAAAAATAAATATTTTTATAGTATTATTTATTATAATATTTAAATATTTGTAAAACATTTTAAAGCTGTAAGTTCAACAGAAGACTTGATAAAATTAATTTTTCAATTTAATATTTTTTTATACACAGCTTGGTTCAGATTATGATTAATAACTTTTGACAACACTTATGGATTTAGAGACAAAAAAACGCTTATTTTCATATTTCACATATAAAACATATGTATGTAGGTGTACATGACTTAAAAACATACTAAAATGTTCATAAGAAAAAATTGAAAAAAAAAATTATCGAATAATTTTTTTTAATTTTCAAGGTATGTACATACATACATACATACTCGTAGAGGCAAGACAATTTTTAAATTTATTAATTTTACTGCACAAAATTGGCTACACAGTTGGACCATTCATTATGAGACACTCTCTATATTTTTCAAAGTACTTGATGACGGTGATAACGGGTTAGAGATCTTACTTGGAATTACTTTTAGCTCTGTTTCTTTTAAAAAGATAAGGGAGTACTGCACATACATAATGTAGGTACACAAGTAGGTACAGGTACAAAAATAATTTGCCCTTTTCTCTTATTTTTTTCAGCAGCTCAAAATTAGCTCCAGAATTGCAGAAAGTGAACACAACTTTCTCTAATCTTGAGAAAATTTAGTATGTGTTATATACATAAAACCCTTTATAAATTGAAAAAAAGAAAATATTTGTGTATTATTACATATGCCTGGCATAAGGGAGGTAATGAAGTCTTGACCTTCTTCAATTAAAAAAAATAAATTTAAATAGAATATAAATCAGTGTTTACGTATACACTCACCGAGAAGTATTTTTCGTTTTATCTTAAAATCAAAGAATTCATACAAATCTCATTTAAATGTATGTCTACTGTTAAAACATTTACGACCAATTCATAACATTCACTTTAAATGCGTTTTTGGTTGTGCAATCGACCGACACTTGCATAAGGTAGGTATTCAAAGTTAAAACTTAGCATTTAAATGTTAGTTTATAGTGTTTTAATAAATATTTTAATACATTATTACCTGAGCTCATTTTTATATCGAAAACAAATATTTCACATCAAAGTTTGGAGAATAAAACTAATGTTTAATAATAGTTTCTATGGTGTTCAATGTATCTACTTGTTTTTTTTTTATCACAGTGCAGTGGTTTATAAGGATTTATTGATAAAACAAACAAAGTACGCAACATTTGAACATTTCCAGTACTAATTCTTTTGGATTAAAATCTTAAATTCAAAGTGTAGTTACAATACCGCATTAGATCGACTGGAAAGTTGTCATTATTTTTCTATTGTAAATAACAAACAATTCAAAATTGTGATGAAAAACACGAGTGAGTAAGAATTTGAAAAATGTAATGCCAAAGCCCTTTGTATATGAAAATTATAGTACTATCATGGCGAGTTTTTTTTAGGGTTGCAGAGGTCCTGGTGGTGGCGCTGCAAAATGTGAGGTGTAAAATTCGATTTGGGGAGTCTTTAAGCGTCGAAAATTGGTGGTAGGGGCAAGAGTAGACTATTTTTTGGATTATTGCATCCAAAAAATATCAATAAATATTATTTAAAACCTCCATAAGCTCTCCGCAAAAAAAAAAGAGTAAGGGTTGCATAGGTAAATTAGATGTCGCCCCATTCGACTTCCACCATGATAGTACTATAGTTTTCATATACAAAGAGATTGCCAATTGAAAACGACATTAGATCATGTTTAGGTATCCCTTTGTATATGAAAACTATAGTACTATCATGGCGAGTTTTTTTTAGGGTTGCAGAGGTCCTGGTGGTGGCGCTGCAAAATGTGAGGTGTAAAATTCGATTGGGGGAGTCTTTAAGCGTCGAAAATTGGTGGTAGGGGCAAGAGTAGACTATTTTTTGGATTATTGCATCCAAAAAATAATAATAAATATCATTTAAAACCTCCATAAGCTCTCCGCAAAAAAAAAAGAGTAAGGGTTGCATAGGTAAATTAGATGTCGCCCCATTCGACTTCCACCATGATAGTACTATAGTTTTCATATACAAAGGGTATCCGCTTAAATAATTATTAAGGGTATTCATGCAACGGTGGAAAACTCGGATAAACCTCGGAAACCAGACAATTTTATCTCCGCAGAAACGAGCTGTCAAAATTTGTGTGGGAAAAATATTCTGCAAACCAGATAAATTTATCACACAGATTTGTTGCAGAAAGCGAAGAAATAAACCTCATAAAGCTTTGACGTCTAGTTGTGACATGTCGGTAACGGTGAAAACAAAATAAAACAGAAATTTAAAACGATCGACAAATGCCGAAGTTGAGAAAAATCTACTTGAAATTATACTTAGTTTATTCCATAGATAAAGTTTATTCATGTTATTTTCCTTTTAATTTAGAATACAACTCCATAAAACACCAATGGATGAACTAGCAATCGCACCGCTGGACAGACAGTTAAAGATAACCCCGAAGGTTTTGAGGTATTTTTGGACTAATTGCTTTTTTTTAAGCTCAGCTATTTATAAAAACTTCATCTTCTAGAAGCCAACAGCCCAGAGGTTTTAACACAAGATAGCGGCATCGTCTTCGCTACTGGCCAGCATCAACTGGATTTGCATAAAAAGCAAGATGAGATATTTGAAATCTACCTACCTGACAGCGGTAGAATGGAAGGGTAATACTGGCGCTATCCTCCTTGAAACTGGCGAAAATAAAAGTGTGCCAGATTATGTTAACAAAATCTGTCCATTTTTCAATGAGCTGGAGCAGATTTTTGGAGTTCGAAAAAATATAGTCCGCAATGTGGTCTACCAGACAAGCTGCTCCACAGAAGATCTGATCGTGGAGATCACAGAGGAGGACCCCGATTACTATGCACGCGAACATACCGACAGTTTCCAGGAGGACAAGCAGCCGATGTCACTAGTAAGGAAAGCCAAAGGTAAGTCCAATTGTTTAATTTTTTTTTCCATCGTCAAAATGAAGAAAGTAGTTTTCAAATAGCTGTGCGATAAGAGTGTGTGTGTATAATATATGAAGCAATTTCTTATAATTTTAAGAAATTGCTACACATACTGCCGTGCCATTTCAAAACTACTTGCTTCATCTGGGTGATTGAAACGGTTTTGTCCCCTAACTTATTCTACAAACAATTTTCAATTCGACCAACTATTTTAGAAAAATTCCATCTAAAAGCATTGGCTCATCTGTTCGAAAATTTAAAAATGTCCAAATTACTTTTAGATAAAATCTTTTTCCAATAGCATCGGACAATTATTGTCCCTTTAGGAAAAAAAAATTAGAGCTGGAAGTGAGGAAGTTCGAAGAAGAAATCCAATTAAACGGGATCAGCACACGCAGAATTTCGAACTTCGGAAGCTCGAAATTGAATCGCGTGAAAGGATGCAACGGTATGAACTGGAGCTCAAATACGGCATTCATGATAAAAGAGATAATTTTCCGCTTTGCAGAAAGATACAATTTTCCGCTAGACGTTTATCTACTTTGCAGAATATGAATATATATTTTTAGAGATGCGCAAGGGTTTCCAAAAGCCAAAAGAACGCTTTTGTCGACTTCATGTCAGAAAATTAATTTTATCGACTTGGAAGCTAGTTTGTCCTGAAGAATTCCGGCACAGGTACGGACAGGGATGGAGATAAAGTTCGTCCCGACTAAGTTGGTACAGCTCCAGAAATCTGTCTTCTGGCATTTCGAAAGTAAGTTACTTAAGTAAGTAAGTACTAAGTAAGTAATTTCTTTATGGGGTTGGTGTTACCTTTGTATATGAAAACTAGTTTTCAAATACATACAAAGGTGTTACCGCTTAGCCTCTGGCGATGTAAACGCATCCTGTAGCGCCGTTGTTCGATTTCAATTTCAAATAATAAATGTATTCCAAACATTTATTTACAAGTATTATTTACTTAAGTTTTACTTTTTTTTAAATATTCTCAACTACTTTATTCGTTTTTTTTTCATCACAGAAGATTGACAGTTCGACTTATCACCTTCCACTGGATATTCGAGAATAGTTCGGGAATTGAGTTTATACCGTTCAGTTATAGAAACCCGATTTCTTTCAGTGGCGATAACTGAGGAATGAGCTGTTTCATTTTTTAATGGGGTTTTCCATGGGTAAAATAAATCAATTTATTTTTGATCCAGATCAGTCAAAGATCAGATTTCCCCTTAGAGCATATATAACATGGAGTGCTTGTTCAATTTCAAACGTGAAGCCTTTATAGGGGGAGCTAGTTTCACTAATTTCGGGAAGCAAAAGCGCGGACCTGGAATAAGAGTGCGTTATCCCCACTGATAAGTGGTTATCCCTCTCCAGAATTTAATTAAATTTAATTTATTTTTTTTTTAATTTCCATCCCTCTTCAAAAAAAATAAAAAAAAAAAACTATGATTGAAGTTTGACAGGTCCGCGCTGGTGCTTCCCGAAACTGTAAGAAAGTAGAAGCAGATACTAGCGCCCCCTATCTGTGCTTCTTTTAGAAATAGAATTTTCATCACATCAAAAAAAACCTTCACCGCTTGATTTTTTTCAAAAGAAGAAGATGAGGTTGATGAATCTACCAATTCATTTAAAATTGCTTCCATTTTTTGTAAAATTTATTTGTTAAATAGGTGAAAACTCAAACAAAACCAAAACAAATTACAAATAAAAAGAAAAACTTGTATCTGTCAAGCTAACAGCTGAAAGTTGTATAAGTATAAGTGACAAGAGGGGTAAATCTGCCGAAAAATCCAGATCTGCAGATTTGATTTAAAATCAAAAATAAATCAATTTATTTTGCCCCCTGGAATGCAAAAACAGGGGAAATCCTTAAAGTATAATAAATAATATGGAGTGCTTGTTCCTATATCAAATACATTGTAACGCCAGAAGCACAGATAGGGGGCGCTTGTATCTTCTTTCTTACAGTTTCGGGAAGCACCAGCGCGAACCTGTCAAACTTCTTTTTTGTATTTTTTTGAAGAGGGATTGAAATTAAAAAATATTTAATTAAATTCTGGAGGGGGATAACCACTAATCAGTGGGGATAACGCACTCTTATTCGAGGTCCGCGCTTTTGCTTCCCGAAATTAGTGAAACTAGCGCCCCCTATAAAAGCTTCACGTTTGAAAATGAACAAGCACTCCCTGTTATACACAGTACACAAAAAGAAGGTAATATCTTGCGCATGTTTTCGCAAACGAGACCTGTCATGAAGATGGCCGGCATGGTGTTTGAACACGTAAACACAACAACAAAATGCCAATATGGCCGAATCGGTGTTTTTGTAAACGACAATATCCAACAACAACAATCATGGCAAAATAACAACAGAGGCTATGATTTTGCCAGATGCGCAGTAGAGAACAAAAATGAAACTCTAATGATATTACCTTCTTTATGTGTACTGTGCATGTTATATATGCTCTAAGCATTCCCTCGAGCTAGGGCAATGACATCGTTGATGTAAGCATTGCCTTGCAAACTTAACGATCTTACTTTGATGGCAATGCCAACACAAATGACAGCAGCAAAAATTCTTTCGTTATTACTTACCACCCTGTTGGCTGCATTTCAAAATTGAAATTTCAAAAGTGTGGAAAAACGATCGAACGAACGAAAGAACGGCATTTGGCTGGCGAAGCCAATTAAACTTTTTAAACATAAAATAAACTTACAATTAATAAAAAAATAAACACCAAACCTCTGACCACCTTCTTTTGAAAATCAAAGATATCGTAGGAATTTCATTTAGATAAAATCGTGATCGTTTTTCTGAGTGTTTTTTATGTTTAGATTTTGTTTTATTCCAGAAAAAAGAACATGTTTTCTAGAGTGTTTTATTAGATTTGTTTTTGTGGTAAAAGTTTAAAAGGACGACAAACCAGCCAGAGTATAAAGGCATCAGGTAAAAATTAATACAATAACTGAACTAGTACTTATATCTTTTTATTGTAATTTATAAATAAAATGCTGCATAAATAGAAATAAAACACATCTCGTGCTGTGCATCATAATTCATAATCATAACAGTTTCTTTTAATAAGCCGTTCAGTTTGCAAATTATTATAAAAGAAAAGTTTTTCCCTACCTGAGCTGTGAGATATCGCGGAACTAAATAACATTGAATAAAATCTTCCAACTAGTGCGAAGAAAAGCATGCAATTTGGACATTGGCCATAGATTCGGTGGTCACGAATTTATTACCAGCTGCTCCTCCAGTTTTTTGTTCAAAATCAAATTGACAATAGATTAGGTACTCCTTATGTATAATAATATACATAATTGTTCACAAATACATACAAAATTAAAGGGGAAAAAACAAAACTGTTAAATCAAACCCGCAAGGAACCTATCGTCTCACAAAAATGTAAAAAAAAATTACCTGCCTGTTTTCTCACCACTGTGATCTTCGATACGAGACGTTTACCTTTTACGAAGATTGGAAAGGGTCCAAGTCCAAGGGACGAAGAAGAAGGATCCCTTGGTTGGGTTTTGTTGAGGTTGAAAGTCTAAGTTCACCACAGATGTAGGTAGAAAAAAGGAGAAGAGGACGACAAAAATCGAAGATAGTGTTCACTCCCTTTCTTTTTGTCTTTTTGCCGGGAATGTGATTTTCGAAAATGTACCTAGGTAGGTATATTATTTTTTTTTCAGGAAGATCAAATAATGAAGCAACAAGGAACAGATACAGATTTTTGATTTTCCGAATCATCTGTCGATCTGATTTTTGGCGGTGTGGTCGTGGTTATCTCTCCACCATCACTTGGCAGCAGAAGCATTTTTGCTTCCGTTTTTATTATTATTTTTTTTTTGTTTTATCGTTAAAATTGTTTTATTTTGTTGTTTTTCATATTTTGTTATACCTAAGTTAAATCTGTTTTTATTTCTAATTTCGCTTTAATTGTTTGATTAATTTTTGTGGTCTGAGCGATTTGGTGGTAAGTCTATAAAGCAAGAAGTGAGTTCCATTTTTTCATCTTTGTCTTGTCGCCATTATGTTTGTTGTTTATTTTCCATAAAACATCTTTAAAGTTATGAAATAAAAGAAAATAAAGTTCCATTGAGAAAGGAAAAAAAATCGAACATTGTTAAAATTAATGTTAGCAAAACATAAAATGCCCAATTGTGGCGGGAGGTTTTTGTGATTTTGAGATTTTCTTGTTTTTTTTTTCTAAATGTGCTCAGGTCACATTCGCTCTCAAGAAGATCATCAACGATCTCTTCGCTTGATCAATAATAACAATGTTACATACTTACTCCCAGCGGTACATTTTAATTGTGGTTTTCCACGAAAATTCCTGTTGAAATGGATGCAATGTCATTTAATCAAGAACGATAGCAGGCATGTTTCAATAAGATTGTTAATTTTTCTCTTCAAGAAATTCACACTACTTTCTATTGCTCCAAAAAAAAAGTTAAAAAAAGATGTACTTACTAAGTATTTAGTAAACATGTTTTTTTTTTCATTTAGCTTATGAATTGCAGCGTAATAGCAAAATTTTACGAATCCCGACATGAACTGCGATAGTTTTATTTTCGGTTAAGATAAAGTTCGTAGTTTGTGATAAGACTGAATCTAAAAGTACGTTTTTTATGTCATATTATTCAGTTGTTAAATCCATAATTAACTAGCCTTATTTAGAAAATGTTCGAATTTATTGAAGGGATCGATGTAATTTTTTTTTTGAAATCTGTCAACTTTAATACGTGCCACACAGCACTTAAAATTTGGCATGAAAAATATGGATATTTTAGTGCATTTTACTCGAAATAAAAAACGTTTAAATTGGATGTAAAATCTTCAAATTTGGTATCAGATGATATAAGGAGTGTAAAGCGCATTCAAGTCAGACGAAGACTGACCAACTACCGACAAATAAATTAAAAAATTGGATTTAAAACAGAAGTTATCCTAATTTTGTTTTTAGTAGATATTAATTCATTGGCATGTTAATGTAAAAAATTTAATTTCCATTGAAAAAATAATACAAATTTAAGAAAACAAATTATCGTCGCGTACGATTGCAATTAGTTACGATCAATATGTTTTCTCAAATACCAGATTATTTAAAAAAAATGTATTGTTTATTATTGTTTTAAATTACGCTTGTCGCTCTCATTTGAACAGTACTTAACATCTAACAAATGTATACACCAAAATTGCTTCGTAATTAAAGCATAATGTTTTTCCGACCCTTGTGGTGGCGCTGCAAATTTTACGTTAAGAATTTGATTTTGGAGTCTTTAAGCATCGGAAATTGGGAGTTGGAGCAAGAGAAGACCATTATTTCGATTGACATAACCAAAAAATATCAATAAATATTGATTAAAGCCTCCACAAGCTATCCGCAAAAATATTTAAGAAGGGGTTGCCCCCACTTTTTAGATGTCGCCACATTCCATGATAGTACTATGATTTTCATATACAAAGGCAATATGTATGTTCATTTAAAAAAAAAAATTGTACCAAAACATATATTCAAAACCCGACAAAATCCCACAGCGAGAAGAGGCTTAAAATTTACATTAATGGAATATGAATTGACTAAAAAAAACAAAATTGACAATAATGTATATATGTACAGTACTGTGCAAAACATTTGCATCTCGAACAGCAGATCTTTCCACCTCATAAAAAAGTGCCTAAGATAGCAAACAGCAAACTTCTTTTAACAAATTTGAAAACTTTGCCCCCAACACTACATGACTGTAGAAGATTAAACTTGATGCGCAGAATTCCTTAGAATCTCTTAGAATTATTTTATCACGTTGGATAATTGAGATATTCAACTAATCCTAAAAGTACTTCAAAAATCATGTTCATGTCATAATTGAAAAACCTGACTTTTAATACACAAAAGCTAAAAAAAAAAAATTATATAAAAATGTCCTTGCATGGTTACATGATCTCAAATTTACCAGAAAAAGGTTTTTTTAAGGGCTTTTCAATTTCAATTCAACGGGAATATTTCAAAAATCTCACGAGGGGGAATTTTTCTGAGCTTAGATTCAGATACAGCAAACCAAAAACATCTGTAAAAGTATATTTTGGTTTTTGTAACAATATAAAATTAAATTTTGTTGACCACTGTAATTTGTGTAAAATATTATCTAGACTCATTCCAAAATGCATAAAAAACTATAAAGTAATACTTTGATTGCAATCAAAAGACTCCTAGATTGCAATCTTTTGAACATAATTAAAAAATACTTCAAAGGTAGCGCAATACTTCAAAAACAGCATAAAATGATTGCAATCGTTTTGCTGCTTTAAACATATTGGGACATCAAGTCTGATTGCGAATGCGTTTTTGAAGTAAAAGCATTTAACTAAGTAAAAGTACAATGTGTCCGGTGGTATTTATGTTTTTAAAATTGAATAAAAAAAATTATATTTTGAAAATTATCTTGAAAATTTCATCCTTCAAATGGTGTTCAATTAGTCAACACGTTGTTGGAAGAGACCCATTGTTTTTCATGTCATAGAGCAAGCTTAAACGAATATCGTGAAGTATATATTAAAAAAAAGTGATTTGGTTATGAACTGGTAGAGCGATACACGAAAGTAGGGAGGAATCGCTGATAGGGGGCCAATTTCGATGTTCATACTTCAGAGTTTTTATAATCAGACAATAAGGTATTGAAAGGATCCTAATGAATGATTATTTATATTATGGTTTCCAATGTACTTATCAATGTTTGAGATAAGTGGACGAGCTTATAGTAAAATATTAAACCAAACATTGCATAGCTTCCAATTTAAGAGACAAAGATTAGTCTCTTTGTTTTATTAATCTCCCTCAAAATAAAAAAATAAATAAATTAAATAGTTTTTAAAGTGAGTTTGATTTTATTTTCAGATTTGTTTTTAAATAAAACTGCATTTTTGTGAAGGGTAAACGTTTATGAAATATATTTTTGTTAATCTCAAATTTGACCGATAAATTAATATGGCTACAAAATCAACAAAAAATCTTACAAATAAATCAACTCTCATGCCTCTGGCCAGAAAAGGAATAACAAAAAGGTAAATTGGCGTATGAAAATATTAAAAAATGAAAACATATTCAGAATATATTTTTTTTTCATATTTAAGGACACATAACATTCAAGACCAAAATGTAGAGCCTATTATTACGAGAGGTAAACGAAAAGCCGAAAACAGTCCATTAAAAAACGACAAGATCAAAAGATCAGCATTAGGAAATTTAACCAACAACGTTAATTCTCTGCATTTGGATAATGATGTAAAAAAAGTCTTAGCCAAAGTGCAAAATGAAGCCCAAAAAAAGGCCACAGCAGCCATTAAGGTTATTTAAATAATTTCATCAAAATTAACTTTCAATCGAATGTCCTTATTAATATATTTTCAATATTCCGTTAATCAGAAAGAAAATGGTGCTGCGGCGATAGTGTTGCGGCCAACAAAAGTAAACACTCGTGCAAACACTCGAAATGCGATTGCACAAATAGTTGAGGAACAAAAAGAGTTGGCCACCGCTCAAACACAAGCTGCTACAATAGTTAAGAAAAAAGATGATCTTGAAGTCATTAAACCACCCACCAGACGCATCTCCAATGAGTTCAATAAGACTGAAGAAAGCCTGTACATGTCTGCGCTGGAAGACATTTCAGGTTCAGATTCAGTGCGGTCCTCTGGAAACTTTGAATCTAAACGACGTTCGTTGTCGCAAGGCCTGCAAAAGAAGGAAATCAAGGAAGAAATGCCAATGGAATTAGAGATTGAAAATAGGATATCCACTCCTTCGCCATTGAAGAATCCTCCAGCTGAAATTCCTAATGGTGTTGTAGATTTCGACAAAGCCAATTGGAACGACCCGTTCCAAGTGTCTCACTATGCCATGGACATTTTTAACTACCTAAAAACGAGAGAGGTAAAAGAATCAATTTTCCAGTTTAACAACAATTTAAATGCACATTTAATTCCAGGTTGAGTTTGTAATCGTTGATTATATGCCAAAGCAGACCCATTTATCCAAATGGATGCGATCCTTGCTCGTCGATTGGATGGTAGAAGTACAAGAGACATTTGAGCTTAACCATGAAACATTATACTTGGCTGTTAAGTTGGTCGATATTTTCTTGGGAAAAGTCATAATACACAAAGACAAATTGCAACTACTTGGAGCTGCAGCCTTATTTATTGCATCTAAATATGATGTATGTTTCAAAAAGGAGCCAGCTTTGAATAGTATATAAATGTTTTTTTTTTATACGCAGGAACGAACGCCGCCATTGATAGAAGATTTCTTGTACATATGTGACGGAGCATACAATCACGACGAATTGATTAAAATGGAAATGACTACACTGAAGACTATTAACTATGATTTGGGAATACCATTATCATATAGATTTCTAAGAAGATACGCTAGAGTAAGTTTGAAGTGTTAATATTATTTTTCTCAATGGAAATATATTTTTATTTATTTTTTTAAGTGCGCCAAAGTTCCAATGCCAACTTTAACCTTGGCTAGATATATTTTAGAGTTCTCACTTATGGACTATGCAACAATAAGCTTTAGCGATTCCAAAATGGCTTGCGCTGCGTTAATGATTGCATTACGAATGAATGGAGAAGTAAATGCATGGACAAAAACTTTGGTTTATTATACCGGTAAGTTAAATTAGTTGTTCATGCACGATGAATCCACCTTTGATTGGGTTTAAAAAAGCTCTTAAGGAGAAATTTATGAAAACGAGTCTTTTTTTTAAATTCCAACTGAAAAAATTTGAACTTGCAACGTAAGTTACTCGTAAACATTTAGTGAAAACATGAATTGTTTTTGTGCAGTTATTAAATTGAATTCTAATAGATCACAGAATCTTCCAGTTAAATTCATACAAATGAAAGAAATCGGATATTGATGTCCAAGTTTTTATTCAGAATCATTAACATTTTTTATAAACTATATTGTTGCCATTAAAACAAAACTGGAAGTGTTTTAACTTTAAAGTGTAAATTTAAATTTCCCATGTATGTATATATAAAAAGATAATTTTCAAACAGCTTGATTGATGTTTGCAATCCATGTCTCTTCCGCGCGCCACGCTGTACAACCAACCTTGTATTACATTCGCATGCATGTATGTATAAGTAGGTATACGCAACCAAATTCAACACTTTCCTTGTTTTTTTTTCAAAATTAAAAAAAAATTGCTAATGTTTTCTTTGTATCAATAACTTCCATACTATGCAGTCGATTAACCAAGATTAATACATTAATTCAGATATATTTAATCCAATTTCATATTATTCATTTATTCCAAACGTCTAATTTTTGGATGTTATTTCCAATTAATATCTTTTTAATCCACGACTGAATAATATGGCTGTAATTAAACATATTTTTAAAAACCTGTAGGTCTATCCCACAAAAAATGGCAGATCACTTTTAATGGCGAATTTATATTTTTCTTTTACTAAAGCTTTTCTGGGATCAAGAATTAATTTACTGTTAAAATATTAATAGAAGTAAATAGTACCGAAAATAAAGAAAACATAAAATTGTTTGATAATACCACTTTTTTAATTAGGTACTGTTAGATAGTTTTTAAACCAATAATTATGGCTCCGAGGATTTAAAAAAAACTCTTAATTTATATAGATGTTAAAAAAAACGTTTAAAAAAACTGTTGAGTTTTGAAAATAAAAAAAAAATATTTTGAAAATTAAAATATTTCAACTGTTAGTACGGCCTATTATAAAACAATTGTAGACATTATTAAATGTACCTCACATACAAATGTTCAAACACTGTTCTCGAAAATTTTGTATTAGTGAAGCATATTATTAATCATTACAAAATAAATTAGGGGGGTTCACATTCTCAAATATGCTTGACAAGCTTGATGTATGCTTGATCAAACGAAACATTGAGCGTTCACATTTGCCAAACATGCTGTTAAGCACCATTTCTCTTTAGAATTTTAACCATGGCAGACGTGTTGGTTGCAGCTCTCGTAGTCGATGAAATTTTGGAAATTTTTTTAATTCCCTCCGAAAACATGTTCGAATAGTATTTTTTTTTAGGGAATCTATAGTTGCATTTGGTTCTATTTCCTTCAGTTTCTCCAAGAGAATTGTGTAGGCTTTTTTATTTTGTTTTTATAGTCTTCTCTCGTTATTTGCCATATTTCTGGAAAACTGCTATAAATTTCAAAAAAAATCTCTCCAAAAATCGCAATTTCCACTTACATCTTAATTTGTTTTCTTTCTTTTTTTGTTGTGCACAGGTTGAATTTTTTTTTTAATGAAATTTCCTCCCGGCTTGACAATCAAGCGTTCATATTCTCAAATATGCTTGTCAAGCAAGCAAAATATCAAAATATTTTGATATCCATCCAGCATGCTTAACAAATCGTTTGATGGAGCGTTTACATTCTCAAATTCACGTCAAACAAGCCGTGCTTGTCAAGCATATTTGAGAATGTGAACCCCCCTATTAAGACATTATTAACGGCACATCCAAGTTTTAAAGAAACTTCTTAAAAATTTCAAATTTCAAATTTTTGTGTTTACTGATTAGTTTATTGATTTAGTTTTTAACTTTATTTTAATGCTTTAATTTAGCATACTTAATTTTTTCACAAAAAGTTTAATGAGGTTTTTCATTGGTAAATAAAGATTTCTTAATAAAAATTGATTTTTTTCATGGCGAATGGAACACAGTTAGTAATTGATTTTTTTTTGTCACTGTGTTGGTGTTATTTCTTGTCGGCGAAAATACGTCGGTGTAGCTGTCAAATTTGCATTCAAATTTCTTTTCATTTAAAAAGTGTTTAACAACAATTTAAAGCAGAATAAAAAAGAAATAAAAATAAATGAACAAATAAGTAGACTTTTCAGTAATTAGACAGAGTAATTATTTATTACATCCTTGACGAAATCTTTTAGTGTTTTTTTTTCCTTGTGAAATGGAAACCTTATTTTTTCAAAAATTGGAATAAACAAATCACAAACCACTTCAATAAAACTGACAGATACAAATTGTTTTAGTGTTAGTGCACAGAAGGGTAAATCTCTTGAAAAATTTACATCTGCAAAATTGATTATAATCAAAAAAATAATCAATTATTTCTGCCCCATGAAACGCTATAGTTGTCAAAATCAGCTTTTTGACAGATTGAAATCAAAAAAATAACTGATTATTTTTACCAATGGAAACCCCATAAAAAATTATACATAAAACATTTTTTTTTAATAATAAAGAAGAGCTTCAGCTTATTATAAATGTAAACACTGCCAGCGGGGAGTCTCTTTAATGGAACTAAGGGGCAATAATATTGTTTTGTTTAAAAATAATTGAAAAAAAATGTATAGCATTATTCCAAACAATTTTTAGAAGAACAATGGAATGGAAATTTTACTGCAGTTCTTAGGCAGTAGGACGGTAGACTTCAACAAATTATCTTCTAAATTAATTTATTTTCCGTAAAATGTATGTCCGTGACATGAATCAAAGGTTCACATTTTTATTTTAAGTCAAACTATTTTTTTTACGCATAGGAGCAAGCAAGGGAGACTTCGTCGTGCAATTAATTTTTTTTAAGGAACCGCGACATTGGACTCGTACTCTTGTTTCTTAGAATCCGCAAATTTTCTTTGAAAAAATCAAATTAAAAATATTTTATTTTTTTTTATAATGTTTTGTGTTGTAATGAATATAACTTTCGATTTAAGTCTAGCTGTAGTACGTTTTAACAAGCAAATAACATACCACTGTTAAATATTTCAAAAAAAAAAAAAATTTGAAGGGGTGGGAAATGTTTTTCATGTTTTCTTGATACATCAGAAGGATGTCTTCGTTGTTTTTTTTTTAACTCAAAATTGCTTTTGTTGTTTTGCAACTAAAATAATGAATTCAATACTTTTTGACATTTTTTAATGACGTCCCTGTTATTTTTATGCAATTAAGTCTAACCTTTATTTACATTCGAGCAAGTACGAGCGATGCAGTCATGCACCCACTCTAAAAATTTTCAACTATTTGCTAACATTTTTTTTGAAAGCTATCCCGGGCCTATAGTATTACTATTACATTAAATTAATTATTATCAATAACAAATAGTATACTATTACTCTTTTTAGGTAACACACTAGAAGACTTTCAGCACATTATACCAGTTTTAAACGCTGGTCTACACAGGAAACCAAAAGGAACAATAAAAACAATAAGAAGTAAATACTCGCATAAGATATTCCACGAAGTGGCTAAAACTCCACTTTTGAGTACGGAAAAAATCTTGGAAAATCCTGATACGAGCATGGAGCTAGAAGACAAAGAAAATTAGTTGTTTACAAAATGTGAAGCACAAAAGACGTTGCAAAAATATTTGCCATTCCAAAAAAATAACGATTAACTTATTTGCGATTGATACATATATTTTCTGAACTGTTTATTTTTCTTTTTTTTTGTTTTTATCTCCTGTTGTCTATTTTTTTTTTAATTTATAATTCGTCGCAAATATACATAACAAAACATAAAATATTAATCATTTAACGACACACTTCATTGTAAAATGTACATGAAGAAAAATTTTAATATTAAAAAAAAAAAGTTTTACTGCCCTTTTGAGGTTTAAAACTGCCTGCATACAAACATGGTCATTAAACTTAATACGTTGTCAAAGAATTATTATAGTTTTTAGAATAATTAATATATAAATTATAACACAAAACAATTTAAATTAAACAAAACGAAGTTAAAAGTTTCGCCTTGTGCAAACAAAAATACTTCTTTTACACAAGACTTATGCTCATTTCGTTTTAATTATATTATAACAATAAACTCACATTACACTACAAATATAAATAGCATCAAAACAGTTGGCTTTCCTAGATCTCAATAGACTTAATATGAATTTTTGATTGATTTATGAACACTTTTTGTGCATATTCTTTTTCTTACAGACTTTTTTTTAACACATCAACATCCCGGCTAAACTAGTATTTGGTATTTTTTTTATTTTACAATACAAAAATTATTTTGAATGCCATAAAGTTATTTTTCTTTTATAAATTGATTTATTATACATATATAAATTTAAAATTATTGTACAAATAGGTTAAAAAAAATTAAGAATGTGCTATAAATAAGAAATTTAAGTTAGCGAATTCACAAATATTGTAAGCAATAGCATAAAAAGAACGGTTAGGACTATTATAAGTCTGTGTAGCGCAGATGATTAAATTAAAATTACAATAAACTACGAATGTATTCCCGCCAAATTTAAACATAGTGACAGAAAAAAAAACAAACAATTACATTAAAACAAAAAACAGGTTTTTATGTAGCGAATTAAAAGTTTCAATTATTATATTTAACAATAATTATGACGACAGTTTAAAAACAAATTTGAAGTGTGCTAAGTGCCACTTGTTACAATTTTGCATCAATTAATAAAAAATATCGTTTTGAAATAAATATTTTTTGTTGTATTTTTTTAATTATAAAAAAACTCGTGGAATATTAGATTGTACAAACAAAGTTCACAGGTAAATAGTGTCAAAATAATTTTCATTTACACTTACTAGAGGTAATAAATGAGTGTGAAGGTTATAAGTTTTTTTTTTTAAATGCGCGCTTTTTAATATTTTCGAAACTTTTCTTTTATTTCGCAATTTTGTGATACAGAATTTCATGCTGTAAGAATTGAAAAAGAAATATAAAATTTTAACATTATTTACAATCTTCTACAAATATTTGGTTGAAAATTAAGGTACTAAGCATGATAAACAAAAACCAAGGTATGCTTATTTTATGTCGCCAGGTTCGTGACGTAGCAATCATTTCCGAATTTGAATTTGACATGAAATTTCCTATTGGATATAATGATTTAAATAATGTAGATGGTTGTATTTGGTGGTTTGAAATGTTATTATTCCCAGGACAAAACAAATCAAATTTCATTATTTTTCAGAGGCCACAAAATTTTATAAAAGAGGAAAACAATTTATAAAAAAAACTGCCAGATTTGCTCAAGCTATTTTATTATTTACATGTACACATTTACAGTTGAAATGTACCATCAATAAATTTGCCAAATAGTGTAAATAACTTCTAGACAGAAAAGGTAGTAATGTAGAAAGGATGAATTGTATGCCATTTAAATTAAAGAAAATGCATATTCTATCACAGAATTCATTATAAAGAAATGAAAGGTGGCCAACGACCGTTTGCAACCCATACAAACTTCCCGAAGTCTGCGTGGGCGGATGAAACATTAGAAAGGCCCTACAGTACATTCCTTGAAAACATAAGATGCCATATGAATTGGGTAAATTTATTAAGTCATAATTCATAAAATCAACAATTCAAATTTTCAGTGATAATAATTTTCAAAAAACTGTAATTTGAGTCATCAAATATCATTTTAAAACAGCAGAACTTGTGCCTTAAGAAAATTTTCAATGATTATTTGTTAAATTTAAACTTGTACATACATATGTATTTAAACAAAATACATTTAAATGATTTTTACTGCAAAAAATAAAAATAACTTTAGAATGAAATTAAATTCAATTTAAAAGTATCAAAACTTTTATAAACAAAATTGTAGATATTTAAATGCTGAGAATTGTTGTGTCCATTTTTTCAGCGCAAAAGGTCGAGGAATTCGAAAACTTTTTAATTTTTTTCTAATTTAAGGGTTTCCCAAACAGAAGAGAAACAGTTGTTTGGTAGAGCCTTTAAGGAATAAAAAACTTGGGGCCAATTTTTTGATTTTATATACAGCTGCGGTAAAAAAAATAGCACCACTACGAGAACCCAATTTCATTTAAAAATAAAGTTTATGTCAATATTTTGAGGGAAATTTTTGATATGCAAAAAGACTAAATTTAATCAAAAGAACACATTTAAAAAAGAATTGCAACTTTTATTCATCAGTTTTAAAAAAAAACTTAAATTTTCTCCAAAAACTCTTATTAATAGGCGGTAAAAAAAATAGCACTAAAACTAAAACATCGTAAGAATACAATTTGTTTTTATCATTTTATTTTTAAGAAGTACCTAACCCACCAAAATCAGTACTTTGCTGCATAGCCTTTGTTGGCTCTTACAGTTTTACAAGGTCTGTTCATCGAATTTACCAAATGTTGGCACCTTTCAATCGAAATATTCTCCCAGGCGACTTTCACGGCAGACCAGAGTGCTTGGTTACTTAACGGCCTAGCGTCAGAGACTCCTATCTTAACATCTGCCCAAAGATTTTCGATGGGATTTAGGTCAGGCGATTGCGCTGGCCACTCCATCACATTAACTTCATGATCTGCTAACCATTTTTTTGCCTTCTTACTGGTGTGCTTGGAGTCACTGTCCTGTTGGAAGACCATAAAAGTTGCATCTCTTCCTCTGCATAAGGGAGTATAATGTTTTCGACTATATTAAATAAACGTGCTGATCCATGATGGGTTTGATCCAATATATGGGCCCAACTCCATAGTAGGAAAAACAAGCCCACACCATTATGCTCGAACCTCCGTGCTTAACTACTTATTTCGTGAAAAAAACCGTTACCTTTTTAGTGCCAGAGATACACAATACAGAGAGATGACAGTTCAAGCAATAACAATTAACAGTATAGTTGCTTAAAATATTTTTCTATTCACTCAATTGCAGAAGTAAAAATGAAACTTGTACCAATAGTGCTATTATTTTTACCGGCACTGTATATGTAAATTAATCTAAAAAAATAGAAATATTCGCCCTGACGTTCAGTTATCATTAATTTAAATTAGATTCGATTTTGACTAAAGAATAAAATATGCCTTTTAAGACGGATTTTTAGATCTTATAGTGTTTTTTTTAGCATTTCTGTTTATTCATTCTCAATTAGCACTGACAGTCAAGTTTTGTTTTAATTAAATATTGTTTTCAGTCTGTGCAAAAATAAGTTATTTTATGGCTTTTAAATTTTATATTGCAATATGGACAAGAACCAAGAATCCCTGCAAGTAGTGTCTGAAATGATATAATCTGGAATTTCAATGCAAAACAAAACAAATGCAACTAAACTGGAAAACGTAATTTCAACATTTGCTTAAATTCAAATTGACACACAAAATTACATTTTGGGACAGGTATTTTTATTTATACATTTTGGAACAGTTTTACGTTTGTGTTGACATTAAAAAAAAAGAAGACTACCACAAATCTATTTGAAAATTATATAAAGGCTATGCGACGAAAAAACAAAACCAATAATAGAAACGTGTATTTGTTGTTTCATCGCCGTCGAAAGATGACCAATTCATAATTTATAAAGACGTACTTTTTTCATTCAATGTGATTCAATTCGTTGCTGAGTTTGAAAATGCTTATCACTTGTCCAAACTATCTAAAGCAAATAATATTGATTGCAATTTAAAGGTACTAGTGGTCATTGCATTAAAATTACATTCTCCAAACAAAACTATAAAGACAAACACCTTTATTTACAACAACAAGTGTACACATATGTATATTTATATTTCCGTTAAAAATTTATAGAAAAACATTTACCAATCCAAGAATATGTATATAAATCAAAATATAGACATTTTTCTTCTAATAATTTGTTTTAAAGTATAATAAAAAAAATTACAAAACCGTTTTTTTTTCTTTCTTTGAATGCGCCATAAAATCAGTAAATTTGTTTTTGATTGAGCAATTTAAGCCTTAAGGTCCTTTAAACAATTTACTGCAAAAACAGCAAAGAAACTCAGTCCAATTGTAACTATCTCCACTTTTGGAACTTCATACCGATGAGATAATTGTTTAAATACAAAATGATTCAAAGCAGTCAAAGCAATCAATCCTCCAGTCCAAACACCGGTTTCTTTAATAACTTGCAAATACACCATCGATCCTAGGTTTCCGAGGATTGCAACATCAACCACAGATTGAGTGTGTTGTTCCATCAAAATTTGTGCTGCTAATGGTAGAAGAGCCGTAGCTAAGTGTGCGTATGAATATTCTTTGGCAAATCCGGCCAGCAGGTAAAATTCGGCATTAATTAGGGCTAACGGTGCTACCTCGGCTAGCAGTGATGTTTGCTTAAATATTTTCTTGAGAATGGTTCCGGGATCTGGATGAGTTGTGTGTAGAAATCCTACCAAACTGTGTCCCAATAAAAATGAAAATGCTCCCAGAGCGTAGGAGGAAGATGATGCCGAGGCTTGTTTTAGGGCCCAGCCAGATGTTCCGGTTAGTAATAAATAAGCTACACATAGTGATGGTTGACTTCTACCGCTTGGTAGTTCTTCCATACTTCGTGATCTTTCCTTTAAAATAAATAAGAAGAAGTATTTTTTATTTAAAGCTTGACAGTGAATTCAAATTTAAATAAGGACACAACTTTATTTTTTATTAGCAAGTAGAAAACTAAACAAAAATACTCACATTATTTGAGTTTTGAGCTCGTGTCATTGTTTTTGTGCGTTTGATGTGATTAGGGAGATAAGTTAATTAATAAAACTAATTAGATTTTAGATTAATTTCTAGTTCTAGCAGCAAAAGAAGTAAAAACAAAAAACAACAAATCTGAATGAAATCTGTTTGACAATTTACCTTTTGGGGTTACAGTCAAAATCAGCCGGTTGTCCAGAGCATCTCAAACTCTGAATTGTTTGTTTGTGTTGTTTTACAGCGACATCTAGCAAGTCGTCACTTCAGCTAAAATTAATTTAAATTTAGTACTCGGGGTGGTGAATTGAATTTATATATACAAAGAATTAAGTGTTGTATAGAATATTACAGGGTTGTTAAATGAATTTGATTATGTACTCCCTTTGTATATCAAAAACATAGTACTATCATGGTGGAAGTCGAATGGAGAGACATCTAAAAAGTGATACTCATTTTTTTTTTGCGGAAAGCTTGTGGAGGCTTTAATCGATATTTATTGATATTTTCGATTATGGCAATCCTTTGTATATGAAAACTATAGTACTCTCATGGTGGAAGTCGAATGGGGCGACATCTAATGTATGCCGGCAACCCTTACTCTTTTTTTTTTTGCGGAGAGCTTATGGAGGTTTTAAATGATATTTATTGATATTTTTTGGATGCAATTATCCAAAAAATAGTCTCCTCTTGCTCCTACCACCAATTTTCGACGCTTAAAGACTCACCAAATCCAATTTTACACCTCACATTTTGCAGCGCCACCACCAGGATCCGGGCAACCCTAAAAAAAACTCGCCATGAGAGTACTATAGTTTTCATATACAAAGGGCAATCTAAATAATAGTCCCCTCTTGCTCCTACACCCAATTTCCGATGCTTAAAGACTCCCCAAATCAAATTATAAGCCTAAAATTTTGCAGCGCCACCAGAAGGGTAGGGGTAATATTAAAAAATACTTGCCATGATAGTACTATGTTTTTCATATCCTCGTTTCTTCTTTGTATTTATGAAAAACCTTTGTATATGAAAACTATAGTACTCTCATGGTGGATGTCGAATGGGGCGACATCTAATGTATGCCGGCAACCCTTACTCTTTTTTTTTGCGGAGAGCTTATGGAGGTTTTAAATGATATTTATTGATATTTTTTGGATGCAATTATCCAAAAAATAGTCTCCTCTTGCCCCTACCACCAATTTTCGACGCTAAAAGACTCACCAAATCGAATTTTACACCTCACATTTTGCAGCGCCACCACCAGGATCCGGGCAACCCTAAAAAAAACTCGCCATGAGAGTACTATAGTTTTCATATACAAAGGAAAAACATAGTGCGTTACCTAGAGACATCAAAAATTGTTCAACTATATTATTTATTTAGTTTTACATTATGTATAAGAAAAGAAAACATATTCTGAATATTCGCTGTATTAAATTTTAGTATTTATTTAAAAAAAGTCATTTTTTACATTTTCAGTTTTTGTGTTGGTAAAAACAATAAGGAACCCCTAGTACCTAGTTCCCCTTGTTGTATTATAAGTGTGAAAAAATAACATTTTACACTAACGTTTTAAATTGCATCAACCATTTTTTTTGTTTGGATGTCGTTTTAATTTGGCTTCATGGCATGACGGTGGGTTGAGGAAAAAAAAACTTTGCGCGGTAAATAAAAAAACATGTACCTCAAGGGAATATTTAACCCGGTTCCATATAAGGTGTCTCTATGTGTTAAATATTACAATATACTTTGGTTAAAACACTAGTTTTCACAATGAAAATTCTTACCTGAAAAATTGTTCACCCAAATAATGAATATTAATTATAAATTTTCTACACGCCAAAAACACGACCGATTTAACAACAGGTTCCATGTTACCACTTTTTCCTCTATGTGCTACTTAAGACAAGCATGATTTGAATATTGGTTTTTAGAGAAGAACCTTATTTTTTCATATTTTTTCTTACTTTGCGCCCAGTATTTTTTATAAAAAATAACATAAAATGTGATGTATTTATTTAATAATTCGGCTTTAACCAAAAAAAAAAAAAACAATCACCACCATAAATAAAAACTTTTCACAACAATGTAAATTTCTCAAACAACTTTTTTTTTAACATAAACTATACTCTGTCATACTGCCACAGATTTATTTCTTATAATTTTATTTTTAGTGATAAAAACATAAAACTAAAAGTAATATCGATTTGACTGTGCACTTTATTTTACTTTATTTAACATTGGATTATTCTTGAGTCAATAAAAAACGTATAAAAAGATAAACTATTGTAACACTAAATTTAAAACAAAATAAATAAAACTAACTTTGGTCCATGCAATTTACCAGAAAAATACGTTTATTTCTATTGGGAGTTGTTTACAAAAATATATTAACCTTAAACGCATGATTTTTTATTTTCCAAAAAAAATATATATTTGGGTGTGAATATGTTTTTAAATGGTGAAAAAAAAAATATATTAAAAATGCTCTGCAATGAATAACGGTTTTATTTGACAAAAATTGGTTGTACTCGTATCATTTTTGATACAACATGCATTCTTTTGACCTGGATTAAGTGAAATGAAAAATAATGTAAAAATTTGTGATTATTTAATTTATTAAGAAAAATTATGAATGAAATTTATTAAAACAATTGACTTTTTTTTTGAACATATACATATAAACTTTGCATTTTTCACACATAACGCTACTTACATCCTGGCATCATACATCGCATACGGTTGCCCTGTCGTTTTTGCTTATGATCAGTACCATCATGTATCACATCTCTTGAAAGCACAATCTAGAAAGCATTCCTCCGCTTTGGGGCTGGTTCCTCAGAAAAAAACTTATTTATTAGTTTCTTCAGCTATTTCATCAATAAAATCTGACTTAAAAAAATAAGAAAATAAATTGAAACGGAGTTCTAAATTCAATAATTATTTCTGATGAAAATTCGTTGCAACCGTGAAACTGAACTTTATCTTGTTGCATGTCCAAGGGCTAAGGAACAGATCCTTGACAGATACTTGGGCCTGGATCATTATTTACTTCCGGCAAAGCATCTTCAACCAGGGAATTCTGCCCTTGGTTTTCAGTGGCAGATTACCACTGAATCTTCATTTTCAAGGAGCGCTTCTCGCTGCGCACGAGTCAACGATTCCCCAAGGTCATCTACATCTTTAACTATCTCAATTGCCTCAAATAATTAACGATATCCCTGTCGCTATCCGAAATTATTCTTCCTGCCATTCTATAAAAAAAAAATCTCATAGGGGAACAAACTAAATCTAGTTCAAAACAAGTCCTAATTGCAGGAAGTATCATTTTTGATACATACAAAAAAGCACTTGTTTTTCATATGAAAAGTTGAAATAAACATAAAACAATTAAGTATTTATGTAGGTATGTACATAAACAAAATATTAACCTATGTGTATGTATATTGTTTTAATTTTTTGAAAACATTTTTTCTGCACAATTAATTTAAACTTTTGATTTTACTCTTTTGCCAAATTGCCGCCTGCCGGGTAACGGTACTGACTTCTTATTTGTTTTATTTTCTACATAACATAATTGTTAGCAACTGATAAAATTTTGACAAATATTGAATGTGCAGTTTTTTACAAAAAAATCAAAAACTGTTAAAAATTCTAAGGAAAAGTAGTTACAATTGTATTTCACCTCGAATATCCTGAGAACGAACAACGATTGTGCCTTCTAAAATATTTTATTTTATACATAGTACAATTTTTTATGAAAGGTTAAATTTTGACAAATATCTAATTGACTGTTTTTGACAAAAAATATAAAAAAAAATAAACTAAAAATGGTAAAGTTTTTAAGATCACAAATGGGAAGTTATCAGTGTGTGTCGCACCCAGCCTCTTTTTTTATTTTGTTTTGGTCAAGAAATAGTTGTTCTCTCTTATAAAAAATCCGTTTGTTGCTGATCAAAACAAAAATACTTTTAGAGCGAGTAAAAGTTATTGTATCATTTTTGACCTAAGATGCATTTTCTTTTTTAGATTATAATTTATCTTACGGGTCCGCCAAATAACTTTTTTTTTTAATGCTATAAAAAAAACTATTGAATATTTTCTCAAATTTCTTTTTTTATTTGAAAGTACAATCCTTCCGGTTAATAATGGAAAATAATTTCATTCAAATGGCTGCTTCGGCTAGGCATGCATTAGCCTACACGATCGGTCAAATTTTTAAGCACATTATCCATTGTGTGCAGCTGTATTTCACCAATGGCTTCATGAATATTGTCCTTTAAAGCGTCAATTGTCTCTGGCTTGTCGGTGTAACACTTATCTTTTACATAAATATTGTTTATATTATTTATTTATAATATTTATTTCATTTCACTTTGATTCAAATATAAAAATATAACAATAATAGGATAACTTAAAGAGAATTTAAGAAATGGATAAATTAAGGGTTAACATATATGTATATTAATATAGGAGTTAGTTTTAGTATTTATTTTATTGTTATGTTAGCTTTTTTTCTATTAAATAATGTCGGTAGAAACTGTGTTTAATTATCCACTGGATATAATATGGATTAACTTTTATTAACAAAAATAAAATAATTTGAAATTTCCGAAACTAGTTTTGTAGGTATGTACCTACAGGTTATAAATTGCTCTGCTTCAGATCATGATAAAATACAACTAACGTAAATTTAAGGAAGATTCTTGGCTAAGTATTTATTTAATTTATACTTTTTTCAATACATTTTAAGACCGCGATGGGAAAATTAAGTTAATCCGCTTTTTAATAACACTATACCTTTACCAGCAAAAATTGATTATTGATCATTGTAATTGTATTGTCGCATTTACTCGTAAAGGAGTGACAAAATTTGTCACTAAAATGACAAAAATAATATGAAATAATAACATTTAAATTTTAGTGACAAAACTTAAAATTGTGTATTTGCACAACATTATCATTAAATCCACTCTCAAGCACAAAAGCGCAACATTTTTAAAAGTTCTTGAAGTATCTTTAGCAAAAACCAAAAGTTTAATAACAGATAAATAGCATTTATAAAACGGTAAGACAAAAGCTGTAGGCATACTAAGAGCGTTTTTAGTTTTAAAACATTTTCTTAAAAAAAAACAGTTTTTAGTTTCATTTTTTAAATAACTTTAAATTAACAAAAATAACACTTTAGAGTTTAGACTTGTTTGGACTTTTTTTAAAGTTTGTAAAACTCATATGGATGAGTTTACATTTTTTAAAGTCCTTACATTACATAAGTCAGCTGTATTATTAATAAGTTGGGCGTGCTTTCGTTCATCGATCAACCGTATATGTATAATAGGTATGTATGTATATATTCACAGCAATTAACGCAATGATGCATAAAACCACGAAGTTATCCCGGACAATAGTAAACTTATCCAGCACCTTGAAATTATCACATAAACACTATAATGAACTCTTTTGAATTATCTTTCGAAAATAAAGAAAAAGCGATAATAAAGTAATTCTAGAACTTTTCTGTTATCATGTTGAATGGAAATAACTTGCTTCAAACCACAAAGTGTACCTTAGCCAGGTCCGCTGCTAGTGCTAACCACTTTATAAAACTGCAGCCATAAGAGCAAGATAAACTCTATCTTTAAGGCGTTGTGGATGATGGTATAGAATAACAAGCGAGCCAGATATTATGATAAATTGTCGATCATAACGTCAGGAGAGGAAAAATGTGTTCCTAAATGACATTATAAATTTCTCCCCACACGTAAGCGATTAAATTTCATGAAGCCAAGAAAAAACATTATTTTACTTGGGTGGTACATTTTGGTATCATTCTTGTAACTTGTTTCTATATGGTAACAACAATGGAATTCTCATTTAATTATCTAGTTCATTGAATATTGTTCGTTTCAATTGGCTTGCGACAAAGATGCAGACGCACGTTCAAAGAGTATTATCGGTAGGTAGGTAAGTTATTAATGTTACTCTGCACGACTTTTTTTTGTTGTAAGATTGGATCGGAAAAAAATTAAGAATATACGCTAAATTTATTTTCCCATACTTTCTCTCTTAACGCTAGTTGTCAAAATTTGTTGCAAGTACAAGAACCTTTAAAAGTCAAAATTCAATTTTTAGTTATTATTTTTCTAGTAGTTATTTAGTCGTCTAATCTCGAGTTTTACTCCGTTTTCCACGGCTGTGTGGTTCATGAATGATATAAATGATGATATTATAAATGATATAAATTTTAAAGTCCACTCTTAACTGAATGAGTGGCGTTCAGGTTTCACGGCTACCACATTTGACACTTAACTACTACTTATTTAGGTGAGCCTGTGCTTTAACTTTAACTTAAAATATGGGAGTATATTATTAGATCATGAAAGGGAATTTTTTTATGAGTAAGAATTTTTTTAGTTAGGAGGCTCTTAAAGTTGAGAGCTCTCGGTGAATGACAATCTTAGCTTTAGACTGATCAGCAATTATTAATCTCAATTTAAGTTTTGTGCCAGCCTTCGACGTGACGGTGGAGACCGTGATAACACACTTTTAAGTTTTTTTTTACAACAACATGCACCATTTATTTTCTCCGGTATCGCCAGCGCGATTGCCTTACGCCTGACTTTAAATCCATAATTTAAGAACCAAAACACTTGAAGAGCAAATGCTTTACTATACTTTATCAGGAACTATCCAAACCAACATCTGCAATAACTTACGACATATCTTTAAGATTTGTGGTAACATTAAAATTTAAACCAGCTTCAACCGGAAATTACTTGGTTTGATTGTCTGACCACAAAGAAACATAATGAACAAAAAAAATCACTTTAATGAACAAATGAGTTTGCAAAGCTTCTTTGGAAATTGTTCTTTAGCAACCGTTGTGTTTGTCCATGTATTGTATTCGTCTTTCGGTATCTACATAGAATACAAAAAAAAATCAATTTGTCCTTTTTGAGTCTGTAATTTTATTTAAAATAACTGAAACCACAAACTCATTTATGCCTGTGTTATATGAAATGTTAGGTGCCTTGTGATTTCATTATTACCCAACAGTAATGGAAGTTCCCATAAGAACATTGCAAACTGCTAGCTGTTTTTACAGAATGAATGCAAAATTGGCAATACTTTTTGTTGGCAATTACTTGACGTACGTTCATCAACACTCGTTCAACAACGTTCAAGAGCTTCGAAAAGACGAAATTGTAGAATAAGCTGGAAAATTGAAAATATTATTATTTAGTCAGTGCCCAGGCAAACATTGGTGATTGTGAGGGCGCCAGAGGTGTAGCGAATGAGAGGAAAATTCGACTTAGACAGTCTTCAAAAATTATTCAAAAATTTTTTTTCATCAATGTAAACAAATTTTTTTTTTATATTTTCGTATGCAATATTAGTTGACTTTTTTTTTCGAATTTCGGAAGACGAAAATAAAAATTGAATGAAACTGTTCTATGAAAGATACCTACTGTCAATAATGTCTTGATTTAAAATTGTTTGCTGTTGAAATATCTGTCATACTAATTACTAGTGCACACAAAAAACTGTAATCAAAATTCTTTGCCGTTTTCAAGAAACTTGACATTTTTTTTTAGAACGGCTTTTCTCAATTTCTATGCCTAATTTCGGTATCGAAATATGTAGTCAATTAAAAAAAAAAGATTGAACTCAAAAAAATACATTTTTATTAGATGTTGCTGTTGAATAAAATTTAAAATAATTAGACAGTCAGAAATAAACAATTTTACTAGAATCAGAAAATTTTTCTCTGAAACCAAAAATTAATCAAACTTAAACGTTTCCGAGAAATATGAAAAAAATCTCAAAATTTTGTGAGTCAGATCCGTTATTTTTGTTTTTTATTCATTTTTATAATTGTAATTCCCAAAAAAAATTTTTAAAAATTATTAAAAAAAAAGTTGCACCAGCAAAAAAAATCGGTATGGAGTTCAATGGGAACTTCATCCACTATACAAACGATTACATAATAATATAAGTGGTAAGATTGTGCTCAGAAGTCCGATGTGCTATCGATGCTCTTTAATCGATCGCAAACCTAAAAAGGGTTGTTCTTCTTTTATCATAATTTCTTTGTAATCCGATTAACTCTTGACTTGTGCGAAGGTCGTTTGACCTGAAATGGTTAATAATGGTTATCGTTGTGAAATCATTGTGAGAAATGTAAACAATGTTCTCGCTAGTCTTCAATGGAGAGCTGGTCTAAATTCTGTTTTCCGAAATTTAGCTTATCCTTTCAATATTCTTGCTTCTTTTCTTTGGATTCCGTTTTACAACATTCTGCTTTTCAAAATAAAGACAAGTTATATGGACAAAAATTAAAATTGTGAAGTGCAATAAATTAAAAAGTGCAATATTTGTTTTTAATATTCAATGGTGTTATCTATTAACAATTTAATTAATCTAAAATATTTGGGTAGCAAGACATTAAAAGTATTTCAAATTATTTTCATAGTAATTATTTCACCATTGTAAGTTTTTTTTTAGAAAATTTATATATTTTTTTCTTGTCTCGGTTCAAATTCACTTTCTAGCCTTTTTATCATACCTTATGCAAATTACCCTTATAACTAGATGTTTGACTAATGCACTATGGGGCAGAAGTGGAGCTTATAATATATGTAGGTAGATAAAAATGTCAACAGTATAAAAAAATGTCTTAGTTTTTTTTTTTTTTAATTGTGCAAAGGAAAAAGCAAGCATAAGAATGATTTTGGTATGAAATTTTCAAAAATATAAGTAAAACTACCCACAAGTATGTATGTAGATTGTTACATTTAATACATTTTGTGTTTCATTCAATTTTATGGTCATTTGCAGTTGATTTTTTCAATTCAATGATCATGTTATGCAAAAACGCAAGTAAGACAATTTTTGTTAACGAGTTAAAACTAAACAAGACATTTGGCTGTATTTTTATATTTTCGCCAAAAGAAATATAAATGTCAAACTCCATCTTTTTTTCTGCACAAAATAATGGCAGTGATATTTTTTCACTTCAGGTTGGTTCACAGATCGATTAAAAAAAATTAAACTTCAAACTTTCTTTTTGTACAAAATTAACTCCCATAAGAAATACATTTTTTTTTTGTTTGAATGAGATACAGCATTTGCGGGTCCACTTTTTCCCGCGTTAGATTTATTTACGAATGCAAAAAAGTCCCTACACCTAAAAACAGATACATTTTTAAATATTCATATAAGAATCAAATTTCTTGTCAATACAATACCGTTAACAGCAAAAAAAGCAATTGTTTGCACAAGAGACTTCAAAACTCCATACTCACTGTCAGATTTATATGCATAATTTTAAGAGGACATTAAGCACCATCAGAAATGTCAGTGTTTAACAAGGGTGAACATTTTTTTCATTTCATTTTTAAAAATTTCAACCGTTGACAATTCAATAATGAAAAAAAAGAGAAAGGATTAAAAGAACGCACATAATAGTTGCATAAACAGGACCTAGTTCAATATTTGCATGTGTTCCACCGAAACGAATTAAGGAACACCTTTTTTATTTATTATTTTTTTTTTAAGGCATAGAAAGGGAATAGTCAAATATTGAAAAGTATGTAAAAGAATGACATGCGAACAAGATCATTGTGCTCATTTGGATAATCTGACGATAAATGATGATGCGAAGCATGAAGCATTTACAAAAGGGTTGATGCCTATTTTCTTGTTCGGGTTTGACATCCTTATTACATCGTAACGATGATACAACACTTTTAATTCGATTAAAACGAATATTATGAGGCCCTAAATAAATCGGGTGTCTGATGTGGAATCACTGTGCATAAGTTGGGTTTATTGCAGTTTTAATGTGCGAAGACGTAAGAACTGAAATGGAAGGATTACACAAAAGGGTTGCGAAATGTTTCCGCATCTGATCGGCAATTATCTGTGAATTTATTTGAACTACTATCATCTCGCTATGGTGAATTATGAAAAATATTTCTTACTTGTGAGAAACGAGCAGTTAGATTAATTTTATTGGTACAATTTTCTTTCCGTCGCTAATTTTATAGTTTCTCATGGATTCGTCATGTGAATCAGACAATAAGAATTTTATGGCTATTCTATGATTGGTCACAACTGTCTTTTGCTTTTTGAAAATTTTCTTAAATCATGTATGTACTGTACATTGAAATTCAAATATCTAAATTGAAAACCAAGTTTTTATTGTTTATAGCAAAACACATATTTTTTTTTATTTTTAATAATTTTTTTAACCTGAAGTTATTTCAAAAACACGAGATGCGTGATGGAGTGATTGTAAAGTCAGATTCATATTCAGGGCATTTATATGTATATCTTTTTTCGTGTAATTAGTCAAAAAATGAAAAGCCAAAAACGAATTTTTAAGGTGGCTTTTGAATGGCTTCTACAATATTAGTAAATGATGGGAAAATTTTTGATTGCCTAGATTTTGGTTTATGCCAGTAGTGGATCAGTCATAATAAAGTGCTTCTTTTACCTTCTTTGCTGTGGCCCACGGCATCTTTTTGACTGCTATATACGTAAATAGGCTAAAATTCGAAAAATCGTACGAAATAGATTTCAAAGTACATAAAAGTATTAAAAGTGTGAAATCGAGGTACAAAGAAAGCATCCCTCTTATTATAAATGATTTTGAACAACTTTCTACTATCTATCTATCTATCTATCGATGCGACAATACTTATTGGGCTGGACTTGGAACAACTTTCGTATTTTTGATTTTAAATTTCTTGATTTTCCGGCTGATATTATAATTTGGTAAGAAAACGTTTGCCCAGCATACGTACCTTAAATGAAATACCCATTTAATTGAAAAAAAAAGTTTGCAAAGCCATAACACTTCCATCACCGGAAGATAGAATTTCGGAAAAAAAATTTAAAAATGCCGATTTTTGAAAAAAATATGGGCTAGATCAAAAACAGTTTTCGGAGTAGTAAGTTATAAAAATAACTTTTTTGAATATTTAAAAAAGAATTGGAACAATTCGGAACAAACCTGAAACAACTTTCAAAAATCACAAATTCAAACTTCGGTTGCTTACTTCACACACTCTACAAACGAAGATTCCGATTTTATTAAGTTAGATAAAATTGAGTACTTAGTACTTAGTAGGCCACCCCACAGCTTTTAATTATATTAAAAAAAAAAACTGTAAATGCTCATCCTCATGGAATACCGAATTTGTCTCCCGAATAAATTCGTTTTGTTTAAAACTTACAAAAATATTGTAACATTTTTAAAAAATAAGAACAGGGGTTAAAAGAGACACAAGCAATTCCTTTAAATTGTTATTCTCCAAGGCATTGCTTTGAAACTACATACTATACATTGCTAAACGTAGACTAAAGGTTAGCTTTGCCTTTGACGTACGTTTGTCGTGTCAATCGCCCCCAGCATTATTGTACTTATATTGACAGGCATACTTACAACAATGGAAATCACAGCAGGATATAAACACTACAGGAGGCTAAAAAAGAACGTCAGAAAGAATGACTCGAAACGAGATGTCAAAAATATCCCCGAGCTGTTTTGTATTGGCAGGTCCTTTTTCTAAGTATTTATATACCTACGGTACAAAAAATAAGCAATGAAACGAAACGTTCATAATTAGACGGAGTCCTTTTCGTAATGTTTTTATTTTTTTTTAACAAAATAAATAAATGAATATAAGTGTGTAATGCATCTATGAGTATGAGGATGTACTGTACATAATTTACAGAAAAAAAACATTGCACGGTTTGTTCTTTTATGCCTTTTCATAAAAGCCTCATTGTCTAGTAAACTCCTACCTTATATCTAACCTACCTGTACATTTTCTTATTGTATATATGTATTTAGTTATTTTTATGAGAAAAGTTCTTTAAAGGACAGCTTATCCTTAATGCAATCAGTGTAGAAAAAAACACCCCAGAGAGGATTGACTAAATCTGTTTTTTTGTTTTGTTTTGTTTTGTTTTGGTATATGAACACAAAATATCTTATATGATATTGTTTCACCACCTGTACCATGATCTAAAACCTATATAGGAGCATGATGTATTCTTAAATGCTTGGACTCAATTTTCGTTTTATGTCATCTGTCCTATTGAGTTCTGCAAATCAAGTGGATAAAAGAACAGATCTTTGCTTTGAATGATGCCGACTTTTTGAGGAAATTCATGAGAAATGCCTTAAGAGATCTATAATATTACGTTGGTATATAAGCTTGTGTCTTTTTTTGTTATGTAGGTACACTTGCATCTTTGTGGACCATCATGGCTCTTACAACTGGTTGGGATTAGTTATTCAAATAGAAATTTGCCGAAAGATTTGATTTTGTAATTTGAGTTAGGTGCAATGGAATATGCAACAAAAGATTGTCCAGTACATTGTTGTTTAACGTGCCGGACATAATACATCCGTTCGCATGCATCGGTTGGGTACCCATGCTAACATATGAAAATGTTTTTGAATCTTTTAAGCTGCCATCTAGTGTTCATATACATGTGTTGTTGTTATTTTTATAAAATTGAGCAAGATTTTCGAATTACATAGAAAATGTACCTTACATATTTATATTTTTAAATAGAAAACATCATTTAAGAGAACGTTTCGACATCTAATAAGCAGGTTCTTAAGTTTCAAAATGACGTTTGATTCATGCAAAATACGTCATTTTAAACTTTAAAAGTCTGTTGGTGCAATCGAACTTAAGACTCGAAATATAAAAATTAGTTCTGGAATGTTAATAAAACTGGAAATTAAAAAGCTGAGGAAACTATTTTTTAATGTTAAAAATTCTCACCAAACATATTGTTCCGGTTGGTTATTTGAACCAAAAAACTGCTTCATTTAAACATGTTGCAGAATAACAAATAATATTAAGTCCATATTTTCGTACAGTGTAAGAATAAAATAAAATAATTATTCGACTACAGTGTCATCTATTGGGAAATTTTTTGGCTGACAAGTTTTTAATCGAAAAAAAGATAGTTGTACGAATTTCACATAAATGAATGTTAAACGACCGCAATATTTTTTTTCCAGGGGGGAGGTAAAATTAAGGAGCCAAGAAAAAAATCGAATAGAAGCTGATATTGTTTGGATATAGATACTACTACTACTGTTCAAGTAGATATTTCTGTACAACCAGTTTAAATGGTAGGATCCCAGGAACTGAACTATGTATGTATGTTAATTAACAATCAAATCAGGAAAGCAAAAGCTGCATTTGAAATGCTCTTCAATCCCTAGCTATATAGAACTTTAGAACCAACCTCGCTGCAATGTTAAATTCGTGCTTTTTTATAGGTTCAACACTTGGAAAGCCGCAACCACAGTCACAAGAAAGCTGCAAATGTTCGTAAAAAGATGTCTCCAATGATGAAATTCATAAGAAAACGGGTCAGGGACCCATTGAATCTATAGCTTGGCTATACGCTTCTAAAGGGAAACGAGTAAATTGCAAGTTAAGCGATGCAATGGAACTCTTTAGGACGTGGTTGTCAGCAGAACTGATATACACTTAGGCCAAGGACTCATCCATTGTGATAGCTGATACCACATGAATCTAGATATTATCTTCCTACTCGTTAAACCATTTGCAGCGCCTTATAAAAAGTGAGAGATTGTTTATTGTAACAAGATCGCTGAGATCGTTTATTAAGTATTCTCCTAAGGGATAGAGCAGGGCACGTACAGAGAAGTTAAGTAATTGTCTCTTCTTCGTACATGCAGCTTCTGCATAGAAAACAACCAGCCTTGCTGAGTACTTTCCAATAAGACACTGCCCTGTAACAAACCTTATTACAGTTTAGAGACAACAAGCACTTAAATCGCCTCGAGGCTTAACGTATCGTCCCGCCGCGAGACTTGCTCGTAACTACCTGCCAAAAAATCAAAAAAATGAATTTTTTTCCTCTTTTATTAAATTAAATCATTTCTAAGTAATAATTTACACCAACAATATTATCTCAGCAAGATATCTTTCAACAACACACACCGTCCTCTCTATCAACCCTCATGTTTTCATTTTCAATCATCACTCCTGCTCAAGGAAATAATAAAAGAATACTGTTTTACTGTTGCTATTATATAAAAAAAAATTCATTAACATTGTCATCGGATGAGCGCCTTTTTCCAATAAAAGGAGTCAGCATATGCTTCCACCCCTTTCCAGGTTATTTCTATTATATTTTTCGCTACACGGCTTGATAACGAGGCCAAGTTGAATATTGCGAGCGTATACCGTTTTCAATTGGACTCGCATGAATCCTTTTCTTTTTTTTTTGTTATCCCTTTTTTATGTTACGTTTAATGTTACAGTTGAGACAGTAGTTGAGTTAAATACAAAAAAAAAACTGAGATTGTCATTCATAGAAAAGGGTCACTTTTGATATCACTTCGACACACCAGGAGGATGAGAAGAATGAAAAGAAAGATTGTGTTGTCGTCGTTCACTAGTGTGAACACATTAAGCACTAATTTCAACCCATCATATATTTTTGAGCAAATTGGTGCAAGACGGCATCAGATGCGTTTGATTGGGATAAATGATTCCACTAGCAACATTTTACATATATTCAAAGAGAATGTTTATAAATTTTGTATCTTTCAATTTGGATTTCAACCCCCAGCTAAATAGTAAAAAGGATGCGCTAATAACTTAACCTCGATGTTAAAGGTGGGTGGAATTGAAATATAGTTATAATAATTAAAACAGAGAGGGTGAACACGTGCGACTACTTTCAATTGACGCACTTTTAAGATTAAGTAGGTACGATATATATGTACTGCTCATCCAAAGCCATGAATATTGAATTTATCCAGAGATTATCCGGTGATAAAGTATTCCCGAGCCAGTAGACTCCTTTCCGCTGAAAGGAGCACGCAGAATGGAATCTGAGTACCTGTACAGTGAAGAATATAACAGAAATACAACATGAAAAATCACAGATATTAAATTGTCAATTGAAGGTAATGCAAGCAAACAAGTGGAAATATTTAGCTTATCTTTTGAAAAGCTAACTTATATTTAATGAAAAAAATTATGCTATATCTAAGGTTCTTCAAAAAAGACTAAACACGTGTCGAATGAAGTGAATTCTTTTATATTTCTTTTCTCCAGCAGACTGAGATCTTCTGCAATAATATCAATGTCAGCTTGAATCCTTGTATTTATTAAGCTGTGGATTGGTTCTATTGGGTATCAGTTAAGATGAAGCATTTTTCTTTCGAGACACTCCCTCTATTGCGTTTTATTAGTGCCTCTAACACCGATATTTTATATGAACGAAAGGGTTTCCAAAGCTGAGATTGCCGGAGGAATAATTCTCAAGAGAAAATCAGCAATAATTTTTGTAGTTCCAGCTAGGAAAATTTACTTTGTGAACACTTTATTCAAGCTATTTCAACATATTCGGAGCTCAAGCATATGAAAAACCTTTTTTTCGCGTTGATGGATTTATCCATTCTTGGAGTTGTCACAGAAAGCTTGTCCTACAGATTGCGCTATCATACTCCCCGAAAACATTTTCCAGCCACTTAAAGCTCTCTTTAACTTTTAAGAAACAGTAAGCTTCGAATAAAAACAAATCAACGAACAAGTGATTGGAACGTGTTCCTTTAGTAAATACAATTTGTTTGATGTTTTCATCAAAACTTAAATTTAATTAAATAATCTGCATCTGGTTAAGGGATCAGTCTATTGTGAACTGCATTAAAAGAAAATGGCATCCAATAATAAAAAGGTATCCAGATGGCAAGCTTAAAGTTCTTAGTGATTGGGGGAATGAGTATCTATGCTTTTCCATATATGAAGTTTGAAGCCACATCGTCACATGTCACATCAGCATCAAACAAGTTGCTTCACTTATGTAGCTTGTTTCAAAGACGCTTTCAGCTAGTCTCGTTGGCTCTTCTTCTTGACACACAATGTAAGTTAATCACTTGAAACATGATTTTATAAAGCCAGAACCAACGAACATATTGTGAAAAAATTGAGATGGATTATGCGGCAGGTAGTTTGACAATAAAGAACTAAGAAGAGTGTTGTCAAAATTCGGCAAAGAGCAATATTTTGGACCTTCTCATACTTCACAATAAATTGGAACCAAAGTCCGCGAACACCGGACAGTTCTGGAAGCAGATCGAATCATGAGAGTTTCCAGTAAGTTGCTGATTTGAGGTATGTAAAACAGCAGCCTATGGCTAAAACCACCTTCAGTAATCGAAAACAATGTCCCATCTAATTAGAAACAACTGGGAACTCTAACCTATTTATGAAACTTTGGAACTGGATGTTATATCTATGACATACATACGTATGGAAGATTGGTTGGCTATGTAAACGAAAAAGTAATATCGAATGTGGATTCCAAATGTGTGCAGTAATTGTAGTTTTTTCAAGTCGTGAGTAGCTTTCAACTCGAAACCTGAAGGTACATTATCCAGAAAAGATAAAAAATATTGAAGATATTCTAGTATTACAAAGCTACTGGATCTAGTTCAACTGTTTAGAAAGAAAAAGTGTTTGGTTTCGATGCTGAAGATTCTATATGACCTAAACAATATCACAAGAGAAAGAAAGAAGCCGAGTTTAATAACAGGTGATATCTCATGTTTTCATCGTTTTTATTAAATAATAGTATTCTTAAAAGTCTTGGCTTAGTCTCTTTGCAAGCCGTAGTCGAGATGGTTAAAATTGAAATGCGAAAATGTAAAAGCCGCCAAAATTATAACGCATGATTTCCATAATATTTTCAATGTAAACTGTTTTTTAAAACTTGAGCATTAGTTCCTTAATTACTTTGAAAAATTATTTCGGTTTTTTTAAAATCTTCAGAAAAATAAAAAGAATCGCAGAATTATTAACAAGATGCCAATTATCTGGAAAAATACATCCATTTTTGGTTGATGACAACCGACCTTTTCTTGACATCGTGATAGTGCAAATGAAACTATTAAAACATTTTAAATACGACTACCAAGCTTTTTAAAGAGATGATCAGAAATATAAACTGAAAATGAGCTTAGATAAGATTGACAACAATATTAATAAACAATTCCTAAGCAAATAGCACGTATCTGTGTAGCCTTTAAAAAAAAAAAACACAATTTTTCTCTAGGATCAGATAAACAACATCGTTTCGCATAAATTCTTAGAATCCCCGACACGTGTTTCTTAATTTCAATAAATTCAACATCAAAAATAGGAATGCAGAAACTCTAATATACCTATTTGACATAAGCGTAGAGACAGAGGAATGATACCATTACTATTTTTTTTTTATTTATTTTTTTAAATTCTTCTGTGTTGTTGTTTTCGAAGGGTTTCTTTTAAAAGGATTACAACAGAAATTCTTTGCATAGCATTTAAGCAGTATCAGACATTGCACGAATTGCAAAATCTAGTAAGTAAGTTTACTCACTTTGTTTTGCTTTCAACCCTTATTCAACCCTGCAATTAACGAACGTGCCTTTTGTAAATTTACAAGAAATCTCTTCCACGATGCCGACGCATATACTTGAAAATATCTATTGGGGTTGAAATGCACATCCCCCTAGTTTACTAGTTAAGCTATTTTCGTTTATTTTAGATTAAACATTTTTCAATATTTCAAATACCTAAATCAGTATTTTATAAAATATGTTGTAGTTATTGGATTTCAATTTAATTAAAAATAAAAACTTACATATGTATGTACATACATTTCATGGTTATACAAAAGAGCTAAGGTCCAAATTTATTCATTGTTTATTGTGGTTTCTTCAGAGTTGTTACATCGTCTATGTTCTCAAATATTTATGTATATTATGACTTGTTCAGGTGGAATGCGAAAATAACGTTCTAACTTATTTCGTGATATTCGTCATCTGCATTGGTGTTTTTTATTATATGAAAAATATAAAGTAGTATGTTTGTTTGCATTTGGTTATCAAATTCAAAATTTATTTTACTAGGTGCTCACATTTTTTTCAAAATTGCAGGTCAAAGTGCAAATTGGACAGTGTAATCCCAGATGGGGTTCTTTTCAGAGATCTTTATATTTTGCAACCTTTTTTTTTCTTCGCTCATCTACATTTTAATCCAATTTCAATTTTACTTCATTGAATATATCTTTTTACAATTGGCTTAGAGGTAATTTATAACTCTACTCACCCCAACTAATTTTATTTCTTAACTCAAAACAACGTGCTGGCCCTGGGTTAGTGCAGAACGTAACTGCTTCATATTTGATTGATGAAAGTGTATCCTCGTACAGTGTGTCCAGAGCATCGATTCTATATGTCTATACACAACGTTGTCACACTTCTCAGCAAATGATTAGAATATAGTTGGTGATGTTTCTAACTTGTCCAAGAAGATAGACTTGGTTTTAAAATAGAGTTGATCGTTCTTGAAATCGTGTTCGCATGAGAATTTTTCATTAAAATATTTGAAGTTCTTTCATATAGCTGTTTTGCAGATGGTGAGCCAAGCTTGGAAGCTGTAGCTTTTAGATTAATTTGATTTTTCGAATGAGTGTTGAATGAACATCAGGATCTCATTGAAGTTGATGCCCAGGTACAGGTACAGGTGGCAGTGTATGAGTGATGTTTCTGTTTTTCTCAGCTGAACGAGATCCTCTGCCCCTGGTTTCCTATAGCAGACAAGCTTAGATTTGAATTATAATTTTTTCAATGCTTACTTTCTTGAGGTGTCTCAGAATCAGCTTTTCCTCTAAGAGTTTACTTAACTTGTTGAGGATGATAACGTTCTTGCGTTTTTTTTTTTGCCATCGCCGAAGTTTTTAAAGTTAACCATTTTTAATGAATGAATGTTAACCACCACCACTTCACCTGCTGTTTGTCTTCTGCGGAAACACCTGAACTAAACAGAGGACGTATGCTTAATCTTTCATAGGATAATGGATTTCCATCCAATCATAGGAAAAGTAGAGAAGGAAGCAGAAATCGTTGGGCTTAAGAAGACAAAAACAAAAAGGATACGTCTTGGAACTTCCTCATCGGCTCAAGTAAATATTTCTGAACAAATAGTTTCTGTCCGAACCGTATTTCCAATAATACTTAATATGCGAACATGTCAGGAATACATTTCCTCTATCATGCGAAGAATTAAGAGGCAGATTGGCCATTGGCCGATCTAGAAATCAAAAAACCATAGCAGAGTCGAAATACATCTCCAGTAACCATGCATAATAGAGCGTATACTCAGCAAGAGGACGTACATATTTCGTTCGAGAACCTAATTAAAAGATTGTCCGACTTGATTAACCTATAGAAACCTCTGTTCGTTTAATCGTCTTCCTCTGTCGATTTTAACAGACAGTATTGTTATTCATTGATTCCATTGTTTTTAATTTTTTTTTATATCTCTGCTCCTACCCCTAACCTTAACGGTTGGATATAGACCCGCTTTCTTACGACTATTTTTCTTGTTTTTGTGAAGCCTACATGCCCTACTCTTTTTTACATCTATTTCAAATCACAAATCACCCTGTACGAAATTCCATATCTATCGCAAGAAAAAATAATTTCTTTTCAGAATTCGTTACACCTGCCGAAATCTCCAATAACTTGACAATGGTTTCTATAATTCGACATTGCAGACATTGATTGCCCCTTAATCACTTTCAATCTGTATAATGACCATATCGCGTAGGGGGATATCGTTATTAAGAACAATTTATCCCAAAATAAGAATTGAAATCGAATACGAATCTCATTTTATATTTTCTGACTTTCCGACTCTGTTTGGAAATCATTAAAACTGTCCGAATATCAGGATAGAAACAACAAAGCAAAAATATATCCGCCCTTCATTTGGCCATGATATATGCCTTACCTATTTGTGAGGTACATAAGTGCCAGTTTGAAGAACGTCATTTCAAAGTCATATCATTCAGAGCGGATAAACGAAACTAATAAGAGTTTTACAAACAACATCAAATTAGAGTCAGATGGATTGCCATTGCTATATCATACAAAGAGATGCCCTATGCTCTCGCTACCACCAGCTTCTTCCAATATTGAGATATATGTGCAGTCAGGGTTTTGATTTCCGATGCATCATCAGGCGCTGGTGCCTGAAATTAGAACATATCGAGAATTGAAAGAATATAATAATGTACCTAGAAGAGAGCAATTTCAATTCCACTGACAACAAAGCCAAATACCTACCTAAGGATTGTTTATTGTTTGGGCATTTTCCGTTTGAGTTCGTACAAAATCCTCCACCCCCGTCTGTGTGACCTTTGTTTAGAGAGAGAGACGTCGAAACGACTTACGAACAATTCACATGACATGCCCTTATTTGAGGACTAATTGTTCCCGACCTTTGTCGCGATATTGCACAAATGTGTGCTGATTAATTAAAACATATTATTTGTAAAAGGGAGACGTGCATCATCAGGAAGATGAATAATGAGCCACTCGCCTTGAGGAAGTTTCGTAATGTAGGTTTTGTTATGCCATCGTGCTCTGCTCTTGGTGTAAAAGTAAACATGGAAAAAAAAAACATTAAAATTCTGTTTTTTTTTTAATCATTCTGCTTGGGAATTGGTTCTTAGTTCTTGAGTAACAGTGATTAAGATACAAGTACAGATTTGATACCAAATTTTCACACTTTTTTTCTGATAATGCTTATATATGTACCTGAGAAATTAAGCTCATTGGTGGAATTGTCCAGTTTCATTGGAAAAATGAAAAACAATTTTTATTTTTCTTATCCCCAGTTCCAGTAAAACATCACGGCTTCAACTATATTAGGAAGGTGCTAATACGTCTCCTATTCATTGCGAGTTTTTATATTATCGTCAAATCAAGGGTAAATACATCACATTGTGTGTGCGCGTTCATAATTACACATCCATCAATGGAATCAGAATAAAAGTTTAATGAGGATATCTTGACGACCATCAAGAAATACCAGCAATTTAATCCCGTGCACGGAAAGGGTTCCCCTTTTTTATTTGAAATAAAAGAAAATAAAACAACAAAGACATCACGGTTTTATCATTCAATCATTTTATACAGATCTGGCACTAAGAGAAATATCAAAACTAAGGTTATTTGCTGTTTAATTCTAGAGCAGTGAGGAGTGAGTCTGTGGAGATGATTTAAGATTTAAGAAGAAGTTAAATAATCTCATTTTATGCTGCATGAACTGGGAAAACAGAAAGTCTGCGTACAGATCATCACGAGCAGGTTAAAACAGAAGGAAAGATACCCCGCAGGAATTACCGAACAGTGCCGTATTAGACTAGATAGGCACAAGGAAAGTGTCTTCAGTCCTTTACTCTTTATTACCGTCCTTGTCTTTCTGATTGAGGATAAGGTGAAGTGTGATAAGTTAATGTATATTTTTTTTGCTGACCATTATTAGTGAAGATCCTACCTACTTGCAACGATTTAAGTATGAATGGATGTTCTGGAAAAAAATGGATACCACATTTGTACGAAAAAGACCTATGCTGTCCATTTTCTAAACGACAATCTACATATATGTACACATATGAATAAAACAGTGCTTCCCAAGTGCTAAAAGTTTAAATATCTTGGACCTGTGATCAAGAAAGGATCTTGTGATGATAACATCTAAAAAACAGGATGGATGAGTTAGCTGGTAATATATATGAAATAAATAAAAGGAAGGCTCTACACGGTAGTGTTGTTCGTCCACATGGTTCGCGCTGTTGTACAATATACAAGAAGTATGAGTGTAAATTGATTCCAACTGAAATGGTGATGATGATATGGTGATCGGATAAGAAGCAATAAAATCCGATTAAGTAGCCCGTTCAATTTCCAATTTTTTTTTTAAATATCTTTTTTGACAAATTTTTTTCCCACAAAAATTTTTTTTTCCAAAAATTTTGTTTTTTGACAAAAAATAAATATGTATTCAAAAAAATATCCACTTGGCAGAATGACAACTGAGAAAAAACAAATGTCGAATTTCATGAAGTGTACATATTTCAAAATTCATTCAATTCAGAACAATTCAGAAAGTGTTCAGAGTTCGAATCTGAACTAATGAAGAGAAACACGCATGGTTTTATCCTGATAAAATTTTTGTTGGTCACTTTATTTTTTACTTATTTTTTATTAATTCCAAAATACTTTTGATAAAAAACAAGTTGGTAGTGGCGCCTGCGGAAGTAGACCCAAAAAGTAAGTTGACAGCAAACAAAAGTCGGGGTTTCGATGATTTAAATATACCAATTTCCACTTTTTGGTTAATTTTGTGTTGAGACTAATTTATTTAAATCAGAAAGTAATTGGAAAAAGACAATTCGTTTTATTTTTTTTATAACTCTTAAAAAGTAAGAATAAAACTTAAAATATGAAACCTGTATTTGAAGAAAAAAGTTTTTGTAACTATACAATAATTCTTTAACCATTCTTAAGAAATGTATAGCTTTAAATAATAATAAGTCTCCAAAAATTAAAAAAGTGGCTTGTAAGTTTACCGCGAGACTCATAACTCAAAAAATCCTTCCTCATTAACTTTTGAAAATGATTTTCTTATCAGTGAAACCCAGCCCTTAAAAATGTTTTTTTTAATTCCAAAAAATATAGTTTTTTTAAAATTTGACGTGCAATATAAGTTGACATTTTCTTAACATTCTGTATAAAAGAAATAGAATAAGCAAATAACAAAGTAAGTAAATAACAAATAAATTTTTGTCATTCTTTTAAGATAGTGTTGAAAATCAGTTTTAATTAAATTAAAGTCGGCTGTTTCGGTAAATATAGCCAATAAGGCGATATTTAAGTATAAAATATTGACTGCAGTACTTCTTGTTTTTTAAATCTTTAAAGTCTTTTATAATTCAATCTTAAATTTTGCTCAATTCAAAAGTAACTCATGTTCGGTTTCACAAATGTTTAACTGGTTATCAAGCTGATTAGTTTCCTTTTAGAATTCAGTTTCTCTTAAGTCAAAAGTCAAATGACTTCATGACTATTAAAATTAATTCAAAATTAAAATTGACTTTTAAATAAATTTAAAGGCTTTAAAAAATAAAAAAGTATTCCAGTCATTTGATTTCAAGTCAATTGACTTCTTCAGAATTTTAAAATTTCTATTTAACTTCAAAAGTTAAAGGGAGAAGGAAAAAAGCATTCACTAAAAAAATGGCTTTAATTTTTGGCAAAAAGATAGGTTATCACAGGAGTATCTCCAATTTGAGATAAAATTCTAATTATTTATTTTTGCTATTCTTTGCAGACTGTTTATGGTGAACCTAAATATGGATGTACATACATGTTTTGGGTCAATGAAGTCGTCAGAACGGGTAACAATTCTTAAAATATTATTGAAGTGATTTATCATCGGTTATCAAATAAACACCAACGGCAAAGTTTTTTAGTTCGAAAATTACTCTTTTTTACCAAATAAAAAAATTCCCTGTTAGATATATTGATCATTAACAAGATACAGCAGCCGGTGCAAAGCGCAATATCTGTAGTTGAAGCTGACATAATACATGTAGACGTGTGCTTGATAAAATAAAAGATGATATATGGGACAAGATTAAAACAACCTTTTTTTTTATTCTGTTATTCAGTGATAAAGGGGTGCCGCGTTTTGTATAGTAGTTCGGCATTGTCGATTTCAGTTGATGATGATACTGCATCTGAGTTGAACCCTTTCTTTTAATAGTTGTAATAATAGAACCTGGGCGTGGCTCACAAATGGACAAGAATAAAGAAAAATAAAAAAAGTAAAAAAACATTTAATAACCATATAATGGGTATAATCCCGTTGGGTCAGAATTATGCTAATGCGGAAAAGCGGAGGAAAGGAGACGAAAAATTGTTGCAAGTCATTAAAAGGAATTGTAGTTCGTAGTTTCACAAGTTGATTTGTTAAAAAAACGCCTACTTTTTCGTGTGTTAACATAGACTTTTGGACTGTACTGAGGTCAATCTCACGGAAAAAAGGGTTAGATATTCTGAAGTCACATCCGGTACTTTTTCTATATTGCCTTTCTTACTTGTTTATACATTTCAAAACAATAAATCATTGAGAACTCTATTGAAAACAAGTTTTGAATCCATTAGGTAAACAGCTGTATGTTCTTGATATTTTTTTTAAGATAAAGTTTCAAAATAAGTAGACATACCAATAATTAGATTTAGATAGTCCGTTTATATTTAGTATTGAATCGAACTTAAAGTTGAAACGAGCTTCCTTCGACTCGATCGCAGTTTAGTCGATCTACATATTCGGAATATAAGCGATGCAACAGTGCTAAACAGTATTTTTAACAGATTATCTTCTTAATGCATGATAACGGGGCTTTAGATTTTAGAAACAGTAGCGAAGCTAACAACACTGTTTTAAAATATTGATTTAAGCAGATTCGGCTATAGACTAACAGCCGTATTTAATAGAATTCACTAAAACACCTCTGAACGGGTGAATAGTTATGCAGTGTATAAGAGCTTATTAAGCCACTATTCAACGTTGCATAAATACATATTTAAAAAACATTTTCTGGTCCAATGCCTTTGTGTCAGATAAAGTACCAAAAAGAGAAATCTATTACATTATGTCTCAACACGTTTAGCTTAAAATACCTCTATTTAACGTTGCATAACCTTTATAAATAACTTTTTGACGTTTAGAGCCATTGTAACTTTACGCAGCCTCTATGTGGCGTTTATAAATACGATCCTAGGAGCTCCAGATGTATAGTATCAGCACAGCACGTTATAATATCAGCATTGATACTAAATACAAGGTAGTTGGACGAATGGGCTCACTTTTTTTTGCAGCTTTAAGGTGATTGGCTAACTTGATCAACTTTGACAAAAGAACGTAAGTTCAAACGTAAGTTCCGGCTTCGCACGGCTATTTAACAAAAATTTCAACATTAATTATGATTTTATATAGCCTATTATATAGCCTATGTCACCTGGGGATAGTGCAACTTCTCAGCAGTGAAAGAATTTTTCAAATCGGTTCAGTAGTTTTGGAGCCTATTCAATGCAAACAAACAAACAAACAAACAAACAATCAAATATTTCCTCTTTATAATATTAGTATAGAAGTATAGAGGTATAGATATCAAATCAAATCAAATTTATGATAATTTGGTAAAAAGAAAAAAAATTTTTTTTTTGACCAAATTTTGAAGGGGGCCATTATACCCCGCCCTCCCCTACACACACACACACACACACACACACACACACACACACACACACACACACACACACACACACACACACACACACACACACTTCGAGAATTGAAAATGTTGGGGGCCCATTTTGTCCCCAAATGTTTTTGGATATTGAACATTTTAGGGGACCTATTTTGCCCCTAGGAGCCCATTTTGCCCCCCTTTCCCCCATATAAGATAGCCTATGTCACCCGGGGATAGTGTAGCTTTCAAACAGTGAAAGAATTTTTCAAATCGGTTCAGTAGTTTCGGAGCCTATTCAATGCAAACAAACAAACAAACAAACAATCAAATCTTTCCTCTTTATAATATTAGTATAGATATCAAATCAAATCAAATTTATGATAATTTGGTAAAAAGAAAAAAAAAATTTTTTTGACCAAATTTTGAAGGGGGGGCCATTATACCCCGCCCTCCCCTACACACACACACACACACACACACATTTCGAGAATTGAAAATGTTGGGGGCCCATTTTGTCCCCAAATGTTTTTGGATATTGAACATTTTAGGGGACCTATTTTGCCCCTAGGAGCCCATTTTGCCCCCCTTTCCCCCATATAAGATAGCCTATGTCACCCGGGGATAGTGTAGCTTTCAAACAGTGAAAGAATTTTTCAAATCGGTTCAGTAGTTTCGGAGCCTATTCAATGCAAACAAACAAACAAACAATCAAATCTTTCCTCTTTATAATATTAGTATAGATATATTATACTTTTTCTTTATTTTATTATGGTAGCATTACATGTATACATTACAATTGTGATTGCGCAATTTACATACAGAGATGATACTTATATCTTACTTCTGAAAAATTATATAACAATAATTAAAAACAGTATGAAGGGTGAAATAATAATTGAAAGGAAAACGCTACTGAAAAAAAACCTTTCATATAAGAGAAAAAAAAAATATTAAAAAAAAAAAAAAAAATGAAGATGGTATTTGAATTACTTAAAATTAATATCACAGACAAATTAAAAAGGTTTACTACCTAAGATTTTATTAATAGAATAATATATATTTATAAAAATATATTATCAATAGTTACAGATAAATAAATACATAAACAAATGTAATGTAAACAAAAAGTACATAATTATGAAAATAATTGGAAGGATAAATAACAATAAAAAGTATAATAAATAATACAATAAATTAAGAAATAAATAATTGAATAAATAATTGAATAAATAAATCATTATTAACATAAAATTAACAAAAAATAAATATGTAGGTAAGAAAACAAAAAATAAGTAAATAAACAATCAAATAAGTTAATAAACAAATGAATAAATAAATAAATAAATAAATAAATATAAATAAATAAAAAAATAAATAAACAAATAATAAATAAACACATAAATAAATATGCAATAACATAAATAAATATATAATAAACAAAAAGAATAAATAAGTTAACGAATGAACACTTAAACAAGGCAATTTATAAAGACATTATCTGAGATTTGACAATTTAAAGTATATTTTTCACAAAGTTTAGTTATCCTTGTTAAAACAAAATCGATATTTGCCCTGTCATGTAACTCAATTGTTGAGAAATGCCAGGGAAGCTTCAGCATGAGCTTGAGGAGCTTGTTTTGTGCAATTTGAAGCCGTGTTTTATGAGCTTGTGCGCATTTACCCCAAACTGGACAACCATAAAACATAAAGGATTGAAAAATCGCTTTAAAAATGATTAATTTATTTTGTTGGCTAAGGAGAGACTTTCGATTTATTATTGGATACATTATTTTGATTGTTTTATTTATCTTATCTAAAGAATTAGTGATATGTTTGTTATACGTAAGTTTAGTGTCTAAAGTTATTCCTAAATATTTCACATCATCTGTCCATTCGATTTCTGCACCATTATAGATTAGATTTCTGGATGGCAAAAAACAAGGTTTTCTTTTCCGAGTAAAAAAGATTGCTTGAGTTTTTGCACCATTTACTTTTATCTTCCATTTATGAAAAAATGAAGCAATATTATTAAGAGCCGATTGTAGATTGGTCTCAATTGTAAGACCAAGCCCATCGGTACAAAATATTCCAGTATCGTCTGCAAACATTGCATATTCACAGTTTGGAAGTGAAGGAACATCTGAAGTGTAGAAGTTATATAGGCCAGGCCCGAGAACTGATCCCTGGGGAACTCCCGCAACAGCAACATGGAAGGACGAGAAAGAGTTGTTAACGTATACTGTAAATTGTCGATCAGAAAGAAAACTCTTCACAATTTTAATAAGATACAATGGAAAACCAGCATTTAGCATCTTATAAATGAGACCGGAGTGCCAAACAGAGTCGAATGCTTTTTCAACATCAAGAAGAATTAGACCGGTTGATTTCTTCTCAACAAAACTTTTTTTGACATGTTGTGCAATCCTGTCAACTTGTTGAACAGAACTATAGTGACTTCTAAAACCAAATTGAAAGTCTGGCAAAATGTTAAGTCTTTCTACGGTTTTTTGTATTCTGGATTTCAATATTATTTCAAAAAGTTTGCCCACGCAACTTAGTAAACTGATAGGTCTGTAGCTTTTAGAATTATTAGCTGGTTTACCAGGTTTTAAAATAGGAATTATTTTAGCAATTTTCCAAGCAGCTGGAAAGTGTTGAAGTTTTATACATAAATTGAAAATAATTAACATTAACTCAACGCCACATTTTGGAAGCTCTTTTATAAATGAGTTTCTTATAGTGTCTAGACCAGGTGTCTTACGAATTTTAAGATTCTCGATTAAATTTTTTAATTCATTGTAAGTAACAAATGAACAATTGTTTATATCAGCTGGTGTGTTTTCAAGTCTGACAACAGCACTATTTACCGCGATTTCGAGATCGGGATCAGTTATTCCATTAGTTATGTTATGATTATCCTTAAAGGATGAAGCAAGTATATTAGCTTTTTCTGTGTTAGTAACACATGAAGTTGGTGCATCATTAAGTGTAGGAATAATAGTATATTTCTTTTTAATAATTTTCGTAATGTTCCATAAAGGCTTACAATTCTTTTCTAAGCCTTGAAGTTTAGAATTCCAAGTCATGTTACGGTGTTAAGGATTTCATCTTTGATGCAAGCGTTTAAGTATGTAAATTGTTGAAAGAATTGAATCTGACGAGATCTTTGCCAATTCCTTCTAAAAAGATTTCGTAACTTTATCATATTTAAAATATATGGGGGTAGTGTTACATTATTTTGAGGAAATTTAAATTTTTTCGGTACTGAACGACTTATTGCGTTCTCGATCGATCTCGAGAAATAATTCGCAATATCGTTGATTTGATCAGTATTAGAAACATGACCAACATTAGCATTTACAGTTCTAAAATCGTTACGTAATATTCGACGGTATGATTTCCAATTTGCATTTTTATAGTCAAAAACAAAATTAATGTTTTCTTGTGGTGACTGTAGTATTTTCAACTCAACCGGTAGGTGATCTGAACCTAAGTTATTTAAAACAATCGGTTGCGAAAAAATTTCTGGAATGTTAGTTAAATACAAGTCTAGTGTAGATGGATTATTGTTACGATCAGCAGGAATATATGTAGGAGAGTTTGGATAAAGTATATGGAACTGATGAGTAGAGTTAATATCACTCAATATATTTCCCCACGCGTTAGCTCTAAGGCATCCCCACGCCCTTTGACGGCAGTTAAAATCTCCACCTACTAAGAAGGGACCTGTTACACTTAAAAATTTACGAAAATCTGATTTAAGATAACTTTTTTTTAGCACAGATATTTGTTTTCCACCTGGAAAATAAGCTGAAAAAACAGTTAATGTCCTTCCATTTTCAAAGAAAAGTTTCAAGCCTAGATTTTCTATGAGATGAGTATTTAATCTAGGTTCTACAGAATGTTTAATGTTTTTTTTTACTATAATTGCAACCCCACCACCTATTTGCCCAACTCTATCAGAACGATAGCAATTGTAAAAACTATTTGAAAGCCTATCATCAACTATAAGCCATGTCTCACATACAAGGCAAACATCGATATTGTTTGTACTTAAAAATGAAAAAAATTCAAAAGATTTATTGCGAATACTTCTAGCATTCCAACATACCAATTTAAGGTTTGAAAGCATTATTTAATATTATTATTATTATAAAGATATTTTAAAGCTAATTGCGCAATCACATTGAATTGGTCAGATTTACATTTACATTTTGATAATTTACTGGTCATCTCAATGGTAAGTTGCTGGATTATACTTTTAAAAATTCAATAAAGTTCAAAATGAATTTCAATCTCAATTGTTCAAAAAATTTAATATCTACTTAAAATGAAATAAGATTCCAATATGAAAAATTTTATAACTGTGGAAAATTGATAAAGTGAAAAAACAAAAGCATTTCTTCCTTATTTATTTAATTTTAAAAAGAAGTTTATAAAATTTCGCGATGAATTTTTTTTTGTTACTGGCAACTATTAAAAAAATAAACCAAAATAGTTTATTGGTAAAAAAAACATATTTTGGTTTAGTTTTTTTTTTTTGAAAATGGAAATGGAATGGAAATGGAATGAATGCAAAAAAGTCCAAGTGCTATACTGCACTTTTGGGACTTTAGACATAAAAAATTGATAGTAGGCTATGTTATACTGCACTTTTGGGACTTTAGACATAAATAATTGATAGTATAGGCTAGTTTTTTATAAATTTCTGTCTAGCTTTAAGATATACTCGTGCATAGTACGTTTTCGATTAACGCAACTCTCTTTTCACGCATTTCCTCGATTTTCCCAACAGCTGAATTTTTACCATTGTTGACTCAGTAATCGCAGCTCTTCAGAAAAATTGACTCGATAAGTGCAACTTTTGTTTTTATATGAATATCTTTATTTACTCAGGTTCTTGCCTAGCTTTTTTTTTGGGACTTTATTGTCTTCATTTAAGGCATAGAAAAAAAATTTTAATACGCAATCTAGCGCTTCTTCTCAAGTTATGCCCTGTACAATTGAAAGGATGTACATGTTATTTATATTTGAAATTCAAAACCTTTTCTGAAATATGTAGTGTTTTTTAAAATTTGGTTGAGGAAAATTACACTGCAAAGCCATATTCGCATTGGCGTCAATTGGATTTTACAGAATCCAAAATCTACTTCTTCAAATTTCAAATGTCTTTGTTTTTGGGAAATATGTGTTCACGTCAAAAATACAACAAACGCTCTTGAAAACATTAATATCAAGCAAGTGACCCCAGTCAGTGTAGGGATATTATTTGCAATACATCAGTTTAAGTCAAATAAAACAAACATTTAAATTATTTTACAGAATATCATACTCTGATATTCTTTTGTTTATTGTATATTTTAAGAATTTTATGAACTATTCAGCACTTTTATCTTCACAAATTAAATCTTTACGTAGTAACATTAAAATTGCACTTAAAACAATTAAAACAATATTATAAAAGAATTATTTTTTAATCAATTGTAGAACATCTTACAAAGTAAATAAATTTTTTATTCACAAAACTCTGTTATTCAAAAAAAAAATATATATATTTTCGTTAAAATAAAACTATTTTATTTAACTAAATTTAAATTTGAAAAAAAGAAGTAATTTAAAGAAAATTTAATTAAAAGTTCATTTAATATAAACATAACTTCTGTCAAACAAACATTAAGGTAAATATTATATTTTTATATAAAATCGAACAGAAAATAATCACATGAAGTCAAAGTGCCATTAAATGGCAAGATTGTAGGCATATAGTTTGTGTGTATCAAGTTTTCTCATATTCGATTAACTATTCCTATCTTATTAATTATTTTTATTATTATTCAGTCAAACTATCGCCTCCACATTCCTGCTCCAACACCAACTCCAATACCGCCTGAAGCTACACCACGTCGAACAGCTTCCATTTCATCCTGATGGCGATTGTCTCGATATGCTCGTTTGGTATCTTCGAATTCACGAAGTCTTTGGTTATATCTGTCGATTTGTTCACGAAGTATTGCATCTTCGTGAATTGCTCGACGTTCATCATATTCTAAACAGCCAACTCCATCAAGTCTGTCCAAATCTAACCAGCCTCTGAAGCGTACACAAACGCCATTCATAATGAAGTGGGATTTAATGTGAACCTGCAAATAAAAGATAAATACAAATTTTAGTCATTTGAGTACAGTGTAAGTTGATTTATGTTATATAAACTTGCAAACAATTATGACAAAAAATTTGGTATTATTTGGCCTTAAAAAAGTGCAATTCCCACATAATTCATCCAATTGATATTATGATGACGTCATCATACATCGCCATAACTATAGGGTTAATGAGGTTGATGATGATCTGAGAAGGAAGGTTTACACGGCAGTTGTTTTTTCAACTCTTACATTCGGTTCATATTGTTGGCCAATGTATGTACAAGAAGTATGAGAGTAAATTGACAGCAGGAGTGACAAAGCGTTCACGAATAAAAAGCAAGATAATCCGAGAAGCCTTAACGTCAAAAATAACATCTTGGAAAAAATACAGCATGATCTACTAAGCAGGTACTGTCCCACTTTAAAAGTTGAATATCACACGACGACGGCGACGACCGACGTTCCAACAACATCGGGGAAGAAAGAATGACATACATATACAAGACTTCCTGGATCAAACCAATGCAATGACACCTGCATTTAGTTGGCTCCCACAAGTTAAACCTTAGGGTGAAGCAGTGAAATGGTAGAGTTGTGGTCCCAGTCGACATTATGACAATCGCCGCGCCGGTAAATGTAGAGGAATAATAAAATTCATAAACTGTCAAAATTAATATTTAATGAGGTTTTCCATGGGTAATCCAGATTTCGATAAAAAATTTTATGATTTTTTTTTCGTGGCCTATGTAATATGCAATTGGAGTTGATTTTTTGTGTCAGTGTATTGATGTAAGCCACTTCGGCGAAGCTGTCAAAATTCTACCTAAACATTTTTAAACAGGCGCGTTATTATTAGTTAGCAGAAGAAAACAAAAATTATAAAATGTGGGAAGAGCAAATAAATCTCGAAGATTATAAAATAATAACCGATGATGAAGGTTCCATAATAATAGAGGAAAATATGGTTTTATTATTTGTTTCTATTATTTTCATCACATCAAACAAATCTTCACCACTTGATTCTTTTTCAGAAGATGATCATCATAAAATTAAATTTTTCAAAAACTATACATAGTTTTGACTTGATTTAAAAACTTGCTAATATAATAGAATGTTGGCTTTAAAAAACCGTATAATACTTCATTTTAAGTATTACCGTTATTTTTTAATTAATTTTTTTTCCATTTAACGTACATATTTTTTAAATTGCTTCTACCGCCTAAACGGGGGAGATAGACCCCCCCTCCCATAGTAAAAAATGCTTGTATTGCCGTGTTCTACAAAAATCCGTTATCATTTCTCGGCGCCCCGGTTATCATACTCTTGCCGAAAGCTGTAGGTATTAGTGTTAGTACAAAGAGGGGTAAATCTGCCGAAAAATTTGATTTTAAATCAAAAAAAAAATCAATTTATTTTTCTCCAGGGAATGCAAAAACAGGAGAAATCTGTTTTTTGACTGATCTAAATCAAAAATAAAGTGATTTATTTTACCCATGGAAAACCCTATAAGTAACTCAAAATATAAGACGTTGTTTTTTTGCAAAACGCTACCCAGAAAGAGATCAAATAATTACTCAAATGTATCTATAAATCGTCAAATCGCTGTTTCTTTCCGGGTACCTACAGTAAATGGTCACCAAACTGTGATTTTGTTTTAAATAAATTTAAAGACAAAACTTGTCGTTAAAAAAAAAAATAAAACAGCAAAAAATCAATTATTTAAAGAAAAACAAAATAAAATATTCCCAAATAGGTATCTACCTACCTCATCACAATTTTATAAGATGAGCAAAAAGAAAAATGTCTGCCCTCTTGTTGCCATAGAAATATCGATTGAAATTGTCTAGCCCCCTTATAAGAGCTCTACATAATTATATACCTACATAATATTCTCTTGTATTTTATCTATTTAGAATTGATACATAAGTACATAATATAAGCAGAATACGTATAGATACCAAATTTCACATTTTAGATGTTTAAATATTTTCTCTATAAAAAAAAATCGCGCATGCGGATTATCATCATAACACCACATGTTTTTCTCCTAATGTATGCTGGTATCTACCCGAACAGATAAGTATATAAAAGCAGCCATTTTGAAACAATTTCATTTATTTACTTAACAGTAAAAGTGTATTGATATATTTGTATCTCTGTAAATGTTTGAAGTTTGAACAGATTCACTTCACAATTTTTTTTTCTTGCGCAACCTGCTGCCACAGTGTTATAGCTAAAATGATACATTCGAAGAAATAAATTTCACAAAACTTAAGAGCAGGTACCTAAACCTACATTGTATAAAAATATAGCTACCCTAAAACGTTTTAACATATATATATGTGAAAAAAGACCCCCCACTAACTAACCAACAATATATATGACCCTGGAAGTTGCAAATAAACAATTAAGACACAGAGTTAATTGTAGACATTTTTATAGTATTTTACTGGAATTATGTTTCAATTTTGCTGAAATGAAAAACTCTGACAGCAAAAAAAAAAAACAACGGACTAATAGGGAAGCAAATACAATATACGAGAGATATACGGATTCTGAACCCCTGGAAACATGACACAACTGCACGGTCATTTGTTAAGTACCTAAACCTAACATCAATACCTAAAGTCGGTGGTCCGAAGAAATTCTTTGTCCTTCATTCCAGACTCACTCACAGCTTGAAGCCAAGTCGGTAACATAACAAATTTTCGACATATGTTTAACATGCCCTTCAGGGAATACTCTTTTGAACATTTTCACTTGCTACAAATTATATGTGACACCTCTACTTAGGTGCAACAGCAACAAGACCAATTAAATAAAATAAATTTTTTTTCCTTGAGCGATCAAATGGTTGATAGAAATTCTTCGGAATAGGTATTGAACGTTATTTATTTAATTGGTGGACATGCCTTAAAGGTATACTTAATTACAGCAAAACAAATTCTGGTCATTAGAAATGTTGCGTATAAAATCCTTATCCTTTGACACTGTTTTCCTACCAAGAAGAAGGAAGAAAACACAATAAAAAAATATCAGAAAACAAAATTACCAACACTTTAAATGATGCAAAAAAAACTTCCTTGCTGTTGGAAAAAGGATATTGTTTCGATTTTCACTTACATTTATAATCCCCTCAATTAACTCTCGAATCTTGAGTTTTATTTTTCGGACACATTTCCAACAACTGTTGCTCGCGTGCCATTCCACCGATCATGCAACTTGAGAAAGGCCATCAAGGCAGCAGGTCCTTGAGGAGTTGCTATATATTGATCTTTGAAGAGCAATTAAGGCTGTCTTACAAATTGTATATGCAATGAGTGCATGTTTGTGTTTTTTTTTTTGTTGCTGTTTAATATCGGGATCCTATCAAATTACGAACACGATATGGCACATTGAAAAAGAAGAAGTCTTAAGTGTGCTTCTTGAGAAACTCGTGGGTATTGGTACTTTCCAAAAATAGAATCAACTTTAGTTGTGATCAATTTCATAGTTTAGGCTTTAGGTAAAATAATATTAAAAAATAATGATAAAGGAATATACTAAATGATCCCTGATTAAAATTTGGTAGTTTTACTTGGCAAGTTTTAATTTAATTACTCCTTTACTAATTGCCCGCTTTTGAAAACTTGATAACTAACTAAATAGCAATAACAATAGGAACTTGAGTTTTACATTTCACGGCTGACTTATGTATGTAGATATTTTCACTTCTATTTGCAAAAATTTGTTTCTTAAATATAAGAAAATGGATGCATGTCCCTGGAATATAAAATTTTAAATTTTTAATTTTGAAAGAAATACAACATTTAAACTTTACCATATTCTATAATTTTAAGATAAACTACTCTATAGTCAATTTTTCGAGATTTAAGATAATGGGTGGATGCCATACATACCGTAAAGTATAGTACCAAATTTTATAATTCTACAGCAAATTTTATAAATCTACAGCTTTGATAAGTACCTACTCTATTTAATTCATAAAAGTTCTGAAAATATGGGTGAAGCCATGCTCCCTGAATGGACGATCTCAAGTTTTTTTTCACTTCAAACTCTTCGCCTCTTTCATATTTAATCATTCTACATCATTTGAATACGTATTCATTATTATGATTGATTTTTGTGAATTATACATATGTACCTACATTATATAACATGAATTCATCGATTTTTTTGTTGTTTTGCGAATATTGAGCTCTACCACTTTTCCAAATTTCATCACTCTACGACATTTGGAGGTGCTCCATATAATTGACAACAATACTAAGGAAGTGGGCGTATAGCACGTGATGTGATGATTCGTAAACCATTTTAAACCTACTATCGTGCTAAGATTTTTTAAACATCGTACCAAACCGACTAAAATTGTTTCGACCAGATTTTTTAAAATTAAGCGCCATTTTTTGAAAGCCATTTTTTTACACTTTGAAGTTATCCATTTTTGATTTTTTAAAAAAAAACTTGTGTTGTAACTTTCCTAATTTGTGTTGTCATGTGTTGAAGAAGTAAAGAAGGACGAACGTCAAACTTATAATTCCATAGATTTGTAATCATATTTATCGATGTAGCTTGCTCACTCTTTATTTTGAATAATAAAATAACGCAACATTAGGCATTTCTTAATTCCGCTTTTGTTTATTAGCAGGACATTTCAATATAATTTATTTTTGGAAACAGAGAAAAAAAAAACAAATAATGCAAAGATTTAACGCATTTTACTACTTTCAACACTCTGTAACAAATCAATTGACACACCACTCTATATAACATAGTCAATGCCATCTACAATTTTAATCCCAATCGATCAAGAAGGAATTTCCCAGAAAAAAGAAAACATTTTACTGCCATAGGTACTAGCTACCTACATCAATAACCGATGGTCAATGATGCAATATTAATTAAATTGTCAAGTGTGACCAAGCTGATATGCGATGCTCCCTCAGATAAAAACCTCATTTTACTGTCAACAATAAACAATAACTCTCAACTCAATTCAACTGAAACTCACCTTTCCATGCTCTTTGTCAAAATCACATTCTTTATCTTGAATATAAGGGTTTTGATTGGCATTGAAAACTAATTGCAAATTCGTTCCAGATGCAACAAAAGAAATTTCAGTATGTCCTTCACGGCAACCATTTTGAAAGCGTATTTGACGTTCTTCTAATGCTCGTTCTCTGTAACCCGTGTAACGAACCTGTAATGAAAGAAAGATTTTATTATTTGTCAAAATTGAGTAAGAAATTTAATTTGTAAAAATATTATCTAATATGTATGTACAACTAGCGTTCAGAAAATAGACTTATTCGCTATTGTGAGACGTATGTAAACAAGGTCGTTAATTGCCGAGAGAATTCAAATAAGCTTGGATCTTTGAAAAGATATTGTGAGACATACATATGTATCAAGATAACACACAATGTTGATAATATTCATCTAGAAATGGATAAAAAAAAGTCGGTTGCACAAAACGCTTTTAAATATTGACCAGAATTTAAAGTCTTAAAGCGACGTTTATGTATGGAACACAAAATTATGGACGGTTGCACCAAACGTTTTTCCAAACAAAATTTGTAATTTTAAATCCTGTAAAATATTGATGCGACCAAACAAGATTCTTATAGATTCATCACAATTTTGGAGAATCCAGGATGCTAGATTTACATATGTAAATGCAGAATCATTTATTATAAAATTTCAGATCATTCAACCTATGTATAAAGCAATTGCTTTTAAAAAGTAGAACAACCTTTAATGGAGGATGTAAATTTGAGAAATCTAAAAGCCCTATTTTTTATTACAGGATTATGGGCCCAAAAAAGCTAATATATGAAATAAATATTACAAAAGGAAAACAAAAATTCAGAAAAAATTGAAGAACAAAATTAATAAAGAAAACTATTTGTACCTATACTCGAAACTTCTTTTTTTCCAGAATCTAACTTTCAATCACTTTTTGTTTTGGTCGAATTATTAGAAACGATAAATTACTTAATCTTTAATATCTGTTGACATTTAAACACAATACACAATTCGTTCAAGGCCAATTGAATTGACAATTGAATTTCACTGTAGCGGTATGAATTTTTGAATTTACTTAATTAAAACTCCAGAAAATGAAATTTAATAGGTTGTTGAAGTTAAATACAAATAAAAGCTTGAAAAGCTTACATCTTTTACATTATAATTTCACATGTCATGCAACCGCAGAGCCTAATTACATTTTCTGTATTTTCAAGGGATATTAATTTTATTAATATGATTTATTAAATTAAAAAATTGCTCCCGAGGGAATGTGATGAAAAAAATGACTCGAGTGTAAAAAATTTGCTAAAGAACAAAAACGATAATTTTTCTACTGTCATGGCGTCCCTATAGCAAAAATTGATTTTTTCATCAATTCCACCGGGGTTTATAAAAAAATTATACTAAATACTAGTAATATATCAATTTTTCGAAACATATCAATCAAAGAAGACAACAAACCATATAGGCCTAGTATACTTAAACTATGACTATAGTTTCACTAATCAGATAAAACCCTATGACTGCCAACTACGTCAGCAGCCATCAGAAATTAACAACAGGTAACAAAAACTAACAATCCGGCACTATGAGAAAGTGATGAGAGGGTAAGGCACCAGATTTTTACCTGCAGGCGGTCGGTGGTGGCGATGACTATGATGGCTTGGCTATGTAACAATACGAATCAAGAAAAGAAATCCCCGAATGTACCTATACCTACATCGATAGATATACCTTACCTTCATTATATCGAAGGTGATGCCGTTGATTGCATTTAAATGAGACATAATCTCAGAAAACATTTCACAGTTTTTTTTTTTGTGATGATATCGAAGGGGATTTCCATATTAGTCTAGTTCTGAGAAGTTTTGGATTAACCATTCATTTTAATTAATTAATTTATACTTATACAAATCTTAAAGTTGTCAATAGTCACATACGTTAAATGCTGTGGAAGAACTTTAAAATTGTGACCGGGGTATGATGATTCACTGTGTGAACTCCATGTTTTTTTTATATTACCTACATTATTGGTGAATCATTAAATACAATGCTGAACTTTGAACTTCAATAAAGACGCGATGGCGATTGATTGATTTTAAAACATAAATATCGAATTTTTGTTTTTAGTTAAGCATCACAGTATTGCATTAGGAACAAATTAGGATTCTAGGTTTGGCGGTCAAAAGTCTAATTAATGATGTCGAATGTCGGTAGCAAAAGAAGAACAATCATCTCATTCTCAATATTAGTCGTGAAATCCAACAACAACTGATCCCCGGGGTGTTTACCTAAGCCCAGTGAATTTCTGGGGCTTAGTTTGAGCGTGGATATAGATGGGCAACATCCGATAATTTCACAAATGTTATCGAAAGTTTGTATGGAAATTCAATTTAAACCCAGAAATAATTGTTTCGTCTATTTTCTCAGGGTTTATTAGCAAACAGAACTTTTATACAATTAAACGGTTCTTATTGAGAGATTGAAGGCTATCTTAAATAAAAATAAAAAATTCGCGGGACTTTTTTTGCGTGGATTATTTTAATTGTTTTAAAACCCAACAACAACGGCCAAAAAAAACGAAGTCTGGTCTGAACCCATCTTGAACAAAATGGAATTCCATACAAATTACATATATCTATATCCAGGCTATGGTAGAGTGCGATAAATCTTTGGGGTAAGCCTTTAAATTTAATGTTGCATTTAACACGCGAATTGTTTAGCCCGGCGGCAGTGCTATTTTTTAACAAGCCAATTGAGGGCTTAGCACCTATTGTTAATTTCAACCATTCAACTCAGACTAGTCATAAACTTTACTTGTAAATTTCCACTTTAATCGTGCTTAAAACAATCAGTAAATGAATTAAATTTCTACCCAACTAAATGAAATATCATCCAAAATATGGCAATTTTCGATAACGTCAATTTCATCTAGAGCATCGCACCAAAGTCTAATTTTTTCACACTTATCCTCCAGTTAAATTCCGAAAAGTGATTGTTGTACAAAGCGAATCAACCTATTTACATAGGTTGATAATGCAAAAAATTGGCTGCAAAACTTTTTTAGTGTCGGGCTAGGTTCAATATAATATAACTCCATTTGACCCTATCAATAATCAAATTTGACAGTTAAGTTACGACATAAGCATTTAAGTAAAATGAACTATAATGGAATGAGCTCTTAAAATAAACCGTGCTTGGCATAACCTTACTTTAGGTAAACTGTAATCCAAATGGTTAACTTCACTCAAAGGCAAATTGCTGACACATTGTCAAAATTTATTACACTTTGACATCAGTTTTAAACGTTTTTTATAACTAGTATCATACCAAAATTATTTTCAAATTTCAACTGAAAAGATTTGAAAGAATGACAATTTGTTCAAATGTTTAAACAAACAAACCTCGGTTTCACATTCATAAATAATATTAACGAGTCATATGCAGCAAAATTTGGCAATTGCAACTTAGGACTAAATTCTTCGTTTTAACATCAGTTTATACCTACATCAATTAAATTGGTTTAACATCTAACTGAACCAACTTAAATTGTTTGCCAATGTTTGACAAAGAAATGACTGATTAATACTTATATATTTCGTTTATTGTCAAAACTCAAAGTACTTACGCCGAACAAAATCTAAGAAAAAGACATGACACTCAACTCACCTCACTTTCTCGACTTAATCTTCGAAAAAGTTCGTCGCTTTCAAATTTAGCTTTTTGATCGGGAACAACTCGAGGCATTTTAAATATGAAACGTGGCTTTGGCTGCTCATAGAGCCCGATTGTATCGTATGGTATCATACCAGCCAAAGCTGCTGCGTCATTCATATTTAAGTAGGAAATGTTTGTAAATTTTTTTTATCACTTAAAATAGAAAAAAAAATTATTTTTTATCACAAAACCACGGGTTTTGTTGGTAGGTTAATTTTTTTTTCTTAAATGTTGATAATTTTTTTTTCAATTCGATTTATGTAGCTTGTTCACTTGTTTGTGCCTTTTATCTTATCAACTTTTTTTGTTCTTTCCTTTTGAATATCCTGTTATCAAAAGTCAAAAATTTTCTCACACACTATATTCCAGCGGAACGACGGAAACACTGTTACATAGATTTGACGTGTAGCACACCCGACTTTGATGACGGTCGATTAATAACTGTGGACTGTGTTCAACTGCTCACTCTTCAGCTCAGACACTCAGAGCATTTCTTGTTTTTGTTATTTTCACCCGTTTTGCTGTATACATCCTTTGTTTGATGTGCCCTGTTATGTACTTCTAGCCCAGAGTTTTTAGAATAGATTCTGGATGAAGAAGGGGATTGAGTCGTGTAAACAATGAGGTATTGAGAATGGGAATTTTGCTTCAGCTAAATTATACGGGAATTCCCTTATGTACTTTGATGATTTATTTGAAATCCGGTTTCCACCCTAAGATTTTTCTGCAGGTAATGTTCGGTATTGAGATACATTCAAACGCACCACTATTGCTATTGCATTCGAAAAAATATAAACAGAGGCGGGGCATAAATACTGTAAATAGACATTCATGGTATTTTATTGGGTGGCGTTTGGTTCTACTTCTTGTTATATTTTTTCTTTATTATTAGTTTGAAAAATAATGTAGCACATTTCAAGTTTTTGGCTGTTTTGGATAATTTTTGTATGCACTGTACACAAATCCAGGCTAATAAATGGCGAAGTTTGTCTAAATTGAAATTGTCAGAGATTAAAAATGGCTGTTTGTGTGATAAATATTTGCATACAAAAATTGCAAAACAATGAAATATTGATATTGGCAAGGGTACGATAACTCTGGTGACAAAGGATAGCAAAAGGATTTTGGTACCTAGAACAGCTAAAAACAAGCATTTTTTGTATATCTAGTATTGGAGGGGAGCCTATCTCCCCCATTAAAGAAAGAGGGGAAGTTAAACCAAATTTTAAAATGTAAACAAATTGTTATAAAATTACGGTAACATATATGAGGCCGTGAGAGCAATAGTGGCGTAACCGATAAAATTCACTTTCGAGTTACGAAAGATTTAAGAAACAGAGTTTCTTTAAACATTTTTTGTACCTATTTTCCCTTTGACATTTTTGATTAATCTAAAAACGTAGAAGACGTTGAAATAGGACATACTTTGTGGGCAATAAGCTTCTTTTTTTTTTATTCAACATTATTTTGGAAAAAAAAGTGGGTTACGCCACTATTGCATTCATGGTTTTCATTAAAAATAAAGAAAAAAGAAAGGTTACGCTAAATTTATTATATTATTTTTTATTCTTTTATAGTTCAATATTTTAACAACAATAAATTATGTGTACATTTTTACTTACATATGTTTTAATGATTTTATTCCTAGTCTGATAAAACGTCAAATTTTTCAATTGGAACACCTGTTGACATTTTTAAATTATTATAAAAAAAGTGATGGATTGGTGGTATAAATTGAAGCAATTCTATTAAGTCTCTCTTTTTTTATCATTTATTTTAGGTTCCTCAAGCTGGTTGAGTTTTTTGTCCACGGATTGTCTCTTTTTTACATTTACCTCTTCGAGTAAAACATCAATTTCATTGGAATACTTATAAAAAATTGAAAATGTTTTATTTTTTTCGAAATGTTATTCCTGAATTTCAAGCCATTGAACCTTGGAATTGGAAATGGACATTTTCCTGTTTGTGATATTTTCTTCCAGAGATTTTGAGGAAAAAAAATCAGATGAAGTCATTTTCAAAATTTCTCTATCTGGCCGAAGAAATGACATTTACCCAATCATTTGGGACGAAGATATCCTTATAAATTTTTTTATTCTTTTCTATTAAACCAAAATCTTGGTCAAATGGCAAATAGGAATAGACACTAACTAAACATTTATGGTCAATTTCTTCAACCATAAAATCGGAATGCGATACCAAAATTGGTACAGCATTGAAAGTATTATATTTCTATTTTGGACCCACATTGATGAACAGAATACATAATTTTTTTAGAACATCCTATATACATTTTTTAAATAATGCATAAAACAAGACCCAATTTCTTGAGGTCCCCTTGACGCTGTAGACTCATCCCAAACATACATGTGAACTTTTTCACTGCCCATTTTATGTACATATACCGAAGCAAAAGGTCACAAGCAAACAGTTTCTAACAGAAATATGAAGTTTACGCCACTATTGCACTCAAACTATGATCAAATTATAAAATGCAATAACACCTTTTTGAGTGCCATCTGGTTTTGAGTGTAGATAGCTGCATAAAACTATTTTTGTATTAAAATAGATAAATTAAGGGACCCATTTTCATGAAAAACTCATTTTTGAAAAAAAGTGGGTTACGCCACTATTGCACTGACGGCCTCATATGTACTTACTATGAAGTTTATGCTAAGTTAAATCTATGCATATAGATTTAAATTAAAATATCGGGCAAAAAAATGTGATAATCCAAAACCTTAAGATCATGGTAGGTTTGTAGGTATGTATATCAACTAATTTTTACTATATGGCATGTTTTGGATTCGTCAAAAAATTCGATCTCGAGATTTTGATCAAACTCGATAGATACTATTATGATAGGGAAGTCAAAAAAAAAATTAGGCTCCAATTATGTCTTGCTGTTTGTCCGTTGAGGTAGAGCTACAGGTGAATTTTCTTGAAACTTAGCGTAAAGTGCGTTTTTAAACGTAAGTACATATCTCCAAAGTTTTTTTTTTATTTTTTTAAGACCATACATACCTACATGTCATACATTTCTGCTTGGCCTTTTTATAAAATCTGATTTTTCTCAAAAATGACTCCGAGAATTTTTTGAAAAGAATCCAATAGATATTGACTACTTTTATAATATAAAAAAAATATTCCAAAACGTGGGTGTACCGTTACCTATAATCATTTTTTACATTTTCGATTTTCTCAAAAACAGTTCATCTGATTGTACTCAAAATTTTTATGAAAAAGCATCAACAATTATAAAAGTATTCAATACCTATGTACATTAAAAAAAAGAAATTTGAATCAAAATTATAAAACTGAAATTATTTTTGAAAATTCAATATTTCAAATGTCAAGAAACCGTTGTCAAAAATTTCAAATTTTTTGAAAACGGCTCCAAAAATTTTGATGAATTTTGTATTTGTATTATTAAACAATACAAATTGATATTAAGATTTTGTTAATGGTACCTACCTTACAAATGGCAAGAAAACCCCATTCTCCAAAATCTCAACTTTCTCACAAAGAAATAATGAAAATATTTTTATTCAAAGTAAAATTATTGTATTACACTAAGCCTTAAAAACGATGTGGAGTGGATCACACAAAGGAGCAAGTGCGTGTGACCCGATCGGGCATTTTACTTTTTCACAATTTGTGAATCTTATTAATTCTTAATTAAAAACTGAAAACAAGATAATTTTATGTCCTTTAGTTTTTGGGGAAATTGGTAAAACTTCTTTATGAGATTTTTGTTTTTCTTTCACTACTAAGAGATAAATTACCTAAAAATCACCAAATAATTTAATTTTCGAGTGTTTGTTTGATTTGCACATAAACTCAGTTGAGTAGCTAGAGGTAGACGTAGGAGGGGCTATCGCCTAGGGCACAAGTGGTAGCAGCGAAAAAATTGTTCTTTTGTTTAATGTAACTTGGAAAGTCACACGAAAGTAGAGCTTATACTGTTCTTCCACTCATTAATTATACAATTTTTTGTAGTTAATATTATGTAATAATAGTTTTAATTTTGAATAGCAGTTTAAAAATTAGCAAAATCAAATTAATAAAAATTAATTAAAATTAAATAGTGCGTATTCGCACTAGTGTACCTGCTGCTTTTGCTTACCAGAACCAGAACCCCATGGTTCTGTAAATTTTCTGTCTCCTAGTTGCAAGAACTTATATAGGAAGGTAACTTAATATTTTAAATTTTCGATATATGTATGTATGTATGTAGTTATGTTAAAGCTTGAAATCTGCCAAAGTAAATCGTAATTATAAAATGTAGAAGAGCGGCTAATCTATTTGTGAAGTGGCAAATGTGAAATCTGCGCCCGCCGCTGTTGTTGGGTGGTATGTTAACTAGGGCCGTCCCAGCCCAAACGTCATTACCTACTTCGTTTCTTAAGCCATTTCCACATTACTCATGAGGTAGGATCTTGAATGCGTTTGAAACGGTTCCTTTTTGAAATATTCTACTCATATTTTCTCATTCGAAATGTAAACGAACTACCAAGAGAGACAAAAAGAGAAAATCGTGTCTGACAGTAAAAAAAAAATACCCACATTCATTTCGTTTGAAAGAGTTGAGCCCATAAGATTGAGAGATTTTGCTTTTGTGTAGAATTTAAATCTGCACAGTCTACGTCGCGTCGGTCGCACTGCTTATTGTGGGATACAAACAAAAAACAACGTTTGAGTTAATTTTTCTATCAAAAATTTTGGTTGAGTGAATTCCCATATGTGCAAATCTGAAATTTGCACATTTCTACTCAAACGATTGTATGGGAAATAAAAATGAGTATATTTATTTGTATGTGGATTTTCGAGTGAAACGGGCAAATAAAAATCTTGCACGTATGGAGGAAGTTCGAATCTTTTATGTTTGAATTAATTTATTCTTGGCGTTGATTTTGGTACCTACCTATACGAAGTATTTTTTTTGCAAAATGATAAAATGGTTTAATTCGCATGTTTAGAAATTATTTGATAGTGACATAGTAAAAAAATAATTTAAAAAAAATAAATAAAGCAGGTTAATATAAAAAGAATGAAAAAATATGAATGTAGTTTTCTTGTGAGTTTGCGCCCATGCAGCTCTGCGCCCCGTGCATTGCACATCTTGTACATATGGTAGGGCCGGCCCTGATGTTAACGCAAATTTTTGTTTAATTCAGATATCTTTCATATATATTGTATGAAAATAATCTAGTGTGAACTATATTCAACAAGAAATAAATAAATAATTAACATAATAATAAGCTAATAATTGTAAATAATTGTAAATAAGGTTCATAAAAGTTGTTTTTCTCAATCATAACTCGTTTCGACACTTCATTCAGAATAGCAGAGTAAAGAATAAAGAATTTTTTTTTTTTTTTTTTTGAGCTTATTTTAAAAGCTTGGTAAAGAAATGAAAATAGAAGAAATTTATAGAATGCTAAATAGATTTCCAAATCCCGACATTTTAAAGGGTCTCCCAAATGCATACCCTAAATAGTTCCTCTCCACCCCCATTAGATAACTCATTGCTAATATCTTTAATCCTGCAATAGAAACATTTAACCGAGAATCAAAAAGTGAATATTTATAATAAATATTTTCCTCTCACTGCTGCTCATCAGCAATTCTGACATGATCCCCAGCGACATTTATCCTCTCTAATCCGCTGATATTAACAGGATTAGTAAAAACTCATTTGAGTGTCTAAACGAGCTGACTTCTCCTAAGAGGGTCAACATTCAACAACAATTTATTTCACGAAAAGGTATCCCAACGAACTAGCAAACATCTGTCTTTTGATTTTCAAATGGAAATTCTTATACCTCCGTTGTTTTGAGCGTTCTTCGACGTTTATATCTATCAATTTTCCGTCGGCAACACTTTCAAAGAAATTTGTTGCTATTTCAAACTCATTGGCAGTCTCGACGTGTGTGTGCTTGATCAGTCAAGCAGATTGAACTGAAATGTGCTCGTTATATTATTTAGTAGGTAAAGAAGGTATTCAAGTATCCCCCTTCTTATCGAGCTGAGAACAGACCAATCAACTTCCATGAAAATAATATGTCAAAATAGCGCCAAGGAGCGTGCCCTCTCTCAAGCACCCTATTTATACTCCGTATCCGTATATTATAAAATAGACATGCCCCGGGCGCATTAGAGCGATGCAATACTTTACACGGGCTGTTTCCATTTTATCCATTCACAATGTTTATTGAGTTCTTTTTATGACATTCAATATGAATGAAATACGAGCATAAAGTAGGTAAAATGTGTATGCACACATAAAAAAAAATCGTTTGTTATTCTTCAAAACATTATGATCCGCTTTGGAAGCATCGAATCTTCTATTGTAAACAAAGTTCGCCCAGATTAGAAGATAACAACGGCTGACGGCATAGAGTAGAGATGTTGTAGAGATTTTTGATGGGAAACTCTTTCGATTTTGTGATGAATTACTTGCTTAATTTGAAAACAAAAATTATGATGTCTTATTCTTATTTAAGATAATTAAAAGAAGAAAATAGTTTTAATGGCTTTGAAGAATCGTCATTGTAAACACTTGTAGAGAACGCACATGTTATCATCGTTTTTAAGGATGTTTAGCTTAAGTACGTAAAATTTGTATAAGAAGAAGTAAAAAACGTATACGTAAACATAACCTTGCAGCATCTGTTTAGTGATAAATTATTTCGCAAAGCTTGAATCACACTTTAGTAAGCATAATGATATACAGTCTCGATACGGGAACGGGTCGAAACTCTGGTTTTCAAAATTCTGTTTTATCAATTTCTGTTTTTTTTTTTCTTGTATTCTGTGTGGTCAATTATCTGCTTGTCCAAAATTCTGTTTATCAAAATTCTGTTTGCACAAAATTCTTTATGTATAAAATCAGTTGTTTTTCAAAATTTTATAATTATTATGTATTTCCGAATTTATGTGATTTTTAATACATATCTTACCTATTGAAAGTAGTTTAAAAAAAATATTTAAAATCAATTTATTATTTTTGTTATTGTTTTTCAATAATTAAGTTCGCTTGGGTAGGTAAAGTAATATTTTTATGACTCGAGTTTTTTTTATGATTTCCTTCAAATTATGAATTAGTATCACTCTATTGCAATAAAAAAAATTGTGCGTAGTACTACATGTGTACTTCTTAATACCCACCCTCGAGGGAATTTTACTAAAAATCGTTTCAATTGTGTAGACACCACTTTGAATAAGGTCTGTTTTATTTAACGAAATTATGAAGTGTGTATTTTTTTTTATAAAAACGATTTCTATTTTCCAAAAAAATTATAGAATTCTTAAGAAGAGAATTTTGAAAAACAGAATTTGAAAATACAGAATTTTGACATGCAGAATCTTGAAACCACAATTATGATGTTTTTCGAGACCAACCCTCTCGAAACAGTAAGAGCGGAAATTTGGATTGCAAAACTCTGCTTATATACCAAAATTCAAAGTTCTGAAATGAAAATTCAGTTTCCAAAATTATGAAAAAAAAAATTCCCTAAATACATTACTATTAATTCCAAAATTCTAGATTTAAAAATTCTATAAATAATAAAATAAAAATTGTTTTGATAATGAAAAAAAAATGCGCAATTTTTTCTCTTATAATTTCCAGAAGTTGAATTCTGTTTGGTTTGGAAAAGCTATTATTTATTCATGACAAGAAAACAACAAAACCAAAATATTTGCTTGAATTTGCTTCGTTAGTGCCAGCCCATCAAGTAAAACGGAATATAAGGCGATAGCGAGTTGAAGATCGGAAGGAGAGTAAGAAAACTGTAGCCTTTTAACAATACGAGTATACACTTACAAATATAAATTACTGGCACAGACAGAGAATTCTTTGGCTTTTCTGGTTGTTCAAAGAAACTTAATTTTAACCCTGGAATTTAATACTGTGAATTGGCACCATAGGCAGAGAAATTCAAAAATCCCTTGAGAAAATAATAGAAAAGAAATATAGATCTAATAAATTAAAAAAAAATATATCTAGAAATCAAAATCTAGAAATACAAAATCAAGAAAAAAAATTTCGAATGCGCGAATTTACACTGACTCAAAAATTTATATGTTAACTAGCCGTTACCCGCCCGCTTCGCGTGGCATAAAATACATGCCAAGTAAAAGAAATATTAAATTGTGTTATCTAGCTGCCTCATTACTTATCATGAACGGATTTTACGAAATTAACACACCCTTAACTACTTAGGGTCTTATCGATTTAAATGAGTTAAAATAATAAATAACACAGCTTTTCTTTTCTTCTTAGCTGACCTCTACATGGTTAAAAGAGTATTCCTACCAAATTTCAAGTCTTTAGCTCTAATGGTTCCAGAGATATCGTGATTTGTGACTATATAAGTGGAAATCTCTTTTATATATATAGAAGATTCTAGATTACTTGCTCTTAAACACAACTAAGCGGTAGTTGTTGAAACCATTTCCAAGCCATTATTTGTTTTTTCAAATAAACTATTCACTGCATTCATATCTTGCAAAACTTAACAAATGAATCAGCAACTCTAACCAAAACAATATAATCGTTTATTTACTTGAAACGATTACACCATTTGATTTTTTTCTCAAATGCATCGAATACAGCGAGTTTATATCGAACACATCGAATACACCAAATATGTACAGCAAATTAATTTAATTTGAACTTATATGTATATTATATCGCCGACTGAATGCTTAATATCATATGTATATGTACAAAAAAAATATTTCTCAGAAAATGAGTTTTAGGGTTTAAAAAATAATTTCGTTATTTTGCACTTGAAAAATTCGACCTTTAGATTTTTATTTACATACATTAATTGAATATTCCTTTTTTTTAAATTTGAAGTACTACGGTCAAAAGCATTTACGGTTATTTAAAAAAAAAAAAAGTTTAGAAAAAATCAAAAATTGAAAAAGAACCCTTTCTATACGAATGTTAAATCTTGGAAAACCAAACTGCAAATTTCCTATGGATACAGGGTCCTTATTGGCTTATTTTTAAGTCGATAAAAAAAGTATAAAAAACGACAAAGTATTTTCATACTTTATTATTAAAAATACCCAACTTGAACTTTGGTTCATAAAATTTCCTAGAAAAATGCATTCGATTTTATTCGCAATTGGTTTAAAAAATACTTCAGCATTCGTAGGAATAAGTTTAAGTATTTTTCGCAGTTTTTCAAATTAATTTTTTTTTTGTTTTTATCCATTTTCGTAAAAAAAAAATGCTTGAATATTATCGATAAAAATCTTATTTCGAATACTTTAAACGCATTCATATAGTTTGTGAACCTGAAGATATTGAAATAGTCTTATTAAAAATATTTTATTTCCCTTATTTTTACTTAGTTTTTATTTTTTCCAAAATATTAAAAAATAAATAATCGTTATAAACACAGCAGATATGACTTAATCAGGTGTGGAATCGCCGGCAATAGTTGATTGTTGACCACCAAAATGGATGCTTTTGTTCCTCGTAAGGTGATTATCAAATTGATTATCGCTTTTTTGCTATGCTTTGTTAGTGACAGCTCTTTAGGTGTCACTTTAAAAATTGGCTATCAAAACAGTGGCAGTCAACTATCGCCTTAAGCGATTCCACCCCAGCCCTGAAAAAGTTTGAAACCATAATTGAAGCGTCGGAAAATAATCAATAAATATTCAATTAAAATATAGACAGCATTTTTTAGGTTTTTAATTAAAGTTTTTATTTAAAGTTCATTGTAAAAATGATATAAAAGAAAAAATGAAAAATAAATTTGCAATTTGCTTTGCAATTTTAGGAACATAAGTTTTTTTAATTCACTTAGATAATAAATGATAATATAATAATAAAAAAAAACTTGAATTGTTTCAATGTATTTTTAAATTCACAGCATTTTCATAAATAGTTAAAAATAACATAATTTAATTATCTTCCTGAGGCATGTAAGGAAACATTGATACAATGTCTTTAATTTTTTCTTCATCTCCAGGATTTGATCTCCCGTGCAATTCTTTTATTTGGGAAGACTTCCATTCGTTTTTCTTCAGGATGTTCTCCATACACAAAACCAACTGAAGTGATCTTGAAAATGTTACTTCTATTTATACTTTTCCAACTGATTGCCACTTCTGTCCATGGACATAGGGCACATAACCAGGAATAATGTCACTTGGTTTTAATAGATTGTATTTGAGTGAGATTTGATCTATATCCATTGCCCATTGCAATGAGGCATTTAAGCACTAAACGCCTGTTTTTAAAACTTTAATAGAAAAATAAAATAAGCAAATAATCACCAAGCAGAACCCTAAAAAAAAGGTAGGTGGTCACCAGGGCAGGTTCTTAAAATCTACCGTTATTTACAATTTCAAATAACGGTAAATGTAAACGAAAGTCAAATTTCTATTTTCTAAACAAAACATTTTAGAAGGATGATTTTTTTTTTTCATTCGATAGATTTTTTTATTAAAAGAAAATTTGTAGTACCTAGTACAATAAAAATTGAAAAAATTATAGTTTTCAAGATATAAAGGTTTGAAACACAAAATGTGGAATTTAGATATTTGACATAAGAATTTTCATGTTATTTTCAGAGTACCGAATTGATATTTGGAAAATTCCATCTAAAAAAAATAAAAAAATTAGGTATCTATTACGAAATTTTTTATTTTTTCGTTTTTTGAACGCTATGAATTTTCAACAGATGTGGAATTCTGATTTTTTGGTAAGAAATTCAAAACTCTATGGTAACATAGAGCTAAACCTTTTGAATTTTTTTAGCGTTTTTGAACCTTTTTTATTATTAAATTAAATTTTTTTTTTATATTTTCTAAATGTGTTGACATATAAATCTGAAATTTTGACACATCATGTAATTTATTCTATAGAAAATAATAAAAAAAAAACTAAAATTATAAAAAATCCCTAAGTACCGTTATTGGCATAAAATCGATTAAAAACCACACAACTCTTTGCTTGAATGTATTGTGTTAATTTTTTCATATTATGTATCGCATCTGTATAAAAAAATATTTTTTTTGATATCTCTTTCATATTTGGTTCGTCGCCATTCAAGAAGTAAAGCTTAGAAGAGAAAAAAACTAGTGTATTTGATTTTATAATCGGTGCATTCAGTGTATTCGATGTGTTTATTAGGTTTGTTCTGTTCTATTTGATTCAAGCATTCAAGCCTAGGAGAGACACCAAACAATGTATTCGTTCTATTATAAAGAGATCGAATGGTGTGAAGTGTTTGTTTTTAAAAATAGTGTATTCGCTTTCAGTGTACACTACTTTCTATGAATGCAACAAACAGAATACACTGAAGTACTGCGCTTGGTCAGGGAAGGCAAATGAATGTATTCATGCAAACCTTTATCTTTAATATTTTTTTTTTGAGCTGGATCAGCTCGCCATAAATTTTTGTCCGTTTTCCTTTGCGAATTGTAGTATAATTTGTACAAGAAAATTTAATAGCCAATCAGAAATCCAAATCGAAGCGAAGCGAAACAATATATTCGCTATTTTGCCTACAATCCTACATGTATGAAATACTTTAATAGTTATTATTTTGCTTCTCTTGATATGTACTATTTCCCTAGATGTTGTTAAACCCTTAGTCTGCACGCAGGACTCAGTGCTGGGATATTGTTAACCCGTTTTCAGCACGAAATGAATTTAATTAAATTTTAAATTTATCATTGACATAAGTTATCCATAAGCCTGGTATGATCTCATCTAACATCAACATATTGCTGACTTTAATCTTAAATCCAAACAACTTATTCATCACCACCTACAAACTAAAAAGCGAAATTCTAACTTCCAACCAAAATACTGCATCCAAAGAAGCAAACAAATAGCAAGTGTAAAATTTCACATGTTAAAGAATTTAATTTGGATTAAATTCTACCTTTTTCAGTCGATTGTTGTAATGAATATTTGACAAAGTTCTTAAGATCAAATTGTTCCTACATACAAATTCCATCAAAAATCCCAAAATACATCCATCAGAGGGATGCAAAAATAATACAAATGAAGGTCCTTCTTCCAAAGTATACGCAAACATTCAACTTACACGGACAAAAAATGCTGTGTTTTGCATCACTGCTGCTTGTAATGACAATTTTACTGTTTTGAGGAAGGGTGGATGGTGAATGGATGGATAGAGGCAAATGATATCAGACTTTAAGGACATGCACGTTTAAGGGTGATATAGTGTTGAGTGACTGACAACTTAATAGGGCATGCAATGGGCCAGAACGTTTGAATTAGAAGCGAAGTAGCAACACGCGCATGGGGTTGCTTTGTTTGCTAGTTCCTTCGAATCATTAATTATTTGGAAAAATGTAAAATAAGAGAGAAAATTGATTTTGAAAAAAAAAAAATCTGTAAGGTATTCAAAATATGTTTAGTTCAATTTTAAACTTTTAGTTCAGAGATTGCAGCAACAAAGGAAGTATGCCTTTGTTTTGAATGTTTATACTGGGACTTTTTTCACAACCCTTATTTATGTATGTATGTATGGAAGTATTATTATCGCCTGTGTTTCTTTTTAGTGTGTAATGAGTTTTGTCAGTAATTTATGGGATTATTCAAATTTAATTTAAAATTTTCAATTTGAAATGGTTGTGTTATATGATTTCTAGCCCTGTTAACGAAAGATGTGAAATCGAGCACATGTTTTTTCGATAGTGGACTCATTGAGCTAACAAGTGCTATGTAATTAACCTTATCCAATAAATGATGACGCACGTGAGATACAAATTGTTTTAATAAATTTATTCTTCTGTACACTTAACAAAAAAAAACTAAGAACTAAACTGTTTGTTAAACCTGGTTTAAAATAAATTTGATCTTGTTAAATAATGTCAAGATTTAGAATCATTATTACATATTATTAAATCAATTGACCAATATTGTTCTGCTTCTCACGTAGCAAGCTTCCTAAGTACATTGCTAGGCAAGAGTATGATAACTGGGGCGCCGAGAAATGATAACGGATTTTTGTAGAACACGGCAATACAAGCATTTTTTACTATTGGAGGGGGGTCTATCTCCCCCCGTTTAGGCAGTGGGGGCAATGTAAAAATATGTACGTTAAATGGAAAAAAAAATTAATTAAAAAATAACGGTAATACTTACAACTAAGTTTTATACATTTTTTTAAAGCCAAGACTTTTGTCTATTAGCTTGTTTTTGAATCAAGTCAAAACTATGCATAGTTTTTGAAAAAAATTGTTTTAAACTCAAAACTTGGGCAAAAAAAAGGTTTTAAGTGTTATTTTTCAAAACTTTAACATTACCTACTGTTATTTTTTTTTAGAATTCATTGCTTTAATTTGTTTTTGATTAAAAACTAAAAACAAGATGATTTTATGTCTTCTAGTTCTTGAGAAAATCGAAAATTACCAAAAAAAATATTTTAATTAAATTATTATTTTTCCTTGCTTGAGTATTTAGGTACGTAGTAGCCCCGTTTAGGCGGCGCGGCGGGGGGAGATAGACCCCCCCTCCTAGAGTAGAAAATGCTTGTATTGCTGTGTTCTACAAAAATCCGTTATCATTTCTTGGCGCCCCGGTTATCATACTCTCCCCCATTGCTATGACAAACATTTTAAAAAGGGTTTGTTAACTCGTCCTCAAAAGGTGTAAATTTAAAAAAATTGCTAAAAAATTGAATTGCTAAAAAATTGAAAAATTATTTAACCTCATAAAGCTCATCAAGCAAAAAACTAATTGAAAACCGTGAGATAAAAAATGTGAAATAATTGCTTGTCATATAATTTAAATACTCAACGTAATTTGCAAAACGTGGAATTTTAAGTAACAAAATTCAAAATTAAATAAATTCAAAACAAAAAACAGCGAAATGAACCATCGCAAAGTTTTGAATTTCAGAACAATATTGGCGAAACATACCCGACTAAAAGATATCTACCACGAATTAGTTTCATGTTCATATACTTTTTTTGAACTGAACTCTTTTGTGTTTCTTCATATTTGACATGGTTAAGTTATCAACCCTTCTATAATTTTGAAATAAAGGTTACATATGTAGATAAACTAATGTTGTCATACAGCTCAGCAAGTAAAAAAACATTCAAGTGTTAATAATACTTTAGTAGTAAAAAAAATTTAATTGAAAAATTGCAATCGAACTCAGCTCATTGAACTGGAAATTTAATTTTTGACACGGAGGGAATCATGACTTTAAAGTTTTAAACTTAACAAAATCATTATAAGAAGGCATGGTGCTGAGTTGACATAAACAATTTTTTTATTTGCTTGATACGGAAAAGGGTTGTTTGTGTTGCTCATTTTTTTGTTTTGTTCGACGCAGAATCACTAAAAGGGTACATTAATAAACCTGAAATACAAATATTCTAGAACCATTGCTAAAAGTTGTTTTTGAAAAGAATTACAGACAGACTTGTATTTTAAAAACTGAAATTTAACAATTACAGTATGAGCTTGATTTACGCAGCCCTCGATTCGTGCAACTCTTCCATGTTCGCAACACTGAATTTGTAGCAGTCTTGACTTGTGCAACTTTTCAAAAATGCTATCTGGATTTGTGGAACTTCTTGTGTTTATTCATCTGTTTTCTATTGTTTGTCTGCAATTAAACTTGCATTAAATGCAAGTTTTTATTTGAATGGGTTGCGATTTCATTAGTGTCAAGGGAAAATTTGCACAGGGTGGGTGTTACTAGAAATTACAAAATATGTAAATTATTAAAATGATAATTTGTATCACAAAACTACAACCCAACAACCTAACGGTTATTGCAACTGCCCCAATATGTATTAGTTGCGTAAATCGAGTTGGTACTTAACATGTACATAAGTAGCATGGAATGAATTATTATTAGAGAACATTCCGACTTTTACCAATGTCACTGAAAAAAGCTTGAAAGAAAATCAATATTGAAAAGTTTGGGCCGAAAAAACATATTTCTTGGAGTATTCAAACAAAATTAGAAGGCTGTGTTGTAAGGCAAAAAACGTAAACGTCATTATGCTTATGGCACTATATGCTTAAAGCAATTACTAGCTCTAAGATAATAAAAAGAGATTTTTGTTAAATTATTTTCTTCCATTTTGAAGTTATATGGCAAAACGGGAGAGTATTTATAGAAATAAGTGACATCAATTACTTTTTAATAGTACTGACTGTTATTTTAAAAATCAGTTTAAATGTTTCAAATATCTCTTACACTTTCCGAAATATCAGAAGTTAGTCTTGGTCGTAACATACATACATATATTAAGAAAATTAATAACGTGGAGTGTGCCAAAAATAACCAAACGAATGAATCTTCCGAGACTAACTGCAACTGCAACTGCAACTGCACCGTAACTGAAAATGCAATTGCAACTGAAAATGCAACTGCAACTGCAACTGGAATTGCTACAAATGCAACTGCAACTGCAACCGCAACTGCAACCGCAACTGAAAATGCAATTGCAACTGCAACTGCAACTGCAACTGCAACTGAAACTGCAACTGCAACTGCAACTGCAACTGCAACTGCAACTGCAACTGCAACTGCAACTGCAACTGCAACTGCAACTGCAACTGCAACTGCAACTGCAACTGCAACTGCAATTGCAACTGCAACTGCAACTGCAACTGCAACTGCAACTGAAACTGAAACTGAAACTGCAACTGCAACTGCAACTGCAACTGCAACTGCAACTGCAACTGCAACTGCAACTGCAACTGCAACTGCAACTGCACCACAACTGAAAATGCAATTGCAACTGCAACTGCAACTGCAACTGCACCCGCAACTAAAAATGCAACTGCAACTGCTACAAATGCAACTGCAACTGCACCGCAACTGAAAGCAATTGCAATTGCAACTGCAACTGCAACTGCAACTTCAACTGCAACTGTAACTGCAACTGCAACTGCAACTGCAACTGCAACTGCAACTGCAACTGCAACTGCAACTGCAACTGCAACTGCAACTGCAACTGCAACTGCAACTGCAACTGCAACTGCAACTGCAACTGCAACTGCAACTGCAACTGCAACTGCAACTGCAACTGCAACTGCAACTGCAACTGCAACTGCAACTGCAACTGCAACTGCAACTGCAACTGCAACTGCAACTGCAACTGCAACTGCAACTGCAACTGCAACTGCAACTGCAACTGCAACTGCAACTGCAACTGCAACTGCAACTGCAACTGCAACTGCAACTGCAACTGCAACTGCAACTGCAACTGCAACTGCAACTGCAACTGCAACTGCAACTGCAACTGCAACTGCAACTGCACCTGCAACTGCAACTGCAACTGAAAATGCAATTGCAATTGCAACTGCACCGCAACTGAAAATGCAATTGCAACTGCAACTGCAACTACAAATGCAACTACAACTGAAAATGCAACTGCAACTGCAATTGCTACAAATGCAACTGCAACTGCAACTGCAACTGCAACTGCAACTGCAACTGCAACGGCAACTGCAACTGCAACTGCAACTGCAACTGCAACTTCAACTGCAACTGCAACTGCAACTGCAACTGCAACTGCAACTGCAACTGCAACTGCAACTGCAACTGCAACTGCAACTGCAACTGCAACTGCAACTGCAACTGCAACTGCAACTGCAACTGCAACTGCAACTGCAACTGCAACTGCAACTGCAACTGCAACTGCAACTGCAACTGCAACTGCAACTGCAACTGCAACTGCAACTGCAACTGCAACTGCAACTGCAACTGAAAATGCAATTGCAACTGCATCTGCAACTGCAACTGCAACTGCAACTGCAACTGCAACTGCAACGGCAACTGCAACTGCAACTCCAACTGCAACTGCAACTGCAACTGCAACTGCAACTGCAACTGCAACTGCAACTGCAACTGCAACTGCAACTGCAACTGCAACTGCAACTGCAACTGCAACTGCAACTGCAACTGCAACTGCAACTGCAACTGCAACTGCAACTGCAACTGCAACTGCAACTGCAACTGCAACTGCAACTGCAACTGCAACTGCAACTGCAACTGCAACTGCAACTGCAACTGCAACTGCAACTGCAACTGCAACTGCAACTGCAACTGCAACTGCAACTGCAACTGCAACTGCAACTACAACTGCAACTGCAACTGCAACTGCAACTGCAACTGCAACTGCAACTGCAACTGCACCGCAACTGAAATTGCAACTGCAACTGCAACTACAACTGCAACTACAACTGAAAATGCAACTGCAACTGCAATTGCTACAAATGCAACTGAAACAGGAACTGCAACTGCAACTGCACCGCAACTGCAACTGCAACTGCACCGCAATGCAACTGCAACTGCAACTGTAACTGCAACTGCAACTGTAACTGCAACTGCAACTGCAACTAAAAATGCAACTGCAACTGCAATTGCAGAACCGAACTAGGTACTAACAGCTTTGATATGAAAATAATATTACTAAAGTGCGGGGCAACTCTTCCTCGAGGTTTTAATTGATATTTATTGATATTTTTGGGTTATGGCAATCCTCTTGCTCCTACTTCCAATTTCCGTGCGCCACCACAAAGGTTGTTCAACGTTAAAAAATACTCGCTAGTACTATGTTTTTCATGTACAAAGCTAACAGTATCGGGGAAAGTAAAGAGAATACAAAGGCTTTGTTGGGAATGATGTTTAAAATATTAAGAAACAACAATAGTCTTCAATACATAACATATACATACTCGATTGCATATATGTAGGTATATATATAACACATATTTTTCAACAATTTTATTTTTAATTCAGACAAATATAGTAAAATCAATAAGTAAAATCAAAAAATGCAACTGCAACTGCAACTGCAACTGCAACTGCACCGCAACTGCAACTGCACCGCAATGCAACTGCAACTGTAACTGCAACTGCAACTGCAACTAAAAATGCAACTGCAACTGCAATTGCAGAACCGAACTAGGTACTAACAGCTTTGATATGAAAATCATAGTACTAAAGTGCGGGGCAACTCTTCCTCGAGGTTTTAATTGATATTTATTGATATTTTTGGGTTATGGCAATCCTCTTGCTCCTACTTCCAATTTCCGTGCGCCACCACAAAGGTTGTTCAACGTTAAAAAATACTCGCTAGTACTATGTTTTTCATGTACAAAGCTAACAGTATCGGGGAAAGTAAAGAGAATACAAAGGCTTTGTTGGGAATGATGTTTAAAATATTAAGAAACAACTCTATAATCTTAAAGAGAAAAATACAATAGTCTTCAATACATAACATATACTCGATTGCATATATGTAGGTATATATATAACACATATTTTTCAACAATTTTATTTTTAATTCAGACAAATATAGTAAAATCAATAAGTAAAATCAATATTTTTGAAACTTCTCTTAAATCGATCTTCTTTCTAGAATTTACCTGTTTTTATTATCGTAGTATATAATATGAAGCTTTAATTCGCCGTTTTATGTTAAAACATGATAACTTCAATTTTAAATGTAAATGCAAAATAATGTTATCATCAGATTTCCAGGGTTTTTCAAACTAAAGAGCTGCCTTCCGAACCTGATTTTTCACTATTTCTTAAGCATGTTATGTTTTCACATGAAAACTTCAATTCAAATTAAAAGATATATTATATTTAATATTCGTTGATACATTCATTTATTATAATTGTCTGCTTACATCCCAATTAACTGTGATGCTTGAAAAATAAAGATGTTTGTTATGATCCTCTGTAATCACGTATGTTATACTTATCAGTTAATACTTCCGGATGCATGTAATTCAATTGCGTAACCTTTTATATCTATAATCAGAAAAAAGGCGAAACAAACACACGTTTCATCTACCTCTTCCTTAAAAAAAGGTGTGTGTAATACTTTTTCAAATATCAATTTCAAACTCCCACCAAGAAAAGAGAGAAAAAAAAAACACATAGTTATGTAGGTACGAGTACCTAATGAAAAACGTCCTTTTCAAATAAATTCAATTAACAATCACTCTGAATAGAGTGTGTACTTTTTACGGCACGTAAACATTCGATGAGTAGTTTCTCTTTAAGCGATCATCAATAGAATAAGAATATACACACACACAAAACTATAATCTCTATTATAACATCTCCGACAGAAGTTAGCAAAATATTTTTATTGGACCCTGTAATAGGATCCGAACAAAAAAAAGGTGTCTCGGTAAAATATATTGAAGGACATTGTATACAAATACAACAGTATTATATCTGGGTTCAGAATTCAGAATGATAGTAGCCGAGTAACGTATAAATAAAATCGTTAAAAAGAATTGGAAATTTTTTTGCTGAAAAATTGCAGGCTCTTTTTATGTAATGGAGTGCAATGATTCTTCTTTTGACAGTTTTTTTTTTTGCAAACTATTCAAGTAGAATATATAACCTTTTGAAATACTGCATATGCTATTGAATGTAAAATCTAAGCGGATTCAACTGAATTTTCCTCTGTAATGTAGTTATCTTTGAGTAGGATGTCAACATCAATTTCTATTGATTGATAGCTGTCAATAATTGTGTATAACTAAGGTTTTTCAAAAGATTGGAAAACACATTTTGTTGGGGTCATTCTCTTTTTTTTTGTAAATTGTTTATGGAAAGCCAAAATCACATGGAATATTACGCTTAAGCTCCATTAAAAAAAAAAAACAATTTGAAATAGTTTTGCTGGTTCCTTTGATGATAAGTATTCCACTTCCCATTTAGCACAAATTAATTTTTTGCTTAGTTTTAGTTTCTTTTAGTGAAAATAAAAAGTTTGGATGGAATGACGATTCACCGATTTAAAAAAAAAGTTTAATATTCACATACATATATATGTATGTAAGTATGTATGTAGGTATACTTTATTGGAAACAATTGTATACTTTATTTACCACATGTTTGCTTAAATAAACATTCGTATATAAGTAGTTTCAGGCGCCGCGCCGCCGCCGTTCACAATGAGCTGCAGGACTACAAAATTCATTGAAATTTATTTAAGCATAATTTGTCAAGGCCGCGAACAGTAACCAAACAATTAATTACATATTTATAATTGAAGTCAAGTGTTTTTCTAGTCTGTTTAAACTCAGAGACTGTTGAGTTGATTCTGAAGGTCATCACTGAAAAACTGATCTTAAAATAATTTTTTTTTGAAAATAAATCCCTATTAAAACAATACTTCGTCAAGCACTGAAACAGAAACATGCAGGTCTCTCATGATGATCAGCTCAGAAAATGGAAAAAAAATACTTATTTGAATACTTATGAAGGAGGAATATTTCTGGGTTCAAGCCCAAATGAGCAATACTCTGAAACAAATCCCTAAATTCATAAAATTTTTAGTTGGAAATAAATCCCAATCAAAACACATCTAGTCAAGCATTCAACTGTAACTTACATTAGTAACTCGTGAAGATCAGTGCAGAAGATACACTCAATTACCACCGAATTAATTTTGAAAGAAACCGTATGTGCTGGCTGCAAACCTAAAATAAGAAGTTAAATCTTCTTGTAGTTAATATATGAGTCTATAAATCCATTTTTAAACTTTTTTTTTAATTTAAATTAACGGTTTTTTCTAAATGAAAATATCTAAGTTATACTTTTATTGGCTGCTATTTTTTCCCCAAAAGTACAGTTATCGTTAAGATACAGCTATTTTTAACATCAAATTTTTTTTTTAACTGTCGACTACTTTCAAAATATCACCTTTAATTTTACATCATACTCTTTAAATGATTAATTAAAAACTAGGAGATCTAAAAACCGAATTACACCATTTTTTCTGGCTTAAAATTAAAAAAAAAACTTGTGTCTTGAAAGCAAACGCCAAAGTTTAAAAAAATTATTTTTTGGAAAATAAGTAGAAATTTTTAAAATGTGCATCTTTTTTGCAAAAACAACCAGAAAGTAAAAAGGAAATTTTACCAGAAAAAAACAAAATAAACGTTAATTTTGGAAAACAGAGTAGAAAATGTTTGTTTTTTTCTTATGTTCAATCAAGACACCTATTCTTTATTTAAAGTTGTAAGAAGACCTGGGGGTCAGAGAAAAACTTGGCACAGAACAGACGAAAAGGAATTTTAAAAAAACATTTCTCCAAAAAGAACACAAGATCACAAGATAGCGTGTAGTCAAGGTGAGAACAAGCAAGTAATTTTATAAAAAATAAAAATAATATGTAAGTCCAAAATTATTTGCTATTCAAACAATTACTGAAAATTCATTTAGCAACTGCGACTGTCTTAACATTCCAAAAAGGGGACAAATGTTACGCTAGCTCAGCTAGCTGGTATCAAGCTGTTCTATTTTGATCACAAAGTTGAAATATATTTTTTTAACAATTACAAAAAAAAAATCGAATTAAATGTGCGAAGCATTGACAATAGTGTTGCCCCTTTGTTGTTTCAAAATCGACCTTAGAGCCCATGCTGTGTATTTATGTTTTGAAAATTATAAAAAAAGGATTTTTCAATAAAGGAAACATTAATTTCATTTCAAGCTGTTAATTTTACCCCACGTTGAGATGGGCGAGTGTACTCTGCAACTGTTACACCTTATAAAGGGGTTTCATCTACTGATGATTCAATAGAAAGTAGGTAACTCACTTTTATTATTTTAAAAGAAAAAAATTATAGGTGAGTATGAATTGACTAAAACGCCTTGACCAATGGTCATTTCAAAAGATCCAGCTAATAGAAGGAAAGCCGAATGTAAATATTCCATCACGTTCTAATGTATTCCTGTAATTATTAGGTGTCATCGAGCCAATTTTATATCATTAATATCTTATTTCGTTTTAAATTAATTAAACTCTTATTCTCTTTTCTAACTACTACTTTATTATAATTTTTACTTTACTAATTTTCACTTTGTATTACTTTGACTTTTTATTCAGTTTACCCTTTGTTATTTAATTATATACATATGTATCTATAGCTACATATAATTTTCTAAGTTTGTGAAAAAAGATAATTTGAATTTATTTTTCATTCGTTCATTCAATGCGTTGTAGACGCCGTTTTTTTTGTTGCTAAATTCTCTTAAAGAAAAAGGAATGTGAGTATACCTTTTCTTATTGTTCTAGATTGTTTTTAATTATTTATAAAATATTTTATTTTAGAAAATAAAATTGAAACTTTGGATTTCGATATTTATTATCCTTTTTTGAGTCTTTTCATTCGGCGCTACAACATTATTTTATTTTATTCTTTTGGACGATTCTTCTTGTCGAAAACAGAAGGTTACACCATTGTTAAGTGGAGTTCTGTATTTGGAAAATTGTTCAAGAAAGAAATAATCAGCATTTAAAACGATGGCACATAGCTGCAGTTCCAAAACGTGCAAAGATGATGATGACGATAAGATGGTGTGTTGTGAAAAATGTGAAAGATGGTGGCATTATTCTTGTGCGGATTTTGATCCGTCTAAGTATGACGCTGATACTCCATGGTATTGTTGCTTTGCCGGAGATGATCAACAATGTGAAGAGTTCAATGTTCAGCCTACAAGTGCAGCTTCTGAGGAAGCTGGAGTCCAAGTTGACCTTCTTATCGAAGCAGCTGCCACTGCTCAAGCTGCAGTAGCAAAGAAGGATGACGAGCTTTCATCTCTTCGTAAAGAGATGGAAATAATGAGACTGAAGTTAGCCAAAGCATCATCAGTTCCTACTAAACCAGTGTTAGATGTAAAAGTATTCCCGAATTCTGAGATAGTTAGCGAAAGGCTGAAGAGGATCAAGAAAATTCAAGAAAACCACACATCTTTGCTGGAAAATTTGGTACATCTTAGTCAACCTACACCTTTACCCAAGGCCACAATCCCAAACCCTACATCGTCAGATACTTCTTTCCGTGATGCAGATATGGCCAGCTTGTTAACTATTTTAAACAGAAACAACGTTCAAGAGTTGCCAGCTTTTTCTGGTGCCGACAAGCGAGAATGGACGTACTTCGAAGAAGTTTATAAATCCACGACAGTTGAAGGTCGATACAGTGGAAAGGAAAACGTGTCTAGGCTGCGCAAAGCTTTATATGGTGAAGCATATCAACTGGTGAGTGACAGATTAAAGTACTCTTCCGATGCAGATGCTATCATGGATTCTTTGCGAGCTATTTTTGGTCGCCACGATGTTCTGGTGCACGACCTAACTGATAACCTGCTAAATCTTCCTCGCCTTACTACGAAATGTGACCCAAAACTGCGTTTGTGGGCGGTTAAGCTTAATGGTTATGTCGCTGATCTCAAATCCATGAAAAGAGAAGAAGATCTAGATAACGGGTACGTCTTAACATGTCTTGCTTGTAAATTGGGTTCTGGTCTTTATCAAGATTGGACGAAACATAAGTCAATACTTCCTCGTTCTAATTTGAATGATTTCGCAAAGTTTTTGACTGAAAAAGTTGTTGACCTTCCTCCTGATCTACTTATGAACTCTGAGCTGAATAATTCAAGAAAACCTGTTCAACTTTTGAAAGCTTCTGGTCGAGTTTTGAGTCACAATTCTACACCAATAATACCCTCTGTTAGCTGCATTTGGTGTAATCGGAAACATCAGCTAAATCAGTGCGCAGAATTTAAGAATTTGTCAGCCGAACAGAGGATGGAATTTGTTAAGAATAAGCGTCTCTGTTTTTCCTGTTTGGACTCAGGAAAGCATAATTGGAGGTTATGCAGAGAGAAGACTACTTGTGGTATTCAAGGGTGTTCAGGACGTCATCACCCACTCTTACATCAGCAAGTAACAACTACAAGATCACATTTGAACGACTCTGCAGATCCTTTTGTGCCTTCACATCACGTTCATTCATCACATGTGGGTGCAAATTCTTCAATTTTGTTCAAGATTGCGCCTATTCGCATCTATGGTGTCAAAGACAGGTTTGTGGACACATATGCGTTTCTTGACGATGGCTCATCCCTATCGATGGTTGAAAGAGACCTCTTTGATGAACTGGGACTTACTGGAAGTGCCGAAAATTTGGTTCTTCAGTGGACAAAAGGAGTTTCAAGAAACGAAGAGTCAATTCGAACTTCATTGGCGGTTTCTAGCCTTCATAACCGCAAGCGTCATCATCTTAACAATGTATATACAGTTAAGAATTTAGAACTTCCTGGACAATCGATCGATGTTGCTGAATTGAAACGTTCTTATGCACACTTAAGAGGTCTTCCATTGTCAGATCAGGTAAATGTCAAACCAAAGATACTTGTTGGTTTGGATCAAGCAAAATTTTTGTGGGGTCATGGGCAACGTCATGGTAGCGATGAAGAACCATGCGCCATAAAGACACTTTTGGGATGGGTTGTTTATGGCAAATCTGCACCCACTTACACTGTCTCATGCCTAATGCAAACATCAAAGCCAACGATGCACTTTCTCTTCCATGACGCTATTAAAACTGAAGATGATCTGCATGAACTTGTGAAGCACCATTTTTCAACAGAAGATTTTGGTGTTAAGGCCCCAAAGGGTGTTTTGGAAAGCCAAGAAGTTGTTCGAGCAGTTGATGTCATGCAGCGTACTCTAAGGCAGGTTGGTAACCAATATGAGATAGGTTTACTATGGAATACGGACGATGTCAAGCTTCCTGACAGCTACCCAATGGCTCTTAACCGTTTAAAGTGGTTAGAAAAGTCTTTGAAAAAGAAACCTCATCTGCTCGATTGGAAAAACAACCATATGAAAGAACTTCTGTCAAAAGGTTATGCAAGAATAGCAACGGCTGAAGAGTTGCAGAAGTCTTGGCCTCGGGTATGGTACACACCTACGTTTATAGTTGAAAACCCGAACAAATTGACTCCTAAGCCAAGAGATGTTTCTGATGTTGCTGCCAAAGTGAAAGGCGTATCACTTAACACTTTTTTGTTGAAAGGCCCCGACAACTTAATTCCACTCCATGCAGGCATCTTCAAGTTTAGAGAACGTGTCGTTGCTGTCAATGCAGATGTTAAAGAAATGTTTCATCGAATCCGTATCAAAGAAGAAGATCAACAATGCCAGAGAATTTTGATGGAGACAACTCCCGAGAACCAACTGTTTACATTATGGAAGTCATGATGTTCGGCCCAACTTGTTCTCCAGCGTGTGCCCAGTACATTAAAAATCATCATGCAGAAAAATTTCGATTAGAATGTCCGGAAGCAGTAGATGGTTTGACGCAGCGCACTTACGTAGACGACTACTTCAACAGCCACGATACTGTTGATAAGGCTGTTTCTGTAACTCAAGACGCGATTCGTATTTGCCAATCAATGAACTTTGAACTGGTGGGTGTGCAGTCAAACAGCCAAGATTTTCTTCAAAGAGCTCCTCAAAGCAATGTTAACGCAAAGCTTGTTAGTTTGGAGTTGAACAACTGTGAGAATCTCGTTACCAAGATTTTGGGTATGTTCTGGCTACCCTCTATGGATCAATTCACATATAATCTGTCAAGTAACAACTCCCTGAATGAGATGCTTCTACAAGACGCGAAAATAACGAAGAGGGAAATTCTCAAGATGGTGATGAGAATCTTTGACCCGCTTGGTCTGATATCTTTCTATATCATTCGTGGTCGTGTCATCCTCCAAGAAGTGTGGCGTGAAGGCTTCGAATGGGACGAACCTGTATCGGAAGAATTGAAGATTCAGTGGTTGAATTTCATCTTGGAGTTAAAAAACATTGAAAATCTGAAGATTCCTCGTCGTTATCTGTCATGGAATCCTGATGATTCCGAGGTGAGTTTGATTACTTTTGTTGACGCTTCAGAGCAGGCTTTTTCTGCTGTGGCATACTTGCGCTTCGAAAAAGAAGACAATGTAGAAGTTGTTCTTGTAATGGCAAAGGCAAAAGTTGCCCCAGTGAAGAAGTTATCGGTGCCGAGGTTAGAGTTGCAGGCAGCAGTACTAGGTGTGCGGCTGGCAAATACAGTAAAAAGTTCACATTCAATCAGAATCCACAATTGTTACTATCTTTCCGATTCAAACACTGTATTGTCTTGGATAAACTCTACTAAGTTTAAATTTCCGTCTTTCGTCGCTGTAAGAGTAGGAGAGATTTTGGAATCGACTGTTTCTCGCCAGTGGTACCATGTAGGCACCAAAGAAAATGTGGCTGACGATGCTACAAGATGGAAGGATTCATCTGTTGGTGACTGCGAAACCAGATGGTTCAAGGGACCTGAATTCCTTCGTTCGCCAGTAAGTTTATGGCCTGTTACACAAGCAAGTAGCGAATCCATATCAGTCAGCCCCGATGTTTTAGAAGCCAAATTATGTGTACACAACAAACAAGTCCTGTCATCCTTTAGAATTTATGATGAGATTGGAGCCAGATTTCGTGCACGATGGTCGTCTTCTGTTCGTGTCATTGCTTATTTACTTCGATTTATTGACATTATAAAAAAAAAACCTGTTGAGAAGTTTTTCTTTGTGACTCCAAATGAATACTCCAGAGCTGAAAGTTGGTTATTCAGAAAAATTCAAACTGACGCATTTCCTGAAGATGTAGGCGATCTGATGATAAAGAAGAAAGTTAACAATACGAGTAAATTAACCAATTTTTCACCGTTCATGGACAAAGATCATACAATTCGTATGAGCTCAAGAGGTCAAAAGGCATTTATATCATATGCATCAAGAAATCCAGTCATTTTACCGAAATCTCATCCTTTGGTCGACTTGTTCATAACTCATCATCATGAAAATAACAACCATGTGGGAACCGCAGCAGTTATCTCAGACATCAGAGAACATGCTTGGATTATCAGTATTCGAGTTGCTGTAGAAAGAGTTAAATCAAAGTGTAATATGTGCAAGCGTTTAAAAGCCAAAGCGGTTATGCCAGTGATGGGTCAGCTTCCTGAAGCTCGTTTGGCTTTCAATCAAAAACCCTTCACCCATGTTGGTGTTGATTGCTTTGGCCCAATGTTGGTTAAATATGGAAGAGGAACAGTAAAACGATACGGCATGATTTTTACCTGTCTAACGTTCAGAGCAGTGCAAATCGAGCTTTTAAATGATCTTAGCTTAGATCAATGCACAATGGCTGTTCGCCGCTTCGTCATCAACCGTGTTGTTACTCGATTTTTATACAGTGACAACGGCTTGAACTTCATCGGAACCAAAAACCAAATAGAAAAAGATGTCAGAGAAATGGAGGCGGCACTTGGAGAGTATGCTTCCAAACATGAAGGAATACTTTGGAGATTTATACCAGCATACTCACCTTGGATGGGTGGAGCTTGGGAGCGACTTATCCAATCTATAAAGCGAAGCATCGAATTTGTTCTCAAAGGAACCCTTCCAAGAGAAGACGTCTTACGCAATGCCCTTCTGGAAGCGCAAGGTCAAATCAACATGCGCCCTCTTACTCATATTCCTGTGGATCCAGAAGATCCAAAACCACTCACTCCTAATTCGATACTTTTTGGTGAGGATTTTCGAGACATTACAGCTGCAGGTGTTTTTTGTGAGCAGGATTCTTGTAGTAGACTTTACAGCCGTAGAGCTCAACATTTGATGTCCCATTTAACTAGACGATGGTATTATGAGTACCTTCCCGAAATTACCCGAAGAAGTAAATGGCACCACGATACCAAACCTGTAGAAGAAGAAAGCATAGTTCTTATTGTAGAACCAAATGAAGTTCGTTCGTCATGGCAGTTGGGACGAGTTATTAAAACCTATCCAGGCCCAGATGGTATCGTAAGAATTGCAGATGTTCAAGTGGCAGGTGGTTCTGTTAAGACAAAAAGATCAGTTGGACGGCTCACTGTTCTGGATTTGTCTTCTTAGATTCAGACGGGCCCTGGGATGTCATCGAGCCAATTTTATATCATTAATATCTTATTTCGTTTTAAATTAATTAAACTCTTATTCTCTTTTCTAACTACTACTTTATTATAATTTTTACTTTACTAATTTTCACTTTGTATTACTTTGACTTTTTATTCAGTTTACCCTTTGTTATTTAATTATATACATATGTATCTATAGCTACATATAATTTTCTAAGTTTGTAAAAAAAGATAATTTGAATTTATTTTTCATTCGTTCATTCAATGCGTTGTAGACGCCGTTTTTTTTTGTTGCTAAATTCTCTTAAAGAAAAAGGAATGTGAGTATACTTTTTCTTATTGTTCTAGATTGTTTTTAATTATTTATAAAATATTTTATTTTAGAAAATAAAATTGAAACTTTGGATTTCGATATTTATTATCCTTTTTTGAGTCTTTTCATTCGGCGCTACAACATTAGGTGTGAAAAGGTGATAGTTATAATAAATGCTTCGATAAAATTTTATTGAAAAATTCAGTATTTTGTTTTAACAAAAAATGCTTTATCTATCCAACAAAATCAAAATGAGGAGAATGAAATAAAATAATTCATTGAAAATATTTGTTTTCTCTGTAAATAACTTTTATTACAATTGAACTATTTTTGTTTCAATTCGCACTCACAAAATTATTTTTATTACCTTAAATACAGGTCATGCAGGTCCTGCCTTAATTATCTCATAGGCGATCTATGGACTGCACACATTCAAAATACATGTTAAACAACTTTGTTACAAAACACTTTCATGCCTCATTTATTATCCTTTGAAAAATTCCCGACCTTCATTTAAAAGTATATTAAATAACAATAACTGTCGATCTTCTTGTGTTTTACAACTCAGTGATACAGGTCGCGGGAAAGATGAAAGAATATAAATAGAATACAACTTATACTCCATAAGACTCATTTTGAAGGGTTTGAGTGTTGTTAAATAAATGTGTAAGGAAAAATAAAATATGTTTTTCAATTTTTCAACCAAATAATTTTATTACTCAAGGAATATTTATGTAGATACCTATACGTATTTTGTGAAAGGAATAAATTTTAAAACTAATTTATTTTATGTCTTCAGACCTCGAAAATATAATACCTAATTTAATGAACATTATGAACTTGTTTCCAAGGTTATGTCAGTAAAATGATCTATGCCACATATCACTTTCTTGCCTTTATGGGTAGGTATTAGTATTTTACAGCAATGTACATACATCTTCTCCTGAGTGCAGGCATAATTGGGAGACCAGATCTGCGTATTCGTATTAATTTTTAATACAAGTTATAGATTTTAATTGTTGTATGTTTAAGTTTGCCATCAAATGTCACAAGAACAGATATATCTTTTACAAGATATAATGATACACTATTGCAAAAAAAAAATACAGAAATCTTATACAGGAAGCTCATAGTCTCACATTTATCGACGTTAAGAAGCAAAAAATAACGAATACAAACGAGTATTTGAAATAGTTTTGAATGTAACAGCACAGACGGTAAATCGTTTATAAATAAAATGAAAAATATAGGGGCTAAAAGACTATCTTGTGGAATTTCAGAACTACTTTGAACTTGTTTGATTTGCGGCAGTTGAAAAGTACCGAGTAAGACCAATCGAATAAATGAGATTGGAATCACTTTACATATTGTTCACTAAATCCCAGCTTTCTTAGTCTGGAAAACAAAACTCGATGTGAAAATTTGTCAAACGCCTTGCTGAAGTCAGTAAAAATACAGTCCAATTAGTTTTTATTTATAATTATTAAAACAGTTACAGTAGATTTGGAATAATAATAGATTTAACGATTCACAAATAATAATAGGCTCAAAGAGTATAGGAATCACAGAAAATCAGCAATATGCCTATAATTTTTAATTACATCTTTTTTACCTTTTTTATTTAAAGAGATTATAAAGGAATGTTTTCATAATAGATGCAAATAAACAAGACAATGAAAAATTCAAAATAATGGACAGAGGCAACGAAAAATGACTTTGATAATTTTTCAAAATTGTTGAGGATATACCATTAGAATCAGGTATACAACTGTCACCAATATAATTTTAATTTCGCTATCGCACCAATGTGGAATAAAAGATCTCGATTCTGCAATAGCGAACAGAAAAAAGCATCAGGAAAAGTTGAAGCCGAATGAAATTGAATACATTTTATTGAAAATTTTTCATGATGATTTTTTCTTTCTATGACGCATAGCGAACAGAGGAAAAGCATCAGAAAAAAATTTCTATTGTATAATTTATTGTGCAATCATATGATTTCACACATAAAAATGGTACGAATCGATCAGAAATCACTGAAATATTTTTAAAAATTTCAGTGATTTCTGACGACCAGTGGAGATAGATGAACAATCTATCTATCTATCTATTCTGACAATAGATGAACAAATCTGCGATGGGTGATTTATGTATCTACCGTAACATCGTCATCAATAGTGCATAAAACAAGGTTCAGTAATTTTCCATTAGTAAATATTTAAAATATGGTGTAGTTAGATTAGTTGGGAATCTCATACTTCTTATAAATTACTCAACATTGTGAACAAGGAATGTAATTAAAAGTAAAGTACTCAAGATGCTTCCCTGGTGTACACCAACTCTAATTGGGAACTCTTCGGTAATTCCTTCAGGCCAATTTACATTTTATCTCTGTTTTAACTTTCTCGTACACGGACCTATGTATATCAGATCTCATAGTTGTCTGACGAATGACGAATCCCAATAATTTGCCGTTCTGATTCTTATAGTGCGGATAATCAACAGGTAATCAACCACAGATGTACTGTGGTTGATTACCTGAAACTGGCCTCTACTGATCAGAAAGCCGTATTATTCTCAGAGACGGTCATCCAATAATCGCTTAACAATCTTCATAATTATAAATAAGATGTTAATCTTAATATTAATATTAAGTGGCCATTAAATAAATAAATACAAATACAAAATACAAAAATGTGTGACATCAACTTGGTTGAATGGCAGCTACCGCAATTCCGTGTATTACCCTTCGGCTTGTAGAAAGGAAGAACGTAACTGACTAGACATTTGGTCACCGCAGATAAGTTTGGAGATGAGAATCCCATCTTTTTCCAGACTCAAAGTGTATCTTCGTTTGGCCTAATCGCTTTTATGTTTTTGCAGTTTTTCACCGCAGTACTAACTTCTTCGACTGTGATGTCAATGAGTTCTTCGTTGTTAGGTTCAGCTCTGGAAAGTATAGCCTCGGAATTTTTTTTATTTTAAAGACCTGCACAATACTACACAATACAGAGCTTGAACTGTACAAAAAAATTCTGTTTCATTTTTAGCACAGAGCTTTCTTTTTTCGCTCTGAGCATGTTCAAAGCACGCTCAGAATGCGCTTTATGAGCCTAGAATAAAGTGATATAGAATGACAGCTGTAAAATGGCGAATGCTATAGTTTATAACTCATGAAGTGATTCAAAAATTAATCAGAGTACTCAGTCAAAGCAGAACACGCTCAGTTCCAGAGTATGATGTAATGTTCAGACTCTGTTCAAAACTCTATTGTGAACTAATAAAGAAAAGAGGGAGTTTCGCAAAATTAAAGCTGAAGAAAATTTGTGCTCCTATTTTAAATACGTATCCTCAATTAATATTAGGTATTTTGGAACTATCAATAACTTCTCATTAAATGAAAAACGATAAATATAAATAGCAGTAAATAAATGCCCGGAGTCATAAAGTAATTAATCCTTACTGTTAACAAGGGAAGGAATAATGTCAGATATATATTGTTAATTTCATCCGAGAAAATATTCATTGAAAACAAATAGCTGTAAGGCACTGCATTTTTACTAGGCCTAATAATAATTTCTTGAGTGTGAACAAAACAATCTGTAGCACACCTATCAAATAAATGATTATCAATATAATACCTTTCTAAAAGAAATTGATGACTTCTTGTGTATTTTTTGTTCTTAAGTGAATTGATGGAATTATTGATTTATTCGTCTTAGACCCCGTGGTGCCAATTTTTTTTTTTTGACAGGGTAAACAAATAAAATAGGAAGCACCATATTGAAAGTGAATATAGAAACATTTACGTGTTCGTTGTCATAACTCTGTAAATCTAGCTTGGTAGGTACACACGTACAAAAAGGAAATCATATAAGCAGCTTGGAAATCGTATACCTTATATAGTATACTTATAGAACCTTTATTTATTAGACCCCTGTTATAGTTGTGAATTGTGATGTTCCTGAGCTATGTTTATACCTACTTTATTAAAAAAAAAAAAAACATAATGGCTGAAGTACTCTCAAATCTCAAACGAGTTTTATTTAATGTTGATACGCATGTCCTAGACACATAAATAAATCTCTGATCATTAAATGAATTGCAAATATGATACCTTACATTCTTACAATATTATTTATGTAAATACTATTAGGGATATTCTCAAGTGTGACCCTTCATTTCAGCGTGAAAATATAGAGTAGGTACATAGAAGGGCGGGCTAAATGCACTTACTATCATCCCTTTACCTTGTAATGTAATAAATACTCATTCTTTTAACAGGGGGAAAATATTGTATGAATGCACAATATCAAGGGATCGAAAAAGGGTGTAATGTAAAATGTACATACTATAAGAAGGCGGAACTTATACAAAGTTCGATAAAGAAATGGAGTGAGATAAGTATCTACAATTTAGATTCTACAATACGCTACCTTTCTTTATAAAAAAAAGGTTTTATATTTTAAAAATAACATATGTATGTATGTATAAAATTTGATATAAGATAACTTTTTACAGTTGGATTCAAGAATATTTAATGAATAAATTCTTCTTTAGTCAAAGTTTTTGCTAAAGGTAATTTTTCAACTTTGATTCGAAACTATAATTTTATTAGTATTTTTAACATTATTTATTTATTTATTAGGGCGATACCTGGAATCTTCATTTTAATTAAAAGCCTGCAGTACCGCTTTGACAGCAATGGCCACGTTCGTGAGCAAGATTTTTGACAAATCTAAAAATTAATTTCTGAAAAAAGTTCAGTTGAAAATATTGGAGCAAAGGATATAGGTACAATAAAGGGAAACGAACTAGAACCTTCTTTATAATAAAAATACTACCTACAGTTTTTTTGTCATAAAATTTTAATTTTATGGTTTACAGAACAAATCAAGAATATTACTAACCTTTAATAGAAAATAATTTTGCATAATTGTTATACTAAAAGTTAAAACCACATATAAATAGAAATCAACCACTAACAGAGTAAAAGCCATAGCCTGAGCTGAATTCCACATTTTCGATCTGTCAGTTAAAAATTTTAATCTGAAAATTCAGAAAAAAGTTTAAGCAACGTAACTAAATGTTAATCGACTTCAAATAAATTTTTTGTAACAGCTGACCAATACTGTTAAAAGCGAACGAGTAATCTTAATATCTTATAGGGATTGGGTACGATATCTCGACATTATAAATGCTAGACAAAAAATTATGACTGATTGAAAGACCGACTGATAGAAACATTGATAAAAGTTTAATCGACTTTTTAAAATGCCGATTACTAAAATCTCGTTTGCTATCGACGTTGTTAAAATAAGAACGACCGATCACTGTGAAGTATAAAACTATAGTGAATGTTTATTGCATTAAATAAAATTGATAAGTTTACAAAAACATGATTTAAATAGCTTACAAAAGAGCAAAGTAAAAGAGATGAGAACTGTTTGTATGCAATATGATCTTACAATAAGACGTGTTGTTGAATAATCTCAACAAACATTTTGAAAATCAAGATTTTAACGATAGACACTTTGAAAGTCGATATCTACTTTAATAGTATGAATCGGTGATTGTTAAAACAACATAACCACATAAGTAACACATTTTTCGAAATCACTTTTATTATGGTTTTTGCACTGCTTAGGGGTAGAGCCTTTGTATATGAAAACTATAGTACTATCATGGCGAGTTTTTTTTAGGGTTGCAGAGGTCCTGGTGGTGGCGCTGCAAAATGTGAGGTGTAAAATTCGATTTGGAGAGTCTTTAAGCGTCGAAAATTGGTGTTAAGGGCAAGAGTAAACTATTTTTTGGATTATTGCATCCAAAAAATATCAATAAATATCATTTAAAACCTCCATAAGCTCTCCGCAAAAAAAAAAGAGTAAGGGTTGCATAGGTAAATTAGATGTCGCCCCATTCGACTTCCAACATGATAGTACTATAGTTTTCATATACAAAGGTAGAGCTAAGAGTGGAGAGCAAAACCTTTGTATATGAAAACTATAGTACTATCATGGTGGAAGTCGAATGGGGCGACATCTAATTTACCTATGCAACCCTTACTCTTTTTTTTTGCGGAGAGCTTATGGAGGTTTTAAATGATATTTATTGATATTTTTTGGATGCAATAATCCAAAAAATAGTCTACTCTTGCCCCTACCACCAATTTTTGACGCTTAAAGACTCCCCAAATCGAATTTTACACCTCACATTTTGCAGCGCCACCACCAGGACCTCTGCAACCCTAAAAAAAACTCGCCATGATAGTACTATAGTTTTCATATACAAAGAAACAACATAATGTATCTGTTCTGCCATTTAAAAAAATGAGTGCTAAAACAACGGTATTCGTTTCTGCCATGTGACCGAGCATTTGGGCAGATCAAAAGAAATTTTTTAAAAATATGACAGGGTGTATGACATACAAGAACTAACCAAGATTATTCTTAATTCACATAAAAACTACACAGTGAAATTAATACAACAACGTGATGTACTGCAATTCAAGAATTGGTGGCACAAATTCTATGAAAGAACCTGCTTATCAACTTGCTCATATGTAGTCTGTCCCTAGAGACAAAAAGGTATCTTTCCAGATTTCAAAGTATGTATGTATGTATACCTACCCATTTCATATAATATAAAAGTATTAATGTTGAAAAAGTGACATGCAAGGAATTCGTTGATGGATTGTCAACGTTCAGTTTTCTTTTAAGGCTACCTATAAAAAACTTCGGCCAAGAACTCTTACAATTTTCAACAGAAAAGGCCTACACGGGCAAGAGACGAAACGAAAAAAAGGTCTTTTTGAATTGAATAAAATAGCGAAAAAAAACCGTTATTTTGTTCAATTTGAATATACTAGTCTAAAACTACGTAATTTTTTAACCGAATTTATTTTTTTTTTAATTTTCATAGAAAGAAGAGATACGTACCTTTTCAACCATATACGAGTATTTTGATAAAATATTTTACCTAAATATTTAATTTTCACCAAACGCTATCGGTCGTATTTACTTGATTTTTGCTGTTTAACTATTTTCAACTTATTGGAAATACCATTTATTCAATAAAAATAAATATCTGATTATTCACCGTTAAGACAACCCAGCCTTGTCTCTAGGTTAGGCAGATATAAAACAGTAAGACAGGTTTCAGACAAGATTTTTTAATACATTCTCTAGAGTTAGACAACTTAAATGCGACTCTATATTTTTTCTTTGGGGTTTTATCTCTATACATATTACCAATATTTCTGTGAGATTTGTAAAATACCATTTTGAAAAAATGGGCGTGTGTTTTTGAGGTTCTTAACAACCAGATTAAGTTTAATTTAAGCAACAAGCTCTTTCACGGTTTTTGTAGCTTGAAAGAAATAAAAAGCCTGGGCCTGGATGCTCAGAGAATCCCGGTGATATGCGACTGAGGGACAATATTCTTAGGAAAAAAAACGATCGACAATTTTCTTGACTGTTTTAACTGTCAGTAAAAAAAATTGTAGTTTAACTTTCAAAAATGTCGAAGCAAGTTGACCAGATTTTGGCCAGTTGACAATTTTTTCTGTTGGTCAAACTTTCGTAACCCATCTCACCGAACAATCATACAAATCTTAACATCGTTTTGGAGAAAGTAAAACTGTTGCACTTGATATTTCAAATGCGTTTGATAGAGTTTGGCATCAAGTTCTCTTATTGAAAATGTGTGCATTTGATGTATGTATGTGTTCTTCGATAGATTAGAAATCACCTTTCGGAAGTGGTCCATATGCAAGACCTAAGGACCTAAGCTTTTAAAAAACTGCAAACAAGCTAGGGCGACACGCTTCTTCTGCAGATGGCCTCAGTTTAACATTTTATTATTATGAAAAAACGTTATTTATTGATAAAATCAAACAATTACCGGGTTTCTAATTGCGATTCGGATTCACAGCCATAAAAATATAAAGCAGATAATTATAAAATTATTGCTAGCCAAAAACTGGCTTCCAAAGTATATTTCCAGCATAAACTTACCGGATTAACATTTTTGTATATTGATTTACATTCGATTTTGCTAAACGAAACCAACCAATGCTGAGGTACTCTTTCTACCTATTATTACACCCAGGAATCACTAATTATTTCCGCAGCATGAAATCCAAAGTCGTGTCGTGTGTCAGTCGTCGTCCCTGATATCAACTAAGCCTCCTTCACAGATTTGCATAAAAATATCCTCCAATTTATGCAAGTTTTTAAAAGGAATAAAAACGATTGTTTTATAAAAACAAACAGCATGGTTCAAAATGTCTTTCTTGTAGGTTAGAAATATGTAAATTAATGTGGTTGGTTAATGATTTAAAAGAAAAGAGAAAAACAATGAAAGGATCCCGTGCTGATTGTAATCAAAGTACCACATGCACGTGTTTGATTGTTGTTAAAAAAAAAAGATATCATTGTTCATGATACGAGTAAAAGCTTATTTCAGTTTAAGGGGAATGAGTTGAAATAATTTCAGTGCGTTTGTTTTGTTATGTTATGTTGAAAAAGAATACCTGTTATCGCCTCCAGTGAAATGGATTCATTCATCATTCACACTTTCTGTGATTGTCAACTGTCATGTTGAAATTTATCAATGCTTAAATTAAATACCTATTAAACAAGCCAATTGAATAACTTTTGACCCTTCTGAATAAGAAGAAAATTGTTAATTTTCATTAAAAACGTGATTCAGTTTTTAAAAAAATGCCAAATTTCAATATTTATCGCAATGGAGGTGATTATATTTTAGAGGATGATTGTGACCTAAAATTCTAAATAAGAAATTAAAAAAAAAGTAAAAGTAATTTCAATAAGTGGGACTTAATGATCAATTTTCAACACATTTTACAAAAACAAAATAATGGGAGACAGTGGGAAATTTAAAAAAACATTTTTCCTAAAAACAACAACTAATAATATTTTGAAAAAAAAAATTCTATTGACAGTTTTTTTAAACCAAATTTACCTACTGCAAAAAATACTGCTGAAAACTTTTAAAAAACGCTTTTAACTCGAATCTCTTGAGAACAGACATTGATATCGTCCTGAAGATCATTTTATTTTACGTATAATACACTGTACCTAATGAAAAACTGATAGGGATTGTAAAAAAATATTTTTTTTTTCTTTTTGGTCTCCAATATGTTGAAAGGGGTCATTTGCTCTCGATCTTTACAAGGTTACGTTGAACTACCGATAAGGTACTAGAAGTTTTGAATGCGGGTGCTATCTAACCAAGTTAATTCAGTATTCAGATTTTTTTTTTAACATTGGCTTGAAAAAGATAAAAAATTTAAAAAACAACCACAGAAATCCACTTTTAAATTTTCCACCACCTAATCCGAATAATCTTTGTATATGAAAACTATAGTACTATTATGGCGAGTTTTTTTTAGGGTTGCACGGATCCTGGTGGTGGCGCTGCAAAACTTGAGGTGTAAAATCCGATTTGGGGAGTCTTTAAGCGTCGAAAATTGGTGGTAGGGGCAAGAGGAGACTATTTTTTGGACTATTGCATCAAAAAAATATCAATAAATATCATTTAAAACCTCCATAAGCTCTCCGCAAAAAAAAGAGTAAGGGTTGCAGGCATACTTTAGATGTCGCCCCATTCGACTTCCACCATGAGAGTACTATAGTTTTCATATACATACAAAGGAATAACCAATAGTTTTAGAAAAATTAATTTTCGAAATAAAGATTTTGAAAAAAAAAATAACTTAAATTTTTGCCTTCAAACTAATTTTTACAAAACTGTACCTACATGATTAGGGTTCAATTTTCATTAAACCTAAAATTTTTATTAAAAATTGACATGTATCTTATTTCAAACAAATTTTGTAAATTTTCCATTTTAAATTAAATAATAAAATGGAAATTAGTAAATTGTTAGCTCCGCAAAAACCAATGCGTAGCTTATGCGAATGCGGAATTTGAACAAGTCGGTACAGGATTAACTTAGCTATGGGACTAATTTATGATTCTTTGCGAAATCACTTAGACCCAGAAAAGGCAACCAAGTTGCTGTTCATACGCTCATTCCAGATAAGTAAACCTCACATGTGTGGCTACTGGCTACACATGTGAGATTCCAAAGGAATCTGGCCATCGCTAGATGAATCTAGGCGTTCTAATTGTTTGTTATCACTGAGTAGATCACAAATTAGCTCCGTTATAGGTGTCATAACTAGACGTTGTCTCATAGGCAAACACCGCAAGGTGAAGAGCGAAGATGAAGAGGAGGAGAAAACATCTTCTCTGCACATGTCTCACAGAGCCTTACACTTCCATAACATTGACTAGACACTAGAACTAGAGCCAATTAAAAAAAAAGGACGGAAAACGTGTTATACATAGGTATTTTTAAATGAAATAAAAAATGTTCAATTTGCGAAGGCGGCGAATGTCTCAACAGTGAGTAGAAGAAGAGATCGTTAAGGAAATCTATATTTTTTTACTGGGAAGTTGAATATTCAGCCCTATTCTGCTATCCACGTGAATCGTAGATTCGATTCACTCGTTCGATCCCCATCCGATTCCCTTTCACACTGCATTTCCATTCTGCTATCCATCGGGTGAACTTCATTATCCAAACCAATTTGACATTTCAAGTAAACAGCTGTTCATGTGAAATTCATTAAGTTTTTTGTTTTTTGTTTTTTGCAAATTGAAATTAATTTAACAAATTTGATCTGTTTTTATTAAAACCTTTGGAAAGTTGGATAAATTATTTTCGTTAATTATTTTAAATGAAACAAACAATTTAAACAAACTGGTATGGATAGTATTGGACTTTTTTGTCCACTTCCAAACAGTGTAATAAGAGAATGGTCAACTAGAAACCTTAGAAGAAACGTAAGAAAATCAAAAAAAAAATGTTATGGAACTGCCTGATGAAACGTAAGTTGATTCATTTTCTACTTTTACTAGATAAAATCAATTATTTTCTCTAAAACTGTAGGTTTGTCAAAAACTTTCGCTTAAATAAAAAATCATTTCAGTACGTGTTGAATATTGTAAATTGGTCTCTATTTGTTGTTCTGCCCCTAAAAATGTTGACAATCTTTATTTATGCAAATAAAAAAGCAATACATTAATTTTTACTTATATTTTATTGACCACCAACCATACAGACGATCCATTCGATCCAACAGTCGCAACATTTAATATGCGGATTTGAATTGTATAGAATGAATGCGTTCACGTGGATAGCAGAATACCGCGCAATATTACCGACGTTACCGACATTAACGAGGTGAATCCAGACTCAATTCGAATGAATAGTATAGTGTGAAGTGAAAGTTAAAGAAAATCACCCCCCCCCCCACCGATGAATAACAGAATAGGGCTGATTATATTGTAGTAGATCTAGGTCTAGAGGAAGGACATTAAAATTTTATTTCGTATCCTCTACGCCATAGAGAAATTACTTACTTAGTAAGTAATTTCTCTATGCTCTACGCTCTGAACTAATTAAAATATATATTCGTTTATGCATATATGTAGGTATAAATACTTTAACTAAAGATACATAATGTATTTTGAAACAAAAAATATTAATTTAGATTGTAAATTGAAGGACCTGTTACACCATACCAATATTTTTATTTAGGAATACAGTATTAATAGCTTAGATAGTCAAGATGGTACAGACACTAAAATTTTTATAAAGTAATATAGTAGACGCAGATTTATTTGACATACTAATCATAATGATGGAAGTATGGTTCTTGTTTCAAATTCTATAATCTTCAATAATCTAAAAAATAAAAACATTTTTATTGAAATTTAACAGAAGTTATTTTTATTATTTCTTTTTTGTTTTAAAAAATTATAAAATACATCAAACATAAAATTTTCAGTTTTTTCTTTTAATTTTATTTAATTAACTGGCACAAATTGTATCAAACATTTTATACGTCTCAACAATGCTTCGGTAAATCCTTTATCTGCAACTGCCTGAGTTTGTGCAGTTGATATTAATTGTTTACTGAAAGTTTCATTAAATATAGAAACTAAATTCTTTTTCAAATAACTAACATCTTCGGATGAAACACGCCAACTTGCTTCGGCTGATGATGAAACAAATGCTGCAAAAAAAATATAATTTGTTTATAACATTTTTATTTAAAAAAAAGCTTATGCAAACAAACTTACAATCAGATGAGAATGGAGCAGTTTTGTTGAATTGAAGCGTATTCACAGGAATAGTACGCCTCATAAAAAAATCCAAATGTGTCCATAGAAGGTATAAACACTGTTCTGTGATAAATGCACAATGATTCAGTTCATTTTGTTTTTCAGCCAAACGCTCAGATAATTCAGAATAGTTCGACCGTGCTACGAAAATAATATTTGCATTACAGTTTCTTTAAATTTATTTTCCTCGTAGGAATATCTACCTGTGGAATCTAGACCAATATTTGATAATGATGAACGCTGTCGCTGAAGATTTTCGAATACTGATTTTTGTCTATTGTAGTATTCTACAGAACTCTTTAGTTGATTTAAAACTACTCCCAAACTGGGAGAAATTTCAAGAGTTCCACTTCGGTTTTCATTCCTAAAATAAATTACTTTAAGAAACTATTTCATATTATTCAGGAAATAGATATATACCTTTGAATTGAATCTGTTATACTTGGTGAAAATATTATCCCTGTAGCCCGATGATCTGCTGAATGATTTGCAATAGCATTTCGGCAGTATAACGCTAGATTCGAAGCAGTTTCTAAGAAGTACTTCACTTGCAAGGCTTTATTTTTATCCGTTGGTGAATACATTATGTTTTCTGGTTTTTGCATTTCCTTCAAAGTCGCCTCACTTATTATGAACCGGGGCAATAAAGACAACATCAGACGTTGCATTCGATAAAGATGAACTCCTACGTCTTGATTGAAACTCGGATCAGCTAAAGCCAAAAATTCCTGATAGAAAAATATTTAATAATTCTCAGTCATTTATTTTAAAATGTTTTATTGTTTTTACCTGATTTGTAGTACGAGCAATTAAACCCGTAATTGATGAAAGTTCCTGCAATAGACCAAGATCGAGGAATGGTGTACCAGCACGCAGTATTATTTCAATCATATCTCCATGAGAAAGCAAGAAATGCACAATTTGCGAAACAGCTGAATGATTTTCTGGACCAAGTGTTGAAATTATCGCATCGCATAGATTCAAAGCAGGAAATAGAATTTGTTGATAGCGTGCCTCAATTGGTGGAACAAATGAGTCACCATGCTTATGGCGTGAATAATTATTGATTTGGAAATCTGGATGCATATCAAAGACTTTCATGCCAGCAAGAACACCAAGAATTTTGTCTTCTAAAAGAAGTTCTGCACCAACATGAGAGCTTGCGACACGAGCCAACATAGCCATTTTAGACTCGTACACGTACAATGCTCGCATATTTTCTGGAGTATTTCGCAAAACTCGACAAAGACTTTCATCCGATTTTAAAAGACTATCTATTAGATGCGACAAATAACCGCGTTTTGCAATAAAGTTAATAAAGCTTGTTAAAGAATCCAAATCAAGTAAAGTATCAATGCAAGATAAAGCTGACATTTTACAAATATCGTGTCCACCTATGCAATCATGACATAAGATATCAATAAGCTTATCTCCAAACGATGTAAAAACTTCAACTGTCATTTGGACTTGATTGGATTCACTCAAGTAGTCACTGTCACCGGAAGAGAACATTGATCGATCAAGACGAGATATATAGCTGAAATGAAGGAATTAAAAAGAAAATTTAGTTTTACTCGGATCATTAATTTTTAAGTTCTTACTGTTCATCTTCCGCTCTAACTGCTGCTGCCTCAGATGAATTTCCCTTAACAATATGCATAAAGTTAAGAAGAGAAGCATACAAATTAATTCGCAACTTCTGTGAAGCTACACCGCTAACAATTATCCATTCTACGATGTTACGCAAAATAAATTTAAGACTGAGTGTATTTGACTTGGAAAAGGTAGACTGTGATTTTCCATTTCCGTTGAATGTAGATAAGTGCCTATTTTCATTTTGATCTGTAAGAAAATAGGTGTTATTTAAATGATCCGTTAAGAGAAAAGATAAGTGAACATGAACACATATATTTTTTTAATTAAGAACTTCGTCTTAAAGAGAGAATTGATAAAATACTAGATTTCCCTTTTGACACATAGATTTTAGGTAATTCTCTTGAGGCAAAATTGAAATTCCATTTTTCGGCTCCAAAAACAATTTACCAATCATAAAGCGGTTAAGAACAAGGCATATTTATCTCGGAAATGGTTCAAAAAATTCCGATAAATTTTTTAGTGGACTTTGTAACTAATCAAAATTATTTAATCAAAAAAAATATTTTCAAAAAACCGTTATACTTACAATAAACCGAATTTTTTGTTTTCGATTTGATGAATTGTGATCATATCTTTATGAAAGGTCGTATACAATGTTAATAGGTTTTCAGTTTTTCTTAACTAAACTCACACCCCAATTCTGTAAGACCTCACAAGTCACAACAGCCTCACAAGGTTGCGATTTCTTTCATTATTTATATTCTCACTGACTTACTTTTTTGGCAGTTTTGTATATTGTGTTAATACTTATACGATAGTGCGTATTAACACACCCGACACCTGATGGGTACCCGACACCTTGCGGGTACCCGGGTACCCGGGTTGACTTATTTACAGATTGTAAGATTCAGAATAAAAGAGGTTAATTAATAAACCCAATTAAATGTTCCTTACCTTCTTTTTGAGCTGTTGATTTCTGAATATTACAATAACGCAAATTGACTAACAACAGCAACACAGTTCCAGATGAAATATTTGCCAATTCCAGCAGAACTTGCACTGGCACAACCTTACTCAGAATGCATTGTAGAATTTCAATAATGAGTTCCTGTTTAACTTCTACAGGAAGAGCCGGAACTGGTGCACAACTGAATAAAACTTCTGTTACCTATAAAAGCAATGACGTTTTAATTAATTTATTGGTTTTGATGAGTAGTTTAAATAAACATTTACCTGTCCCCAAGCTTCCATAAACTTGACTGTGGCAAAGCTTTTATTTTTTTGTTCATTCACTTTAAGCGCAAACAATAAAACTGATTCAATTTCTTTTAAAATCAACTGTCTTTGGCCAGAAGCAATTGTATTCTGAACAGTGTGTAATTCATCATTAAGAATATCATGTAATTTTTTAATATTTATCAATTTTGGACCATTTTCCGACTTGATTTCACACTCTTGTAAGATTTGAGTAGTAAGAGAATTATCAAAGAAATCCCACTTTGGATGTGTAACAGTTTTTGCTTCAAATTCTAGGCAATCCAGCAAGTTACATATTAAAAGTTTTGCTCCTTTATCAGATGATGACTTGACTTCACTCAATGGATTTGAGTAGTAATGACTTAGTTCTAAGGGAACATTCTCTTGGCTTGAGTTTCCGGAAAAACCTTAAAAAAGATTTTAAAAAGCTGTTATATACATTTTCGAAACACACCAACAAAAATGTTGCTCTAACCTAAAAGAATTTCACACAGATGTTGGAAACGTGTTATTTGACTGTTGGCAGCTGTTATTTTTAGTTCAATGGCAGTGCATCTAAGGAGATATCCTATTTGATTGAGGACTTGCGAACGTTGGTACTTTCCAAATGGCAGCGCAGACAGATGCCGACACAAAAAGTCATTGCAAGTACGGAGGAATCGCAAAATAGTTTCAGACGTACGATGATTGAAGCATAAGGAATACAATAGACCATAGGCTTTTTCTATGATCGTTTCATAAGCTGCATCACACTCCACTTTCGATTTCAGAGTCTGAAAAAAAAAATTATCAATCAATTGTCATTGATCTTGGTTTTTCAAAAAGGTTCCTTACCTCTAAATGATTATCTAGAAGGAAAACAAGTGATTTTGTACATGTGCTTGGAAAGTCCAAAACGCCAGGCTTTTGTAATAACGTCGATCGTATGTCTTTTGTTATATCAAAACCTAACAAAAAATGAGCAATATTAGGTGCAGGTTGTGGGAGACAGTCTTGAATCAAGCAAATAATGGCTTCTTTCATTTCTAATTCTATTTTCAGTTCATTCTTTCCATCGTCGTCGACTCCATCTGGCAAAGAAGTTGGTAAGTCAGCTTCTAAACTCTCAACAAATCCATGGCGTATCTCGGTTTGAATTCGTTCGTTTTGTGTAAACATTCCCAGAATTTGTGAACTAACATTCGGTAGTCGTGATACAATATTCAAAATCTTAACACACACCAATGCGTGACGTGGCAACCAACTGTTGTAGGTAACGAATTTTGTTGTATTAAGAACATGATCAGGCTTGCCACTCCTTGGGTTCACATCTAACATGATTTTATTCAGACCTGAGAGTAGTGTTGAACAATTTGCTACCGAATGAGCATCGAAATATAGATCTTGATTGGACAAGCCCAATTCGAGAATATTAAGACAATGTAGTGCACATTCTTCAAGTTTTAATTTGCCTGGAAATGGATGGTATTGATCTAAGTTATTACGTGCTTCATCGATAATATGTAACAATAATCGGAGTGTGTCTGATTTTGTATGAAGCTGCAGCATTATGTGGTAGCCGGGAGGTGCATTTTCTTCTCTATTATCAGAAAAATCAGCTGGGCTTATTTCGTAGCTTTTGAGGAAGAAATGAAGTAGGCGCAAACACTTTTCGCCAACCTCCCATTTTTCTGAAGGATTTTTGTAGTTTCTGTAATAAGAAAAAAAAAACACAACGTTATTATATTATTGATATTACAGTGTTCTATTTTATGCTTTTTAGCTTTTTAAATATTGATGCAACACCAACATTATCTTCTCTATTTTTGAAAGAATTAGCAACGCAGGATAACTAAAACACAACTACTACAACATTTTCAATGATTTCTGAAAAAAATAATTTTTTTCTTTAAAATAAATCTATTTTAGGAACTCTTTATATTTAGCGAATCGAATGTTCGACGCAAATCGAGTGTATGGGAAATCAGAGAGAAAGATTTGGATCTTTTTTTAAACCATAACATAAAATAACGAAATAAATGTTTTCCAAAATATTCGATATGTTAATTTGTCTAAAAAAGGAGGATATTGTTCTATAAAATATATTATTCCGTCAATATTTATTTACCTGTTGTAAAACTTAAGCAGAACTGCATCAATAACAAATGTTAAATATGGATCAAGGCCAGGTTTCCTTGGACCTCCTCCAAGATTTCTTGGAACGGCAGTTGATGACAGTGTATACAAAAGTTCTAAGGCTGCTTGCGATAGAGGATATGTTTCGTTGCGAGATTCGTTCTGTTCTATTTCAACTTCTAATCCACAAACAACTGAAAAGAGGCACATAAGACATATTTACAATAAACGACAAAAAACTTAGGAATACTAAATAAAATAAATAATTTACATCTCTCTTACCATAAGTATTAGTTGTTGGTATAGTAGCAATAATCTGAGAAGCCTCCAAATTATTCCATAATTGAATTGCAGTATCTTTTGATTTTCCCAAAGCTGCCAATGTCAAAAGGATGTCTGCTTTCAAATTAATTGGAACCGAACAACTTAAAAGGCCTACAAAAAAAAGCATTACAGTAAATTTCAATTTAATCTTTTTTTAATAAAGGTTATTTGCTGACCTAATAATACATGCAGTGGGGCCCAGTTAGGATGTTCACATAGTGCTACTCTAGCCATTTCATCATGCGTAGCAACGGCTCGTATAACACACAATACAGCATTTAAACCATCAATTTCTTGTGGATTAATACTTCTATTGAGAACACGATTTCTATAAATTGTCTCACTTCCTGGACATTGTTCTTGACGCAAATTTCTAGAAATTTGTAAATTATAATTAAAACGACAAATATCAACTTAAAATTATTTTCACTCACGAATAATATCGAGCTAATGAACTGAAAAAATGCTCCCATGATAAAGTTGCACTCCCAGACAAACCAGAACCTTGCTTCAATAAGTTAAATGTGTTACGAGCTGATTGACCACAACTCGAAAGACCAGCCAACATTCTTAGATAGGGAACAAATAAAATTGGAGGCAAAAGTTCACCAGCCAAGCGTATGAATTTAAATAGTGAAACAGATCGTGATGTTGTCTTGGCATAATTAGCCGGAATGTCCATTGGTCCCCAATATTCTACACTTAGTGATAGTCCAGATTTATTGCCCTCGTAAAATTTTCCAATCGATAGCATTAATAACTCGAAATTATGATCCAAATTAGGTGGTGGGTCTAGGCCCTCCTTGGCAAAGCCTTGAACTGTTCGGGCGGTTTCATCAGCTCGTCCTCTCAATTCGGTAACCTTAAAGGAGAAGATATAAATTAAATTCAAATTATCTTGTAGTAAAAAAAAATTAAGGAATCCTCTGCACGTCAATGATTTATGAAATATTTTTCGTGTATATTTTTGATGTATTTTGGTGTTTTAATTTTGTATTTTTAAAAAATGCTTTGTTCTTTTCATAGCTCATAGCTATTTTCAAAAGTTTAAGGAAAATTGGTGCCACGTTCCTAGAACCAGTTTGTTGATAGTGGTACGATTTGAAAAAATTATGGATTAAACTTAACCCACTGTGAACGAAGTAGCCGTCACTCGACTGACCAGATTAGAAATGTTTAAGAAGATACGTACACGTACATTGCGTTTTAAACTTTTAACTTTTAAGATGTTATTTACGGTGGCAAACACCATAGCCTCTAGAGTCTAGACCCTTCTTCATCAAGGAACCTGTTTTTTTTTTTTTAGAACTATAAAATTGTTCGATGATACTGGTTCAGGATGACATAACTCATTCCGGACATTGCGTGGCCGAAGCAAATGAAATGGTTTAGTGGAAATTGGGCTTTGATCAGTAACATAATTTTTATAAAAAAAGAATATATTTTTCAAACGCTGGAAGACGACTCTTCAAAAAAAAATATTTGCCAGCAATATTTGCCAGACCTCCCTACATTTAACTACCGCCTTATCGATTCAGCAATATTCCAATAAATGATTTGTAACAGTTAACGAATGGTTGGGACGCTTTTAAGGCATAAGACATTCATTTCGTAGAACTTCTATGAATTAAAGCCATTGAGTTTCCATAATTATTGAACAATTTTTCTCAAAATGTTAGCTTAATAAACTTGATCGATAGAAGTCAAACTATTCTCGAGATAATTGTAATACTCTTGCTTCTACCCCAATTTCCGATGATTGAAAGATTTCCCAAATCGAATTCTACACCTAAAAAATTCAGCGCCACCACAAGGGTCGGGGCAACATCAATTTAGTGTACTCCGCCATATTGAAGAGTAAAAGTAAAGTATGTACTATACAAAATGACATTGCAAGAAAAGTTGGAGAAAAAAAAATTAAATTAAATGGGTTGCTTACCTTGGAGTGCATAAAATCAATAAAGTCCGTAAATAATGAATGAACACGACGATAGAAAAATTCAGACCTGCAAAAACAATATAACTTTTAGTAAAATTTTTTTCTCAAAGTGAAAATTTCACTTACTTAAAGAGTATCTCCCTATCCAACAAATAGTAATGAATAAAATCAAAAACTTTCAATGATATCGCATCATCCACAAGTTGTTCATCACGATCGATAACTCTTGCAGAGGAAAATTGCAAATTTTGTGGAGCATGACGTAAACTTGCCATCGATAATCCAAAAGCAAACGTAACAATTGACTTCAAACGATTATCCCATTCCCAATTGTTATCCGACTGTAGTGTCTCGTAGATGTGCTGGGCATAACCGTTTTCATTGATAATAGGTAAATTTTGAACACTTCGTTCATTATCTTCCTGCCTTTGTAAAACACTCGTGTCGAAAGAATACAACAAGGCCATCAAGAGGGTCATTGTGACATCATCAATTCCACCTGTAGGTTCGGTTGGCTTATATTTCGAAAGATATTCCATTAGCTTTTTAGCAATGTTCTTCGGAAGGCCACATTGTGCTGACCAATTGAATAGAGCAGTCGCCAAAGCCAAACGAATGTCTTCGAACAAATCAAGAACTTGTCGGCGATGTTTTGGAGGTCCAAGTGCTCGATTTTTTGTTAAAATACCCAACTGAAATGAGAATATTGATCAATTTGTATTCGATATTGAAAGGGAGAGAAAATCAAACCTCCGCGGATATATCCAGTTGTTCAAAAAGTTCAATAATACGACCCAACACACTGGATTCTTCAACTAGGTTTTGGGCAAATGATGATATCAGATAAGTTACCTGGAGATTGCTCAATTGATAAAAAATTCGGTCTTCTTAACTCATTTTAATGTAAAACTTACTTCTTTTGGAGCATCGGTACACCATGATACCCCACTACTAGCTTGAAATAAATCTCTCAATGAACATGCTATAGCCTTACGGCCATCATAATACAGCAAAATAGCAACCAATCCTCGAGGTAAGCCCGGATGTTGTGGCATTTGTCGCTGAGCGGTACATAGTAATTCCAGAGCTATGAACTCATCCAGATTGAACATCTCCGATATAATGATACTTTCGTCAACTAGATCTTTAGATAGCAACATATGTCCATGGCCAGGAATGTTTATGCCATCGGTGATACCTTGTCTGAGTTGTGTGCGATTGTTTTCATTTTTGGGCTAACAAACATTGGGCCATTAGAAATGATCATACGAAATGCTTTAATGAACTTACTGGATTTCTTAAAATACTAGTGAAATTTTGTTTGTGCTTTCTCAGAACCGACTCCAATTCCGGAATTATTAATTTCGATGGATTTGCTATTGAATTCTCGATGACCCTGTATAGGTGCTTGTAGGGAGTCCACATATCCTCGGGCATTGCTTTAGTTAATAATTGTTAGTTTTAGTAAAACGCATGTTTTTGAAAATATAACAAATATTAACAATTACCTTCAGTCATTTTTATGTTTAATTATTTAGCTTTGATTAGAAAATTGTACTTTTTTCACAGAAGACAGAAAGTTTACCGAATGCCAATTTTTTTTTTTGGAAAATGCGGTTTGCCGCCAGAGCCAGTTGTCAGATGCCGCTGTCATTCACAATGAAAAAAAACTAAATTTTTTATTTTAGTAGTTCACAATAATATTTTTTTCATTCTTATGAGATAGCGCGGTCAATGACAGGAAGAGAAAGAAAAACGTTAATTCAATTTGAATCAACAACAATATTTTTTTTATCATATTTAATGCAGATAGTCTCCGATCTCTCTAAACATGCACTAAAATAAGAAATCGAGACAATTATATATATCGGCTCCACATTTCGTGAACGAAAAATTAGTCTTTTTAGCATTTTTAGAACTTAAAATTTTCTAGAAATATATGAAAAATAAAGAAACATAAGATTAAAAGAGATACCTAGGCAAATTATGGCATCACTATTTTTAACTGTTATATTGTTTTACTAGCACTTCGCATAAAAAAAAATATATAAAACAGTATAAACATAAAAAGTACTTATATTATGTATACATCTAAAAGATCATAAAATTATGGAGTAAGTTTCATCAAAATTGGTTTATATTTGACAATGTTATGCAATATATTTTGCTATCTTAAATTTACAGTAGTATAAAATCACATAAAACAAAAAATATAAGAGCACGAAAATTTTCAATAGCATTCAAAAATATCATAAAAACAACATAAAATTATGACGTATGTATGTTTCATAAAAATCGGTCAATATATGACAAAATTATGCGATGTTTTGCTAATTTAAATCTAAGCTAGAAAAACATTGCATAAGAAAAGTATATAAAAACATAAAAATAGATAAAAAAATAAAAAAATCATAAATTCAATATAAATTTTATAATTTGGTTTGCTAACTTTATTTACGTGAAATAATTCTATTGTGACTTTGTTTATTTGATTAATTGAAACCACCGTGAACACATACTTTTCTACAAAACATAAATTTTAAAATCTCAACTCTCTCGGTTCTCGTCGTTTATTTTCTGTGGCAAAGGCGACTGCGTCCCCATTCAATCTAAATCAACTGTCATAAACTTTTGCATTTTCTATTCAATCGTTTTTATTTTATTATTCAATAAAAATTAAAATTTATTATCAACAACAAAAAAGAAACGGTCTTCTATCACTTTGAATAACAACAAATAATTAATAAAATGTCTCTTCAACCAATAATGAAATACAACGATGGACGACACATAAGAGTGCTGGCATTCCTGGAAGCTTACGAAAGACAAGAATGCCTTTGGGATACTTCTTTGGACAGCTATAAGAATAAAGGAGATCGTGACCAAGCGTACATGGCAATTATTAAAGAACTCAATGTACCCTCACTAACGGTTCATGATATTAAGTTGAAAGTTAAAGGCATAAGAACAACGTACACGAAAGAATTAAGGATTTTAAACGCTCATAAGAAAATGGGCAAATCATATAAACCTAAATTGTTTTGGTTCAACAAAGCGAATTCATTTTTGAAAAATGTATGTGTATCCAGGCGGCCTAAGAAGGAGGTGGGTTTTGCATATTTTTATTTTCTTTGTTTGCACAATTAAAGATTTAATTTTTAATAACATTTAAGTCTTGAAGTTGCATATGGCATGAAGTTAGGCAAAGTAAACAAGACTATATAGGTACCTAATCAACAAAGTTTGTTAATGCTATTTGTATCAGCAGACATTGCCTTGGTGAAACCAAAGCATTTATCTTACTGATTAGTCCAACTGTTGGTCCTGAGTGAAACGTATTTACAATAAGAGACCTAATAATACGAAGTAATTAAAAAAATTGTTTCTTTCTAGTATAAAACTCTAGAACAGAACAAAAACAACCTACTCGTAAATGGTGAATACAGTAGTTCGAAAACGAACAACTTACTCATGTTGTATAATAAACACGGCCATCATAGGATCACACGCTATTAAGGTTGCATTTTGAAGTTTACTCAATTAATAAAGAATTATCCCATGAAGCAGCAAGATTATGGCATCATTTGAATCATTTCATATTTTAAACTATGTATATTATACTTACATGACACCAAATTGAAAAGTGTACTGTTCAAAAATTGTACTATATGTACCGTGATATGAAGGTTTCGATATAAAATTTGAAAAATTGATTTTAAAAAGTTTTTTTTTTATAATTTATATGAAATCTTTAAATTATCTTGAAAATTTTTGGTATTAGAGTGAATTAATTTTTACGAACCGCAATTAAAAAAAAAAATTAAATGCGGCGTTTTTTACAAGAAGTTTAAAATCAAAGTCTTCGACCATCTTTTTGCGGGGTTAATTTAAAGATTGAACTCAAACTTACCTATTTTCTAAACGGGTGTTGGAAAATGTATTCTTTTTGCAATCAATAGATTTTTTTTCATCAGATTCTTCGCAAATGTGGTAAAGTTTTAAATTTCTTTGATCTGTCTAATTTTCCATATAAATAGTAACAGATTTACGTAGCTTCAAACTTTACTAAACCTGATCGAAAGCAAACTATTTTTCAAGCGACTTCTTTCCCATGTTTTACTCGATTCCTAGATTTTTCAATTTTTTTTTTATTATATTTACAAAATCTATCGATCACAAAAAAAACATTTTTCTAACTCATCCCGTTTAGAAAATAGCGAAACCCTAGGCCTACAAGGCGTTGATGATTGGGTTTCGGCTTTCTATAAAGTGCTCTAAGGATGCTAAGGAAAAAAATTGCTTTTCCATCTTCATATCTAAATATGATAATCTAAAATATATTCAAAACATAAAAATTGCAAATTAGAAATGTTCTGATCTTAAAAACCAAATGAAACATTTAAACAAAACAACATTCCTACTTTTTACTTTCAATGGTATAAGGTGAAAATACGGCAAAGGACCTGGTGAATTATGTTCTGGAACGGGAATTAAAAAGCAAAGTTCCAAAGTACATATATAAAAATCCCTACTAGCAGCTTGTCTCAGAATGCAAAATCTTGAGTAAATTCAAAAGCATTTAAGCCAATTTTAGAATAATGTGAAATTCAATTGCTTCGCATCTTCTTTGCTTTGCAAAACTTGCGTTTAGAAATTCGGCCAAATTTTCTTTATGACAACACAACTGAAAGTAGAGATGTTTAACACTATATTATGGATAAATTTAAATGCTTTTTGCTCCTCAAGAAATATTTAAAAAAAAATGAAAAGCTTTTGCAACAATCCTAACTACTCAGTTATTAATCTAATGTTCTTTTAAAGTCTCTTTTTAAATTTGCGCCTTTTTTAAACAATTCAATCGGCCTTATCGAGGAAACCGTCGGAGCGGAATTCTACGAATCGGAGACATTTTGCTACGACGAAATTAAACGCATGCCATTTGCATCCGATGAAGTACCTACTTCGAATCGTTTTTTTTTTTTTTTTCTTTAATTTTTTCTCCGAAGTCCTCCGACTTCTTTTTTGCGATGACAGCTACTTCGAACCGAAATTGAATTTCCTACGAAGGATACGTTGCGGAGAAAGTTTCGCTCCGAAGGTTACCCCGCTAGGGCCGAATATTTCACATTTTGGAGTAGCAACATATGTTTATATATAATAATCAATTTTATTTCTGTGAGTAATTATTAAAAAAAGCTGAAAATTATTTTCTTTTCAACTTTTTTTTATCCAATTCTAGTTGTGTCCGAAATATGAACCTGAAGAAATACAGTCTGACTGCAAAGATTTTACAGTCGAGTATGATGATGTTTACAGCGGAGAAGAAATGATCGTCGAAAATGAACTAAATGATGACGAACAAACAGAACATAATGATACACAAGATTATAAAACTTTTATACGGGTTGTTAAAGACACCGATCCGAGAGAATATCAACAAACACCAATAGTAGATCAAAGTTATACTGAACCTACTACATCTACGGATACCCAAATATTAGATCATAAAATCGAACAAACAAGCACATTGGATCCCTCGTCGTCGTCTTCACAAGCAACAGCAGCACCACCATACAAAGAAGATGAATTCGATTTATTTTGCCGAAGTGTAGCTGGTCAATTGCGTTCAATTCCCGATTCGTATTCCCGGTCAATGGCAAAATTAAAAATTCAGCAAATACTCTTCGAAGCAGAAACAGGCCACTACAAGAACAGCCCTTGCATAACAATACCAATCGTGCAACAAATTAACAGCGTTTAATTTATTTCTACAACTTTTTATTTTTTACTACTTATTTTCTAAGTATATATGTTTTAAATATTAACATTAAAATATTTAATGTTATTCAAAAATTAAAAAAATAATATACATACAATAAAAAAGCATTTATCAAAGAGTTCGGTAGAATTTTCTTGCTTTCTTTCTTTAGTTGCTTAGAAGCGAAACTACAAGTAATTTGTTTATATAAAACACACAAATCAATCTTTAGGTGATAGAAAATTAAGATAAGAAAAACAACGGTTAAGTTTGTCTCAGAGTGTATCGTTCAGGAGTTTAAGACCGATCTTCTTTTTGTAAAATGGATTAATCGGACTTGGCATTGAGTTGGGTTTGAGTAGACCCTTCGATGGCTTCTTAGTTGAATCGTAGGGCACGTTGGGTGAGCTTTTGATCTGTTTAATATATTCACTTGGATTCTGCATTGTGTTTCTTTGCAGCATTATTTTAACTCGTTTAGCAGGAGTGTATGGAGACGAAGGTTTTTCCTTCACCAACTTAGCGCTTTGAGCCAATTTTTTTGTTTTCTTTCCCAAAAGCTGATTTTTCGGTGTTTTTGGCGAAGCTGTTTGATTCAAATGTGCAAAAGGATTTGGGACTATGTCGGCTAACTTTTCATTCGCATCTTTTAGTTGAATTTTCTTGGATGGAATGAAATATTCCACTTCACCCTCTGTCATTGGCTCATCCCATTCGGACAATTTTTTGTCTTCATTTTTGTCAGCAACTGCGGGTACATTTGATTTGTCACTTAATTGCTTGGGCTTGTCATTTTTTTGATTTTTTTTCTTTTGCTTTTTTTGATTTGTTTGTTCCTTTGTTTTAGTCACCGCTGTTTCCGGTGTGACAGCATCTTCGGATTTCTTAATTTTACTAGGCGATACTTCATTTTCAACCTCCTCTTCGACCCATGACATAGACGGAAGCGATTTGCGTTTCTTTCCATTAAAGCCATTTTGTAAGGCTTTCGGCAATGAACGTTCAATCAATTTTTCATATGTGTTTTCATCAGCTTCACTAAAGTTCAATGATGCAAGAAGTTTCCTACGTTTTTTCTTATTAAGTTGCTTAAGTTTTCTCGTTGTTGAGAATATATCATTTTCGAAGTTTTCCAATGCATCCACTTTGCTCTTTATCAATGGCTGTTCAGATTTAAGATTTGGTTTGGGCATGGTTTGGACACCCAACGGAAATTTACCTGACTGATATATTTGATATCTAAAATAAAGGAATAGATAGAATTATCTCTTGTTTATGAAGAACATCTTTCAAAATAGCTTACTTCTCTAAAATATCCTTGAGTAGCTTACGACTTCTGGGAGATGTTTCCTCTTTATATATAAGTGATTCAATCTCTTTAATGACATATTTTCCATCCAGAGGTAACAATGGTATGAAGACATCAACATTACCTGCTCTAGGATCTAGAATTGATGGGCCTTCAGCTTCATTATTTTCTTAAAATATTAAATATTTTTGTGAATTTGAAACATTGTTATTATTTTTTGTTTTAAACCTTCTTCTGTGTCAGTAGGACTATCGAATTTTTCTAAGTCATCTATGGATTCAGTTGGAAATCCCATCTAAAATTGGAAAAATATTTATTAGAATTAAGACACTCAATAAAAATATTTAAGGCTTAACGACAAATAATGATCATTTTGTTTTGTTCTGTTCGAAGATTAATAAAAATAAACTGTGGTAAAATGCATCGTGGTTTTTTTCCCCAACAGGAATATAGTTTTCAAACAGGCATCAGATTATGAGACATCGATCATCAAAAAACACGTCTTTTTCTTAAAAAAGATTTCATATTAAAATTAATAAAGGTTATCTGGCTTAAAAAAAAAAAGGAACTCTGCCATGCGATTTTTTTTCTTGTTTTGACCTAATTTATATCACTGAAATAATTCTTAAGATATACCTTATTGCCACAAAATATAAAAAAAAAAAATGTTTAAATACTTTTTCAAAAATTAGTACTTTACGCGTCGTTGTAAAAAAAAAAATGGTTGGAACACCCTGTGAACACTTAAATCGCCATAAACTTTTTTCCAACACTTTTGGACTAATATTTAAGTTTTGCTTTAATTAATTTAATTAATTCCTTGTTCCAAGAAAATTTTCTTTAAGAAAAAAAAAATTTGCAATATCTTCATGCGCTAAAAAGTTATCTTTGCACTTGGAAAGTCGCAGCCACTATCACCATTAAGCTGCAAACGTTCGTAAAAAGATTTTGAATATCTTGAGGATTTTCTATACAAGCAGCATTTCTAATAATGAATTCCATGAGAGAATAAGTTTGCAACCCATTGACTCTATAATGCTTTGAAAGGATAACCTAGAAGCACATGGCGAAGAACGGTGTAAGAGGAATCAATTGAATATCAGCTGAAATATATCCCCAGGAACCTTATACGGAGCGGAGTATTGAAGACTCTATGTCCCGTAAGGGGAAACTATATACATAATAGGTCTGAGGACAAAAGTAAGCACGTAGAACTTGAGTTTGAAAGCCACACGGGCTACTATGATGAAGTAGAATGAAATAAAAGAGAAAGATGATTTATTTAACTTATGTTCAATATTACTGACTATTTTTAGTGTCGTGAAGTCTTTTGTTGAGCCAGAAAGCCAAAATAAAAAACACAAAAATAAACGCTAGTAGGATCTAAGATCTCTTTAAATGAGTTGCAAAGCAGGATAATTTATCTTGGTGAGAATGTATCGAAATCGACACACTAATGTTAATCTGTCCTTAAATTACTTTTTGAAACAATATTCCTTTGTATTTGTTTTATAAAGAGATAAAAGACGAAAAATATTTTATTTTTTTGGAGAATTATCGTAGTATAGTAAATAATATGTGAGGCTTAACTGGCTCATGTGATACATACAATTTATAAATTTTTATCGATTTTTTTACTCACTTGTTTCCATGCATTATATTTATCGCTATATTCACGTCCGAGCTCACTCTGATAAAGCAAATGATTGAAAATCTTATTACGACAATGTCCAAGAATTTTAAAATCATTCGTTTGGGCCATAAATCTCACAAATGGCTTAACAAACTGGCCAACAGTTTTTGCTGTAAGTTCGCCTTCAGACACTTTAGCCAATTCATCGAAGAACACATCCATGAAATGCATTGTAATGCCGCCCGAAGTATTTTCAGCCAAAACAGTTTCGAAAACAAAAGTATTAAACTCTTTAATTGCTGCTGCTGACCAATTGTCCTTTTTTAGAGAGCGGAATATATAACGCATCATACGGCGAATCAACTACAACACAAAAAGAGAAAAGTATAGTAGAGGGAAAATAAAAAAAACTTAATGAACAAACCATCAAGAACTTATCCATTCTCCACTGATCGATTCCAAACCATTCTCTGCACATAGTTTTAAGAAAAGCACCGAAGAACTGTACTCCAGCCTTAATATCACTGAAGCATTCAATAAGTTTGGCCAAATCTTCAGCCAATTCTTCTTGCACCAATGGCTTGTCTGACATCCAAAACATATAATAGAGGCCCTTCCATATGCGGAGAAAGTCTTCTTCATCGAATGCTGGACAAAATATAAAAAAAAATTCATTTATATTTTAGATCTTTATAGTAATAGCAATGCAATAACATACGAAAAGAACTGTTAGATCTAATTGTTAACCAACGACGAAGCTTCTTCAGTTGTTTCGTTCTTTGAGACAAATCATTGCTAGCGAGGGCATTTATTATTTTTACTTCTTGTGCAATAACTAACACTTCATTTGATAGTTTTTCATTTTCCTCTGGTTCATCGGTATTTTCATTTTCTTGTTTTTTAGTTTTTGTAATTTTTGAAATCATTTTTTTTGTGTTAAATAAATTTGATAAAAACTTTAATTTGTCTAACGAAGAAAAAACCTTCGAATACCTGCTCACACGTGGTTGAGTAACAGAACAGACAGAAGACAGAACTTGTTCAGATTTCTGAATTCTGATGCCACAAGTTAAATTTTTCCCTCCATGTATCTCTGTCAGCAATATGTCATAGCATAGCATTTGTTACTACAATATTGAATGAGTAAAAGAGAAAAACTGTTTCCAAAAAAATTGAGTTCAAAATTTAATAGAACCAACATAATGTAAATGCAGAAACCTTTAATAAGATAGGATATGATATATTTAAAAAAAAAACTCGAAGTGAGGGAGACAAAAATTGTAAGAGTTCAGAAGTTTGAACTGGCTAATGTGTTTCGGATCTTTCGCGAAGATTTCTAGAAAATAAACAGGCTTCATATTCAGCTATTCGACTAACCAGAACATAAAGTTGCAGGGATGTTTTAAGGCTAAATGAACTAACGAATGCGTTCGTTTCTAGTTTGTTTGACAATAATGAGTGAATAGATTGTGAAATTTCTCTAAAATATGTTCTAAAAAGCGTTTACATTACAGGCACATTGTGCCTGGTTACACGAGCGGAAAAAAAAATTACGTTCGTGGATACACACAGAAAAAAAAGTTGAGTGGGCATGCAAGAAATATACAATGGGCATGTCCATTGTATATGAATTTGCATAGTACTCTCATGAACACGTTCCACACGTCGGCCACCTAGCGATCACATCACTTACTAATTTTTTGGTTGCTGTTTCTGTGTATATACAAGTGCGCCCTCAAACGACCACATCACACAACGTTTGGAACGTGTTCATGAGAGTACTATGCAAATCTATATACAATGATGAACGTGGTAAAAGTGCGCCCTCAAACGACCACATCACACAACGTTTGGAACGTGTTCATGAGAGTACTATGCAAATTCATATACAATGTACATGCCTACATAAAAACAACCTAAAAAAACACGACAAAATTTTATAGATGTCAAATTGACAAATGTAAAAAAAATACAAAATTTTATTTGGTTAGGTAATTTATATTTTTACTTTTCTCACATTTTAGTAAAAGATTAAAAGAAAAACAGCAAAATGCTGAGAAGGGCAACTCAAATATTTCGTCAATTTTTGGGTATGATCTAAAATACTTTTCATTTATCTAAAAATTAAAAGAAAAAACTTATTCTTATAGAAGTTCCCACACAGCAAAAAATTCAATTGGCCGGATTGAAATATTTTCCGCCACCAATTAAATATGAAAGTAAGTACCAAACCATAGATTTTTCTAAAATCGTAAATACCAATTATTTGTATTCCTTTCAAACTTTTCAGATATCGAAAAATATGATCGACCTAAGCTGCGAGTCATAGAGAAGGTACCGCAATATCCACCAAATCTCCGACCACCTAAAATGCAAAAGCGATTGAAGCTTATGAGAGGCCCGGAAAAAGTTCATAACTCCCTCATCCATAAACAATATGGAATTGTCGCAACCGGAGGTGGTCGACTTCGTCATGGCCATTATGAAATGTTACGTCTAACCATTGGTAGAAAGATGGATGTTAGCCGAATGTTTGCGATTTGGAGGGTTCCTGCACCCTGGCAACCTATTACAAAAAAAGGACAAGGTCAGAGAATGGGTGGTGGCAAAGGTTCAATTGATCATTATGTTACTCCCATCAAAACTGGTCGGGTTATTGTGGAAATTGGAGGGACTTGTGAGTTTGCTGAAGTTAAACCGTTCCTTCAATTAGTTTGCAGGCAGTTGCCGTTCAAGGCAATGGTAGTCTCACAACAAATGATGGATGAAATGAAAGCTGAAGAAGAGAGACTGGCAAAAGAAAACAAGAATCCTTATACTATGCAATATGTGTTCCAGAATAACCTCAGCGGATGTCATAGATGGATGTCGCCAGTAGATCATCAGTGGTTTGGAAAGTACCTGTAAATTAAGGAACGGAGAATAAATGATTACCCTAATATTATTGCTTGTTTATTATTTATGAAGAAAAGTTTAACGAAACTATTTAAGTTTGAATTTTTTTTTTTTTTTTTTTCAAAAAATTGATTAAAAAATATATTAATTAAATAACTGATAGTCTAGTTAAATTGAATTTTTTAATGTCTGTTATGGGAGTGTTTGATTTATTCCCTAAATACGAATCAGATGTTTGCATACAAAATTTCTTTACTCAACATGGAAAAAATGGCATTTTGCGAGAGTGTTTATCAATTTTCCGTAGGTCCTAGTCCATGAAAAACCAGGGCTTAAGTGACTTACAATTCTCAACCGTTCATGTGTGTGCGTGTTATCGTAGGAATGCAGGGGGCCTAGAATTGTATGCCGATTCCGAACGTCTAGAGCAAAAACCATTCTTTACTTGTTAAATGGATATACTTGGAGAATTTCTCGCAAGGGCCAACAGCCCGTGATAAACCTTTTCTGTTTGTTAGATGCATGGGGCTGGGAATCGAACTCACTCCTCAGGCATGAAAGTACGCACTTTTTTTTACAGGCTGCCCCTTAAGGACTGACAACCCTTTGCCTTAGGCAAATTTTCTATTCGCTTAGAGACTCACTACCTAAAGAACTGTATATCAGTCATTTGGTTATCAGATAAGGGAAAGTCGTGGTATGGGCCTATGGCAGGATCATCTACTATTATACATATCTAATAAGAAAGTTTTTCATACTACTTTTTTTTAGAAATAGTCAAAAGCCATAATATTTTTTCCTTGAGTTCTGAATTCGACTATGAGCTTACAAAAATTCCATTACATCAGGTTAAGTTTTTAAACACTTACTTGGAAAAAAAATATGTTTAGGTAAATTTGAGATTTTTACTTGCGACTACAGACAAATTTATTAAAACAAACGGTGTTCAGGGGAAAAAATAATTCGACTGATAACAGTCAAATATTACTTTGCTAAATTGTACATATTACATTGCTACAATTTATCTTCTTGTAGCAACTATTAGTAACTCAAATTATATAGAATCTCGATTTATTTATTTATATATTAATGGTCATCTTCGGATGAGCCCAGCCATTATACGGAGCGAAACGCATTTATGAACACTTTAAGCTGGTTTATATTTTATTCATGATTTTAAATCATATTTATTAAAACACTTAAACGTTGATTTTTTTTGCACAAAACAGTTTTTAATAATTTTAATAAAAAATTCCTTCATTTTAAAAATAATATACATATGCTAAAAAACTGTTTTCGAAAACTTTAAACTTTTCGAAAACGGCACGGACAATTTTATTATTTTTTTTTAGTGTATTAGTTTTTAGTACGGCCTAGTATAAAACCATATAAATATTGAAATTAGGACATTATTAACGGTATCTCCCATACAAATGTTGAGAAAAACCCATTCTCAAAAAACTCAAATTCCTCGACAATGGTTTCCCGGCGATTTGACAAAGTTAAAAAGAATCATCTAAGAATTATTAACGGTACCTCCAATAATATCATAAGAATAACATAATAGCTGCGTTTTATTATCGACCAAGATCCATATGGAACATCCTGTGATAATAAAACGATCCAACTAGTTCTTGGATCTTGAAATAGTTCCAGATAAGCAGGATCCCATATTGTTTTTGTATTGCGTGTAAAAGATAATATAGATCCAGATCCCGATAACAGATAATAAAACACAGCAAATATAAATAAAAACCGAAGATATTTTCTTCTTAATTAATTTGTACAAATGTACATAGGCTCACAAATCTACATAACATAATGTTGTTAAATTATTTTTTTTTCCAAAAATAAACTGAAAGATCCACACAAAACACCTACCTAAAATGTATAACTCTACCCTCAAGCCTCAACTAAGAATGTTTGCTCTGTGACATGAAATGATGGTTCACATTATTGTTTTTGATCAAATTATTGTTTTAGTTAGATTTAAAAACTATGTGATCGCACAAAGAATGTACTAGTTTCATAATATCATACAAATCTAATATTTGAAACCTAATGAGCGCCTCCTTCCCATTGAAGTAGAGAGATACAAATTTTCAGCATATATTCGCATATGTGTGTTTAACAAAATAACCGAAGAGGATGTAATAATGTTTTTTTTATAACGGTGGACCACGTAATATAGGTATACTCTTCATGATAAAAGTTTTGCCATATATGTACTTGAATTCTTACATTAATTATGTACTCTCCCCAAGCACCAGTTTTATTGTCAACGAAGAGGTAGTTATGTAGGTGATGAATGTAGATTTCAACAAAGTAGACATGCTGTTTATATACCCAACTCACTCGTGTGACGCAAGATTAAGCTCAAACTGCCAATTAGGAAACTTAATTGCCATACCGATCCATAAACTGTTGTTGGAATAAATTTGAAAAAAAAACGCTTGCAAACATTAAGTTAATATCTGTTTTTATTCTTTCATTTATCATTCCATTGAGTTGTATTTGACTTTATATACTTGTAATATTTACATAAATAGTGCAATAACGAATTTTAAATAAAATCTTAAATGACTACATTAAACGTATATAATTATTTTTATATATATATAAATGTATTTATTTGTTTTCTTACTTTTTATATTGTTTTTTACTTCACAAATTTATAATAAATATGTTTCAGGGAAAAGGAAAATTTTAAATTCCTATACAATTTTTTGAAATTTTTTTTTAAACTTTAAAATAAAAAGCTTTTAAAACAAAGCAAATTAAAATTTTAATAAAAACGTACTGTATATAATTTTGGTTTTTAGGTTTTAAATTAATTACAAAACAAAAATATAAACAAAAACAATAATTAATACTAATTTAATGATATAATATATTATGATTTAATATAAATTAAAAAAAAAAACATATAAATAAAGTTTGTATTTTTTTTTATTTATAAACCTGTCTTACGTACATACTCGATAATAATTTTGTTTGTTTTAGTTTATAAAAGCAATCGTACCATTTTCCTTTCACAAGACATATAAATATGATATTTTTTTTTGTTTTGTATGAAGCGTTGTAGTCGTGTTTAAGAGATTTTTTTTTGATGAAAAAAAAAACAGAAAAAAAGTGCTGAACATCGATTACATTGTTTTAAAAATAAGCATTTAACTCATAATTTAAGGTTATTCTTCTTATAGTTTTTTTTTTGTTTTTATAAACAACAATAAGAGAAAGCATTTTAAATATAATATTATAATAAGATTTATTATGCTTGTTTTGGTTTACTTTGTAAGATTTATGTATCTCTTTATTCAGCTCAATCAGTTCAATATTTTTTTATTTCATTCATAATAGGTTACGTACAATTTTTCTTTGTTTTTAATTTTTCAATAATATATTATAATTTTGTTGTTTGCTAATAAAGGTACATAAGCATCATTTAATTGGCTTTGATAATATTATTTGTTAATAATAATGCGTTTTCAGTTTTATTAGTTTTTTCATCTCTTTTTTTTTTGGTAAACAAAGATAATATCTAAATGTTTGCGCTTAATTTTACTTCATTCACATTATCTCCAATTGACCACTTCTACAGGTTTACTATCAGAGATCTTGTGAATGTAGAATTGGAATTCTTTTAATTATTTTTTGTATTTTTATATTTTTTGTATCAATTTCTTAGTACCTAAACCTTTATAATATATTATGCCATGTATATTTCATAAATATTTTTAACTTTCAGCTGCATGAAATATTTTAATCTTTATTTTTAGCCATAACGTTTTTTTTTGTTTCTTTTGTTAAATGAGTTAAGATTGCTCTTAAGCATAGCGTATTTTTATTTTCATTTTATAAATTTCAATTAACATTACTTATGAAACTTTTATAGATATTGGATCGTTTAAATTTTTCATGTTTTATGTGTCATTTTATTTGAAGCGTATTTTTTAATAATATTTATTATTTTTTTCCGATGCATTTTGTTGTTTTTTATTTGTGTTTTCTTCTTTTTTTTACGGAATATTATTTACTCTGAATAAATCTATAAAATTTATCGTATGCTTATGTTTTGTTGTTATATATTTATTTTATTTTCAATTAACTAGTGTTATAATTTATCTATTTATAATAATGACATTATTTTTATTTTGTATATATAAATCCTGCATATATGGCTTTAAGTATTTATGTAATTATTTTTTTTTGTTTTATTAGCAAATACATATTTTTTTTAAATTTATTTATTCGGCTTTACGTAGAAATATATTCTATTAAAGTTACAATAATATGCATTGTAATTTCTAGTTCCAATATAAATAGAGTAGTTACATTTATTACACGTTTTTTTTTTTGTTATTTATTTTATTATTTTGTCTTATGTATATGATTCGCAGCAGTACATTATTTATGGTATATATAAAATGGTTTTAGTTTTTTTTTTAATAATGTTATTGCGCAGTAATAATGATGAAAGAATTATTCATGATTGAGTTTTGTTAAGGTAATTGTATAAAATTAGTCATATTTTGCTAGTTGTTAAAATCAAATTATTCGCTTTGAATATGCATTCAAAACATATTGTTTTTTTTTTTTGATTAAAACAGCTGGCAGAATCAAAACTAAAGGTAGTTGTTTTCCAAAAGAATAACTAGATGGTATTGTAGACAGTGCAGTGTTGTGTTGTGTTTTTTCTTCTCAGTTTTATATCAATAATAAGAATTCATTAGTTTATTAAATTGCAATACTTATAGTGGAATTTTGCAAAACCACATCATATTGTGGATTGAAAAGTTTAGAAAGCATTCACATATTATTATTATTTCTTTAAATGTTAAAAAAAGAGTAAAAAAGCAGCTGTTTTTAAGAAATTGGTGTAAGTCAAATCCGATTTTTGTTTAAATTTTTCTTTGCAATAAAATCAGCAGTGTAAAGTTAAATGATAAGTTATAAATTACTAGTGCTGTATGTATTAGCTCTTGTTGAAATTTGTTATTCAGTATAATGTGTAAACATAATTTCTATTTCAGCTCATGACTATTTAACGAATTAATTGTTCTTGTTGTCAATTCCAAAGCATATTAGTATAATTTGATTTTTAGACAATAATTTAAGAAAATTTAAGCAAAATAAAAAGACACACAAGTAATTAAACTTGTGTGTCTTTTTATTTTGCTAAAAAAATCGTATTAACATTTTTCCTTGATGCACGATTTGTCGATAGTGAAATTCTGCGAAGATTTCAACAATTAATTCGTTAATTTAATTGTTGTATGAACAAATTTAAATCTATTCATAATGGAATTCTGGGAAGTTGTCAGCAAGGACTTCAACAGAGAACTTTATCATTATAAATGACATTCTATAGTTGCTACATAAATTTTTAATTTTTAGGTAAATACATTAAGACTGATCTGTTTTTTTTTTCAGGGCAAAAATTTAATTTTTTTTAATGAGAAGTCTTAATAAGAAGTCATAATAAAATATGAATAATAATTCATTAAAGATGTCCAAGAAAAGAATTAAATTACATCTGGTGGCGCAGCGGCTCCTAGGGAGCCTTGATTTAGAAGTATACAACTCTCAATCATTAATTTTGGGTGCTATGTCAGCAATGAAGTAGACCTACAGTTTTAATAGGCTTTTGAGAGAGGCACGCATGACAGAATATAATATTAAAAAAAATTGTTAATTCTATCAAAGATGCTGTAGCCCTTGAAAGAAACATTTAGGTTTTTAGGTGGCAGAAGCTGAGTCTCTTATTGAACAATTTCCCAACCTGTGCTATCATACTATCCTCATATTCAAAATTGACCTGTGTTGGGGCAGAATAATTATAGAAATTTGAACCCATACGAATATAAAACAAGTATAGGAAATTCACTGAAAATTTCAAGTGAACAACGCAACTCTGTTGGAAAAAAGGTAAAAAACCAGTAAAGCTGTTACGTCAAATGAATTTTTGTCAAAATCACTTTGATGAAACCTTCTCTTAATGTTTACATTTGGGCAGCAGATTTTGGTGCGTTCCATTTAAACCTGAGCTCAAAGTTTTTCCATCAAGTCAGGTTTGGACATATTTCATTGCAAAAACTTCGTTTTTTGGCAATATTTCGGGTTAAATTAGACAACAATAAGTTTTTCTTTAAAAAAATAATTATTATGCGTTCTAAAGTACTTATTCTTCTTTGCAAATCATTCTTTTCAAATCTGTTTTTCCTGTTTTAGAAATCGTTGTTTAGTTTTAATTCTTATCTTTAGCCTACTTATTTAATCAAATACAATTTTTTTTTCCCAAAATTCATGAATACCAACTAAAAATAGAAATTAATGGAAATATATTTGTAGATTAATTAATAGGTTTCGAAACATAGAAATATAATTGTATTTTCAGATTGCATCAAAATGGCACTTAAAAAACATTTAAGAATTTAAAAAAACGACCGATTTCCTGAAGTACACAAATGTTGAAAAGATAAAAATAAACAAGGAAGATAAATACTTTCAGGTAATTAATGAATTTAGGAAATCTTATTTGAAACATACTAGCTAAAATCTCTGTTTTTGCACTTTAAGAATAAAAAAGCAGTACACACATATAAGAACTTATAATTCGAAAACCTTTTTTTTTTTTTTAATTTTAATAAGATAAAAATAAATCTGAACTTTTTCATATTTTTACCTATATAATCGATTTTCAGCAATAAATTTTCTTTGTTTGGCCCTTGCGACATGTCCCGCATGCATATTTATAATATTTATGGATTGTATTTTGTTGGTAAAAACTTCGATAATCTTGGAATATATTTTTTTCAAAAAAAGAAAAGGTAAACGAAGCTTCCAGTTAAAAAAAAAATGAAAATCATACATATTTTTTTTTAAACAAATTTATGCAACAAAAAAAAAGAAACTATACAAGATCATAAATATTGACAACTTTGAAAGGCAAACAAAAATAATAAATTATTACCCTAAAACAAAGCACTTGTTTTTGCATTACTTGCATTCACTGGTTTGTTTATAAGTTACCTATTATAATAATATCTGAAATATTTTATTTTTAGATCAGATATTCTTCAATCCGATTCTAGGGATGCAGCTGTTTTGAACAACAAAATAAATAATAATTTATTTTGAAATTTTTAAAATGTTATAATTCTACTATGGCAGCAAACAATTAGTTGCATTTAATTAAAAATAAAATGAAAATACAATATAATATTAAAATAATGTCAAATGGACTTTCTATAATAAATTAAAACTTAAGAATAATATAAATTATGGCATTTTTGTGGCAGTCAGTCCATTTTGTTGTTGTTATATTGTAACAAGAATAATATTTGCTTGGTTTTAATTTAAAAAAAATTTTTTTTTTTTTAGGTGTATAACTAAATAATAATACAAATATAAAAACAAATATAGGTACATATATATTATAATATAAAAAAACTGATAAAAATCAACAATAAATTAAAGAAACTATAAAACTTTGATAATAACGCATTGCAATTAGGCTATAGTTTAAAATTTAAACAAACAAAAAACGGTTGCTCAATTATTCAATCGATTTTGTTTTGTGTTTATTGACTAGATAGGTAGTGTATTTTTTAATTTAAGTTTATAACTATGCGGTTGAGCCAACCAAAGTGTGATAGATTGGAAGAGGTATTTACAAAATATTATGTTGTGCGTTTGGTATAAATTCAATCATCTAAATTGCTTATTAAAAAATAAAATACTGCATTTTACATAATGATGGGATATTTGATTAATTTAAAGAAAAAATATTGGAGGAATTTAAAACTTGTACTGGTTAAGAAATTTTCTTCAATTATAGTAAGCAAATAGTTTAGTTTTTGTTTTCTTTTTTTTTTATAATAAAATGGACGGAATAGGGTAAGCGATTTATTTTCCGATTTATAAAAATTTATAATATTGAACAAGCAATTTGATGAAGTGTTTTCTTTTAATAAATGGCTCTACCCTCAAAAGAAATGCAGCACTTTGTAAGGTATTAAAAATGAAGTAAGTCTGCATTCGACTACAATACAGAAGTATTTCTCCAAGCTTGAACTTGAAGCATTCAAATAAAGAAAAATAAAACAATGATGGTGGTGTTGAATTTCGTGAAGTGAAAATTTTGATAAATAAATGAAGAAAAACACTTATTGGGAAACTATCTTTCGGGAATGAATTGTTAAATATTTAAAGTGACTGGTTTTCTTTAAGGCATACTTATTATTTAGATGATCGATAGATTTTTTTATTTAACTTTTCAAATTAACAAAAAATTGATTGTTTGACCAAACGATAACTTGCCTTAGAACCAATGGTCTGAAAATAGTCATAACTAACTTAAATTTTGAAAATAAAACTTTTCCAGGAATTAGTCTCCCAAGTCGTGTTGTCGTCTTGTTTTAAGAGTAGTGAAATTGTTAAATCTATAACAAAAATACTATGTTAAAAATTATGCGGAAAGGTTATAAATAATGATGTAATGATTGATTTTACTTCCGATGAGGTATGTAATTAATTAAAAAATTATTTCCTAGTGAATGATTGATATGAATGATTTTTGTTGTTTTTTTTGTATGAACTGTTGTTTTTTGTCATATTTATCTATATATTATTGTTATCATTTACGATCACTGCAAAGTCGCGTTATCCAGATGTTATTGTTGTTCAAATTATTGTTTTGGTGTTTTTATATTTTCTTCAAAAGTTTGTTTTGCCAAAGCGATTTGTTACACTTGTTTGTTTTTTGTCCGTTTCTTCTCATACTGAGTAGGTGTAAAAATAACTGTTTGAAATATTTATTACATTTTAATTGACTAACTAAAGTGCTCAGATGATTACCGCATACTAGTTTGTCAGCTTGCCTTGTTTTTTAGTTTGGTTCTTCGTTATTATAAAATCAACTTTTAATTTTTTTATGCACTATTACAATATTTTGATGGCTTATATGTTTTTGTGTGTTTGTATTAGGCGGCAGCGGCTTAAGAAGAAAATGCATTTGGTTTGTAATCATTCGATTTTTAAGCGTATGACTCACTCAACTGCTCGAAAAAATACTCAAAATTCGGGTCATCAACATTAATTTCTGGACAAGCCGTTGTTGGTGGTGGCAGAGCAACACTTCGGTATTGCTCCTGAAACGTCGATAGTATTTCGCGTATCTTTGCAATGATCTCTTGCACTCAGGCATTTGATTCCTGCATGGAATGAGATACCAAATGGGAAGAGAAAAACAAAATTGAAAAAAATCAAATTCAAAATTGAACAAATCGAAAGCGGCCGTAAAGCAATTGTGCTAATCACAACCAATTAATTAAAAATAGTTAAATACAGAATGGTTGGTGTACCTTTAGATTATCAAAGTAGTGCATGATTTGTTCATAGTCCATGTCGAGGTCATCGAGGCCTAGGCTTTCACCCGGACCAATATCACCGTCGACTGTTGTTGAGAACATTGGATTGCCGACCACTGTGGCACGTTTGACTTGGTTTCTTCTAGATTTCCCTTCATCTTTGGGCGGCGTTATGAATCCACCATTGTCATCAGAACTGGAATTAATTGTGCTCGTATCTGGCAGCGATGACGATGGAACAAAAGATGTTGATTGTTTTCTGTGTCGTCGCTTGACTTCAGGATTTTCATCTGGAAAGAATGCACAAAAAAAAAATAATTTAATTGGCTATTTTGGGTGAAATGTGTCGAGATTTAGCTATTTTTGCAAAAGAAATTAAATGAAATACTCAAGTTCGAATATTTGAAGATAGATAGGAAACAAATAAAAGCATCGAAAATGTTAACAGCTAAACTGAAAATCGTTCCCTCACTTTTACTAGTTAAATCGATTTTCAATGAATAGTAACTTATCTCACTAAATCGAATTAGATCAATCTCTACACTGGACATGGTCGAAAATTCGGACAGTTTAAATTTCAAAACATAAAAATAATAGGCTTTATTTAAAAACACATTTCAAAAATAGAAAGAGATATTTTTAATTCAAATAGCAAATTACGATTTTAAGGTCCGGATTTAATAAAATTTTCAATTCAAAGGCCAACATTTCTAACAAACGTCTTTTTTAATCTTCTGTATATAATTGCAAATCTTACCAATTTTCAAGGCATTCAATTGTAGTTCTTCCTCTGACGATGATTGTGCATTCGCTGATTTATTAACATATGAACTAGCTCTATGCGCTAAAGTTTCTCGCTTTGGTGTAAGCGAATCAAATTGGAATGCATTTTTTTGTTGTTGAGCAGCATTCTCTACGAGTCTTTCGGCCATGTGGAGCTCATTTTTGTCATTCTCATCATCCTCTTCGGTTAAAGGACAAATTTTTTTTGGTGATAATGACAATAATATTTCTTCTTCAGGAGTGGTGTCATCGTCTTGATGTGGAACATGATTTTTAAGGGCCAAATGCAATTGTTCTTGAGTGAAGTTTATGTGATGATCTGGTGGCCGATCGTAACAACGAATTAGATCGATATTGCCATGAACCTGTGAGCGTCGATTGTGCGCATGGTTTGGGTTCCGATGATGTTTATGATGATGACGTTTTTGGACAACAGGAATTGCATTGATGGTAGATTCCTTTCGGAAAAGGCAATTTAAAAAAGATTTTTAGTATTTTAAAATAAGAAAATAATGATATACTTTACCTTTTCTGTTGTAGTTTCGTTTTCACTGTTGCTTGTCACGAGAGCTGTTACACCAATATTACGATGTGGAGGAACTGGTGGTCTATATTCATTTTTTCGATCACTTAGTCTTGCATGTGGTGGCAATGGTGGGGGAACACTATCGTCGCTATGTGAAATACTCATTAGCAAGTGTAAAACTATTGTTTTTGTATTTTTTTTTAAATTTCATTAGTTAGTATAGATGTGGTAACACATGGACCATTTAACTAGCCTTAGTGAATTGTGTTTTTGAACATTTTCACGTAACACGAACTTTTCAAATTAGTAGGACCCAGCTTTACATGAAGCCAAATAACTTGCAATGTTAATTTAGCGAAGCTAAATTATACAGACAAGAATTTAAAGAATTGTGGTTATCGATGTAAGCTCAGGATAAAAAAAAGCTTCAAAAGGGTCTTAAGATTATTCCAGGTTTTTTTGAAAGAAAGTTTTACTATAGCATCTCAGTGCAAATTTAAAGTAAAATTTTCGTTTCTAAGCATAGTAGTGTAACTATTGTAGTTGTTTTAAAATAAAAAATTACATTCAATACATGAAATTCACTTACGTGGGTCTTCTATCATTTTTTGTATATGTAGCTGAATTTACAATGTCTGTGCTTATACTTGAATCTGGGGCAGTTGTGCGATTGTCAAATGTTGAAATACTATTAACTGCATCATTTGGATCAGAATAGTTTAGAATAGGATTGCTTGTGATACGTATTCTAGAGTCTGTAAATCAAACAAAATACATAGATTAATCGACTTATAAATATTATTAATTTATTCTTATAATTACCTCTTGGATTTTCAAAAATATTTCCATTGACGGAATCTTGAGCCAATGATGACCTGTCCATTGTAGACCGGCCTAACCATACCCAGTCATGTGCATTTGTTGTTGATTCCCGTGGTCTTCGTGAGTCTCTCATTAGCAAACCGCCTTCAGTGAAAGTGTCCTTAGGTAGATTTTCCAATCCCGATTCAATGGTTAAAGGTCGGAACTTAGATGCATATACCACACACGATATGACAAAGACAATTATCGCGAAGCAAAAAGCCGTGAGAAGAACATACATCCCGATTTCCATTGAAGTCATATCTCCATGTGGGCCTGGCTTGTGTCTGAGACCACCTATGGTATTTATACTGCCACGATGTTGTCTAGCCTGAACTGTAGGCTCATAGTGATGACTTGCATCTTTCAACGGTATACCTACTAACAAAATAGTATCGAAATCTTAATAAAGTACCAAAAAACTTCTTCTCATATTTCAAGTTACCAATAATATCAGCTAAATCACCACTGTCTCGGAAGGTTTTTCGTTCTCCTCTCATAATTCCATCATTCTGAACTGTATCTGGTTTGCTAACGCTTTCTCCTGTATTAAAATCAACCTGAACTGAAGCTAACGCAGTTGCTAGTGGTCCAGGATTTGCTTTGGACTGTTTTGCCATTGGCATACTACGTCGAACTCTACAATCTTCAGATAGTAAAAGTGTCACTCGCAAGAGATCACCATTTCCTTCTCCAACAGCAATTACACGTGGATGATGTGATGCCAACATAGGGGCAAATGCTACCACCTCAGTGTCTAAACTTTCCACCAGCAGGAAGTAATCATCGACAGAGATGTCCCTGTGTGTTGTCAGAGTTGTGTTGGTTGAGCACATCATTTCGAATAAAATGTATATATTTACCTAAGTGGCGTTCTGGCGCCATCTGAAAATTCCAAATCAATATCTAGTAGACCTTCTTGATACTGAGCCGTAAGTCGACGTGTAACAGATGTCTCAGCTATGTAACCATTTTCGATTGTACTATCGGGATTAATGGTTAGTTGAAGTCCAGAAACCACACGAACTATTAATCTTGTCAAACTGACTTTATCGCTGCCTACTCGAATCTCCTTAGCACCAATCACTCTTCCATTTATTGGTGAAAGAACCTTCAAAACAAAAATTGTTTAAGGTCGAAAAAACGTTTCTAATATTGTCCCTCTTACCTGCACATCAGTTCGTCCCATCGATTTGCCCTGAAGAACACGACCTTTAAGACTTGCTATCTTGGGATCTGCTACTCTCAGCAGGGGTTGCACTAAATCAGTTACCCTAAGTCCAGTTCTGCGGGATATCAGATAACTAATTCGTCCAGAATTCTAAAGATAATTTGGGTTATTAACAAGATTATATACATAAATTCACAAAATAAATTAATTCTACCTGATCTGTTGCTAAAAATCTAGCATAAACTTCTACAGGACTTTGCTGATATCTTGCACGACATATTGCCTTATCGGAACCTAATACGTTCATAAAATCATCTCCTCCGTGCTGGCTCCAGACATAAGAACGCTTCTTGCGACGTCTAGTTTGCTTGCCGTGCCTACAATTGGATCTAAATTTAATTGGCATCTCAAAGATAAGCTAGGGAAATTAATACACTCACGTGTAATGGTGTTCATCAGGTACCTTCCATCCTTTGATTTGGGATAGTCTAAAATCGGAAACATACACTTCCAATGGGAATTCAGGCATCCAAACGATAAACTTTGCCAGGCCGATGTATGTGCCGTATTTGACGATAATTGATGCATTCGATGAACCACGTATCTCAGAACCATCTACATAAACTGAACTGCAAGATGATGATACCTGTATAGAGATAAAATGGAAATATATAAATCAATTACTATATATTATGTCTATATATGATTACATATTTACATTAAACACTCATTTATCACACATAGGTTTGGATAGGAAGTGCACTTACTTTAATAACGCTTTCGTCTTCAGCATGACAAGAGCTCTGCAGTGTAACATCTGCTACTTTTCCAGCTTGTGATACAATGAAAACTTTCATGGCTTGAGCAACTTGTCGACCAGTGAGTACCGCAGTGTTCATTAGTTCCCAATTCTATTTAAAGAGACAATAAAATAATAATGCAATTTGTTATTGAAATCCTGTTTAAAAAAATTCCCTTTAAATTGGTAGGTGAGTTAAATATGTGGATACTATTGGGGTGATGTACTAAAGGGTACAACAAGTTCTACACAGCTGAGTAAAACTATCAAGACTGTTACTTTGCTTTTCGCAAAAACATACAATCTTAATCTGTTTTAAATACAATGTGTTGTGTTTTCTAAGCGAACAGTGGTCAAAAAAAAAAAAAAACTGTACATTTTTAAAAAGTATCGGATTACAATTTGACGATTGAGTTTGTAAGACAAAATTTTACAAGAATGCAGATTAGTTAGGAAAAATCTGAATTTTGGCTTTTTTTTGGGTGTCTTAAAGAAATAAAATACACGATTGGGTCGCGCCTGTGCTATAAAAAAAATACTTTAGTAACCGCGCTTCGTTAATAATGTCTTAATTTTAATTTTGTTACTACTGGTGCTAATACAAATGCACTCAAAAATTGTTTCAAAATTGTCGGTGCAGTTTTTGAAAATTTGAAATTTTTTAAAACTGGTTTTTAATATTTGTGTGAAAGGTACCGTCTTTTTTTATTCAAAACTCAAAAAACTTTTTTTTGAAAGTTAAAGTATTAAATACTTTTTATAAATTTTAGGTGCTATTGAAAAACAAAAATTGTGATTGCAACCAGATGAATCGTTTTTGAAAAATTCGAAAATAAAAAAAAATTTATTTAGGGGGGTACCTCCCAAATTTTGGCATTTTTTAAAATTTAAATTGAATAAACATCTATATATTTAAAAAATATATAGACTAAAAAAATTCTTGTAAATATTTCCGACAGCCATTTTCGCGAAAAATTTAAAGGGGTGGAAAAAGTATCTGACAGGCACATTTAAAAAAGTTTTGAGATACGGCTCAAATTAAATATATATACATATGTATATATAATTTTTTAACAAAACAGCCCGGGTTTGCTAGATTTTTTTTTTAATTTTGGGAATGTAGAATAAAATTTAATAAAAAATTATCCATGAATGCAGAGAAGTTATATTAATATAAAAAATAATAATAATAATTAAAAAAAAAATACCTTCGATATCGGCAACACTGCTTGAATATCGTCTTTATTGATTTCCAATTTAGCAATAAGTTTCTTTCGAGTTTCTTCCGGAGTAGCGCCTGTACTTTCTGGTGAAGCATCTTTCAGTTTTGGGCTATCATATACGTAGCTAACTGACCAAACAATTTTTCCACCATCCCAGTTTTCTTTTGTGTCGTTTGCAACTTCTAATAACCAAGAGAACACCTCAAATACTCTGCAAAACAAAATGCAAGATTTATCATCACAAAAATAACAAATAATAATCTCTAATCTCAACCCACCTAGTGCTATTTTCACTTTCGGCTTCTTTTCCCGTACTATCTGGATCTTGATCTTTTCTAAATGCCGTCACCCGGGCAACAGTATGCTTGGGATTTTCCTTTTCCACAGAAACATTCCATTCATCTGATGAGGTAGTTGCTCCAAGTATTCGCATTCCGGCTTTTACACGAGCTCTAACAATAAACACAGCAATATTCTGTTCAGCTTGCTGATGCAAAAAGACCGGAACATGAATTTTTGACATTGGATAAAGGGGTCTTTGCGGCAAGAGTATGGTTAAGGAATCATCAGCTCTCAGATCCTTGTATGGAGATTGTGCTGAGATCAGAGGTATTTGGGCAAACGATGTTAATGGTTGAATTTGAACTTTCGGCTCGCACTGCTCGGGGTTGCGTGATGGTGGCTCAAAAACACTATACGAAACCTGCACCAAACGTTGTGGCACCTTTGGCGGAGCATTACCACGAGAGGTTTTATCTGGTGGCGGTAGTGCTGGCCACCAGCTTGAAGGTATAACAACCTATAAATGTGTTTATTATTAAAGTTTTCAAAAGAGAATTACATTTTCCTTTCAAACGGAGACATGGACACTACTTACCTCGGCCACGCATACGCCGTCCTCTCCTTCAGGCATACAACGACCTTTCAATGGCGTTCGGGATCCCATTGAGACATGCAACAAAACGCATATCTTTTGCCTCTGCAAATGACCACCTGGATCGGCGCCAGCATGAAAGAGCACCCTTAGAACGGGCGAGTCACGAGGTATTGTCGTGCGCACCAAATGCGCCGATATATCCAGATGTAGATTGGTCTGTTGCAATTCCATGAGTGCGACAGTGGTATTCTAATTGTATAGAATGCAAAACGCAAACAACATCAAGAAAAAAAAGAGAGAAGAAAAATAAATATAACAACACGCAATTTAATTAAACTACTTAAACATGCTTTTCGATTTGTTTATGTGTGTACTTAATTTATCTGCGCTCTTGAACAAAAAAAAAAAAACGCGTAGACATGGTAGGCCACTAGACTATTGCGGGTGATAATACGTATACTAGATCTTATTGACTTACGTTTAAATGATCTCCTTGGGTTTCTACAGCATCCGGAACAATGTAGCGAGCTGGCACCGTCTGTTTTGTGGAGAATGGTCCATAGCTTGCTCTAATTGAAACAGGCTGGGTCGTCTGCACGACTGTGAATCGATCGATGGACAACACCGAGTCTTGGGTAACTCGTGGTCGCGCAGAAGATTGAACATTTGATATCTCTGGACTAACTGGTGGTTGTCGTGGGGAATGCTTTAGAAAAAAGCCACTGTCGGCTGCTTCAAAATGTACTTCGACAGATCGACATCGGTCTGCGAATAAAGAAAGACCAATAAGGAAACATTTTCTAATTAAGATTCATTACAATTAAAAGTATTTAAAAAAAGAAGATAGTCAATCTACATAATAAGACAGCGTTATTTTTGTTTGAAGTATTTTTTTGTGGAATTGTTGGAAGTTAAAAATGCATCATTAGAGAGTATAAAGGATTATACTAAAAAATTAATTTCCATGATAGCCAAGGAAAAGAAAGTTTGAATTGTGTGTCTTAGCTCTTAAGCATTTATCTTTTTGAAGGAAACGCTTAAGACATACATAAAAAACATATAATTAAGTCATAAAGTATGAATATTTCAAAAGAGAAAATATTTATTTAAAAAAAAATCGTTAGTGCTGTTAAAAAAATAAATTTTCAAAAATCCAAATAATTGTTTGTTGAAAAAACTGAAATGAGTTAAAGGCATTATAAGAAAACCAAACACAGCTACCGTTTATGAGGTTTTTTTTGAAAAACAAATTCATTAATTATAGGTAGTAGGTATGATTTTTTTTATCTATCGATTTTGGTAAAATACTAAAATTTATCCAGAAAATAATATTACATATTTGAGTCACTGTAAACGGATTGGCACTTACCTCTTAAATTTAATTGGATATATTGTAACGAACCCCTTGCTTACAGCAAGCTATAAATATCTACAGCAAATAATAACCATAATTCAAAAAAAAAAATATTTTGAAATGTCATTAACATTTTGCTGGTATGTAAAAAAAAATATCGAGGTACTCAAAGCCAATGTCCGACACATTCTTCCATCACCTAGAACCCACTAACTTACTGTGTGAAAAAAAAACTATTTCCTACTTCGTATGTGTATTTAAAGCACCACTTAATATTCACTTGAAAATTCTTCACACTCGACATTAATTGTTGTATTTTGAAGACCGAAGCGAGAGTAGAAACATTTTTGCCAACCCCACTTGTAATAACTTTCAACAAGTTTATTTCATATGTTCTTTACCATCACCATCATCACATCAAAAAACCTTCTCTCTAACTATACAATTTTCCTAACCATACTATAAACAGAACCACCCATCAAATACATCCTCCTCCGCGCACAAGTTCGCATTCGCAATGCATTTCCATTTTAAAATTGTACATACAAACATAGTTTGATGCTGATGATGATGACTTGGATGTTGTTGGCTCTATATTCTCAAGCATCAGCATCAACTATAAAAAGTATTCCCTATTGAGTTTTATGAACGGAGTTTGTTTGCCAAATGGGACTCTTATCAGCAAGAGGCATCAACGCATGCATGACATTTGTGTTCCGCGTTGGTGTACTCTATTTACTAAATCAAATGATTGTATAGGAATCGTGGCCTGGCTTTTGATAATGTAGTAGTAGCGCAGAGGACAATTATTGGAACAAGTGTGTGTCATAGCAGCAGTTTGTCATAGCAATTTATAGGGTCCCAGCAGCACATATGTATAGTACGCATTATGAAGTCCAGAGTGCATTGAACACATTTCATAAAGAAGAGTCACACCATTTTGTGGTGGTTTTCGCAACGCTCAACATAATGTATGTCAAAAAATAGTACACATAATTTACAGTACAGTACACATATATTGTCTTAAATGTTAATGTTGCCAGATAAATATATGTATATGTACCTACATAAGTTTGTTTTTTGAAAAATTTAAACTTTACTCCTTTGCTGATTCTCAGATTGGAGAGCTTCGTCTGAAATTTTCAGGCGTCACTGTATTTTTTCTCCCACTTCATGGTGAGAACAAGTGAGACTGCGACGTCAAAATGGATCAGGGTCGACGAGATGTTAGCCAGTGTTGTCCCAAAGTGCTTTGACGTAATTCGTCGACAACACAACTTTAATAAACCCGAAAACATGGGCTGTTGACTTTGCGTTGACAAAGGTAGGCGTCTCATACAAAATATCACTGAGACCTCGATGTTTTTGATTCAACCATTGTAGATTGGAAAAAATGATCCGAAATGACGTCACACAACGATAAAAGCTAGCTTTTTTGTCCATTCTAGGTATATGACGACATTACAAATCATTTATCCAATCTAAAATGGATGAATCGAAAACCCTATCAGTTTGACAATGGCAGAAAATTTTGGTGGGCCAAAAATCTCTGGTCCATTGCAAAAAAAAAACTAGGTATAGGTACCTACTTATAGTTTCTGCCTTTCTGTTTAAAAAAAATTACAATTTTTGTTTAATAATTTCATTGTTAAGACTAAAAACTAATCCAAATAAATGAAAAAATATAGTAAGTTAAATTTCATTTAGTTTTAATCCACATTGCATCTTTATTTTTTTTTTAACAGCTTCGCATTGACGATCTTTTTGAAAAACGCCTTTTTAATACATGTCATTAAGAAATTTTTAATGACAATGGAAAATTCCATCGAGAATTTAATAACTTTTTTTTTGTTTAAAACAAATTTTTCTATACGATATCTACTTTCAAAGTCAAAGCGCTTGAACTTTTTCCAGTTTTTTGAACATGAACAAGAACAATCAAAAGCAAAACTTAAGATTATACGATTCTGTATAGGTTTTGTGTACAATATTTTGTTATACCATGTCGAAGTATAGTTTACAAGTTTTGCTTCCTAAATTTCTGTCACATTATGTCAAGTAGGCGTCAAATCATTTCATTTAGTTATCATCATTTTTGTTAGGAAAAATCTTTAAATGGAAAAACAAACGAGACTCCCTGCAAGTCTCTTTACGTTCTCGTCTCGGATGTCTAGGAGTTAGTCTGGGATCAGCCTTTACCAACAAGAAAAATAAAAGAAAACCTACCTTTAGTTTAAGCCCCATCCAATGGGTGAAGATAATTTCAGAAAGAGGATAAGTTTTCATGACATTTCATTTCATGACATTTCACTTCGCTACCAGCGACAATCATTGTATTCAAGCAGTAAACATAAAGCGCTCTCAGATTAAATAGCTTTAGCTTTCTATCAATTCGGCCGCATAAAAACATTCGACCGCTTTTACTGACAATCACTGACAGTTACCCTAACGCTGATAAAGAAGTGAAACTTGAAAATTAAATAGAATATTACCTTAACTAATCAGATAGGTAGTCAGAGATTTAAAAATAACAGTCGCAAATGACATCAGTTCTCATTTGGCAACCGTGTAATTTGCAGGTCTAATCATTGAGATGATATTTTTTTTTATTCAAAGAGAAAGGCTGATTCAGCCATTAGATAAAACTGAACAGGATGGTGAGAGGGGTAAGTGCATGCAAAATACACATATCGCCTCTACTTTGCCCCAATAGCCAAACGCTGATGTCGCTGCGTTGCACTACACTGCACTGATATATACACATATGCACATACCCTAAAAAAAAACTTTTGTCATCGATGAGAGATGACTGCAACAAATTGAAGTAATCGATATTGACACAAATGCTATTATGCCAAGAACCATGGCGCCAGTATAATAAATCTTTCACTTAATTTGCAATTTGTATATCTATGGTTCGTTAAAACCGCTGAAATTGCCATTAAATTTGTTGCATACTTTTAATATAGTTTTGGTCATTGGGTTTCCTTCGTGGCGCCCCATTTCAAAAACCACAATTGAAAAAACAAAACAAACATCTATTGCAATTTTGTCGCCAACAACAAGGACACAAAACATTGAACGTTGAAGACAAGAATAATTCAATTTATTTGATTAAGACATTAGAAGTTCATATACGTACCACCAACAACATCATCAGAGACGATATTCGAGTGCGAGTATGTAGGTAGATATAGAGAGAAATAAATTATTTGTATTTCGAGCATGAAGTCCATTTTTCATTACCAGCTTGAGATTGAATTGCAAAAATAAAAAGAAACAAGAAAAAAAAAAAAAAAACAAAACAAACAAAAAAAAAAATGAGGCAATAAACTAAAAATGAGATCATCATCTAAAATTAGTTTTGAACATGAACAGTGAACACGTCCATCCATCCACACCTAATATTTGAGAATTTCCTTGAAATATGGAGCAATTTGTCGGCAGTTGAGGCGCCCGCCCGTCATTGTTGGTTTATTGTTACATTTACTTCAGAGTTCTTTGAAATGAGAAATAGCCACTGAGGATTCTTATTTGCTTGGGGTCATACATATGAATTTTTGGATGTTTGAAATATTGAAAATAAAAATCAGGACAGCTTTATGTGAATTTTGTTCATTAATAGTTATCGAGATACATCTTACAGGAATTTAAAGTCTAGAAGAAAGAAAGAAATTTAACTCGACTCTAATTAGCTAAATTAGGTATCTCTAATAGATTGGTACTTCTTTTCGCTTACAGACGATTAAATGTTAAATTGGCAACACTGTTTCTAGTGAAAGTTAATTTGAAAGCTCTCATAATGTACTGTGCACAGTACACATTTTAACATTTTAACATTTTAACATTTTAACATTTTAGCAGTACTTCCTCGTGAAGTCTAATGAAAAATATCACAGAGAAGTACAAATTGCAGTCAACGATTTGAATCTAGAAGTCAGCCATATAATGCGCTGCCACCATTTTTATTTCTGTTGCAGAAGAAAAAATTGACTATCGATAACACGCATGAAAATATCTGTTGAAAAAATTCATTGTATTCGTTTTGCTTTTTACGACCACGGACGCTGGCGACCGACTATAAGTTCTACCTTTAAATCGGAGGGATCATATTCTGCTCAGAGCTTTCTCAGATTACTTAGGCTCGGCTCAAACTCAGACCTCAGAGCACCACGCAGAGCTTAAAAGAAATAAAAATTTGGGACTTCACAAGCTCCTCACTGTTAACTGAAGAGTGAGGCAGTTTTGACGAAGTGCCAAATTTGTGTCTATTTAAGACCGTTAAAAGCTATTTTAAATTAGAAACACGCCATTATTTTTGGGACAAAGTACGAAATTTTAACTGTGGAGATGAGCAATTGTTTCTTCAGAAATAATATGAAAAAAACGTCAAGCCAATGGACTAGATTTAGTAAATTTTTCATATGAAATTTGCGAGATTGGAGGCCTTCTTCACTATTAGTATTACAGATGTCAAATAATAGTAAAAAAATGTTCGCTTACGTAGACTACACACATTTTTTCAATCTTTGTTGCCTTATACTATATTTAAGACAAAATATTTTAGTGAAATATGAACGATGTTATTAAAAGATATAAAATGATGTGTTTTATTTAAGTGACAGCGGAAGTTAAGCGAATATTGATGACTAGTTTAAGTTAAAAATTTGATACACTATAATCATAATGATTGACGTGAGTTAATTGGAATACCAAAATTGTTTGTACTCTGACGTTGCTATGGTTCATCAAATTACACTAAACACATTCAGCAAATTTCACATTTAAACACCCTCTATTATTATCTACAAAATTAATTTGAGTCTAATCACATCTAAAACAATTAACATTTGCGGTCAATGGACAGAGAAATTATATTATATCCATCAATTTAATTGAAACAAAAACAACATTCACTATTAACCATTGCATTAAAATTAAATGTTAAATTACATATTAATTAATAAACCAATAAAATCTCATGATTGATTAACCAATTCACGTTTTTTATAGCATTGAACTAATTCCTTATCGTTCTTTTTTTTTTGTTTATGCACATTTTTTGCTGATCGGTATTAAATATAAAAATTCCAATGACAAATTACAGCTTTAAACTTATTGCACTACATAATAAATATGTAGACATATCCAGTTCATGCACTTTAAATATTATAAAACAAACAAATCACAAACGTACTGCGTATTTAAAATTCAATTCATCCATCCATATACCAATGGCACTCGTAATAACATATTTTATTGAATTCGTTTCTTTTTTATAAATTTTGTTTTTCAAAATGCCAATTATGGTAGGATAATCGTTTAATCATTGGTTATACATATGTGTTTTCGGATTAATTTATCGTCCATATTGAAGGTAGATGTTATGTACCCACATTATGCAATGAAATACTCTCGTATGCTATTTGTACTACATATTCAAAATAATTATTTATTTCACTGCATTATTGCAAATCTAAGTAGGAAAGTCTTTTATCAATGCAGATTTTGTAGGAAGCATTTAAGCTATGTATATAAAATATTTTAAGCCTCTTTTCTTGTTTATTGCCAAATTGTTTGTTAAAATCTGATTTACTCTGTACCTATAATTATAGTTCATCAGTACAATAAGGTTTTCACCCACCGAAATTTGGTAAAACGTTTAGAACCACCCAGTGTTGGTTGCAAATTGTTGATATTTCCAAAATCAGGAAAACCCAAATAAAACAAGGATATCCAATTTACTCATGCTTCGATCCAACAAAAATCGAAAGGAATCCCAGACTTGTACCCATTCAAAATGTCTTCGAACGCGAGAATTTTGGTTAAATTGTGTGAAAATGGTCGTATTTGGCGACCAATTATTATTCAATATGTTTTCAAACGACCAAACCGGATACGTAACATAAAGATTGTTGTTTTTTTGGACTAGAACTAGAACTGGGTAAAAATTCAGTACCAGTACCACATATGTACAATTCATTAATGCTCCTATAGTTTATATATATCTATTTTTTACATCATTGCATGAATAAAGCTACGATTAGACGGTTTATGAAAACGGCAAACGAATTGATGTCAAAATGACGTAAAATTCTGGCCAAATATTGTCAAGTCAGGCTTAACGATATATAATCACTCAATCATGGATCAAACAAATTCAACATAACCTGTATTTAGTTGATCTCATTAATTGAACAATCCAAATTTGGGAAGCCTGTCAACGGCGACGTTTTCTGAGGTTAACCCGGCGCGGCGAACCACACAAGTATCGCCGTTAAAGTAAGAGAGTTGTGGTTCTAGTCCTAGTCGAGATCATGAAAAACGTCGCTTAAGGGAGAAGAAGACAATCTATTGTTAAAAAAAAACTAATAACTAATAAAAATGGCAATTTTTTATATCTAAATACATACAACATTTACATATAACTTATAAAAACAACCCATCCAACATAATAAACGAACTGTCAATGTTTGTATTTATATTTCTCTTTGCAGCAAACTGATAAAGAAAATAATTTATACCTTTTTTTTTTGTTTGACAGAGAATAATTAACCTCTTTTTAATTACGCGCCTAGGTCATGAATACCTGGCATACGAGCAAGCAGCAGTTAAATATGTTTAAATCAATTAATCTGAATGTTAAAGCGGAATTTCCTCAAAGGATTTTGTTCAACAAAAACGAAAAAAAACTGTGGTCTTTTTTTTGTGCGGAAAATGTAATGAGCCGTTTGTATTCAATTAGCTTTGTTATTTTGCATATTTTTTATATAAATTCTTCCAAATGCCTTGCGGCAAAAAAATGCCAACTATTTTTCACTCACGCTTATACGCTTACAAAAGTTTAATGAATGAATCTGTATGTATGTATAAGCTTTATATGCTCTTGACTCGACTCGACCGACCCCAACGTAATGGCTATATAGAGCCTAGCCACCAATAACAAAGAACATTATAATTGAAAAACATGCTTTTGAAATTAGATTCTCTGGTTGATAAGAGAGGAGGAGGAATCAGGGATGTTTGAATTGGTGGAATTGATATAAAAATAAATAACCTCCCGCAATATTATACATTACCCTAATCGATATTCTCTCATTGTTTGGGGTACACAACCCTGCCTGATGTGCGTTCCATTCCGTTCCGTCGTTATCATTCGAGCGGGTATTGCGGTGGAGATGGAGGCATGGAGGCATGGCGCAGCAGCCAGAATCCTCGCTATATTATATAGTTAAATGTGTATTTTTGTCGGGTGATTAATGATGATTTTGTTTTCTGTTCCTTAAGGAATTCATTTATTTTTCCCGATGATAGCCTCATGTCTTGATATCAGCTACATACATACGTAAACACAGCATAAAGGTTGTGCCTGGATGGTGCGTTTCTCCCTTGCTATCTTTTAATCATACAACATTTAGTTTTATGCAGTTTTGAGATGGGTAAAGCGCATGTTTGAAAGATATGTCATAAAACTTTAAACGGAATGTGACACTGAATATATTCTAACAATTTTGTTGTTGTCTATGTGGTTTCTTATGATGTGGTTTTTAACCTCCCAAGGGGAATGATGGAGCTGGGTAAAAATTAAGGTCATGAGATCAAACTATGTATTTTGATATTAAACTCCGAAATCTTATATAAAATAAACAAAGAAATGCTAGATTGATTTGGTAAATAAAAATATTAAATAAGAGTTTTAAGATACTCTTATAAAATTATATGTTATTCACAACAATCCAAGATCGCGGTTTACGCGAGATATCGGTTTTGGGCCAAAACCAATATCGAAAACACAAGTTTCTTCATGTATTTTTTGTAGCTATAAGTTTTTTTAAGCAATGATATTTGGCTGAACACAATGGAGTAGATGCCGCAACTGTCATAGTTGAAATATACGAAAATAGTATACAGCGCTGAAGCTGCAGCAATCGCAGTCATCCAAATGTGAATTTCTCTAATGTTTACCTTAAACCTTTACAAATGTTCGTTAAGCAAAAGTTTCATATAAAAGCAGTTGAAAACTTAAACAAACAAACTTATGAAAAGTTCAGCACCTAGCAAACGTCAAAAAAGAAACTGTTGGGATGCTTTCAATCAATATTGGAAACAGCAAATAAAGCAAATAGTTATACATTTTGAAATAAATATATAATTTTAAAGTTTCCCCAAACCAAATAGCTACAAAATGCAATTCGGTTTCCTAGACATTCATTTCGAATTGCATTTTCTTATATTGAATTTGTTTTACGGCTGCCAGATAAAAGTCTTTTTTTTATTTCAGATATCAAATTTTGATCATAGCAATACATCCACTACAACAACAACTCGAGAATCCTGATATTTTTCGGATTCAAGGATCATGAACCAAAAATTAGTGTCAGCAATGAATTGCTTTTTAAGGTTTTTAGAACTTAAAGTATAAGACAAAAAAAAATTAAATATTAAACATACTTTACAAATGAGAATTCAAGAAAATTTAAAAGAAACGAAAGAGCATGCAGTCACTTGTTTTTAGTTTTGTTTGAAAGCATCCCATCATTTTTGGTACTCGCTGAATTTTAGAATAAAGTGTGTTTGATTAGGTGGTGCAATAAACTATTAACTATTTCATTTTAGTTAAATTTTTTATTTAAAATTTGTAGGACCTAAGAAACCCAATTTATGCTTAATCTTAATGTCTCACTCCATAGCCAATCTGTAATGGCACGGAATGTTGGGAATGTATATTCATGACAAACTAACGATGCGATGTTGTCATATCTGAGATATCACTTGATTTTTTTTTCCTATGCCAGCCAATGAATGATACACCACATATTTTTTTTTTTTTGTTACAGATTTATTTTTAATGCCTAGATAAAAAATTTTTTCAGAAAAAAATAACGAGTGTCGTAGGTTGTATGTAAAAACGACATTAGGCCTTTCAGCATCAGAGAACCAGGGTCTCTACACGTAGAATTGGGGCGTGATGTCATTTTTCAAAGGATATACAACATACCTATAGCATTTAATATTTCTTATATGTAAATATGGGTATGGTGATGATGAATATAAAAGAAAATAAATTCTACAACTGAGTCATATACCTAACTACGATTATTTCTTCGTTGTACAAAAATATTTTTAAAAAATAAGCGGAAACTTATAGATTTTTATTGAAATTGACAGCAACATAAAAGCAAACGTTTTTTAGAGCAACATTTTCAAAGTAAATCAATTATGTCTTTTTTTAATGGTTCTAGCTCTGGTTTCAGTCAAAATTTATAGATTACTATACATATTTTATGTAGGTATATGCATTTTTGTAAAAAAAAATTGGTGAGGGAATACTTTTAAGGCCCATTAAAGCAGATGATAAGGAATTACTTTTTGGAATTCTAGTACATTTGCCACCATTCAAGCAAAGCTGCTTTTAATTAAATAAATCTATGATTTTCAACTTAAAACTAAAAATGCACGTAGATATTACTGTAATCTCCCGAACTGGGGAAATTCTAGAACTTACTTGAAAGTATACCTAGTTATCTGTTAATTTTTTTTTATAAAATTAACCATAAGTCAAATATAAACAAACGCTTTGACTGTAAAAGTATAATGGCAGGTTGCACCAACTATTGAAATTTATTGTAAAATGAGGTAAATTTTTTTTTATCAAAAAATATCTGGGCAACCATTAAGCTCAGCAATTTAATTGCTCAAAACTTATAATTTGTAATGCTCTCATGCCAATCTATAACTTAGAAAGACCTCTTTTTATCAATTTTACGTACGAGTACGTCCCACAGGGCGCCATTATTGATTGAGATGTAAGCATGTTTTTCTTAACGAAACAAAAAAATGTATGCAGCTTAATTTTTTAATTTGTAATAACAGGTACATACATAAATAATATTGTTTTTAATTAATAATTTTTTTTTTCGTCCGCAGACTTTCATGACTCCATTTATTTTTCTAAACTTAGGGGCCAATTCTTGACAGGCTTCGGTCAATAATTAGGAAATATTTTTCAACAACTTGCATCAAGTTCTCACAACATTGAAATATAATGTCTTCCCACGACAAAGTATAATTATTGCAGACAGAGTACTTGCTCAAAAGATCAAAAGTCTCTTTCACATGTCATTGTTTTGTTTTGTTTTCAACGCAACATATATTCGTAATTATACATAGGAACATGTAATGCACAGTGCTAACGTATCTAATACTCAACTCGTCATAAATCTTTCCAGTCTTTCCAGAGCTCATTAATCATTGGTCGAGGAGTGCACCTCTTAGACAGACAATAGCAATGTTAGGTACTTCGCTTATCTTCTGGGATGTCGCAAACACAGCAGGGAAAGTATACTAGCGTGTGCAGAGCAAAATAATTATAAATGCCACTGTTCATATTGCGTTATTACCTACCCTACTGGATGAGAGTGCGAGAAGGAGAACAAGAAGACATATAGAAGGACAAATTCATTCTGGTTGGGAGACTGACGGCCTTCTCTTCATAAGACAGGATAATGGTTGTTATGTATATTCCGCCGGAGAAAAAGTCAAGAGCAATTTCCACAGACAAAGTAAACTCTAAAACAAGGAAGAAACACGTAGAATTATACATTAGCAAACTTATATAGGTAGAAGCTACACCATAAAGGGTTATTCTTTCTATAATAACTAGAAGATCCACTAGAAAAAAAAAACTGAACAAAAAATTAATATATGTAACAAAAACAAATCGTGCATGTTCCTTCGTCGGCACTTTGTTAAACAAGTGTATTCTACACTGAAATAAAAAATAGATGAAGATGTCGTTCGTAGTTTCGCGATTTTAGGCTACCTCAAACCAATGCGAAAACGGTGCCAATCATAGCAACGTGTTGTTATTGTTGTTTCATCGTCGTATCCGAATGTTTTGCATTGGTCTGGACAAGCCTTTAAGGGGTTTAAGGAGTAAAATTAAATGATTGAAACCGTGTCACCTTAACAAACAATAATTACGATTTAATAGACAGAACATACCAAAGCAATAATTTATGTTGGGATATTTTCGCATCGAGGTTAAAATTTAACTTGAAGAAGTGATCGTTTGGGTGGGTACACAAACGTTTCATGTTCTAACATTGCTTTTCAGAAGTGTTACCACGGTGGCAAACTGTCAGGGAGACGAGAGAGGGATTTTATTCAGAGCTCTTGAAGACATCATTAATTTATTACTCCTTTAGACATATGCACTGGGGCGGGTTCTCATTTATGTACAAGAAGAAGTATCAATATCAAGATCGATCGATCGATTTCAAATAGGTTCAACTATTACAATTACAATTCAGAGAAATTGTAAAGGGGCTTCATCATCCATACCGAGTACAGAAGGAAAAGGAATTTTTTGGTCAGACAGTTGAAAGATTGACTATTCTTCGTTGTTAAATTGTGACAAAAAAGATAATTCACGTATTGTGTTTTGTCCTTATCAAATTTATTAATATCGTTGTCATCTATACTGTCAATGTTCATTTGGTATCACATCTTTTAAAGGATCCTGAGCATTCACGCATGCCATATGTGTATTTTTACAATACACACTCTGCAAACAACAAAATCTCTCAACTGTCCTGAAGGACCAGAAATGTCAGCTTGCGACAATCTTCAATTCTGTCAATAAGGTTAAATTAAACATAATTTATCTTTTTTGCTTATCTTAAACAAAACTTGTTATATTTTTTTTTTTTAAAGAACAATTTTTTTTTCTGTGTAGATAAGGAGCTGCATAAAGGCAAATAACCTCAGATAGAAGATGCTACGTCTTTTTCTAAGTAAAGAATCATCATACCAGGACACGCTTCTTCTTCTTCTCTGACTCCATCTTCTATATGGATGTGGTGGATTCACATCCACTTGTTATTTTGTGGCATGAAATAAATTGCTTATTTTTGGTCGAGTGCAAACATAACCATCATATATGAGACCGTCAGGATATGGTGAGGTGAGGACGGGTAGCTGCGGCGGCAGTAGATAGGTACCTATAGTGTGGTTCTCTAGCACGAGCCATATAAGGTACAGGTACAAACAGAATTCCGCACCTAAGGTGTACACACGAGGAAGTCACTCAACTGTAGTGCGAGCAGCATATACCAAAGGTATGTACTTCTTCTTGTATTATCGTTTGAAAAGCGTAGTTTGAGGTTTCCGTGCACATAAATTTATTCTTATTTCACTACACACTGCTCTGAAAATGGGTGTAATTTTTGCAAGAGAAATATAAACAAAACATAGCACCCAGAGGATTGTTTCCCAGCTTTTACGTTTTAGCCACTTTGGGAGCTTTGTGCAAAGCGAAAACGAAAAGAGAAAGATTGTTTTTATACGGAAATGTCCTTCACGGAATGACGTACATATATACATAAAAACATTATGTAGATATATGCATTTAAAATATATTTGTATGTTTGAGAATTTGATGTGGTTATTGTGTTTTCTCTCTGTTAAGGCATTTTCATAGAATATTAAAAAAAAAAACTGTAAAGCCACACACAGACACTTAATGGGTAATGGAAGCCACTTTTCCTTATTTATTTTTTTTTTTTTCTAACAAAAATTCTTGAAAGCTTCGCCAAAGGCATGTGTGCCAAGTAATTGCAATCTATTCAGAAACATTTTTGTTGAAAACAAAAAAAAATATGAAAATTTGAACAAGAACAGAGAAAAGAGTGTTTATTATTTGTGGTAAATTCTGTTTCAAAAATATACATCTAGATGTACCTGATGCACACTATTTAATGGATTTGAAGTTGAAATACATTTTTCTTAAAAAAAATATAACCACTGGAAACTTGTTTGACAATAAACATCCTTTGGTAAGGATCAAGAGGTTGTTATGGTCTTATAAGACTTTATGCAAAAAGCTTATGAGTATTTACCTAAAGATCATACGTCATACACTTCTTAGAAATTAGTTATCTATACATAATTTTTGTGAAGCTTAAAAAATTTCTTCAGGCGTATGTATATAGGTATTTCTTAAATTTTAATGAGTTTCTAGCTTTAATAGGAATTTATTAAGAATTTTAAATAACAATGGTGCAGAGAAAAGCAACAAAGAGGAAATCGTTGGGCTAAAGGTAAATAGGAAGGAAAATCAAAAAGGATCAACATTGGAAGTTCGACATCTATCCAAGTTGATATTTTTTTATAACCAGTAGCACTTTGAAAGTTTTGTCTCTGCTGATGTACAACTTGATATAAATAGCCGAATTCGGAAAGTAAACGCTGGGTTTGGAATGCTGTCTAAAATACATATAAACAACTTTATAAGCTCTAAACTGCGATTAATCCGCTCAGATATTGAATTGGTGCGTTTTTATCCGCTGTCACTAAAAAGCCAACTTTTGATAATTTTTTTATTTCACCTACAAGATATTTGATAATTATTTTTTTTAAGTTTGAAGTGATATAATAATTATATGTAATTACTTATCAGATAAGTGTTGCACTGAGCAATAATGGAGTGGTTTTCAATTTTAAAAGTGATAGGTTTGTCAAAAATTATCAATTAATGTTGAACTAACATTCTGTTTCTCGAACTTTAAATGAAAATAATAATTAGCAAAATTTGGCTAAGAAAAAATTGTCGTATCAATTATTATATTTCAGAATTTTATTACGTTAATAATTCTTTGTGAAGGACGAATTTTTATTTGTAATAGTTTTTTATGTTATTTTATGAACTTTATATTCCATGTTTTACATTTTAAAATAAGAGCTTATTTGTCGTTAGATACGTCAGAAGTCACTGGACCAGACAATGTGTTAAAAAAAAATCCAGAAAATATCGAATTCGAAAATTATTTGTAAGTAAGAAATTATTTTATGAACATGGAACATTAATTTTTACGTTGTAAGTAAATTTGTAGTAACAGTACCTACTAGTAACTTATGCAAAGTTGAAAAATGAGGGTTGTTCTTAAAAAAACACAGAAATAAAAAGTATTTCACGAAAAGAAATTGCAACTTGCTGTTGAAATCTGAGTTCCACTTGAAAAAAAAAACCAAAAACTTAAACCGCCCCAACTGCACTATCATGTTAGCAAGGGTAAGGGGGTAATTATTTTAAAAAGAAGAGCGCTTCAAATTTGGTACCTATTTTATTGAGGTGTAAAAAGAAATTTGAAGTCTTATTTGAAGTACCTATCTTATGATCTTATGTACTGCTTACTTCTAAATGTAAATTCGGATTCTTATTTCAGGTTTTTACGTCATACAGGATTGCTGTGAAAAAGGCGTTAAATAAATTTGGCATTTATTTTGCGACCTTTAGTATAACGACTTCAAAATTGAATTTAAATTTTTCTGAAAGTAAATCAGAAAATGCTAACTCGGAGCTCTAGCTCAATTGGTTGGAAAAAGATGTTCTTCACAGTGAAGTCAAGGAAAAAATATAATTTTTTTTGTAATTTTTCAGAAGATTTCAAAACTTAAAATTATTATTTTTTTGAACTATAAAGTTTTTAGGCTTAATGAAAAAAGTATAGTTTCAAATGGTTTAACTTTGAAAGTAGAAGTCCGATGACAAAATGTTGATCACAAATAAAAAAAAAACATAATTAAAGTTGCTATATACAAAAAGTTCTTATAAATATCTTTAAATAAAAGCCGATTTCGGAATTGATTTAAATCGAGTTTTTTTAAATGACGAAATTGGCATACAATTGGAAAGAGTTATAATTTTATAATAATATGTATAACTAAACTATATCTATGTTTGTTAAACTTTTACAGTATAACATAATGTGTATGAACATTCAATAGAATTTAATTATTTTTGATAGAAATCATCTACTAAATGTCGCGTTCACAAAATTCATTGAATTTAATTAAAAAGCGAAAAAAATAAATAGATATTTAAATGACAAAAGCTTTGAAACGAAACTATTTTCCAATTTTGAGTTATTGAGATACTTTTGCAATTTTCCCGTTTTATAATATAATATACCTATGTATATAATATGTAGGTATATGTATGTTGATTAGGTATACCATTTTATTCCTGGAACTTGTGTTTTAAATTGAATTTCAATTGATTAATTAAAACGACATGGGCTGGATATGCAAAATGTAGATAGATAGATACATTTATTTAAATAAAATGTAGAGGTAATTTTCTTTTTTTTATGACTTTAAAAACTAATTCTATTTCTTTAACAGATTAGTGATATTCAAATTAGTGATATTCAAATTAGTGATATGCAATCGAAGCATTGAAACAAAGCTGTTGGACTTGAGGGAACTTAAGAAACAGAGAGCTTTCTTGAAGAGTGAAAAAAAGAAAAAAAAGGAGACCGTACAAGCAGAATTCTGCACTGGATCTTCTTGTTTTGACCACATACACATTTTGCAGATCATAATCGAACAGTGCGTTGAATATCAATACCCACTTCACCTGCTGTTTATCGAATTTGAGTTGGCGTTGGACAATGTTTTGTCCAACTATTATCTATTATCAAGTCTTGTTTTGAAATCTAGAGTTCGAAATCCAAAGTAGGTTTAAGCAAGGCTGTATACTGTCATTAATTCTGTTTCTATTTGTGTGATGTACTGCACGAAGCTTTGTCGACTGAAAATGGAGGCTTGCAGGGAACTCTGCTATCACACCTCAAACACTTGGACTATCTGGAAGACTTAGTCTTGCTTTCGCATAGGATCATGGATCTCTATCAACAGACACAACGGTTGAAGAGAAGTTGGGACAAAGCTAAAAGATCACAAAGGATTAACCTTAAAATTTAACCAGTAGAAATGGTAGATGGTAAAAAATTTGCGATATTTTACGATTCAAGAGATTCAATTGAAACCTTTCACACACTTTCACACAGGCACGCAGACGACCGGACCGATCTAGAAGTACTTGGCGAAGAACGGTCGAGGAGGAATAACTGAAATACATTTCTATGAACCGAACACTTAGTGCAGTCCCTATGGCCCACATAATTTACGAAGGTCCTAATTCAGTTAGCAAATTAAGATTGAAGGACAATTTATTTGGGATAGTTCAGTAATACATAAATAAAATTGTTCTTGTAGAAAAATGATTTACCCTTAATTTATAGTAATCGTTTAAGGAGAAACTAATTTTGTTTTATAACGAGAAATCTACAACTTAGAAAGATCGACTTTAACTAAAGCTTTACGTCCCTTTAAGCTCTCGGCTCATATCTTCTAAAATTCTACGGCACCTGCAAAAAAAAACATTGATCGTTTCACCACGAGAATTTCACCTGTTTACTAAGAATAGTATAATTTAAAACTTTGTAATTTTTCTGAACATGAAATTAAAATCTACGAATTTGGCAACACTGCAGTTGCAACACAATGTCAGAAAATCTATCGAATAGCATTGAGTAAAGTTGAAGAAATACTTAAAGCAAACCTCAAGGCTCACTTTTACAGTGCACTCTTATCTGAATATAAGTGGCACTTAAGTCTCTCACATTCGCCACTCAAATGCTACTTTATCAAACTATGAAACAGGGCCAAAGAATTTTACTGTCACCGCAAATAGATATCAACAAAATAAAGTTATCCTACAATAATTTAAAAGTAGATTTATGAAGAACCCAACAAAAAAAAAAACCACTAAATTTAAAATCCTCACGCAATTATAATCATATACATAGATATTGAACTTGGGAACAAGGGACTTCTCCAAATACACTTTTCCCATAAAGATTTCCTTCTTTCATTAGTTTAGTATCACTTACGGTTCCTAGTAGATATTTCGACTTTCACAAACTAAATGTTTTATGAGAACTGCTTTATCTTAATGAGGTCACTCAGCAACATCGAAAACATATCCTCGACATAATATATCACTGATATAATGCTACGACCGACACACTCGGCAAATACATATAATTCTTAGAAATCTAATTTTAAAAATTGACTCTCATATCGATCGTATCGTAAATAAACATCTCCTGGGAGTACTGGGGAATTGATTGCACTTTCATGTTGTATTGCTTTTGTAACTTTGGAAAATATTTATACTCTCTTTCTCACTGCAGGCACCAGAAGAATTAAGAGAATATAAAATTAATTTCCCAAGCAATAATTCCCGAGCACATCAACGCCCATAGATGTAATATCTGGGTCTTCAGGAATGACTACTATTTCAATTCTATATCTAAGATAAACCAAAAATGAAAATAATTATTTAATTATTATGAAACAATTTAAAATATATGTAGGTCCATTTTTGATTGGCATTATATATAAAAAATATCTAATTAAAAATCAAAAAGTTGCCATGACATGGCATGGAATGGCAAAACAAAGTGAGGTTATTGTATACTTTTTTTTTGTTCTGCTGGGATTATAATCTCATTATTTTCAGAGTATCCATGAACTACTTCTGTCTGCACACACAAAGTCCTTATTTGTTGTTAGGATTTGGTAAAATTTGGCAAACAATGCAGCCGGGAGTATTGATTTCTTATTGTAGGTACATATATATTGCATTGCACTAGAAAAAGAGAAGTATAGAATTTAAATGTATACCTAGACCTACAACAATATCGCTATGTGTACGCCACGCGCTTCCTAACAAGTTTCTACATGCTTAGGGTTACCATCAAAGAAATTTGGGAGCACCCATTAGTCTGATTGAAATGAATTCATCATTCATATGCAATTTCGTAGAAAATGTAATTTCTGGTATTGGGGAAGATACATGACGGCGAGAACCAGAAGTGCACTCCTGAGGTGAAACAGCGGAGTGAGGGAGTTGTGGTCCAAGACAAAAGTCCTTGACTTTTTACTTCAATAAGTGACAGACTCGAAAGTGAATCTTTGCTAACGTTTTAGCCATTACCATCACATCACCATACCTCACCTCACGAACTTGAGGTGAATGAATACCAAATAAGCTAAAAAAAGATCGAAAACGTATTCTGTCAATTTTCTGATCCACACAGGTTTATTCCAAACATTTAATAGTGCTTCCCGAGTGCCTAAAGTTTAAATATATGGAATCTGTGATGATGCTGTGAAACATCGCGTGAGTATAAGTGGCGGGACAATTCTGCCATCTACCGTAATCGAAAAATGATTCCTAAGCTGAAACTGTCCAGCGATTAAAAACGGTTCTCAGTGTTGTACAAGAAGTATGAGAGTAGATTGACGGCATCTGAAATGTAGATGTCGGAGTGACAAAGTTCGATCGAATAGTAGGCAAGAATATCCAAGGCTTCCTGATCAAAAATATCATCTTATGTACACATAAGGTGTTCTAAGAACTTAGTTCTAACGGCAATAGCTTTCGACTTTCAAACCGTATCGCAGAAGAAAGACGAGCACAAAAAGTCCTGGATCAAACCTATGCAACAAGACCTCAATTTAGTTGGGCTCAGACATGGAACAATCAGAAACCGGGAGGCGTTTCTTAGGTCCACTAGGGGAACCCCACAAGTGTAGTGGAAGAGTTTTGATTGCAGTCAAGAAGCACTGTATTATGGAAAATTATTAGTTAAAGAAGAAAATAAATATCCTCGCTTGAGAATAACTAATTCCTATTTTGAAAAATTTCAAATCGAAATAATATTGATAATTATTAATAATTAATATTTAATAAGACTTTCGTATTAATCTAAAAAGAGTACCACTTAAATATATCTGCATCAATAATACGAAATATATTTTGTTTTCAACAGCTTACTTATATGAAGAGTTTAGGCACAGACAGACTAACGTTTCTTTTGTTTGGGGTTTGACGTTATTTACATTTAACATTCGAATTTTCTATTGCGAATTGGCACAAAAGCAGAGTGTTCAGTTGGTAATCGGTTTGCTCAAAGAGCAAAATAAAATAAGAAAACTAAATAAAGAAAAAAATGGCGTACATTTTTATAGAATGGTCAATAAGTTTTTCTGCAATTATTTAATACAACCAATTTCTAGATAAAAACAATAGAAAAATTTGTAGGTCTAAATATTGAAAAAGCATCGAATATTAAATGATTCGAGTCACTTCTTGTCAAGGCAGGCAGATACATCTGTATTTGAAATAGAGGAAAAACATAAGTTAGTGATTGAGGGAAAAGCCGACAAAAAATATTGAAATTTTGATTTTGTTGAATAATGTTGGTGAAAAAAGCAAAATGCTTTGGAGTTTTTCAACAGAATCAAAAATTCCATATTTTCCCCGCGCCAAAAACTTGGATTAATATGATGACTGCCTCGTTCAACAGATTGTTCCTGTGCAATCAGTTGTTTGCAATCTTTTTAAGATTAAAGAAAGAAAAACGCTGATTGCATATTTCGAAATCAGTCTTAAAAAAAGGATGAATGAACGAAATCCTTAATTTGAATTTAATGAAAGATTGCTAAAGAATAACTTTGCACAGATTGTAATGCTGTTCTAAAAATATTTTCTTACTACTCGTAAAAATAAAAAACAAAGTTGAACAAGTATTTTTATTGGGATTTATCTTTTAAAATTTGATGATTTAATGAATTTGTCGTTCTGCACAACAAATAATAATTCTAACACCAACAACAATAAATTATTAATTAGAGTGACCTTTCTAGTTTAGCAAATGTTTAAATTAATTATTCAGTGATCTTAAGCTAAATAATTAATTTAACACCAACAACAATATTTTCAAAAAGCTCAAAGTTATTTGAAGATCTTAAATACAAGAACAAAAAGACAGGCACTCCAAAAGAGAGCAAAATTTGGAATACATGATTGCTTTGTGAAAAGGCATAATTATCTATAAATTCCGACCTATGGCAACTCTACTGTGTGTCCCACATTGTTCGTTGTTTGGGATCCTAAAGCTTATACAAAAAAATGTGTTTCTCAATTATAAATTGAAAAAGAGTTTTTTTTTTGAGCCAAGAAATGCAAATCCAAATTGATGGAGAAGGAAAAAGAGGGCGTAACTGCCGTCGTCATCGTCAGTTTATCCCATTTGATGTTAGAAAATTTGGAACGCAACTCACAATATTGGTGGGTTGAATTTTGATGGAGCCTACAATCGAATTATATTCGCAAAAACAAGACAAATTGCTTTGCGTAATTGAATGAATTATTTATTTTTTTCATCCACTGCGCCTACCTACTCAATTCCTATATACATATGTACGTACATTATAATAGTTTATTGTTTTTTTTTTAGTTCATTTTTAGGATTGTGTATATCTCAAAATAACTTGAATCTCCATTCAATCGATATTATACGAATAGTATATTTAATTTTAGATAAAAGGGACGAATTTATCAATTTGATGGGAATTTGTTTTTGCTTGAATGAATTTCATCCCATCAATGACATTGACATCAAAACAAGTGAACTTTAAAAAATACCAAGGATATATGTACGTATGAATGTCGATATTTTTATTCGCATTTCATTGCTTTTGCCATCCCCGTTCTATTAGCATCAATGAAGGATTTATAAATAGAGCTAGACTTTGCAGATAATTTGTTCTTGTTTCATGTAATAGAGCAGAGAATATGGAGATAATCGAAATGGGACACCATTTAATGTCGGACTTAATGAGGTTTTAAGTTGTAAGAAAAGATATTTTTTATGCGTTTGGTAATAGGAACGCATATTGTTTTTAGCTATGCTTATAAATATGTATATGCCGCGCTAAAGTTAGGCTGACAGGACATGTTGGCATTTATTACGTTGCAATAAGATAATTTTTTTTTCTTTTGGAGAGAAAACTTATTTTAAACGAATCTCGCAGCTAGGTGGTTAAAGATGTTTAAGAAGAGCAGAAATAAAAAAAATTAAAGTTAAAATATGAAAAAAAAGGTCTGGGATCAATTTTGTTCTCCAATATTTTATTACAAGATCTTGTATTTTAAGGAAATAGACAATTATTTGGGGATATTGGTTTTGTTTGACTTTTAGGTCCTGCAGGAGGCCCCATGAACTAACTGGCAAATAAATTATCTCGGAGAACCCAAAATGAACTAACTGCAACCGAAATTTAGTTGGGACTAAGTTAATACATAAACACGGGTTCACTTGGAACTTTGTTCGTTATGAAATAAATCTTACTTTTTTTGTCCTCAGTTTATCATTTCTATAGACTTGATTTGTGGCTGGATTCTCTTCGGTTGGAAGCTTGGAACAATACTGAAATAGACGGTGATCGGAGTCTCCAAAAATCTAAGAGACCTTAAGTGAACTGCTCCATAAAAAATTTTTGATCTGAAAAATATTGTAGCGCAACCCTGTACGGGTCAACGGCAGTCCTATATTTTTTTTGAACACCTATGTAGAAGTCTTCAACAAAGAAATCCTTCGTGGAATAGTTCAAAACTCTATCGAACTCGTTATTCGGTAAAGGAAATGGCAACGGCAGCGGATTGCGAAAACTCAATAAACGTCTCAAAAAATTATTAATAATGTAATATTATGTAGGTACATGCAATGTAAAATGGGAATGTAATGAAAAAATTTGACAAAAAAAAATAAATTGTGAAAAAAAGTTTTGTGGAAACAAAAGCAAATGGATCAAAAAATGCCGCATACAAATTGTCAAAAATATTTGTAGGCAAACATTTTGAATAAAAATTAGTATATACGTTTTTTGAACGACCTATCGAGTCATTCAGCTTATAATTCCCTCAATCAAATCAATAATCATCCAATCAATGTTGTTTGTAAATATATTTTTTGTATATTAAACGTAGCAATACAATTTTGGTAACGTTTAAAAAAAATTCAAAATACCATTCATATGATACAAATATGTATTATTTTCCCATCTCCTGCATATCTTCAGATATAAGCAATTATTTCGAAAAAAAAACGTAACCATTTTGTGTTAGTTTTCTGTATGTATCTAGATCTATGCATATGAACAGCGAAAGAACCAGAGGTTTAAAGAAAAACAATGATTTAATTAGTTTTTTTTTGGAATGTTCAATGTTTAGCTTCTGTTTATTGTAAGAGTTGGATTTGTTTTGGAATAATTTCTTCTCAATTTTTGTATTGGGGGAAATATACTAACCTCATGTTATAAAATAATTTGAAAGATTATGTACTTTTAATCACAATTAATTTTGAAAAAAAAAATGATTTAAAAAAGTTTGAGGAAATATCCTTCACAATTTTAAACCATATAAACATGAAACTGAAAAATCGTAATAAAATGAAGCGAGAGCGCTTTGGTAGGGATGAAATTTCCACTCAGATCTTAAAGCAAACCTATCCCCTTTATTTTAATATTCTAATGTACGAGTACATATGCACACTACTTACATTGTAGCCATTTTATAATAATTTCTAGTAAACATCTTACGTAAATCGAACATTTCATTTTATCACATATTGCTGTCACAAATATGAGTACATATCACAAATGTGACAATCAAAATAAATGACGTTAGAAGATTCCACTTCAAATTTCATTGATAGATCCTTGAAATAAATTACATATGTATAGTATTTACAAATAAATATAATAAAAAATTTATTCACAAATGCAAGCAATATCGGGCTCTTTGCTGCTTGCTCATTTGTATTCTATTCTATAAACATTATTTTAAAATGTTTGTATATTGCCGACAAGGAGGGGCATCTCATTAAAATTTCAACAAGTGACATCAGTAACGCCCTGACTTATGATTGTTCTATTATTGTAAGTAGTACCTATTCATTATTATTAATTTGGTTTGATTTTTTTTGTACCTGTTTTGCAGGTATTTGACTCTTAAACATTTGAGCTCTTGTATAAGATTTGAAGTACATATGTGGACATTGTTATTTAAAAAGAACCTGTCATAGAAGAATTTAAATTAATTTCCAACTGGAGAAACGTGAATCTTGCGATCATAAATTATTTAAAGTTGCACACTTCATCACACATCGTTCAAATTTAATTTCAATCGAATTAACAATATTTTACTTTGATTGAAGACTGCACTCAGGGATCTGAGCTGTAAGTTTACTTTATCGAACGACACAGGGAGTAAGGCATATAATTTAAGTATTAATTTATCTTACTGATGTATTTATACAGTGCTGTGTAAAAATCGAATTCAACTTAACATTAAAAAACAAAGTAAAACTTGTTTTTTAGATTAAGTTTGATTGTTTGAATAGAAAGAGAAAAATAAGTTTTACAAAAGGACCTGATTGATTTTGTAGTTTTTTTTAGAAATAAATGGCTTCCGATGGTGTAAGTGTAAAGTTGCCAGGCTTTCTTTAATTTTGTGGAATAAACAGAAGAAGATGAGGAGAACAGTTTTTGGCAAAAGTATTTTGCAAAAATATGAAGTAAATATTCAGAATGAAAGTTGGGCATTTGAGTTATCGATCAATTAATTAGGGTTTCATAATGTGCGCTAAAGACGTCCAATAAGCTCAAGATGCCGAAAACATGTTTTGAAAATGAGATTGATTTTCAATAACTATTCCACTCCAATTGTATGATATTTTTCGCTCCATATTCAGTTAGATATCCATAGGTTTAAAATAACTTGACTGTCAAACAACCGGATAACAACTTCTAATTTTTTAATCAATAATTTTTTAACAATCTATAATAATCTGTAGAGTAATTTTATTTCAACGTCATTTTCATTTCGAGTATGGAATAACTCTGGTATAAAGAGAGAAATAACTTCAAAGCACAGCACAAAATATAAGACTTACAGAAAACACACTGTTAAAGAACAGAAGTAAAAAGTTCTAAAATTGTTTGCTCAGCACTGTACTAAAGAAGGTTCAATTATTCTCTTCTTACATTTTGCAATATGCATTTTTAACTAGAAAACTTCAATCAAAAGCAGTAGAGGCAGCATTCACTTAAGTCATTGTCCTGGTTACATGATGATTTTGCAAACACAAACATCACAATGTGCGGTAGGTAGGTATCGAGCGTATGTCATTCAACATCAACATCAATACTATATACCTATCCATGCACTGAGCATGAATAGAATACGATGAAAGGCTTTTGAAGCAATCATTTTGAAAGTGACTACAGAATTTTATATTACTTTCGTACAAACAAAAACTAGAAAAAAAAATTAAATGCTTTTGGTTTTGATTAAAATTTAGATTTGTTGCTCTTTTGAATTGAACACAAAAAAAAAAAACATATCTATCTAGTTTTAGTTCAACTTTAAGAAAATGTATTCATGAAGAAGCTTAAAACCGTCAAATAGTCAAATTAAAATTTGTTTCATTGAATTTTGCCAATAGAATCTTGTTTTAAGATTTGGTAAACAGAGATGGGTAAATTGTATTGATATTTCAAGCATGGAAAGAAAATGGCAAGAATGTTTCTTTACCTCAAAGACACACTCAACGCCAAACAAGCATGATTCCGTACTAGATCTTTCTATGAGGACCACATTAATACGTTGCCGATCAAGATTCAGCGTCATCCACTTTGAAAATACGTTCGACAGTGTCAAAGAATTTATCTGGCATGCTTTGCGACGGAGGGACATGTCAGATAAATTAATTCCTATTATGATGTCAAATGTCACTTTCTACATAATGGAAGCTTTTTAGACCAGAAGACTTATGCTTTCTTTCTCATAGGCTTATGGATCACCATAGTTGACAACAGCAAGGGATGAAGAGGAAAGCTAAAATGGTCTCTAGCCCGACAATTTCAGTTTTCCTCTTCCTCCTCCTCCTCTTCAACTCAATACGGACAACCAGTTGAGATGGTAGGAAGTTTTCAATATTTTCCCTACTGATATCAGAACCGAACTATAGATATTAATAGTTGAATTGGAAAAACAAAGGCTACGTTTGGAATGCTGTTTCAAAATACGGAGAAGCAAGTCTCCAAGTTTAAAGAGCAAGCTATATCTGTGGTGATTCAATGTTGAATTCGTGCATCTGTATATACAAACCTGCGAAACATCTGGACGATTTTCTGGCCCAACCGTATCTTAAATGATGAACTTTAGTAGAACAGTCCAGGAACCCATTGATTTATTATACGAAGACGTAACGAGTGCATTGCGAGTCAAGCAATGCAACTGAACCTACTCACTTGACAAACTTGAAAAGTGAATCACCACTACTTGGAGTTGATTAAAGGCTATTATGTGACAGTTTACGCAGCGGAAAAAGCCAATAAGCGCTTAAGTACAAAAGTATTTAAGTTTCGTATCACCAAACAGATCTAATCTTTTATTTGTTAGAAACATGCATTTAATTCTATTTGTTTGATTACTCATTCTAATTATCGAGTTCTCACGTTAGTTAAAGTATATAAATAACAAACAAATCGATTATTATCAGATAAGGTTGAAGTTCGATTGCTTTTGACTTATTTGGCAAATTAAATTAATCAGAGTTCACTATTTATAACTAAGCAATAATCAAAATTACTAAGTTATTGACATTTGTAGGGCTTATAATTTCAGCAAATCAATATTCATATAATATCTCCAGGGTTTTACCAGTCAAGATTCACTTTTCATTGTGAAGACATACATACATTTCTCAATTTTTTTTTATTTAGATTAGAATTGGATAATTATTAATATTTATTATTAGTTGAAAATAAATCAATTTATACTACCTCAAGTGGATAACTTTAATTCACAACTCTTGTAACTTACCTGAAACGAAAAATTAAAAGAAGATTATTATAGTAATATATAACTTACTTTATGATAATATTTTAAAATAAAATTGTAAATTAGAATAGGGCTTAGCAAATACAAAAAAAAAAACAGAAATTGACGAAAATGTCACTTTTTCGCGTATTATTTATAATCTGTTAATGTTAGAGTTTTACATCATTTTGTCTTCTTTAAAATAATATACGATTATTTTTTCTACGAGCGATCGTTTTAAAGATGTTAATATTTTTAAAACAATCGGCGAAATCCCAAAACTACGGTATTTTGCTTTTAATTGGTGAAGGTCAAACAAATATTTTTGTCCTTTTTAAGTATAGTATGACAGATATGTAACTCAGAGAAGAAACTGGCACAAGACAACTGGTAGTTTGTCACAAAATTTTCTGACACTTTCTTCTTAGACAAAACAGATGTAACGACATCTATACTTGCTTGGTTTCAGATTTGGAACATTCCAAAATTGGGAGGCTCGTCGGCGTTTTCTGTGGCCAACCCGATGAACCCCACAGCTGGAGAACTTAAGTTGAGGAACCTGTCGAGATCATAACAATCATCGCAAAAGGAGAAGAAGGAAATAGGTAGTAATATTTTCGTCAAGAAATATTACATGCATCTAACGAGTGGTCCTTGACAAGGAACTTTACAGGTTTAATTAAAATAATTATTTTCAATTATTTTTATTTTTAAACTTTTTTTTCAAAGTTAGCTTTCCAACATTCAGCTTTCCAGCGATTTTCCAGAGTCAAATGTCTTTATTGACTCGGCTATATTAATAAAAAAAAAATTTTTAATCATTATAAAAACATTCTAGTCCACAAAAAGTGGCTGGATTCATTTCTACACTCGTAATTCATTCCCATACTAAATGACCTTCATTTCTATATTCAGTTTATTAAAAGCCCCTTGTGCACAGATAACACAAAAGTCACAGCTGATATGAACTTTTTTCCATCCAAATTGAACATTTTTACTCACCATCAAATCTTAGAGCAAAAAAAATGTGCACCTACCTAACTTCCACTCGAAATATAATTTTCAAGTGCTTGAAAACAAAGCCTTCCAAGTATCTTTTCGCCACTAAAACTAAACACTAAACTTGGTGAAAACGTTTTGTTTATATATGTACGTGTATCGTATGCCACGTATTTTGAAAAACTAAACATTTCATTAAGTGGCGATAGTCTGAATTCAACACATTCACACGTAGTTTGAAAAAAAAATAATCTCAAGTGTTCCACTCAAGTAGAGTTTCGGCTTTTAAAGGGGGAAAAGTTAAAATTAAATTCAATTCCAGAATATCTGAGATTTTTTTCCATCCTCTATATCTTTCTAAACCACATTCCTTTGCCTTGAATTATCGTTCCGAACTTTTCTCACTTTTAAATGTTTTATTTTTGTTTTTGTTTATGTTTATTTTTGTGTGCGTTTTAAATCGTTTGTTTTTTATTTTCATTTAAGATAATAATTAATTAATTGATTGAGGTAAATATAAAAAAAAGTTGAGAGTTTATTTATATTTTTTTATAGTTAAGAGAAAAGTTATGCATTAATTTGTAGTAAAAACTATTTAAATTCATTCAAGAAAAATTAATGTTACGCATTCATAATAATTAATTAGCATTTTGGGAAAGTGAAAGTAATCAGTCATAAATGTTGTCCTATTCTTGTCTTGTTAAATTGTTGGTTTCACTTTGTTTACTACTAAAACATTTTGTTTCATAAACTAAAATAATTCTCTCGACGTATAAAGCCTTCCTCGTCGCAGGATTAATAGAGGCTGTTGACAGATTCACAATGTAATTCCAAGTTTTGTTATAAAAATCATTTGAGCCCAAAAAAAATAGTTTTTATATTTTTTTATATCCACACGGTTGCCATGATTAAGAATGTTAAAAAAAAAAACAAATAGTCAACAAATAAAAAAAACATGCCTTTTTTAGAAAAACACAAGTCTTAAAGGCTTAACTACATTGTCATTTTACATACAAACACGACTTTGCTATGTTTTACTGGAGTCAGGTCATCATAACTTAATAAACGGGTTCAACCAATTTTAGTACAAAATTCTCGAAATAAAATTTCTGAAAATCGACGGTTTTGGAAGTAAACAAACAGATTCAACATTCAATATGAATACATACCTTCAAATCCTACTACAGGATTCGAGAAATAAATTCATCAAATAAATGCATTGCACTTAAGTGTTATTGTTACCTGATTTGGTGGGAATTAAGAGAAGACTTTACAAATGCAATATATAACTAGGTGCAATTGAACTGACACCAAAATGTATGTTTACAAACAAATATAATACGTTATGCATTTAATGTATGCATGTTAAAAAACAGCCTCACTTAATTTTTCTTCTAAATAACTTTGAAGTTTTTTTTGTTGTATCAAGTATCAGATTACATACTTTAAAACATAATAGTTCATTAGCGTTGTCAAATATTGCTTATTTAAACTAATCAGGTGTTTTATGTATTTTTTCTTAAATTTACGACTAGAATTTTGTTTGAAGAGGGAAATATACAAATCAATTTAACCTATTTACATTTCTCTGAATTCAATGATGAAAGTTTTTTTTAAGTTGACACATGTACAAGTTGTATTTTTTTTTTCAGTCTTCCTAAAATGTTGCAATGGTTGCAAAAAATGTGAAGTAATGCAACATGTTTGTATTTGCTTGTTTAGTGTAATTACATTTTAGCTTGTAAGGCGTGGAGCCCCTTTTTTATTTCGTTTTAAATTTATTATTCATCATCATCGTCGGCTCGACAACCGGGGTCCGGCCCTGGCCTCTTTTAATAAGTCTCTCCACCTTTCCCGATCTCGAGCCAACACCATCCAGTTGGGCACCACAAGGCTCACACCATCTCTCCAGCGCAAAGAATGTAGGAAGCCCAAAGGACTTTCCGAGCCGATTCCTCTTCGCTCATGCGAGCTAGGTGCCCTGTCCACCGGAGTCTACCGAGCTTAATTTTTGTCACAATTCATGATTGTACCGTCTCCAGAATCGTCCTTCCTCACATAATATCTATGGGGCCAACAATTCTCCTTAAGACTTTTCTCTCGAACGCGGCTAAGAGGTCGGTGTGTCTTTTGCTAAGCAAAGCACTCACTTGGATTCATACGTGAGTACTGGCAGGACCATGGTCTGTACAGAAGCAATTTTCAATTATGGTCAGTTTCCTTGATTTGAAGAGCTTTGACAGACTAAAGTTTATTATTATTTACTATTACCTTTGCCTATTTTGTTAAATTTCACAAAACTGTACAGGAATCAAAATGTTTTTATTGAGAAATTGAAGTGCATTTTATACTGACGTCATTTTACAGTTAATGAACAGAACTTTAAAAACGTCGGAGTGGATTTTTAAGTTTACGCATTAACTTTTTGGAAAATCAAGCCTTAAATAAGTATTTCCGACATTCTAAAAAAATATTTGTTTTTTCAGATTTTTCTGCAAAAAGAAAGGTATTGGTCCACATTTTGAAACCAATTTCAAGTACTTGGTACAAACATGATAACCCCCTTACAAATCCACCACTTAACACCGAGCTTGAGTCTAAACAGGAGGCAGCAGGCCGTGAAAAAAACTATTGTTTTTATTTTTTTATATGGCGAGGCTGGCAATTGAACCCAGACCTCCGGCATGACAGTCCTACGTACACCGTGGTTTGATTTTGGCAAACTTTTTGCTCACGAAAACTTCAAATATTAGAACCAAAGACATAAAAAAAAACTCTTGAATTGAACAGAAAATATTCAATTGATGCTCAAGCTCCAGGAGTTAACTTGAAATGATCAATAGAACTAATAATATTTTAAGCTACATCGAATTCGTCATATGCTGAGAAAACAATTTGTTAGCAAAACCGTTTCAGCAAAGCTTAAAGGCGACAGTATTTTGTTTATTTCTTTTAAAGAAAGTGCTGAAAGAGCGAAATATGAAATCATAAGTCTGTAATTATATTATGTATATTATTACCAAAAAATATCTTCCAAAATATTATTGATTAATGAATGATATTTGTCTTACAAAAAGCATACAATTCTTGAAAGTCATCACATCACAATATAAATGTATTAAAATAAATTTATGTCAACAGGTTTTCCAATTATGCAAATCAATCGATCAAGCATCACAGAGTGAAGCGGCATTGTAATAAGCATGCATCCATATGCACGCTGCGAAACACGCCGGGCGTTTACAATTAATTCCAAGAAAGCTATAAAAAAATTTGTATTTGAATTGTTGTTTAATTTTGTTTGTTTCTTATTTTTGTTTTTGTTTCGGGCAGCTCTCAGCCATACTGGGCATAAAACCACTTTGTATATCTGTTGAGGGCATTTGTGTATGAAGTACATACATGCAATTTATTGGACTATTTTTAGTAATGCGCTTTCGGTTCGTTATTTCTTTGTTTGGCTTTTAATTTTTTCAATTAAAATTCCATTCATACGATGATCATGATGGTCTCTCGCATATATCCATATCCATATCACGAAAACACTTCACACAAAAAGCCGGAGGCGCCGACGTATTTAATATCTTCACCATAACACAAAATGATGTACAAAATGCTCCAGTCCTGATATATATTTTAATAACCCTCTCAAGAGTCAAGACTTCTGTTGCTGCTGGTGCGCTGAGCAACGAACCAGCTATTTAGCTAGCTAGCTTCGCTGCGCTGCGCTGTCCAGCTGTGCTTACTCATTCATTGCATTTATTAATGAAATAATGACTGAGTCAGTAAGGCTTCAATTGATAGACGTTACATACGTGTATCACTTGATATGGTGCAATAGGAATTAATCGTTGTGCAAATACACTTAAGAAAACAATTACCTAAACATTCTTCGCAGTTGAAAACAAAATTTTACTTAAATTGTATTCCATTAGAATCAAAAGAGCTGATAAGAACTTGTTAGTAAAGTAAGTCTCGATTTGGGTATCATTGAGTTCAGCAGCATTTAATCCCCAAAAAGATGAGTTAAGTTTAAACTTCAAAGTTGCTCGGCTCTTCAAATATTTCCGTTGATTTCGAATTCCGGCATAACAAAATATTTTCTCTCCGTGTAGCTGTAGCTCTTCTGTTTTGAAACAGTAATGAGAATTCACGCTGTCTGGTTGACACAAAAAAAAAACTGAAACGTTTGAAGTAGGGGCAGTTGAACCGCACATGAATGTGAAATAAAAACTGATAACTTAAAGATTGTCATTGAGATAAAGAAAAAAAAGTAATGGTATTCATTTCACTTCGAATAAGTTATCAATTCTTTAGTGCCTTGTCATTTGAGTTAATTGAATTCACAAAATATTTTTGTTTTTATTTTTTAAGGTTTGGTTGCAGGAGTTTTTCGTATTACAAAAATTCTTTGTGAAAACTGGCTAATTATATAAATCAGGGTGTGTTATGTTGCGATGTCTCGAAGTTTCAAAGACTCTCTTTTTTTTTTTGATGGAAAATTAAACACCTAAAATTATACTAAATGAGACTATGAGGGCCAATGTGGCGACTATTTTGTCAGTCTTTAATTCATCCAAATGCTATTTAACATGTTTAATGGCCGGTTGCACCGGTGTTTTTTTTATTGAAATTAGCCAAACTATGCTTTAACTGATTTTAATTTTCAAATTTACATACATTTTCTGAAAAAAAAAAATTTGAAATTAAAGTTTTTAGGTAAAATCAAATGACAAAAATATACAGTAATGATATTTAATTAATGAAAAATGTTAATAATATATTAAGTTTATACACATTACAGAAAATTTGAACACGAAAAATAGCTTTCGTACTTTAGGTACAAAATAAGTTTTTTTTTCATTCAAAAATTCGTTCCGTTTTCCAGTTTACATTTAAGTTCGGTTGCTAAACATAATTAAGAGTTTTTATGGCATCCCTGTTGTTTAGGTTTGTTGCCCTGAATGAGTCTAATAACAAATTATCTAAAAAAAGCTTTTAAAGACATTCAAAAATTTCCAAAAAAAAAAATTGAACAAACGGATGGTAGAAAATGTTCAATACCTTTTAAATATTATTTCTACTGGCGGCGGTGGAACCAAACTTGGTACAGCCAAAATAGAAAAGCAAATGCAAATTTCGGTGTCGGTGTGTTGTATGGAGAAAAAACTCCAATGCTGAATCTCTGATGATCTCTTTATGTGTGCATCACTTGGAAATTCACATCCACTATATCTAGAAAGCTGCAAACATTCGTGAATAGATACTTCTCTGCGAAACTTCTTAAGAAATGTTTTGACTTTACTATACGAGGACATAAGTGGCATTTTTGGCCATACGCTTCGAAAAGGTAACGAGTGCATTGAGAGTCAAGAGATGCCTGTCACTTTCAAGTTGCAAGAAGAAATTCACAGGCATAACAGATCCAATGATCTAAATAAGAAAATAATCTAATGAGGTGCAAAATAAGAAAAATACAATTCGTATCCAATTCTATACGATTAGGAATTTCTTTCAGATCCACCGTTACACCCTTTTCTATTTTGAATGAAACGATTAAAATTATTTGACAGCAGTCCTCAACTAACTGAGGTGCTAAACCACCAACAAACTTTTTGTTATGATTTTTATAATAGGACACTCGAAGTTCCAAACAACGTAGATATAACACTTCAAAAACATTCTTCCACCTATCGTGTTAAATCCTATAGATAAAGATGTAGATAATAGCTTCTTTTCCACAATAATTAAAACCCAATATCAAAAGAATGTTTCAATGAATGAATTCCTATTAATACCAAATTACACAAAGAAGAAAAAAAAAAACGATCCAATAAACTTCCCTCCACAACATCTCAACGCACCAAATTCCAAACTCTATATAGAAAATTTAGATGCACCACAAAAAGTGAGAAAAGCAATAAAACTATATAATGTGTGCTCTTCCTAGCCCACGCTATATTTTTCCCAACTTATATGTATAATGTATATAAACAACAATTTATAAACCTCCTCTGATGCCTCCCACATAGGTACCTACATAACAACAAAATCAACCATTAAAATGGGTTTAAAATTAAGTTATATATCAGAGTATTTTGAAAATGTGCAACGCTTGCATTCGAATTGGAATTTAATCCGGGAAGTAAAAATCTATAAAATACCTGATCAAAGTAAGAAGTGCATAGGAAGGACAAGACCCAGGGCGTCGTCTCTAAAAACTTTCTATAGAATCTAACCACAAAAAACATGCATCTGTGGCAATTTCGATTGCCATTAAATCTGCGCTACTTTTTCCCATTGTCAGAGCCACAGAGCACAATAAAATTGGATCCGCTTGAAGGAAGCTACGCCATGTGAAGCAGAACATCAATAAATTGACACCCAAGGAGAACCAATTTTTGTATCTATGTACAAGAAATCCCAGATATCCAACAGATACCATACCATCACACCGTCATATCATGCTGAGCACAAAGCTTTCTATAAGAAGCCCTTAACATAACAGGAAACTCGTTTGATCGAGCGGATAAGATGTGCATTGAAAAACAATTTTCCAACTGTTTCCAAATAATTTGGGATTATGTTTCAAGAATTAAAAACACGTGCCAACAAAGAGAGGATAGGTATACACTTAACATTTCCTGAGAATTATCACCACCGCCATAAAAAAAAAAACAGAAAAAATCGAGGTACGTGGCGGTGTGCGGTGTATTCATTGTTTAATAGAAATGTGGCGTCCGTGTCGTCTGTCATCAGTGTATTCCGTTAAAGGTGGAATGACGGTGGCGGCGGCTTCGGCATGCGAGGCGGGTTGGTGTTAAACCTTAGCACGTGCTAAATAACTTCCACTCCAAGCTATCCAATTGTCAAACACCCGGGGTGCAGGAAATGAATAATTGATGCAACTCCTTCCGTCAACATTTTTGTGTCACTGCGTCTGTGGACAATAAAGTTTGTGCGGTGCAAAGTGGTTTATGTACGCAATTTAATCCTTATCCTACATTTACACTTTTCACAGAGTTACCTCTGACTTATTTTCAAATCATATCAAAGAAGCGATTTTCATAGAAACGAGAGATACCTATCTTAAAAGTTTATTGGATACTCGATGTAAATTATACAGACACTATTAACAAGATTTTTTTCCCCAAAAAATTAATCACTATTACTATCGAAAGAATGTTTAATAGTTTTCCAAAGAAAAATTAATTTAAATGTTGCTACGGCAACCCTGAATTGCATTTTTTCTGTGTGCAACATAAAAATAAAGACAACATTGCTTTACGACATAGCGGATGTCATTATACGAGTGGAATATTGTGAGCTTGTATACGTGTTTTCCTTGAGGGCATTTATGATGATGGTGGAAACGTTTTTTGAAAAGTGCTCGAAATGAATTTGATACTTCTTGTATTTGTACTGCAAATTGCATTGCAATCGCAATTTTTTTTGGAAATGAGATAACAAACAACGAGTTTATTCCTTTTTTGAAACCATGATAAGGGTAGGTATGCATTTTTCAAAAATTTTACTTATTTCTAAGGAAAAAGCCACGACCTTTTTAATTTAATATTTTTAATTCTCTGAAAATTATTTCAAATGCATAAGACTTCAGATGGGACATATTTTAAAATTTCAGCTTAATAAACGAAAAACAAAATGTATTAAAATGCTGAAGCAAGACGAATATCTTATGGACAGACAGGGGGCGCGGAAAAATTGTAAGTGAATTTTAAATACACCGTTTTCAAGATTATACCTATGCTTTCCAATAGCTTAACTTAACAGCAGAGAAATCCTACACCACGATCATTCCGGAGCGGGTATAAAATCGCCGTTCACGATAAATAATACGGCTATACGGAGAATATAAGAATCATAATCGAAAAATACAGGAAAAATATCGCAAGAGATTTGCGTATTGAATCGGTTGAAAAAGCATTCGCTCACTTGTGAATATGTTGTAAACGTTTGACTTTTAAAACAAAAATGAATTATAAATGCTTGGTAGAAAATTCACCAAAGAATTTTCAATTAAAGTAGGTGGGCACCACAAGCCTTTCTGCTTGTGGAGAAGGTATCATACCCGAAAATTATTCTTCGATGACGATGGAGCTATCATAAGTGAAGAATGAATTTGAATTATGGGTGAATGTTCTGGACGTAAATGATTGACACACTAGCGGAAAAAAAGTTGAATACCTATACCAACCATTTTCTGATCCATAAAGCATATTCCAGATATATATTTGAATGGAACAGTTCTTCCTAAGTAGGTACTAACAGTTTAAGGCCCATTTGCTGATTCAGAACATAAATACTTATGTTCCACATAAACTCGTATGTGACAGTTTATGTAGAGGAAAAAGTAGAACATAATCGCTTGGGTTGAACATAAATAGTTAAGTTTCGTTTCAGCAAATGGCCCCAAATATATTCCCTCTATGATCAATAGCGAAGGACCTTGTAATGATGACGTCAATCTTTGCGTATTGTATATAGTGCTGCCAAAATTCTACCATCCATTGTGCTCGAAAAATATCCTATTAATTGAAAGGAAAGTCTGGTTGTTCATCCAGCGCTGAAATACGGTTTAAAATATCAGATAATATTCAAGAAGTATAAAAGTTAATTGGCGGTAGCTGAAATGAAGATGCTCCATGTCAAAAATATACCATCTTGGACAAAATGCAGCATAACCAACTTCACTGTCATGTAAAAACAATATGCCTCGAGAAATCAGTTCAAAAGGCAATAGCACAAATAAATGCAACGACACCTGCATTTAGTTGACCTCAGACAAGGTGACGTTTTCTCAGGGCAGCCTGCCGAAACACTCAAGTAGATACGGCTTTAGTGTGAAGTGGTGGATTGGGAAAGTTGTGGTTCCAGTCAAGATCAGTCATGATCGTTGGTAAATGACGAAGAGGATTTATATTTTGCAAATTGAAACAATATAAATGTTGAAGACAAATAAACAACGTTATCTGGTCAATCAATTTAGCTTCACCATCACGTGAATTATACTTTTATAGAACATTAAATAAAATAAATAGTCTTACAATATTCTTTGCTGAGAACAATATAAAAGTACCTACTTTGATCCATCATAATTTATAATTGGAAACGCTTATCGAAATTTGAAGTTCTGTTTGCACTTTCAAAGTCAATAAGTTTTTGAGATGAAGTGAAAGCATTTTTAGTTCAATAATGGTCAATACGATTTCGATTTTGTTGAAAGTGGAATTAAGAGTGTTTTTTTTATATATTATTTTGAAGTGGTATTTTAATTCCCTTGGGTTCCCATAGCTACTGGGTGAAGGCAAGTAAAAAATATTGAAGTATAGGAAAAGAAAATATTCGTATATTTATTTTTAAATTCAGTAAAAAAATCATCACCCTAACAGAGAGCTCTAATTTTTTAATAACGTTTTTATACTATGTAGCAACATTCCTCGTTTTTGGGGTGAATACTGTACTTGTACGTGTATTCTGCTTCCAATGGAACAAAAGTCGAAGTGACTATGACATAAGACGCAATTCAAAAAAGGGAGACTGTCTTCTGATGGGCATGTGACTTTAAGGCAACCTTCAGATATGAGATTATAGTGATAAAATCGACGCACAAACCAAACGTGTAAATATGTAAATACATAATACCAATTATCCAAAGTCAAAACTATAAGTGCTTAATGTCATGTATTTATTAATATTATCTTATCATCTACGAGTATGTGCTGTACATCCAATAGAAATATATATAGTAGATGTTCATTTTGTAATAAATCACCTAATTTTTATAGAACATCGCCCACCGTCCATCACAAACTTTTATGGCGACTGATATTTCCACAACATTCAGAACCACTATATTACCATATTAAAGATTAACCCGAATGCCATAATCATAATGGGGCAAATATCAATTAAATCAGCAATGCGAAACCACTTACGAGACCATTCAAGGACTCACACTACATAATCCTCTTGTAATACCGCTAAGCATTACAAATTCTATGGAACGAGCAAAAATATGTAGCTACGTATAAATACTGGATAGGGGAAGGTCGGATCGCGTTTTGCAGCACATGTGTACTGTGCACTGCGCATTGCATATCGAACTCTTTTGTGTCTATTTAATATTATTTACGAATAATTTAATGTACAAGCATCCTTGACAGGATATCTTGAGTGTGTGTTTGCGTTGTTGGCTTTGTTAATTGCTAAACACTGTACCAAAGCCAGTAGCAGTAGCAGCAGCAGCAACATCATTGCGGGAGAGTTCTGCAAAATGTATGCAGAAATATAAATATGTACGAACGTATTTCCTTGCAACAGATGATTAGCTCTCATATCTACAACATCATCCAAGGGTTGTCGAATGTTTTTAAGTTAAATTAAAGAATAAAACCCTCATAGCCTCACCCTCATTCCATTTTACTAAAAACTAATTGCGTTCAACACAAAATGCCTTTTGCCACCACCATCATCGCCATCGCTTTGATCAAAGCACAGGTTACATAATGCAGCACAGAGATGAGGGTGAAGTCGAAAATAACGAAGGAATAGAGAGAGCATTCAGATGTTTTTTTTTTTTTTTTGTCGAGAAGGCAAAATGTTGATACTACAAAAGAGGTTATTTTTTGTTGAAGGACCACAGCTTAAAAAAGCAGCATCGTTTACCAAATTTGAGAAACATTTTTTTGTCATTATTTTTTTTTTTTTTTGTTAGATTCTTTTTATATATTTTTTTTGTTGTTATTGTGTTGTGTCATTCTTCAGCATCTGTTGTGTTGAAAAGAATAAAGAAAGAATAATAATAGACTATAGTGGTCTTTATATACATAAATGGTGAATTTTTGCGAGTTAGAAAGTTGTTTAGTATAAATCAATAATAGCTTTTATTCACCTCGAAGAACAAGAAATAGATTCCAATTCGAGAAAATTGTATTGAAGAAAGAGCCTGGAAATCGACAGATTTAAAATTAGTTCAGGAATTCTGAACCCTAGAGTTCCTAAATGGTGTCATTAGCCAAGCATATCCAGCATCTCCTAGTCAAGTTAAATTGTCAATAATAATGCTTTATTGGTGTTCGGTACATATGTCCATACCAAGCATTTTTCTGTTTCTGTCTCCATTATCGTATAACGATTTGAAGTACAGGGATACATCACAATTACCCTAAACAAGTGAGTCGTGACTCGCGTCCACGTACCAATTTAATGTCAAAAACTGACAGCATCGATAAGAAAATTTGAAAATGATAAGGAAGTTTTAAGAAACGGTAATGTAGATCTTTCGGCGGATTTTATGATTAAATTTATCGCGGATGTGATTTGACTGTGGAACGAGTCAAGTCCGCGGGAATAAAATTTTTCGGATTCTGTAATCGAGGGTATTCTTCTTTTTCGATAATTGTTATGATCTCGACTTAGATCAATTCGCAACTCTTCCATCGCCCCGCATGGAACTGGAATTTATTGTCAATAATGCTACATTCGGAGGCGGAAAAGTTAAAAGTTATTTGACTCTTACGGGTCCGGCTGCAATATTTGCATGGCATTCTGTGCTGCAGGGGGTATGATGAAATAAATTTTGGCGTTCAGGGTACAGGCAGTAAGGCTACACTACGAAAGAGGTAGAAAAAAGAATGCCAAAGTCCGTATTGCAAAATCACATGCATATCTCAAATTTTATAATTTTAATATATACATAGATGGGTCGACTATTTAGTCTAAAATTAAAATGGTGCTGTTTTTTCTTGAATTTCTCGAAAACGGCTACAAGAAATTTTCAAGAATTATTTCCATAGATAATATTGTAAACATCATTTTTCATAGGACTTATACTTTCAAAGTAAAAGCACCTGAAAGTATATTTTTTTTTTCAGCTTTGCTTAAATCTCCTTAACGTTTTCTTAGAAAAGGATACTTAACAAAATAAATAAAACCATCAGTTAGTAAGGAATCCAGAAGTAAAACTTCGTAACAATAAAAAAAAAAATTGGAATACAACCGAAGTAGATTAGCTATTTAAAAGAAATGGTTTATTTATGTTCGATTTTCCTATTAAATATTAATAAGACAAATAATCTTCCGAAATATTTTATTAGTATTGGTGTTTCGAAATTATTCTTTTATTAAATCGAGAACTAAAAACAGTCTGATAACGTTACTTGGAACAGACAGTTGAAGGCTTTTGGAGTCAATCAGCAAATCGACGTTTGGTCCCCTCCTTAGCTTTTGTTGGGATTTGAGCTTAATTAGCTTCAAAGAAAATGTTAATTTTATTCTCAAATTTTTGAAAGCAGCTCAACACAATAGTTATTAAGAATCCGTGGTAATTGATGTCTAACTAAGCCAAGAAAGCCTTTTTCAAGTCAATTTTGATTGTATTCAGTAATCGAAAAACTCATTTACCGGTTACATTTCATCAATAATTGAAAATTTAAATTACTGATTATATGAAATTGAAAAAAAAATTAACTGCTTCAAAATAAAAGTAATCGTTTAAAAAATGTTGTAGTTGATTACTTTTTTGTGATTGACTGGCTTAAATTTTGATAACATTGGCAAAATATAATAAAAGAACAGATCTTTCAAAAATACAATACAATATAAGCTTCCAGCTGAATTTTGACGTCAGTATTCGAAATAGCATAAAGTCTCAAACTTGTAGTATAGAAATTTTATTTCTAGTGCTTCACGAACTCTCAAACCCTTTATTCATAATCGAAAAGAAACATAATGTAAAGTTCGTCAACAACAATTTTTCCTAATTATTATTTTTGTATTTTTGAGCTTAATTCTTGATTACATTTATAATTATAAAACAATTTTTTCCATTTTATTTCGATGGTCAGCCGTCATTTCACTTTCGGAAGAACAGTCGATGAGAGCTCTTAACGAATACTTAGCAAAAAGCAATAAATTGTAGTTACATAAGAGCGAATTATCAAAAGTCCTGGAAAGGGTCTGAATTAGATGAAAACGAGCTAATCAAAATACATAAAACACATGACGTGGTTATCATAGCGATTTTTAGCTTATCGCATTTTGTTAACTTTCATTTTCAAAGTGAGACTTGACGTTTGTTGCCGTGCGAACTTAGAAAAAACAGGCAGACGACATCATATGTCATTCCTCTAATTTATTCATAATGTAAAAATGTAAAAAGGAATTCGTTTATATATTTAACAATGAATAAAAATCTAATCTAATCTAACTTAGAAAAAAAGAAAAAGATTTATTCATGCAACTTGCTTCCAATATGGCTGACTTCTCCATTTGGAAAAATGCGTTTGATTGTTCATGTAATAAGCTTCTCAAAGATACCTATTTTCTACATTTGCACACATGTAAACAGGCTCTATCCTGTCAAAAATTTAAAATTCGTTCAGTGATCCGTTCAATGACTTTGGATATGCAGTGAGAAACTAAAGTTACAAGTGGAACTTTATGTTGACTTATAAAATCGAAGAATCAGTGGGTTAATTACATTCTGATATCAAAACCGCTTTAAGTCCATTTATTTTTTTATAGAATTGACTTTTTTAAACTTTTAAATTATTGCAGACATAATTTTTAACCCATACAAATGATGTCAAATTTTATGTATTTGCAATAAAACATACTTCAAAATAGTTTACTGGATTGCTTCCAAATTTTATTTATGTCAATATAAAATTTTAATGGTGAAATTCACATTATCCTTGACTCCTGCTTGCTGGGGTCTTCAAAATCGTTTTATAGTACGGAAAACGAATAAAGAAAAAGGAACACATCAGGAGCAACATACGATTTGTTTGTGCGCACTAGATTGTAGTGAGTGGGGTGACCTTATTTTGTCCTACGAATATTATGCACTATCCAGACACTCTGTCACTGGACGTTATAGACTTCAGCACACACAAGAAGTGTGGTACGAGAACTCGAGGGATGAATTGAAGCGACTTGAGGAAGTGTGATTTGTTATTGATTTTTTTTTATCATATCAAAATATATGTATGTAGTATGTAAGTGCTCGTATATGAAGAAGACAGATAATAATTTTCAGTCACTGAACTTCGAGGTATGCACGGCAGTAATGATATCCGATTTAAAAAGAAAAAAAATATACATCAGCAGCAGCATGAGTGAAGTTGAAAGGAAATAGAAGTTAAAAGTTCGAAGAGCAACGCCATTTTGTGAATAACGATAACGTTAAGAAAGAAAAAAAAGAAAAAGGAATGAAACATGTGTATTGAACTATCCTAGAGAACTTTGGGTTGACGACAACCGAAGACGACCGTCGCGTCGACGATGGGATTGGGGAAATGTTTTCACAGAAAAAGCTTAGCGTTGAATAGAGTTCTTCTTCTTTTGTTTGTTTTCTGAACGTTTTGCAGGTTCTTATGATGAAGATGTTTTTTTTTTTTTTGTAATGTCTTTCACAGCAAATTATGTTTTCCTATAGATATCGTATGGCAAGAAGTATAACCCGGCAAAAAGTATAACCCATATTACATATATCAAGAACATCAGAGATGCGGATGTTTTCAGTAAATTATATAAGTTATGGTGGGTTAGTTTCCGGCAAAGGAAATTCGATATCCAATAACAAATTTTTTATATGAAGTTTCAACTTTTTGGGTTTTATTCTTTTCCATAAAGGTTCAAATTTTTTATTTAAATTATATAAAAGGTATTTCGAAGAAAAAGAATATTTCAATATTATTGTATAAACATTTATTGCTACTTGGTATTCTTGGTAATTTCTACTGTTTGAAGTATTGAAATGTATCCATTAAATATGAGTAGGTTCTCATCTAATTTTCATGGAACAAGGATTTAAAATTTATTTCAAAACTGATGAATCAGCGAATGCAGACAACAAACATCTTACGGCTAAATCAATCCCAAGCTATTATTATCTCATGTTGCGCGGGCCGTGCTTTTCTTCCACGATACTGTTAGACCGTCTTGCTTTAGGAACTGCATTTATTTCATAATTCTATTTTGTTGAAGATGGAATTTTGACAGACATTTTCTTACATCTTATTCAATCAGGTTTTGTCATAATTGTTGTCAGGCAAGCTTCTTCCATGCCATTAATCTGCTCTCATACGTCTTGCACGCAAAGGTACTCTAATTGGTAACAATAAATCAATTTGCAAATTCATCTTTCACACTAATTTACAAAGTATAAACAGGTTAGCCACCGGAAAAACTTTAGTGTTCAAGCTTAGAAAGTTTAAACTTTGTATTTTTTATTCAGAAAATCCATAATGTAAGCAGTTATCGAAAAAAACCATCCGATTGGCGAGATTTACTTTTATTAAAAAAAATCTTACATTAACAGATTCATATAATGCCCGAATGAACAATTTGAAGACAAAATCACAACTTACAAGTCTTCTTGTAATAGCCAGAATAATTTCACTTAATTTCTGAAACCTAGGTATGTACGAATTTTTAAAAGAATTATTTAACACAATTATTTTATATACTCACACTTTTTTATTTTTAGAAACAAATTTTCTTCACACTTACCTGAAATAGAAATATAAAAAAAATCGTTAAATATCTATATTCAATCTTAAGTTATAAAAAAAAATGCACAACAGCTTATAAATACAAAAAATAGTTCACAAGTGACATTTTACTACATAAAACATAAGCCAGTGGAGATATATCCAAAAACTAAGCATTCGAGATATTTACTTAAAGTATTTTTTCCTCGAATATTGAGTTTAAAAATCATCAACCAAAAGCTATAAAAAATATTTTGCGTGAATTTCTCCTAAACCTAAAAGTGTTTTAGATCTCTTGTCCAATATTTATTCGCAATTTAAAGCTTTCCCAAATCAGGGTGATAAGAACGACGCGACGGAACAAAGATAACAACTCCTTGCGATGATCGCAATATCTTGTTGTTGTTGTTTCTTCGTCGTTATCGTCAGCCTTTATTCGTACGCTTGAAAAAAAAACATGATGCACAAAAATGAGACTTTATTATTACTACTTTACTTTAAAGTGTGAAAAGAAGAGGGTAGATTAGATAAGACATTATGATAAAATGCTATAGCTCCCGAATATACATTACATTGTTATGTTAAAAATGCAATATACATCAGTTACACGACAAAATATATTTTAAATGAAAAAGAGACACTAACAACATAAGTATCACTTCATGAACAAACAGGTAAATACTTGTAATTCGGTAGGATATTTTTACCTGTCCAACAACGAAGATCAAATCAATTTACGAAATCTCTCTGGAACCAATAAAAAATATTACATTGAATGATATTTGTATTAAAAAAAGGAAATCTTTTTTAAACAAATAAAAAACATTAATCAAACAAGCCTTTCTAAAAGAGAGAACAAACATTACGATAATCCCTTTTGAGCAATAAAAATTAAAGTAGTTGGCGCCACATGCTTATCAATATTTAATAGTGCTTGTTTACATATTTTGTCGCCCGCTCTGATGTGAGGACATTAAGTTAAGCATATGAATGACATTGATAATCCTCAAATCCATAGAGATAATTGATTGCATTACATTTTATTATTGATATGACTTTTTTTGTTTGTTTTACTGATTAAAATACTTTTTAAATTCATTCAGTTTTTTTTTATTAAAAAGGCAGCAACGTTCATTGGGAATTAAATTTAACATTTTAAAACCTTGATATCGTATTTGAAAAACAAAATTTACAAATCAAAGGGTCGCAAATGAAAAAAAAAAACAATCGGAGATCGTTAATGAACATTCTAAAAAGTATTGGACCCAGAATTGATCCCTGTGGGACTTCTTCTAGAAGTGTTCTAGAGCTGAGCAGGTTTTCACTTCAGAATTGTCTTTTTTTTGATGATTCACTAGACGATCCCTAAAACGATCTCTAAAAACGAAACTTGATTATCTCGAAAACAGCTGCTTATTTTTTTATTTATTTTTTTTTTGAGGTTTTTGTAAGGAACTTAAATTATTTCTTCAACAAATATTTTTGTGAAGTGGGAGAATTGTGGTTCCAAGTCTCCCAGACTTAAAGCTATGTACCATGACTACCGTCCGTCGCGTCGCGTTAAAAGAAGTAGAAGCATTTAAAGATAAGAAACGTACCCTAAAGCGTTCTTCAAGTCAACCAAAAACCTTTACACACACTTTGGTAGTTGGTACTATTTAAATAAAAAAATCTGTTTAAAAAAAAACCTATTTGATAATAAATTTCGTAAAAATCGTTAACCACACAGAAAAAACACTTGTATGGTTAAACAAATGTCCAACTGTTCTTGTTTAAATAAAAAAATCCAAAAACCGGTTTTACTTTGGCAAAGTTAGAACCAGTCAGAGGAATCCCATTAAAACTGTCAAAAACAATCCCCTAAAAACTGTCGGACACTGTATGTATGTACATTGTATATACGTCTTTAGTTTACCCACTATTTTGTTCAATACCATTCATTAATCTTCATTCTTGTTAATTTATAAATAAGCACTGCTTGAATTTAATTAAACTATACATTTAAATATTCTTTTACTATACATGAAAGCTATCTTGCAAGTCTTTCCACAATATTCCTTCTGCCAATTTATAATCTTAAGATCTATTTCCCCAGAATGAAAAAAAACTTTTTGAATATTAAGTCATTTGATGTAAATTAAACTTAAATAAATACCTACAGTAAAAGACAAATACAAAATAGCAATTAAAATTAACATTATGTTGTTAATTATTGTCATAAGACTATTAAAGAAGATTTGCTCGGTTCTATATACAAAGTCATTTCTCATTCTCATCGCATCAAAAACTAAAAGGAACCTTTTTTTCACTTTTATTCGGTTTTTTTTTTTTGTTTCTTTTGAAATTTTCATCATTGTGAACATTTTCCGTTCGACTTCCTGGTTAAGAGAGAAACGATTAAAAGAAAAAAATTGCAAGCAGCAGCTCTTTAAGTGCAGGACGGAAAAACAGTTTTCTAATTGCGGCATAATTCCGAAGAATGTTGTGCTTTAAATTAGTCTCTCTTGAGAAGGAGGATAAAGTTTGTATAATTATTTCCCCATGAGTCCTCGAATCACTGGAGAGAAAAGAAGAAAATTTGCTTGAAATTTATTTTGCTTTCGCTTCTACTACACCATTTCGAAAAAAATATTTTTTTTTTGGTATTTATTTATGTAGTGTGCATCTTCAAAGTTAAATAAAATTTCTTGGAGTTATTATTTAATATTAGTTTGTTTTGTGAGCTTTTGTTGACAATATTATGAAAGAGTAAAAGTAGGCGATGGTCACGGTTGGTTTGGTCTTTGTGCGATAGAAGATTGAAGATCTGGTGACCCTGACTTGTTAAGTCGGGGTAATTAGCTTCATCAATTTCATTTTATCTTCGATTTGTTGTCTAATTGGATAACAATAACTCACAGACATAGTTTAAGGATGGATTTATGAAGAACATTTAGATATAATCATTTTTAACATCTCTTCCATTTGGGAAAAAAATGGGAAAAAAATATTTAAATACGTTAATACTTTAAATTATACATATATTATATTAACTACATCATCCCATTGACTAAAGAAGCAAAAGAGGACGCAAGTAGCTGCGATAGTAGCACCGGTCACAGAATTACCAAAGAGCTTACAGTTGTCTACCTCCACAGTTCTAAACAACACCGGGTACAAGACAGTCGGAGCTCTAGCTCCGTCGCTGGTGAAGTGAGCCCAATGTCCAATGAACCCCCCGAAATAACAAATTCCTGAACACGCACAATGCCACTCAGCAGAGAAGAAATCTCTACCGCAATCCAAGCCCTGAAGAACAACAAAGCAGTTGGAATTCATGGTTACCCGATCAGCGCATCGGGTATACCATCACACATCTTCAAGTGTGCTGTTGTATCAACTCATTGATAGAGCTTGGGAAATAGAGATCTTTTCTAAAGTGTGGAAAAAGGCGAGTTAAGGAGCTCCTCTGAGACAAACACGACTATTTTAATATTTTGTATTGCTGTTATTTACAATATTATTGTATTTTCTTTTTACAAGCAGAACTCTATACTGGAGCTTCCTGTGTGGACAACATTAACACCTTGCGGATCATCATCGAACAGTGTGTTGAATATCGATCGATCACCACTTCACCTGCTTTTTGTCGACTTCGATAAGGCGTTTGACAGTGTCAATAGAGAATTTATCTGGCTTGCTTTGCGCAGGTATCTCAAGTAAATTGATTGCTGGTATCAAGGCTGCATATAATGGATTTAATCGTTAAGTTATGCATAAAGGAAGATTGACAGATGAGTTGGAATGGACAAGTCTGTATAATGTCACCAATTCTGTTCCTGTTAGTTCAGTCGTCGATTAAAATGGAGAAATTCAGTGGACTCTGCAATCACACCTTCTCTCATAGGATCATGAATCTCCATCAAATTACAACAAGAGTGGAGCTGTTCAAGTAGATACTTCTGGACAACCATTAGAGATGGTATACAGTTTTCAATATCTTCAGAGCCCTGTCTCTACTGATGGCGAACCCGAATTAGATAGTAAAAGCTGAATAGAGAAAGCAAAGGCTGCGTTCGGAGTCTAGAATATGGAGTAGCAACTCTATTAGTTTAAACGCCAAGCTAGTTGTATACCAATGGTTAAGCCGAATAGTCATACTTAGCATTCAATTCATTTGTCATTTACTTTAACACCTCACAGGCTTTTTTTTGATTTTTCTTTTGAAATGATAAATTCATTCGTACAACGTAAGAAGAATTATTTGTTTTACTCCATCATACAATATCTGTGTACATTTTATTAAAAAAAAAGGAAACTCATCGCTCTTTCTATACTTGATGACTTGAAATAAGAATCCATTAATAATTATAATCAATTATAAATCCCTTGAAAATTTTCTGTCTCGAAATTACCCCCTACTGGGGACTGAGGTTAAGTTGACTCTCTGACTTTATATATCTAACGAATTGAGGGGGTAATTGGGCTTATAAGTAATAGATATTGATATCTCTTTGCTAATGAGCTCAAAAATAGGTTTCTTAATTGAGATGGTTTTCATTTCAGAACAAGAGGAAAAAGAAGACGAGACCCCATGTATTTACGTTTTGGCTATAATGTAATGATAATGACCTTTTACAACCTCAAGAAGATGGGCATAATGGGTTAGTCCATTTTATTTTTGTGGTTTTTTTTTTTGTAAGAATCATCATCATCGTCTTTGAGGTTTAACCACATGGTGATTAGTTGTTGAAGTGGAATAAATAATTCAAAGTCCTTCATTAAAGTGATAAATCTTTGAAGAGATTTTTGTCTGTTCTTTGAAGAAGACTTTTCTTCTTTAATACGGTCGACATTAATATTGTGTGTATATACAAATTCGGGTAGAATTAAGCAAATTGTTGGGTAGAGAAATGTAATAGATGGAAATTCTGCATATTTTATATAGGTATACCTATATGGTAGGTTGTTTAAAAAAAAAAGATTATCTTTGGAATAAATACAATTTTATGTCAATTTTAAAAATGCATCTTGTTTTATTCCATTTTAAAGAACTATACTTTTAAAAAAAACACCCTATATAATTATTGAAGTTTACAAATAGTTTATAATAAATATTTTTTTGTGAAAAGTATCTAACTAGTTTAGTAAGTTTACTTGTGACTATAAATACTAGAGTAAGTTAAGTCTTAAATTACATGAGCTTAACATGATTAGGTTCCAAAAATAACAGTAACGAAAACGGCTCTAACGATTTTAATGAATTTTTTTCTGTGGCTTTTTGGAACTATATTATTTAAAATATTTATGTTCGGTTGCACCAACAGGCTTTTAAATTAAGAATGACGTATTTCGAATGGAACAAACGTCATTACGTATTTCGAATGGAACAAACGTCATTTTAGGACTTAAAACACTGTGAAATTTCCAGAAACGTTTAGTGCAGCCAAAAAATTATTTTTACAAAACCTGTTACTAACGCTACCTGTTACTAACGCTACCTGTCACAACACTAGATTTTTGAGATTGTGATCAAAATTTCTATGAGAGATGTGCTATTTAATCTGAATAATATTGCATACACAAATGTTCAAAAAAATATATTTTTTTGGAATTTTCAATTTCAAATTTTTTTGAAGCTCAAAAAAATTTCGTTTCTATTAATTTTTTCCAACTGTGAAATACGGTGCTGAGGTTTGATTTTAAGTATTCAATACATGTGTCAATCTTGAATTACTGTAAACTTCTTACAATTTTTTGTGAAATTGAAAATTTCAAATGTAATACTTTGTGTTCTCATTTTCGACATCTTTTTAGCCCTTCAAAAAAAAAAATTGCAAAATTATTCAGTGCATGTATTTTCAAGAAAATTTGTCAGTATTATTTTTCACGTGAACTAATGAAGGAATCCAAATGCAACAGTTGGTATAAAAAAGTAATGATCAAGGGATCACGTGATATTTGAAAACGGGATAAAAGACAGTAACAACCAGGGGAACGGAAAGTGTCGGGCTTAAGACTGAGCTGAAAAAAGATGGTATTGAAAACAAGAAGAAGATAGAATGTTAAAAATGTGGATGAGGATTAAAAAGATTTGTGAGAACATGTCGTAAAACGGAAATATAGGGACAAAAGTTTAGTTGAAAAAAAAAAAAGTTTTTCTGCCAAAAAAAAAAAAATCAAAGAAAAAATGTTGAGAAAAACAAAATTATTGCTTTTAAAGGATTCAATAAGAAAATAATAATTTTATTAATGAGTCATTGATTAATAATATTACCTTTGAAGAGTTGTTGTCAAGAATTTTTATTTAATTTTGTAGGTTTCTACCACATTATTTTGCCCTACAAATTTCATCTCATGATGGAACTCTAAAAAAAAAATTAATCTGAGATTAGTCCGAAAATACGTACTTTTCCAGTATCAAGGACACTTTTTGTATAACCATTTTTTAATAATATTTTTTTTTTTTTTTTTTCAGAAAATAGAAAATTGACAAATCTTCATTTAAGTCGATTGGAATAAATTGCATGTCCCTCCATACCAGTTGTCCTGTCGACTATACGTACATAAAAACACTCCCACGGGAATATTTGAAAATGTAGGTCACTTATTTTAGGCCCTGATTCTTTACAATCGTAAATAAAAAAATTAGTGGCGCGACGCCACTAAATTAATTCTATTTAAAAGTTATCCTTCAAAGTGTCTTGTTGTAAAAATACTTTAAATTATTTAAAACAATCACAACTACTATACAGGAGGAGAATAAAACAACAAGCAATTTCCAGTCACCATTAGGTGTGAACAATTCACTGCCTCAAGTTATTTACATAAAATGTTCATATAATATCGATTTTAACACAATTTATACATATATAAACCTACAATATGGTAGAAAATATACAAAAATATACATACATACATACATGCATAATATGTAGGTACGTGATGAAACCCACATTATGAACCAGTCATCCAATAAAAAAAAATCATATATATGCTTCGACCGCAGCACAACTTTATAAAGTCCCACGGGCTAAAACTTTGTTGATTCATACTGTTATAAACACAGTGTGACTAAAAAGAGCATGTACACTTTAATGATTTCGTAGTTTTTTTTTGGGTTAGAATTACGGTAATTTGAAGCATTCGGTTCGTCTTTAAGCGACCCCAAATTAATCTAGAAAACATCCAACGGTGCCCCAAAAAATTGTAAAATAGTGTTATAAAAAGAACAAAAACAAACGTGTACTCTTACTTTCTACACATACTGTATGGACGTTTTGTATGTATGTATATAAAGTGTAAAACATCCTTATAGAATCAACTATAAAATATATGGTTACACACGGAATAAATGCAAACACATCTATGCTATATGCATGACAAATATGTATCTATACTATGTGTGTGTATACACTTTAAATAATGTACACATTATGTTAAACGTAAACGTGACTACATTAAATGAAATCCTTAGCTTGCGGCAAGGTTGAAAATCCTGACAATGTACAAAACGATTCCACCAGGAAATACACAATTTTTTATATCCTATATATTATAACAATTGGATGTAAGTAAAAGAGTAAAATTTTCTTTAATTTTCTGAGTTAAAATCTTATATTTTTTCCCAATGGGTATACCTATAGTGCCAATTATGTCGAGTATGTACGTGTACGCACGACGACGTACGTGTATCGTTCGTATACCCAGCCGATTGACGCAGCGGAGGATAATGGTCCTGCGGGTCTGCAACACTGCATCGGTTACAGTGCTTCCACCTATTTAAAATATTATAATGTGTTCTTTGAGTAGGAGTATTTAGTCAAATTAATTTCAAACTTTTCCTTACATGTAGTTGAAATTATTTTGAAAAATTATATTTAAAATTTTTTTTATTAAAGTTACCAACAATGAATCCAAGAAGAAAATTCAGTAATTTCAAGCAGTATTTTTATAAATATTGATAATATTCATATTTACAACGGTACCAATGGGTTAGGTTGATAATAACCAATACCGATAACCAATACTTCGGACAAAACAAATACAAAACAGAGAACAAAGAAAAAGTCCAACATCTAATTGCTCCAGACACAACTCATCTTTATTTCCAATATTCCAATTCGTTGAGCTCAGTAGCGTTAAAGGATTACATGAAATTGAAAAAAAAATGCATTTTTTGACATTTTATGCATTTTTTAAACATTTTATGGATTTGTCCATGTTCCGTCACGAAATTTTGTTGGAAAGCTTTAAATTTGGATTAAGCATCCAAAAAAAAATAAAGGAAGGAAAAAATAGTAACTACCCTACTTGCTTGCATCAAAAAAAAAATTCACCTGGCTATAATAATCATGCTTTTTTTCTTTCTATAATGCAAGATAAGAAATTTAATAAGAAACAACAACAACAACAAAAAAAGTATTGTATTATCTTCCTGGAAGGCCACACAAATACTCGTTCCAAAATGTAATTTCTAAGACTACCTACTATGTGCTCTTGTTTTCTCTCAAGTCATCATATATATAATAGATAAAGTTGTTGTCGTAGTCCTCTTCTTATAAAATGCATTACAAGAGACATTACAAGTATCCCAAACATGAAATTAGAATTAGTCCTTGAGCAGCACCAACTATACATTGTATAGTTTATAATATGTATAAAAGAAAAAAAGTTTTTCCTCCTAGCATCACTTGGTACATAACATAGCCATTAACAAAAACCACACTACTCACATAATAAAAGAATGCTAAAAAGGAACGTTTTCCGGCATAGAAACAGACATACATACTTATACATTTAGAACGAAGGTTTTTCATGTCGAAAGGTTCTCTGGCGACAATTCCATTGTAATATATAAGTAATATACTTTTTTTTGTTCTTTTTCTTCGACGAAACTTTTCGTGCATTAAATGTTATGTTAGGATTAGGATGTAGTTGGGGTCTTAGTTTTGATCCTGTGCGCTGTTGTTTTTTGTTTTTGTAGATATGGACAAAAACTACTTCAAGGACTTTGCACAAGTTGAAAGTTAGTTTTTTGCTTCTTACTTAATAAGAGTTTCGTTAAACATGGAATAATTATTTTTATTATTGTATGGCGGCAGCAATACGTCTTTCAGGGGAATATATTATTTGGTATTTATTGCAAAAATATTTTATATCTCAATTAATATCAACTTTGGGAATTTTTAAAATTCATCTATTTCTTAAGTAGGTATATACGAGTATAGTAGGCACTTTATAATAATAAAGAAAAGAATTTAAAAAACAAATTAGAGGCCATGTTGGTTTTAAAGTTTAGCTGAAAATATTTAAAGGGACGTTTTGCACAAATTACGTACGTTGTTACCGAAATGATAAAATGAATAAAAATTATGACGAATGAGAAAATTAATGAATGAGAAAATTAATAAATGAAAAAAAAAATATTATGGAAAATGTAATCTGACACTATTAATTTTTTTCCCTGGTTCCAAAAAACTTTTCAAACAGGAATATATTTTTAAAAAATCCATGATGCGAAAGAACCGTGGGCATTTTTTCCCTAACTTCAACGGAGTTTACTAGATCCTGGGATCATTGAAGAAGAAGTTTCCAAGGAGGAGTTTTTGCCTTTGTGACAAGGTGGGACATGTGCAAAGAAGTTGAGAGACTGTTCCTTATTCCTCTTCGTCCCTGCAACTCTTACAAAAACAATTTGCAGGTGCTCAAAGTCGAAGTGCATGTCTACCTATTAAGCAGTGTCCAGTCAGGACACCTATGAAGTAGCTAATATGCAATCTACCCAGGAAGATCAGTTGTTTAGAGCGTCTCGTACTAAGTTTAGGCCAAATTATTTTAGTCGCTGTACAGGTGGTGATGTTATTCCACCTAAAGTGTGTTCTCTCTATGGTATCTATCTTGCTTAAGCATGAGTTTGCATGTAGCCAAAGGCATACGCACGCTATCTTTGTGAGCCAGCAAAGGTACCTTGTTCCTTTTTTGCAAGTTCGTCGGCTTTACAATTTCGTGGAATGTCTGTATGGCCCGGCACCCAGCAAAGGTGAATATTGAACTGTGTGGCCATCTCCGTAAGAGATGATCGACAGCTTAGGGCTGTTAATTTTCGTAGGGACAGAGTCTAGGAATTTTAACTCAGCTTGACTATCTGAGAAGATGCGTATATCGGTTGTTGATATAACGTTTTCTTCGAGCCAGGAAAGGACTTCTTTAATAGCCAGGATTTCAGCTTCGAACACGCTACAATGATCAGGTAGACGACAAGGAGACTTAAGTTTAGTTTGTCAGATCTTCAAATGTAAAAGAAATGTTTAATAAACTAAAATTGAAATTTGTTGAAAAAGCTTCAAATTTGTACCCCATCATTAGTACAAGATCAGGAAAGATTTTTTTGATATTTATCAAGCACTTCACTACATACAAAATGTTTGTATAGACTCATTTGAACTCACCATTCTTATAATACACATTTTTTTGCAATATTCTCCCACCGGTTCCTATATTTTCTCAATCTCCCCTTAAAAAAAACAACCCTTTATTCATTTAAGGATCCTTCTGAACATTGAATTACATGACAAGTGAACCAATGATGTCAAGTTTCATATCAAAATACCTGTTGAGTTTACAAAAACAAATTGATTATTAAGATTATAAAGAACCCTTTCATAAAATCCGTCAATATTCGAAAACCAGTTCTATTACACGTACCGGTAAATACGCTTTTTCCAAACTTTCCAAGTTTGAAGAAAATCACGTCAGTAGTTTAGACTGTAGGTTGAGGTACGAACATACACTTTTTCACATTCCCTATCATAGTAACGTAAAATCTGATGAATGTCTCGTATTCGATTTTTTTTTGTGAATCCTAAACTTGCCCTAAAGTAAAAATAGTCATTAGTAGAAATAATTGTGTCATTCTTTGCGACACACTGACATAACACACAAATAAACATTGACAAATTTTAGAAACATTTTCTTAAATAACCTCAAACGAAAAAAAAACAAATCATGAGAACCAGATTATTTATTAATAATGAAACGCTTAAGCCTGATATATATAATTAATTTTATAAACAAACACCATTAACTTATAGCTCAGCTATAACAAGTAATGAAATTGTTTCTCGATTGCCTTCACAAAGCTAAACAACCAAAACAACAAGCATTCACTGTAATATGCATGCACCGGCAACGGCACCCTCAACTGTCTCAACATCACATTGGGAAATACCAAATACCAGATGTTTGTTTAAATTCCCACTAACATGTGTTTTATTAGACACACAAATTTCACACTATACTTCTTGCAAGGCCTAAGAGTGAGATTTCCCTTTTGTCTACTGTATGTAATTTTGATGATGGCATTCCCTAACTTCCCAACAAGAATTCCAAATCATTTAATTTCGACCACACATGTTTGGCAATTTCATAATTTATTAGTTACACTATACAAACCAAATAGAAAAGTGACATTAGAAGAAGGCGTAGAAATTAATTAGATATTCTTTTCGAAGTGTTTTTATTAAAAATGTTTTGTATACTTAGTTGTTGTACACCAAAAGTATTTCAACTACTGGATGGCCACTTGAGATCCATCAAAAGAATATTGCTGAAAGAATATATAGAAGTTCATTTCATCTAGAAGATTGTATTGCCACTTGAACCTATCAGTACGTTAAGAAGATACAGTCATCAGCTGTGCTGCTGAACAAAAAAGACACTTAACCCTTTAAAGTGCGTGTTGTTGTCGTCGTGTAAATGTGTTTTTTTCTGTTTTACATCTTTATCAGTACATTTTTAATGTTTGTACTTAAAGTTAAAAAATTTGTATTTGTGATTGAGATAATCAATTAACCTATACACCACTTCTTCAATTCATCCTCGTTCGACAATTGAAGCATCTTATTTCTAACATTGGGGCTAAATCGTTTAAAGTTTGGAAAAATCAGTTTTTTTTTAACTTTTAAGTATACAAATATTCCTGACGATTGAAATAATTTTTTTTATATTCTTAGTTTAAATCTAAGAATCAATGACCAAGACAAAGACTACGGTAATTCAACTGCATTGTTGAATCGGTGCTTCTTTATAAATGAAGCACTTGGAATATCACTCCTGGTATCACTGAAAACTGCAAACGTTCGTAAATAGGAATGCGAGCAGCATCTTGCAGAGTTTCTGGTTCAACATTATATCCAATAATGATCTTTATGCGAGAACAGGTCAGAAACCCATTGACTCTAAAGACTTATTGACTTGACGTTAGTGGGAGTGGATTGGAATCGGCACAATTGGGAAAGAATTTGAGAGAGCTTAATACATCCCCAGGAACCGTAAACACCATGACTCGTAGGAGAAGTGGAAGACCTAGTGCATTAAAACTGAATATATTTTATAATATGTAGTTTATCTTAAAACTTTTTTTAATTTATTGCATAGTTTTTGTTACCTTATACCCCACTGTAGATCTCTGGTCCTTCACATCAGCTCAACAATAATAAAATCTTAATATAAATGAGGCCAAGCCAGCACACCATAAAGTACTATGTGCTGTTTCGAACAATACAATCTTCTTACATTGTACATTATTATTCTATAAAATAAATATAGACATAGAGTGGGATAGCTTTCTGATGCTAGAGAGTAGATTATCTCTTAACTATCTCAAGAAAAAGAACAAGAAGAAAACGAAAGGGCTTTTAATATGGACAAAGCTTAAAACACTGTGAAGAATTGATTAGTTTCATTAATGCATTTCCGGATTATTTCATTCTGACGGAAGTTTTGTAGGTGGGTTATCATCATCAGTCATCTGGCTTGATTGTCTTGGGAACGCGTGGTGTAGTTGGGTTTACAAATTAAAAGAGAAAAAAATTGAAAATGATTACATATAGGAATCCCAAGAGTTGTTTGAAAATTAGATTTTTGAAAGAGTGATGGATTTGTTGGTTTTTTAAAATAAAATAACTGAAAATGAAACTGCCGAGATTGAAATGGAGAAACTAAATAGATAAAGTTACTAATAATAGTAATATATTTTTTTTTTGTAAAAAAAAACAATAAAAATGCCTATTTAATAATTAATAAGTGTCGCTAAGAATAAGTGTCGAATTGGTCGAGTACTTGTCGAACAATAATCTATAAAACACGCCGCGCGAAACTTTCTTATAAGTTTTAAAAAAACCGGATACCTGCAAAATATTTGCAGTTATACAAATTTTTTCATTAAAAAAACTAGTATGCAGTAAAAAAAAATTAACTGATGAAAATAAAAAAAAATTGGTCTTATTGATTTCGTGCTATCAAATCGTTGTTGAATATTCAAACTATTGTATTTAATTTTTTTTTAGACAAGGGCAACTCCTACAGATAAATTCAAATTTTTCTAGCTTTATGTTTAAATGAAAACCCCGATTGAGCGCAAGAAAGACTGACATATTTTGCCGCTCTTCTTAAGCAGGTTTTTACAGTATCTAAATATCCCTTACTCATCCCTCCCATAGTCCTTCGTGTCGATTTATCATTTATTGGTTTTTGAGGGTCTGGCGAATGTCCTAACATTTGTTTTTGTTGAATCTCATTAAAAACTAATTTTTTTTTAAACCGGGTTAATACAAATAACAGTTTATAAAGCATGAAGATTGAAGCATACACAACTTTTGTGAATTTAAATGTTTCAAAATATATACATAGGTACCAAAAAACTTGTACAAAATTAAATTCGCTAACTTCTTAAATAGCACCTAAATACAATCCTTAAATAAATTTATGTAAAAACTAAGAGGTGGTAACATTTTCATCCAAAGGTAAATTAATGTTATTACTTTGGGTCAAACTTCATTACATCCTTAGAAGCTCGAAATATATACCAGAAGCCAAAAAGGTAGGTATACCTACCAAAGTTCTCTAGGTTATATTAATGGATATAAGAATTTACACGTTAGTCTTAATTATTATTATTTCGTATACCTTTACATATATTATAATTCTCGGAAAAACTTTGAATTAAAATGTATCTACATCTAGGTACATAAATATATACAATCTACCATGGTCTTTTCTTCTTTTTTTTTTCTTTTTAAGCCAAAAAATATCTACCTACTTCGTAATTCAAATATTGTGTGCTTTTGCTTGTGCTTACCTTTTACATATATTTAATTAAGAAACCCTTTTTATAAAAGCATTTCGTGCATAAAATATTGTTATAATGGAGGTAACAAAAAAATATAGAAGAACTTATTTTCTCTCTCCTTTTTTTTTTCTTTTTCTACCTCTCTCGCACTAGTTTAAAAGAAAATAACGTAATGTAACAACGGAAGTACCTAATTACAGACATTTAAATTAAAATAAAATTTATTACACAAATAAAAATTATAAAACGGAAATGCTCATGGATAAAAAATGTTACCTGCAAAAGTCGTTGAAAGTGTTTCTTTTTGTGTTTTTTTCTTTCTTTCTTTCTTTTTTTTTGAACTGTTGATTTATTCCTTTAAATATTTTGATCTCTGAAGCTAAAACTGTAAGGTTAGAATTTCTTAGAACTTTCGTTATTAAAGATTTAAGCAAAATCTAATTGAAAGTTACCATGAAAGTAAACGTTCATGATATTTCAATAGACCAACTACTATCAAATGTGTTTTTAGAGCTTTAGAATATTATGCTAACCTACTTTACTTATAAATTTTGCTAATCTCAAATCTGCTGTTATAAATTCTATCCAGTGAAAAGTGCTGATAAATATTGAACCGACACGATGGTACATTTGTTTTCCTTTTGATTAAACTTGTGAAAATATGAATTAAGAATTAATGCATGATAACTGGATTGTTATAGTTCTATATCAGCTATTGCCAGTTTCTGCGCTACAACAGAAGCAACGTCCTTCAACGCTACCATTTCATCAGATAAAATAAAGGCGGTGCAACTGCCACCTTAAAAATATATTTTTTAAACTAATCCAAAAATGCACGTTGTTTCTGAAGGAAGCTTCAACGCTTCGGCCTGTTGTCTACGAGTTTAATCTTATGGTAAGATGCAGTAGAGTAAGACTTCAATTTTGGTGCTGTATACAGTTAGTAAAAGGCCGATAGATAGGTACTACAAAAAGATATGTACATACATACATACTTTGACATTGGGGGCTATGGTAAAAAAAAGTATCCCAGGAGATGCTTCACCTCAAAATACTTTTCCAATGCTCTTTGCAAGCACGAATTTAGGCCCTCATTATGAATAGCGAAGCGAGCTTAAAAACTTGCGAATTCGATAACTCTGTATTATGAGTATCGATTCGCTTAAATTAAATTCGCTTCATATGTCAAAACATTATCGAACTTGGTTATCGACCAATTACAATTAGCGAATGTTCGCTAATTTAACCTCTCAAAACGTCGAATTCTATCGAATCAAAATATTCAGTGATAAACCTAGCGAATGTAGAGTCTGGTGTCTGTGTGCTAACATGAGTGACAAAAGGAAAAGGTATTTGAAAATAATTTGTATATTATAACAAAAAAAGTAAATAAAAAATCATATTTTCAAGGACAAATGCAAATCAATTTGCTAGGCTTGTGCAATTGATGAAAACAAATCCCGATGTAGCAAAGGGCATAGGTGTATTCCGTTCATCGAAAAGGAACCATAAATAAAATACATATATGTATTTTTTTTTTATTTTTTAAGTTTGAATAGTTCCTACCTAAATGTATATGTGATAAATTATCAAATCAATTGTACTTATCATTTTATTATTTTTCAATTTAAAATTCACACAAAGAAAAAACATCAAATTCTTCACTTCTAAAATATTCATTTGACATTTGAGTTATGCCATTTCAGTATGATGATTTATTGGCAGCATTTATTTCTTAGCGAACGATGAAGTTCGCTATTAATAATACAGTGATAATAAAAGTTCGCTAGATCATTCGCAACTTAGCGAATTGTCGATTCGCTATTCATAATGAGGGCCTTAGCCTATTTATATGACAGCTTAATACCCAAGGAAAAAGCGTTGTCGATAACAATTAATGGGAAACTTCTACCATAAATGGCGTTCAAATAATTTTAGAAATTTTATTTGCGGTAGCCTCATTAATAATACCATAATGAATAACCATAATTTCTCAACTTGCTTAAAAGATACCATTTATACAAATTTCAATAGAAAAATATATAGTATTTTAATACTTTCTACGGGACCAACATAAAAAAATTTATTTGTGATTTATGTGAGCTTGCATTTTTCGACAAATAACCATTGGAAAGAAATATCAAAATTAGAACCATTCACAATTCGATTCGTCTATTCGGTAGTGTCTCAATACTACTATGCGTCACTCTGATTACAAGATTGTCATTTGAAACAAAAGTTTTATTTTTCACATTGTGCGTTTGTATGTAGTCAAGTAAGAATAGATACAAAAAAATCAAAAAAATAAATAACTAGTTAGAGGCTGAAATTTGGAAATGACACTCGTAATGAGATTTATGAAGTTACAGTTACAAGGGATCAAATGTCACTTATTGCTATAGAGCAAAAAAATATTGCTGCTTAAGGTAATTTTACACAGAAACGGTTATTCGGACTTTATTCACAGCAAAATTACACACAGCCTCGTTGATGGTTCATCAATTTTAATTTTACTAAAAACAGTGTAGTATCAGTTTTCACTCCACCTCTCAAGTGTTGTGGGCGAAACTGCCGTTTATGCTATTAAGAAATTTCTAATAATTACTCGTATGTGGCAAATTAGTTCAGCCATTAGTTTGCAGAGAAAATATTTTCTCGATAACAATCCGTTTATGATATTTTGCACAAAAAAAAAAAAACTATTTTCATGACCTATAACCCCAAAATACTGATCTTTTGGTCTTCGGATCTTTAAGAAACTTTCTCAATTTTTAAAGAGTAACATCATCAATTTTAATATCAAGTTTCAACCTCTAAGTAATTATCTTATTGCAGAAACCTATTTTTACTGGGCTAAAATGTCATGGTTTGTAACCATTTAAAGATTGCATAGTTGAAAATTGAAAGTGGTGAAGTAATTTTATGATGACAATATTATTTTCGTTAATTTTACCGTTGTTTTCTAAAATCATAATATGATACCTAGGTATGGTTAGCTCTTGGATGAAATCTTTTACATGTGCATACTAATGTGTTTAGTGTGAACAAACTCTCCCCAAGAATTTATCACTTCTTCGAAAATTAGCAACTTCAATTATGGTCGAATTGACCAATAGAATTTATTGGCATTTAAATTAAATAATCGGGGGGAACTGGGCATTTTAATATATTAAATTGAGGGTGAAATAGTGGTGTGGGAGAGTTATAGTCCCAGTCAAGCAACCCTGGGTCATGACAATCGTCGGTTAAATAAAAAGTCTTCTTATGCAATCAGAATAATGTACAATTTTAAATTTAAATTAGAAATAACAATAAATAAAAAAAAATGTCTGGAATAGTAGCGTTTCCGTTCGGACAGTCAGTAAAAAGAAAAAGTTATTTCAAAAGTTAGGACCATGAAAAAACGAAAGGATTTTACATAGAAGAACAAAAAAATCGAACACAGCTATATATGTACCTATTTTAATAAGGAAATCTGGTAAATATCATGGAGAAAGTCTTACTAAATTTTTGAATAGTTTTCTTGTTCTGTGAAGAAATAAGTATCGACATTTTTAAAAATTCCCGCAGAAAATGCATACACTTCCAAGGTTTTCGGAGTTGATTTAAACAAAACATTTTGAGCCTTGCTTCAGCAAAGTCAAAAATTCGGCTTCCTAAATGTTACCTTTTCGAAAACAAAAAAAACTCTTGAATGCAAAGGACCATTGTTCCTTTTTTTTTAAATAGATACATAATGTATTAAAACAAGTAGATAGATAGATACTTGCGACCCGGTCGTGCACTCAATCTATTGTTTTTTTTTATTATTATTTTCTTAATTTCGTAAGTAACAGAAAAAATGCACTAAACTAGCATACGTGCATAAAACATGAGAAATCATGGGGTACTTTGGTGTGGCCTTCTTCTTATGTAACATTGTTTTGGATGGAAGAACTTTCGGCAAGCATTTTCTATACGAGTGTTCCAAATAACTTAAAGTTTGTGCAAAACTTTGTTCCCCATTATTTTTTTTTCTTCTTTTTTCTTGTTGTTGTGGCAGTCTGTTTTTTTTTTTTTTTGCTTTTGTCCTATAGCTACTCCTGAGGAAAAAAATTATAAACTATTCCATGCCAACCCCAAACCGAAACAAACCGCCATTAGAGAAGGTGCGGTATATTTGGGGATGTTGTATGCAATGCATCCTTGGACCCAGAGAGTGTCTGCAAGTTTTGTATTATATTGATCTAGAAAAAGGATATCGTTCTTGTTATGCTCGTGATGTGGCAAAAGTTTATGGAGGAATCGTCTTGTGTTGCAGCATACACCCAGGGATAGGTAATGGGTAGGAAAAATGGAAGGTAAAGGAATGTAGGTAGGAATATTCCTGCTATATAATCCTCTACTGCCGGTAGGCAAAAAAGAACTTAAGCGTTTTCTGCAGAGCTTGAGGGATAAAACAAGAACGCGATGATTAAATATAGAGCAAAAGTTGTGACAGCTACAAAACAAAGAAAATGAAAAAAAAAAACTATAATTGTGTACGCAAGAACCAGAAAATGTTTTTTTGGTGCAAAAGTTTAGATGAATATATACATATATAAAAGGTATATGTAGTATATAAAGAAAAAATGAACTCTTATTTAGGCACCATCATCCAACAGAAACAAAACTAACAAGAGTTATGTACAGTTTGAAAACTTATAAATAGTTTCTTGTATTTTTGGGACGTATGATTTAGGACACTGATAAATGGTCAGAGGAACATTCCGGTATACTCTATCGCCCGAAGAATATTGTGCAACATAAAGTATGTACCTACCTTGTTTCAACCGTATGGTTGAATGATTTATTTATTGAAACTTTTTTAAAAGAAGATTTTCTTAAGTTTTGGGGTTTGAAGGAAAAAGAAAATTGTTGATTATTTTGGTGATGCTGCATTTTTTTTTTTGAGCATTTGAACTATAGACTAATATGATATGCAGTAAATATTCAGTAATTCACAATCACTATCACCCTTCTTCTTGTTGTCAAGTACCAAGTTAAAATTTATCAATTTAGTTTAATATACTAAACTTTGTCAATTGAAAACAATTTTGACAGTTTAAAATTATGAATACCGTTCTGAATTAGAAGAAAATTGATAATTTACGTCGAAAAAATGATTGTTTTTTTTAATAGATTGGGTTTTCAAATGCTAACTTTCAATTTTTACAACCACAAATTAATCGTGGACACTCGCAATAATAGTATTTATTTCTATCTCAACATTTCTAAGATATCCTCAGATATATCCATACTTTTTCAATGAAAATTAAAAGTTCGAATTTGACAAATCAAAATGACAGTCTAGTTCACCCATTTCCTCAGTATCGAAGAAGGGAGATTTTTTGTAGGAAAATATATTAACAAAGACCCTGAATGCAGGCCCAAGAAAAGAAAAATGTTATAGAAAATAAACTAACCCGCAAACCATAAGGCGTGGGTCAGAATGTTGTTTCAATTAATTCGTAGATCAAAACAAAAAAATCATAGAACTATACTGCCATCCTAAGCAAAAAGCGCGTATCTACATTTTCATTGTTTTGAGAAAACGCAATTCGTAATGGATTTGGAAGTGCAAATAATTTCTCGCAAATATAAAAAACCGTTTAACCATTACAAAAATGTCTCAAACTCAATTTTTGATTTTTGGCACTTGTACTGCTTAGGAAGGAAGCACAAAAAGCCTATAGTTCTTCCAAACGTCAAGAATAAAGCAACCAAGGAAAAAAAAATTTACAGTGTTTCGTCAAAGTTAGAATTCCAATTGGGAACATAACCAAGCCGTCATCAGGGCCTGTTTTAGTGTGCACTGGCAAAATTTTCACACACTCATTAGTATATTCTTTGTATATATATAAACTATAGTACTCTCATGGTGGAAGTCGAATGGGGCGACATCTAAAGTATGCCGGCAACCCTTTCTCTTTTTTTTTGCGGAGAGCTTATGGAGGTTTTAATCGATATTTGTTGATATTTTTTGGATGCAATAATCCAAAAAATAGTCTCCTCTTCCCCCTACCACCAATTTCCGACGCTTAAAGACTCCCAAACCTCACATTTTGCAGCGTCACCACAAGGGTCTGCGCAACATTAAAAAAAACTCGCCATGATAGTACTATAGTTTTCATATACAAAGGTATATTGCTCCAATTTTTAGAGATGTTATAATTTTAACATTTTTTTTTTTATGACAACTTGAAATTTTTTTCTATCACAATAGGTTTGTTCGTTGAGCGCTGAAGTCACCCTGGGGTCGCCCTAAAGCGTTTTTTGAAAAACCTGAACTCACCCTGAAAATGAAATTCTTTGTTTTTTGAGATCTGAGGTCACCCTGAACTCGCCCTGAAGTAGAACTAGGTTTTTTGCTGTGGCGAGTTGAGGTAAATGTGACACGAGTTTGAAGCATTTGTTTTACTGTGGATTTACGTGTTGCATGTAAGTAGAAATGGAAACATTTCATTTTGTCGATTGTGCAATGGGTGAATCCGTACAAATTTTATTTTAAACTATTGCAGCACAGAGTACAAAATTCATGTTTTTCTGGTTTGAATGTCAAAGAGACAATTGACAACCCTTAAGTGTTTTTTAAGAACTGAAAAACACAAGTTTTTTTGACAACTCTTGCGGTTGTCAAAAAACCTGGGTCAACCCTGGCTAAAGTTCAACGAACAAACCTAAAATAAGCGAGAATTGAGAAAAACAGCTGAATCTTAGAACAAGTGACAATCTTTTATACCTACACACATTAAGAAAAAATCCACTTAATTTATAAGGACTGTTTTCCAATAAAAAAAAGCCTCTTAAATAATATTAGATACGGATTCAATAAAATATTTTAATCGCTTTATAATCCCTCAATATCCAAACTAATTTAACCTACTTATTAAAATTGGTCGGTGATGAATACCAAAAACAAACACAATCAACAACTGAAACACGGAACGTAATTGATACATACAAAAAACAGCAACAACAATAATTTCAATAGCTACTTCCATAACTGGTTTTGTATGAGATGCATCAATATCTATCTACCTACATGCGGTTAATTCAATGTGATTTCGGTGACATTGATCTCTCCTCTATGCACAATAATTTTGTTTTGATAGCTGAACATTGATATCGATTGTTGGTTTTATTCATTGTTGTTCGTGCGTAGATATAAAGAGCTTTATGCTTATGTTGCAAGACCTGTCTGGTCGTCTGGTGGACTTGCTTGTCTTTTTCTTACATATTTATGTTTGAAGATTTATGGTATCTTTATTCTTATCGTTCTATTTATTTTTTTTATTTTTTTTAAGATATCGAACATGAATTTTTTAGGTCGGTATATTGGTGGTATACAAAGCGTCAGTGATAACTACTGTTTTAAGTGGTTCTGATAATAATCTTGTTAAAAAAAGTTAAGAACTTTAAAGAAGAAGTTGGGACTTTGTTTTTATAACTTTTACAAAGCTGTCAAACTAGACAGATCGGTAGAAGTCAGCCGTTTTGTTTGAGCTCCAGTTTATCTTTTGGACCTGGGTCTAAATTGTCTATGAATAACATAAACTCCAGGTTAGCTACAAAATAACGACTTTTGACAGAAGCGCCACATTCTTTATAAAACTATACAAAGATCGCTGGGCCGCGCTCTGTTTGACAAGGCCTTTAAATATATTTGTTAATTGATTAACTGTAAGTCAAAACTCAAATCCAATCCAAATGACGTAGTTATAACTTTTTTGCTCAAATACACTCCACCTACATTATATATGACTCACGTTCCCACGTACATACATATGTATGTATGTATGTACATATATGGTAACAAAAAGTTTTAAATGCTATTAACTCGTTTCCTTTTAATTATGTCGAAAATGTCCTTCTTCTTCTTCTTTAGAAACTGCAAGCGAAGCTATAATTTTATTATTTTGACAAAGAATATTGTCTTCCAAAAAACTTTTATGACATAAATGTCTTCAACATTATTTCCTTTTTTCTTAATTATTATTTGTCTACAAAAGTTATTATTAAAAACACAAAAAAAAAGTGACTTCAACTGCCAGAAACAAAATCATCCATTATAATTGCAGTAGTGCGCCGTCGTCGTCTTCAAGTCGCATCGCAACGACGAAAATCCTCATCGCATTTTGTTTGCTTTTGTTTTTTTTTTTTCGTTGTTTTCAAAATTGACCTACATTTGCCGAAAACAGAGATAACATTCTCTCTGTGTCGTTTAATTGCTTAACCGCATTCTTAGCTGAAAAGCTAAAAACATTTTTGTACGAAATGAACGAAACCCTTCTATTTTGTATACGTGAGATGGTGTTTCTTCGTCGGCATACTCGTACTCGTCTTGGGTGGGTGTTTTGTTTCTACCTCTGTTTTATAGGTGCTTGATAGCCAGGCTTTTAAATAATTTTTTTTTTCACTAGCGATAGAAATATGAAAAGCAACTCAAATGAAAAAAAAAATTATAAAATGTGTCACTCAGTTCCTTAACTTATGTACGTATTCTAAATACAAAGTACCATCTGTTTAGATTCTCAAGTATTCAATGGGATCTCTTTGAAATATAGAGTATCTTTTGTTCTTTTGTATCCTTTTTCTAGTGTTGGTTTTATTGTTGGTTCAACAACCTTTAACTTATGATCATCATCAGTATCGTTGCGCAAAATATAAAAGCAAAATAAAGCAGAATTGAGGACCGTTTTTGCAAAAATTAACAAATTTGTTAGGCAAATTTTTCAGGAAAAGGCTATTTCTTTTTTTTTTGAATAAAGGAAAAATATTTGGAAGGTTTAAAATAGTTCTTTTGTCATTTTTTGTTGAAAAAGTTACAATTTCTTTCTTTCATTGTTAAAATGTGTGTAAAAGTCTCGAGCGTCGAAAAAGCTATCACATTTTTGATTTTTTTCAAATTTGTGGAAATCATCTTTGGGCCAAAGTAAATTGAAAAGGATTAAATTTTCGAACGCACCGTTTTCATCCTACACCCCTCGAAAATTTTATAAAACATCATTTTAATGTTTTTTTTGTTTTACTTTTAAAAAAAAATATTTTTGAAGATATCAATATTTTTGAGATAAAAATTAAATCATTTTGAATTTCAATTTACATTGACCCAAAGATGATTTCCACAAAGTTTAAAAAAATCAAAACTAGTCAAAAATTATTTTTTAATATTTTTACGTTTTCATATGGAATGACTCAATTTTATTATGTAATGTTCGGTTGTACCAATAATTAATAGCAATCGGTCACTACACAACTAACATTTAGCCAGAAATATCGAAAAGGGTAAGTATTTGTTGATATTATATACATACATCCTTAAATCAGTGACGTGATGAGACAAAATATTGGAGATTGGAAAATTTTACATACGATAACTATTCGTTCATTATTAAAAGAAATTGTTCATTATGAATTATTTGGTTATTGAAAGATAAAAAATGTTCATTATTCAATCGAGGTGCATTAATTGTTCAGTATTTCACTTAATTTCGTTCAAAACAAATATTAGAAGCTAACCAAATACCACAATATGAAAATGCTTTATTATTCTGCATGTGCATAAATGTACATAAAACATAACAATAGGTTTTTTTAGAAAATAAAAATTCAAGTCAAAACAGCCTTTGTATATGAAAACTATAGTACTCTCATGGCGAGTTTTTTTTAGGGTTGCCCGGATCCTGGTGGTGGCGCTGCAAAATGTGAGGTGTAAAATTCGATTTGGTGAGTCTTTTAGCGTCGAAAATTGGTGGTAGGGGCAAGAGGAGACTATTTTTTGGATAATTGCATCCAAAAAATATCAATAAATATCATTTAAAACCTCCATAAGCTCTCCGCAAAAAAAAAGAGTAAGGGTTGCCGGCATACACTAGATGTCGCCCCATTCGACTTCCACCATGAGAGTACTATAGTTTTCATATACAAAGGAACAGCATAGATTCATGAAAAACCTCATTAGATGTTAGAACAGAAAATTGCTACCTCTGCTGCCAAATATGACTAAAAAATAAAATAATTTCGCACTTGGGGAAAAGTAATTTAAATGAGTTGGACAATGGACATGGATTCAATGCAATCCTGTTTATTATTAGTTATAACTTTTTCTATGCTATATGTTTTTTGGAGGTGCTGCAGCCATATCTGATGTTTTCCAATTTGGTCACGTCGCAGTACAGAAAAAATGTAGAAAATTATGCTTGTCGTTTTCGGTAAACTTATTAAATCGAACATTCGAAACCACTCAATTATTGTTTGGTTAAACACTTATCTGATAAGTCGAATACTTTCTACTTTTCAAAGCTCAAGCAAACATTTATACCAAATTGTTGAAGCAACAAAAAATTATCAAAAAGCATGATAAATTGATAAGTTGTTGGTGCAATTGTCCCGGGCCCAGATCAATAAATCAAATGTTGCAGCTTTCCAAGGGCAAGCTAAAAGCTCAGCAACTGAATCCAATAACTAAAACGAGTCTACCAAAAAAGCATATTCCGTGGATTAACTATTTATATAGGTCCTCAATGCTATAAAAAATATGGCATGCTAGAGAATTGGAAATCAGAAGCCATACACATCATTTCGAATAAACGATGGGTAGTGGTCATCAAATTAAATCCCTCTAGATTTTTATTTCGCAAAACATAATCAAGAAAAAAGAGACTTTTGCTGAGCAAACATATTTTTAACCTTCATTTTATGTTATTATTTCTATTGTTTTTATGTTTTTGAATACAAAACCAAACAATGAAAACAAAAAAAACACGTAGAACAATTTTTTTTAACTTTATATTTTTTTGTTTCCATGACATCTGTGTAAAAAATAATCCCTTGCATTTTTCATTTTCCATTATTTGTTTTAAACTACTTGACCTAAATATAAATGTGTTTTATTAGAGAGGAGTCTTTTCAACAACAACAAAAAAAAAACGCACATAAAAAATGTTAATCAAAATGTCCAAAGCATGAAGAGCATCAAAAAACATAAAAAACAAAACAAAAACAAAACTCAAGACAATTTACAAAGAAACTATTTTGTGAAAAGGGTTCAAGTATTCTTCCTCATTCGCAAGGGGGTACTTGTTTTAATGCAAGTAAGACAGAATTCCTACCATAGTAGTTCTTCTCAAAAAAATATTCATACAATATAATGTATATAGATACCTACGTAATCTACATGCGAATGAAACGATGTATCTTCCATGCCCATTACATGATATAGGTACACAGTACATTTATATACGTGAAAGGTCAACTTTATCTTCTTTTTTGATGTTGTTGTTATTGCTGTTGCGTATATCTGCTCTGCATGCCGGTGTATAACGACGAAGACGCAGAGAATAATAGCAATGCTTCTGTTTGCATTTGACACTCTCGAGAATGTGTGGAGTTTACGGGCTCATTATAATTATTTGTTTTGTTCTTATGTGAATGGATGTTGTAGACTTCTCTTTTGCAAATGAGATTTATGTAGGTTCTTTATTTTTTGTGTTTTTTTTTTTTTGTAGGACATCACAAACCAAGGGTGACAGAAACATGCCATGCAAAGATCTTTCAAGCAAGTTCATATTTTGTATGACGGAGATGGATATGCTGTCAGGGTTTTTTCCCCCTTCAGCAGATTTACCATGCGCCACAATTTGGTGTTCCATTAATTAACAGCACCTACTCGTACCTACCTAGAATGTTGACAGAAATTTAATGAAATATAGTTGCAATGCTTTTGATTCAAAATGAGTTGAGTTGGTGAATAAATAATGATTATTGTAATGAATTAGAATCTTATAACCGTAATGAGAACTCGGGATTTTTAATTGTTTCTAGTTATGTATATGAAACTTATTTACAAAGTAAAAGCATTTTGGAAAAGGAAACGTACAAATTACAAAAAAAAAATGTCAATAACCTGAAGAAGACCTTTAATTCATTTGAAAATATTGTTTCTGTTATTAATAACTCATGCAGATTGCAAATTTTAAGTACATATTTCTAAAGATCTCAACCCGGTAACCCAGAAGACCTATTTGGCCTATAAAAACCAACAGATAACATTTTCATAAAAAATTAAATAATGGGACCCATCGGCAGTATCGAGAAGAAATTCGTTTCCCTTGGAATTATTAATGCCCAAGATATATTTTTCGGTGCCAAATTTTCCAGGCATTCAATTTACCTCAAACAAAAATCCAATGCAATAAAAGCTGAATTGTTTTGGGTGAATTGTTTTATTCCCGATACCAATGAATTCCGAGAGAAGCTCTTGTGTGTTGCAGATGGTTAAGGAAAAGAAATACTTCCAAGGACATTTTTTTTTATAGTAGCCCTCAATATCGAAATCGAGGTCTATTAAAGCGTGATTTAAAAAAAATCCAGAAATTTAGGGATATCTATAAATGAAAGCATACAGCATAGAATCAATTGATAATACAGACATACTTTGGTTAGTAGTGTAAAGTACATCTGGTAACTGCGTTAAGAATGCTGCCCAAAACATTAAGAAACAACAAAAACAAGACCAAACTACGGCTGTTCCTCTCGCCGCTGTCACAAGAAAGTAGCAAACGTTCGTAAATAGATGTCTGCAAAACCTATAAATACGATAACTTTGTTGTTTATTTGATTTATAAAGTGAATGTTGGCCAAAAATATTAAAAAATACATCGGGAAACAAAATTGGAAAATCTGTGTCATTTTATAAAATCAGTTGATGAAACTTCTGCCTGGATTTAGTTCGATGTCGATGATGTCCGATTTTTTGACAGTTGAGTGACATTCCACAACAACGAACAACCTATTATGAGAGTTTGAAATTGGAAAAAAAATGGTAGAAAAGAAATTATATACATAATTGAAAACCAACTTTTAGGGTCGATTACACATTATAATTAAAAGAGACTAATAACTCAAGTTAAAAAAATATTGTATTGGGTGCCTAGAGACATGTTAATGTCTCAAGGACAAGTGCGTCACAAGCCTAGGTAGGTAACTACATTTATTTGTAATGGCTAAACCTATACAATATTATTTATATGCAATACCAATTTGTCTCGTTTCTAATTTCCCTCAAACTATATAATTCGCATTGCGTGTTCGTCTATTTTACTCGTAACTAAATGAACAAAAAAAAAAATATGACCCACAATCGTGTAAGACATAAAAAATAATGAAATTCGTTTCGAATCCAAATAACTACTACACATTATTATGTATAAAAAAAAAAACCAAAGAAAAAAATAAAATTAACTTTATATAGAATATTGTGAAACCAATTCTTTTTTATATTATTATTATTCCACCCCCTCTTTTAAGAGCTCTCCCATTCCTACCAAAAAAAATTAGAATCCCAAACGAAATTAATACATACATGTACATTGTACATACAATTATACTAACACATAAATATGTATATACATATACATATATGTATATAAATTGTAGGATAAAATAGCAATGGCTGGCAACTATACTACTCAAGACTCAACGCAAATTCAAAGCAAACGGAAAAGCAGAACGCGATGATGGTGAACGACAAAAAAGGACACACGCAATCATAAGCACATAGACAGAACAACAACAAAAAGACGAAAAATGATTCTGTATTATCGATTGATTTTTCCCATATTTTCCCAACGAAGGAAAAAAAAATGACAAAATGACGACATGATGACAACAGAAACGATGACAATGTTTTGTCAATTTCAAAAGGGATGCGACGATGGATGTCGGAACCCACTTTGTGAAATCCTTAAAATTTTCTTAAAAGCATTTAGACAATTTTATTACTAAATTTTCAAGTCTTATAATGCGAAACACGTACCTATGTATTTAAAAAAAAAAGTTAAATAAGCTCAAATCAACCTCACTCTTATAGATATGGGGTAAAGTGAAGGATATTAAACATACAACAACCCAAGTGATAAATACGTAAAAAAAAGAAAAAAAAACTGAGGGAACTTTGTGTACAGACACTCGATTTTCAAAAATGCAGACGAATTGGCTCGGCTTTGACGTTAAACAAAAAGCAATCCGCAAAACTTATCGATGGGCAAATTTTAATTCCCTCTTTTAGAGCAGTGCCTTGCCTTCACCCTCCTTCGTTAGAGAAGAGAACCAGCACAAACGGAGCCACAGCCAACCGACTTAATGATACGTCAAAGTCAGCTAAATTAAGGGCTGCCGACGACGACGACGGCTACGATGTTAAGCTGGCAAGCGCCAACTATTCACCATTATATTTTGCCTACTTGCCACCAAACCACCAAAATTTTCGTTTTACAACTACGTAATATTAACCTATACCACCACCAGCAGCGGCAGAAGCAGCAGCAATCGTAGTCTACATTGGATTACTTGATCTGGATTCAACTGCCTAACAATTCGGGTGGAGGACAGCGGAAGGTTACACAAGTGTATTGAGTGTGGCAAAAAAAATAAATAAAATTGGAGGAAAACTCACATACAGCTTTAAGCAAAAAGACTATGGCACTATGCGAGTATACAGCCGGGAAAACTCCGCAAGGGGTGAAAGCTTAGCTTATGCCGTGAACACAAAAAAAAAGAATGAAAAATAGAGGGCGGGGTTTTTGGTGGGGTGCAATTCGGGTGGTTTTGCGTTGGTTGATATCATTCATACAGGGGGGTAACATATCCTTAAAAATTCCGCTACACACATTGAAACTGGAACAAAAACAACAACAACAAAAATGAACTGACAGAGTCGCTCTCGCTGTGTCAGTTCTCGGTTGATGAGAATTTTCATTATGTCATAGACATTTTATCCATCGAGGGAGGAGAGTGTTTCTGTTGTACAGAGTGTAGATATTCGACTCCAACATTGTATTCATGTCTCCTTTTTTTAACCATTCGCTCCGGCTCTGAGCTCTAACTCTACTATAACTATGGTTCCATGTTTCGTTCAGTGCATGTGCTTGTCTCAAATGCTTACTCGCTCCTTGTGGAGTAGCTAGTAGTAGCCTTTTATACATTTTCATTTTGCCAGCCTAAATGGCGATGTACGATGAAGTAAGTTCATAGAAAAGACAAAAAACAAGTAGGAGGTGGTAGTAGCAGTAGGCAGCAGGGTACAAGAGGTATAGTGTATAGAGCAGAATTATTGTAGGCAAAATCGACATTGCGAGAGAGCACACAACCGCCTGCGCTGGTATCGATTGTTTTTAACACTCTCTATACTATACTTTTGTATAGTCCAGACCCAGTCACTTGTTCTTGTTGTTTCTATACAATTCAGATGTGTGTGGTGGATTTTCTCAATGTTGTCCCTTTTCTTTTTTGCAGTTGGTTTTGCTTTAAAAAAAAATTCCACTATGATCAGGGAACAAGGAAGTAAGACCAAGAATTTTACTACAAGTTAAGTTTTCTTTTTGGGCTTTTCTTTCTTGTCAATCTAAATCCTTCTATGTAAGTCTTAGCTAAATGGTAATTTTTGGATGTCCCAAAATCTAAGCTGTGGAATATGTTCTTTTTTCTGTTTTAATCAAAATAGGGATTTACAAAAATTTACTTACCCAAAGAGAACAGCAGAACAAGTACAGGTATCCAAAATAAATCCTTCATCTTGTGTCGTTATCCTTTTCACTTTTTTGTATTTTACAAACTAAAAGGAGCAGCAAAAAAAAACCAATTCTTCTGCTGATGTGTATATGTGTTTTTCTTGGCCGTTGCCGTTGCCGTCGTTATTGTCCTCGTTCTCGTCCTCGTCAGCAGCCCTTGGAAAGGTAGCGAGAGACAGGTAGAAAAGGTGGTAGTGTGGTGTATATAATATAGAGAGATCCACCAAGTAGAACTACTACAGGATTTTTTCCTTGATTTCCCAGATGGCTTTTCTTGGGATTTGAAATATACCCTGGCACTGTGTATAATTATGGTTATCACTTTTGGAATTTTTCACAGAAACACAAAAAGAAAAATCCCTTTTTTCTGTTTAGCACTTTTCGCGAAAAATGTAGATATATATTTTATTTCGTTTTATAATTAAATCAACATTTTTAATTTACATATAGGTATATTTTTTATTTTAAAACTTATCCCGGTCCGTAAAGTGAAGAAGCCATTATGGAGGATGACTCCTGTCCTAAACTGGCAATTGCGAGGAGAATGAGATAAATTCCAAGACTTTTTTTTCGGTGTGATCCTCTTCTATTAAAAAATAATTATATAGGTACTTCTCATTTAATTCACATAAGATTTCCTTTTTTTCAACACAACAAAACAACACCCAAAAATTTATCAATAATTGACAAAAAAAAAAAAAAAACAAGATTTGTTGTGCAAAATGTGTGAATTTAATAAAGAACAACAAAATCTAGTTTCTCATCCAAGATGATGATACACACCGTTTTGTGAGAAGTTTAATTTTACAAAAACTTTCTTGAATAAATTTTCAATTTTTTTTTTTTTTTTTTATAATCCGAACGCACCGAGAATCCCCGTCTTCGCAAAACACACCACAACTCAAATTGAGAAAATTCGACGAACTGAATTGAAATTGCTCAGAAGAAAATGTTCTTGCTGGTTGCTGCTGATAGCTGATGGTGATGGCTCGCGCTGGCGTTGGATGTGTTGAGTCGTTGAGTGAAAAATGTATTTATCGGTCGGAAAAACTGGGGCTGTTTTTTTTTTTTGTCGAAAATGTCAAAGAGAGTGAGGCAAATAGTGTGGTGCGTGGTGGATTATGGTGTAGGGAAAAGGGATCCAAACAAAATTTGTTGTATTTTATTCTTTTTAACAAAATATATTTTTTTTCTACGAATGATAGAGATGGCAAATTGTTGTTGTGGTATTGTATTGTTATGGCGAAGGAAGAAACGGCTATATTTTCTTTGTTGAATAAGAATAAAACACGAAATGCCCTATGCTGTAAACAAAACAAAAACAAAAGTGATGAGAGAAAGAAATCAATGGGAAAGAGTATATGGAGTTAAGTTTTGTTGTCCTGTTTATTCAAGGAATCTTTGTTTGGTTGAAAAAAAGAGATAACAACATTGCAATAAGATTTAACGAAAGAGACTTTTTTCTCTTCTCTTCGAACTTCATTTCTCCGAAAATCAAGAGAACAGAGAAAATATTGGGGATGTCCATATATCGGGGACTATCGTTAAGAACCAAGGGAGTCAATTATTGTTAAAAAAAAGTTGGATAATTTTAACTGAACCGTGCATACAAAATTGAATTACTTTTGGCACTTTATATATTCAATAAACTAATTTAAATCATGTAAAACGTTTCTTTCTGGACAGTATTCACCGAGCACTTATAAGTTTAACCACCAAATTATTCTTCCTCAGGTTAAAAAGAACTTTAGTGATATTAATTAATATATAAACATACATAATTCATTCTTTAAGAACAACACTCAGTCAGATCCACAAACGGCATTCAGCATTGCCTCAAGGCTTAAACCAACTGATTCAAATCAGTATATTAAGTTTAGTTCAACTCTGGTTTAAGCATGCTTACAAAAGATGACGTACAGCTGACTAGTTGGCTACATTGTCAAATACATATCTGTTGAACTGGCTTTTAAAAAGGCACCTTTTGGTTCATTATAAACTGAAAAAATACATTAAGAAAGGGACGGGCAATAATTTGCTTGGACTTAATATTAAATTTAAGTGAGTCACAAAAGTGGCTCTAAATTTACATTTACATGTCGAATTATGCATCCATTTCGTTTCGGTGGTCACCAATTCGTAGGTGTGCACGAGAATTACCGCCAAGTACATCTGGATTCACAGTACACATAAAGAAGGTAATATCATTAGAGTTTTCATTTTCGTTCGTTTCTGCGTATCTGTCAAATCAGAGAAAAATGGCGTCAACGGTGTTCTTGTAAACATTTGTTTCGGTCGTTTTTGTTTCGTTTCTTTATGTGTAATGTGGAAGAAACACAACAAATTACTGTCACTTAAACTTCAGACCACCATTTCAGTCATCTTGGATTTCTTTCTGACACTTTTCGTTTGCGAAAACCTGCGCAAGATAATACCTTCTTTATGTGTACTTTGATCTGGATTAATGTTTTAATCTCCGATAAATGACTGAATAAAATGACCTTAAATAAACAGAATCATGCTTTGTATATGAAAACTATAGTACTATCATGGTGGAAGTCGAATGGGGCGACATCTAATTTACCTATGCAACCCTTACTCTTTTTTTTTGCGGAGAGCTTATGGAGGTTTTAAATGATATTTATTGATATTTTTTGGATGCAATAATACCAAAAATAGTCTACTCTTGCCCCTACCACCAATTTTCGACGCTTAAAGATTCCCCAAATCGAATTTTACACCTCACATTTTGCAGCGCCACCACCAGGACCTCTGCAACCCCAAAAAAAAAACTCGCCATGATAGTACTATAGTGCCTGGCTACACGGTGATTTTTCAATCGATTGAAAAATCACGTGCGGTGACTGCACAGTGTTGTGCCCAATCACGTTCCACTTTTCCATTTCGTAAATAAATGAAAAGTAATAAACATAAAAAACTTTTGAAAACATTAATCTACACCTTTGAAATTACAATGAATGACAAATTGACATTCTCATTCAGAAGAAGCCAGAAAAAAAAATAAACAAACGTCAAAAAGAGGAACAATTTGTATTGCGCACTCGGAAAATTCAGTTCTCTTCGTGAGCATCTTCCCCCTTCACTCCTCATCCCTCTTGACTTCAAACTGGCTGGTTAGGCGATTGAAAAATCACCGTGTAGCCAGGCACATAGTTTTCATATACAAAGAATCATGGCAACTGGTCTACGAAAGTACTTAAATGTGAACACGGCTTTTCTTTCTACTTCGAAAATAGAAAACAGCTGTTTTCGATATGTCAACCAAAATAAAAACATCCAAATCTGAAATTGCTGAACAACACGAACGTTAACCATAATGATACTTTTAAGGAAAAATAATATTTTAACTCGAATAAGCAATATTCGCAATGTAATTTATTTCGCACATAAAATTCAAATAGGTAACAAAACTACTAACTATTCATTTCAAAGTTTGCAGAAAATATCAAACCAACAACCACCACAGGACTTGCCGAAAAACCTGACCCGGAAAATGTGTCCTGCGACTATATTGGCCCCCCAGACAAAGAATCTAACCTTCGACCTTATGTGCGTGCTATACCCAAAAATGAAACACCCTTAGCCACTGAATTAAGAATGAAACAAATAGAAGTCGAAAACTGGAATCAGGAATTTTGGGCTAAACACAACAAACGATTTTATGATGTAACATTCTTTCTATCGACCTGAATTGAGTAAAATTTTAATTAGTTATATTTGATTTTTTTTTAGGAAAAAGAAGATTTCATCAGGCTACATAAGGAAGCAGGTATCGATGAATTGTCCGCTGACAAAATGAGTGAATTTTACAAAACATTTTTGGATAAAAACAAAAAGATGCATATGTATTACAATATTTCGTGGTACTTGAAGAATTTCGATTTGTTGGTTCTCGCTGGCCAGGTTAATGTTCAGAAGTTGTTCAAGAAAATACGAAATTAAAATTTTATTTGTTGTTGTTGGTAATTTATTACGTAGTTTGAAATTTTTTTGATGAGTTTTTTATCTATACTAGTAGTTTTTTTGGTAGTATAGTTGGCTAATAAATAGCCACATTAAAAGCAGTTGTGTCACAGTAAAGGATGATGGATTATAGTGGTTATTGTTTTAAGTAAGACAACACAATATATTTAATGCGAACCTTTCAAAAAATTGATGATACAAGAAAAGAATAATACTCACTCAAGTATCAAATCAACACCCTTTTTAAAACTCGCAGAACTATTTTAATTGTGTTCATTAAAATTAAAACAAGGCCAATTTTGTACATGCAAAGTCCAAACCGTTAGGAATGTTTTTAATGTCAAAATCTTGTTCGAGTGCACTATATGGATTTTAAACAAAATCGATATTTTTGTATTAAAAAAATTTATGTACAAAACAATTTATTATTACTTTTTACATTTCAGTTGTTTTCACAACTTTTTTTTTGTTAGTTAGTTAAGCTAGGTACCTAACTTACTTACATATGTACTAATTGGAAATGATTTCATCTTTGAATGATAACGCGGTAATAGCTTTAGTATGGCCAATATACTTCCGTTCGGTATTTTTGGTTTCCAATTTCCAAAGTCGTGCAATACCATCCGAAGAGGCAGTGAAAAGATATTTTGAATCAGCACTAAATTCTGCATCCCATACCCAATAATTTTCGATCGATAATTCTCTCCACATTTCAAAATCTTGCGTTTTCCAAATACGAGCAGTTCCATCTCCCGATGTAGTTACGAGTAAACTCGAATCTGGACTGAATTTACAACGCAAAACATAACGTTTATGTGCGTAGATCTTTTGTTTCGCTTGTAATGTACTTAGTTTTTGATTACTTGATGAAGCTAGAGTCCAAATGTAACAATTGCCATTGTTGTTAACAGCTGCCAGATACATTCCATTTGGACTAATTGCAATATCCTGAATGGAAGCATCGACTTCTGGTACCAGTTGCTCATGATTTTCAGACTTAACGTCCCAAAGAAATACACCACCGTTCTGTGATCCCACGGCAATTTCTACTTGATTTGGATGCAAACAAGCAGCATTAATGGGTGCCTGACAGTCAAACATCCGCGAGCAAGCAGGCATACTAAATCCCAAAGACTTGTCCATGTCCCAAATTCGCACACGACCATCTTCACCAGCTGTAAACATCCATTTAAAATCTTCCTGAAAGCCAAGACGGGTGACATTCTTCTGTGCACCGTCGAATGTCGACAGAGGATCGTTAAAATTAGAATTAATGTCATACATCCGAACGCATTGATAGCCGCATGCCGCTACTATGTTTTTGTATGGTGAAAACTCCAAGGCATTAACTTGCTAAAAAAATTGCAATCAATTTAAAACTATAAGTTGTCCCTTTCTGCATTTTCATACCTACTCACCGATGCTTCATGGAATTGTATTGTCCTAATACAATTTCCAGTGTGGGCTTGCCAGAGCCTTATTGTGTGATCGTAGCCTCCAGTGGCTAAGATTAATTGATCTCCAGTTGATTCCATTGATTTCTTCATTTTCATATCATTATATCCGAGAGGGTAAATTAAGACACACAATTTAAAACACCCTGGTGTCAAGGTATAAGCATAATACTCTTTTTGAAAATGCTTTTATTCTAAATCTATTCTATCATATTTTTGACCTTATCACAGTTGCTCATTTCATTTTCGTAAACATATCATGAATCATGCTAAAACTGAATGAATAAACTCTAGTTGAACACGCCTAAAACGATGACAGTTCATATCAAAAACTTGAGAAACTTGTCATCCAATTGTCGTCACCACAATAGCGCCATCTCGTAGGTTTGCTCTTGGCTTTATTTGTCTTGCAAACTGTCCAGTCCAAAACACAACACATTTTTAAATTTTAAACCACCCATTGCAAATTGCATTGTATATATTCTCCACTAGCGACTATAGCGTCAGGAGTATGTTTGTGGGCCGGCTCCCCAGATGTCGCGTCGCTCGTATGCAAATTACGAGTGACATGTGTCATGTATTAATAAATAATAAACTTGATTTTTATTTTTACTGTACGTGGCTACTTGTAAACAAAATACAAATTAAGCTGCAGTATATTAAAAAAAAACTAATCAAGAAAATTATAAATAAAAAGTAAAATGACCGAATTTAAAATTCTGGAATTATTTAGCGGAATAGGTGGAATGCATAGTGCATTCGTTTGTAAGTAAAAAAATCAATTTCAACTATTTCAAAATATTCATTGTCGTTTCCTAACCCCTTTTTTAGATTCTAAACTTCTTGGGCAAATTCACGCTGCCATGGACATAAACACTGTTGCTAACACCGTCTATGAATTCAATCATCCGCAAGTTAAGCTTCTAAATAATAACATTGAAAAGTTAACACCAAAGTTCATAAACAAACTGGATGTAAATATGATTCTCATGTCGCCTCCTTGTCAGCCTTTTACTAGGGTTGGAAATCAGAAAGATATCGATGACGTTAGGACAGACGCTCTCACCCACATGAGTGAAATTTTACCTGAATGTCAAGGCATAGAGTTTATTCTTATGGAGAATGTTAAGGGTTTTGAGACATCCAAGGCTCGTGATGTATATTTGGAGGCACTCAAAAAATCAGGCTTTTCAATTAGAGAATTTATACTAAGTCCATCACAGTTTGGTGTTCCTAATACACGACATCGCTACTATTGTTTGGCTAGAAAGACGGAGTTCGCTTTTCCAGGTGAACAGATATATGAGACATTTCCCGTGGAAAAATGTAAGCTTCCGAAAGAGAGTTTTGTCGTCAAAGACATCATCGAATCAGACAGTGCAGTATCCAAAGATCTTATACTTGAGGATAAAGTATTGAGAAGGAGAGTTGGTTTGTTTGATATTGCTAGTCCGGACTCAACTAATACGATATGTTTTACAAAAGCATACACCCATTACAGTGAAGGAACTGGTTCGATTTTCACACCTCTTAGTTCCAATGAAATTGCCGAAACATTTGAGATTGCAAAATCCTTAGATCCAGTATCAAATGAATACTTAGAATGTATTCGTTCTTTGAAATTACGATATTTTAGTCCAAGAGAAGTGGCCAGATTGATGAGTTTCCCAGAAGTATTTGAATTCCCTGAAGTGACAAGTCTGCGACAGAAATATAGACTTTTAGGAAACAGTATTAATGTCCTAGTAGTTGGTGAGCTAATAAAACTACTTTGTACATAGCATCAAGTTAATTTTGTTTTTATTTTTGAATCAACATAATTTTATTTTCAATAAATACTATAGACATATACATAATTAGGTAAGTGGTAATTTCATAATCTTTGGTGTAATTTTCAACTAACAAATAAATTAAATATTATGATGAATTTATGAGATTTAGTCCTTGATAGGATTACCCCATTCTTTGGCCATCATGAGTAATGTTTTTTGGTTAAGTCTCGGTCCAATTAGGGGATTCATTTGAGTCATATAGCAACAAAGCCAGAACAACCAGCAAGTAGCTCCAGTTATCATGAGGACACACTGGATGAGTCCTCGGTTGGGTCCTTTTGGAGTCATCATTGGTAGAATGATACCTATTCCACCAAAAACAAGGGTGAAGAATAATATAGGTAATACTGCAGCGGACATAGTATTAATTTGTCTTGTCCTTATTTATTGAATTCTATATTTTTAAGCAAGAACTGATTTAACTTGACTTGGAACTGCAAAACTGAAAATTAGATCGATATTTGTTTTTTTTCCTTACCATTTGTGTGTATTCATTGGTCTTATTTTTGACAGTCCAAATGTCACATTTTATTAAGTCTAAAATAAAGGTGTGTTCGCTGGAAGAATTGTGGGGACTTCTTGGCTATACACAAATATGATGGTCAGTAACACTAATGCCCTTTTCAATTGGCAATCTGGAAGCAGAAAAAAGCATTGGCATTCCGAATGCGTTCAATTGGGCAAAAGTGACAGTTCTGATTCTAAAAAGAAGAGAATTTCTCTTCTGGATTTGAAATCAGAAGCAAAAACAGAATCACTCACACATTCAAAGATTTTGCTCCTCCATGTTTACAAGCGAAAAAAACAAATGAAATTTGACACATATAATATGTCACACATGTTACACTTACTAATACAGTCACACCTATCTTCAAATTTTTCAGAATCGCAAAAAACTGTTCAATTGGGATTCCGAATCTAAAACCAATTCCGGGTTGCCAATTGAAAACGACATAATGCTTTTGAAGGAATATGTTCTTTAAGGCTTCCCCAAGGGCCCAAGCCAAGGCGGAAAGAAACAATAACAACAATGTGTTGTTGTTACTCACAGCAACTTGTTGTGATTCTTTGGGCGATTTGTTAATGTAATCGGCCTTTCATGTTTTCAACATTTAAAAAATGTGTGATTTCTTGATTACGTATATTCAAAGGAAGTGAAAGTTATCAGAATAAATTCGTGCTATAAGGCGAGCATATGCTTTATGCTGTTTCCGCCATCACAATTTTAATTGAAGAATGTGTTTGCAACCCACCAAACTTGTCTTTTCATTTTGTTTTGTGTTCGAAACCGCTAATTCGTAGGTTAGCGCGAGACTTATATCAATTTCGTTGTCTGATGCCTTAATAGGTGAACAGCCAGTGAGCGATGCGAACCCTAAGCGACCCTGAGTGATAAACACGTCACTCTACAATCAGTGCATTTTTTTTAGCCTCAATGGGAATTTAAGTAAAAAAAAATACTAATACCAATACCAAATTTGGACAAAATGAGTTAAAATAAAAATTATCGATAATGAAAATATCGCTTTTGCTTCTATCACTCAGGTTATGCCCGAGAAATCTCTCACATACTGCCATCGTGTGATGTGTTGATACCAAAATTTACCGTATTTCATCGATCTTTGTTGAGAAAAAATATACCTTATTAGTTATGCTGCTAAAAGCAGCATGCACTACTTGCCATCGTATAGTCCGAATAATTTTCATAAAAAAATGTTCCGGACTTTATAATGCCAGCATTCTTGTGTGAAATATAAAAAAACAAAAGCGATGGGCAATTGCGCCCTTTGTCCGTAACAACGACAGCTGCACTTTATTCTCGTAATGTTTTGTAACAACTCTGTTCATTTCTCGAGATAGGGAGTGGCTCACAAGCTACTGGCTAAAAGCTTGTTTGTCATTTCAAATGTCAAATTAATGACTAAAGGGAGTTGACTTCAATTTTTGTGTTTTTGTGTTTATAATTTCGATTTTTTAAATATTTTAACAATAATCATGGAAATTTGGAAAATTTGTTTGGTTTCCATAATCGCAATATATTTCTGTACCGATAGTAAATAACTACAAAATAGGTTATTAAAACTCCCATTCTATTTAAAGTCCATATTTTCTCCCACAGTTCAATTTGTATCTGGACTGGAGTGTTATGTTTGCTCCAATCAAACTGGAAACACTGAGAAGTGCCTGAATACAATTAAAACCTGTGAACCAGGTGAAGATGTTTGTTTCACTGAAATTCGATGGGGCAGTCAGCCGTATTTCTCTCAAGGAGCCCTAAAACAGTATTACGTTTCCAAACGATGCATGGCCAAAAGTCATTGTCAGAAGCAAAGGAAACGCTACACACCATACTGTACACATATTTGGTATGAGGATTGGACATGTGCTGAATGCTGTCAAGGAGACAGATGCAATTATTTTGTTATTGTAAGTTTAGAATACACATACCTAGTATTCTTCAAATTCTCTTTTATTTATTTTTTACATTTTTTGTTAAAGAGTGGGGCACCCAACATATCAACCTCAGGAATTTCATTGATTGTTTGCTTTATTTTGGCATTTTACAAACAATTCACATAAAGAGAAAAAATATAATCGTTGAAGAGAAGTCCATATCAATCATTCCAAATCTAGCACAATATACCAACCAACCATTCTCGAATCTCGAATACTTTTCGTAAGAATAAAAATTATTGTCGATAGTGCCTTGTTTTCTTTACATGTATTTTATGATAGAAATTTAAGATATGCATCCGTCCATTTTTTAATTTACTTAAATAAACAATTTTATTTTTTTATGAAATGTCCTGTTGTTTGCTTATTGTTTGTACTATATTACTTACTCAAGGAATTTTTTAATTGAAATTTGATTCGTGAAGGATTAAGTGAGTAATTAGCTATAATTGTGAAGTGGCATAAATTAGTGCTTATTAAAATAGGTAAATCAATAGCGACATAGACTTTCATGCGAAAGTTGACATAATAAATTATCTAAGATTGACTCAATCATAATTCCATTGAAGAATTTCGAGCAAGGAAGTCACCTTTATACATATATGAGGGACTATCGTGAATAAGAATTCCCACGGAATTTTTCGCGTAGCCGAAAATTGGGAATGTGAGTTGTGGTCACAGTAGTTACTATCGGAATTTATTGGCATCAAACATGAATATTCTATAGCAACTCGGGTGTCATTTTGGTCGACCAATTTCTAGGCTATAAGGAAGATGAGAAGAATTGCGATGGAAATTTTACTGATGATAGCCCCATTATTAAACGTTATTTGAAATTTTTAAATTAATTCGATTTTTGTTTTTACCTATCAGCAGTTTGAAATTAGTTATATGCTGGCTTAAAAACAAATCATTGCAGGAAGCTATCGCTGGTATTTTTAAATATTTTTTATTCGCCTTAATTCATCCTATTAAAGAACTTTCAGATAGTACAAAAATACTTGCATCTTACTCTATAAAATGACGATATTATTACTTTCGTAAATAGCAATTACTTTCTTGAGATTTGATACACTTCCGTGAAAACAAAAGTATAACTTAATTTTTAAAATACCAAGCACGTTTGTTTTTTATTAACACAAAAAAATTATTCAGATAAAGCTTTTAATTCACTGATTGCATATCTTATTAACTAGTTATAAGCTTTAATTTAACACAAAATTTTACAATGAAAATATAAAATGAATTAATATTATTATAATAACATTTATATAATATGTAATTTTGTAGCGTTTACATTCAAAATCAATTAAATTTCATGTATTAGCCAGGATATGATTGAAATCGAAAGTAAAAATGTACATAGATCTTTGAAGAGATCTTTAATGCCCCGCAATCTCCGAACATGTCGTGGTAAGGAGTTTCACAAGTGGATGGCGTTGACAAAGAACTTATATCTTTATTCATGAAAAAAAAATTGAATAAAATCAAAGCATATTTCACATCAATATTCTTGAATTCAAAAACCAATTTAAAACTTTTACAACTAGAACTGCCGAATTGCTGAACCAACCACCCCTTCTCGGCTTTTTAATAACTCGTTCACTACTTCTGAAAAAATTAAATTCCCGTAATATAAATCATAGGAAATAATTTAATTTCATTCCTACCTTTCAATATTTTTGTCTGTTTTATCTTTTGACCCTGACATCGTTTAAAATTAATTTTTTGATCGAATAAAGCGGAATCAACTCATATACTAAATTTTTGCTTTGAAATTCGTAGCGTGATAGGCATCGCATTGGCATGATGTAGTAGAATTTAAAATAAATTGCAACAACATTATAATTAGCATACGTTCGTCTCCAATGCTATGACATATACAACAAACGTGCAAATCAGATTAGTAACTGATGGAGATGGGATGAGTACGAACAATATGTATGCATGTGCATCGAATGAAATGATTATGGAAATTTAAGAACCTAAATTTGGTTTTGGTTGAATGTACATATGTAAGTACAAGCTACTTTAATAACTTGTCTCTTGCATATTTGGAAAAGCTCATGTAAGTGCACGTAACGTGATAATATTATACAGCCAGGTGCTACACAAACATTAAGATTGAAAACTTCCTCCCAAATAATTAATCAACACATTTAATATGCTTGACTTTACTCACCGTTACCGAGGTTCACAAAAACATGAGTTTAACTCTGAACTTACGCGCGTAAAGCTGACCTGACTTAACACATGCATAACGACCGACCTAACGCGCGTACAAAGCTGGCCCAACTTAATTTTCAAAACAATTTTTTTTTATTTTTGATAGATAGTTTTTTATTCAAATACTTTGTAATGTATTATCAATAAAAAACTGTGAAAGAGTTGTGAAAAACGTTTGTTCTTGTTTTCATTTTGATGGTGATTTAACAATGTTTGAACAAAATCTATTCCCTTAATCGTTTTTTAACTGCTTATTATTCAGCCACTTAAATCCGGATTTAAATAGCACTTGGATTAAAACTATGTTTAACCAAAAAATCAATATTCTAAACTTAAGTTTATACAACTGGTCGTGTTTAACTTAATTAAATGTAGACTCCTATTATGAATAGCAAACCCAGCCGACCGTTCGATTCAAAGCGAAAGTTTTGGAAATCATTCATTGCGCGACTCACATTTTTATGTTCACCTCGAAAGGCACAGGTTTGGCGAAGGGAAATATTGCTTTATTTGAACATTTGAATTCCCTTTTAATAGCATTACGTCGTTTGCGATTGGATTTTGGAACAGTTCTACTATTTTTGAATTCTAATCGAATATGATGAAACCACTGTCTCAGATTTGCCTCGTTAAGGCCGATTATATTTTGTTGTCTTCTTTCTGAAAGTCCCGGGCCCTTTGACCCCAGTCCGCTCCTGGCCAAAATCATGGAAGTTTGATCCAAACGTGAAAATTGTTTAGTAGATTTGGGGCCAAGCTACATAATGAGCCCAATAAGTCTTAAAACAACATTTTCGTGATCTGCAGCTGCAGTTTAAAAAACCATAAACCAACTTTTTAATATTTATCTACTACTGAAAACCAGAAGCTTCTGTGGGGTCTTGTTTTTAAAATATAGTCATCCAAAGTGATTTTAGTCTGTTTTTGCAACCGACTCAAAGCAGTGTTGCGGGTTTGAATGGCGTGTACAAATCTTTATATACTTTCTATTAATGAAGAATATAAGAATGAAAATCCCTTTGTATGAGAATTGATGTTTTCGAAAGGAAACACGAGCTATATATTTCCACTGAAGCAACATCGATATATGAAATGTGTCATATCAGAAACGGAAGATAACTTGAATACGAAAAAAAAACAACCATTTTCGGCAGGCTTTATAAATACATATATTTAGTTGATTTTAATGTTTAATTAAATATTTATTATAATTTAATATAAATTATTTAAATCGAACTCATAAGTAGATTTTTATTTTATTGTAAGATACATACATAATTATATATTTTTTTTAGCACGAACTGAAATAATATCCATATTTTACAAAGTATTCAGTAAAAAAAAACACTGGAAAGAATTTATATAATATATATTTACAACTGTAGTATTTATTAATTACGATGTTTATTTGAAAAAACAAAAGAACCTTGTAAAACCACTGCCGAATAAAGTAGTTACAGTTCAAGAAAGCTGATTCTTTCCTTGGCACTGTTATATTTTGAGAATAAAAAAACATAAATACAGCTCCAAGATAAGAATATTACGTAAGTTAAATATACGACGGCATAATATTTAAAAAGCCAATAGATCAAAAAAGTCCGTTACTTTTTTTTCATCTTGCTCATAACCTAGTGCAGCTCAACTGATGAAAACCAAGGGATTCATCATACGACATAACTAAATGTTTTCTTTTTACATTGAAGAGAACAAATAAATTCAACTAAAAACAGAAATTAAGAATCTATAAGGGATAAACTGTAATCTAAAAAAATTTCTTATTTAAATTATAATTCGTCCTTCAGCAGAGTGTAACGATTTTTCGATGGACCGAGTTTCTTAAATGTCGACTCAGGCGGCGATGTGATGAATTTTACTTGTATATCATTAGAATCTTGATCATTTGTAGGATCCGGTCCATAATGGAATTCCCTAGAGCAACATAAGGTATATGCTTAAAAAATTAAAACGAAACAAATTATATTTCTTACCTATGAAGTTTACCATTGTACAAATCCTGTAGGAATTCTTTTAATTTGCCTTGTTTGTACATATCCTTAAAATCGGGGAAAAGATACATGTGTCTAAAGGAATCAATGGCAATAAGTGGCAAATCATCATCGGATTTTCCCAAATGATGCAGTGGATGGGCAAAACGTTTACCATCAGCCGTTAGGAAGTTTACGTTTTCTTAAAAAAAAAAAAACTCAAAACAAATAAAAAAAAAATATTAATATAACTCACGTTTCTCGGAGAGCAGTTCATTTTCGATAATTGCTTTGTAGTCCTTAATGGATTCAGTATCATCAGGATTATGGAATAATATCAAGAACGGTAGGCCCTCTTCGGTTAATTCTTCGGCGTTTTCAAATGTTATCTCCCGCACTAATGGTACACACTTCTCTTGAACCCAAATATTAAGCTCATCAAAATTAACGAGACCACCTTTGTAAGTTTCGTCATTTTCATGAGATAAAGCTACATCAGGTCTAAAAACAATGATTGGGCTTCCTGAAAAAAAAACAAGAATGAAAAAAAATATTCTTTACCCATTACACATTCCAAAAAGTATTGAAAAACTTAACTTCGATGCGTTTTTAAAACTTTAATAAAAATTTAGTAGTTATTGGATATTAAGACATAGGATCACAAAAAAATTGAAAATAGTGAGGATTGAGAAATCGAATTAAATGAGTGTCTAAAATGTATATGTGAAATATGATTAATTAGTACAAATTGAACGAAACGAAAAATGTGTGAGGACGAAGGGTTGTGGATAATGTTCATATGATGGATTTAGCCTATACTTCTGCGTACAAAATCTGAATACAAGGGGTTTTCATCGTATTTCTTTAAATGAGAATATTATATTCATTGCAGATTAGTTTAAAATGTCGACTGTTATATTCATTATAATTGTATAATGTATAATATAAAATTTGTTTATACTGCAAATGCTTAAACATTTGAAGTTTTAAATATTTGTGGGAAGCTTAAGTTCTTATGTTACATATCGACATGAGATTCAGTCTGAATTCAGTGATTAACTTAACTTAAATCCAGAGGTATATAATACAATACGCATCCCGAATCAATACTTAAAGTGGAATGATCGGCTGAATAATATGGCGAATTATAAAGTTTATCCGTCAGTAGTCACTTGATGAAAATTACTGAACGGATTCTATTTTTTTAAATGAATTTGTTTTCTTTTTTTTCTGGAATTTAAAGCGACGAACTGGGAAAATATGCTCTTCGAGGCTGCACAATACAGTTCAGCGGAGTCGTTTGGATATAACAAAATAGTAATATCTCTGGAAGACAAATCCATTGGAGATGTAGGTCTTCCTCAAAAATTTAATTATTATTCAGGCTTTAATTATGCTGAATTATTAAGAAAGACAACGCGCCGTTTAATTAATTTCAACTATTGCAAACTTCACCAAAAAAGCAAAATATTTGTTCTGGATACTGGCAGAAGGGGTACAACATTCTTAAAAAAACTAATTCTCTCTAAAGTTAGTCAGAAGCTGGAGTAATGTTGCCCTTGCCGTAGCATTATCGGTCATTACACCTATTCAGTCTGATCATAAATAAGTGAGAAGGCCAAAGTCATGTGGCTGCAGTGGATTTTAATGGTACATATTTACACACTGACAATTATAGCCCTTTCAATGTATTTCCTTTGCTAATTTATTTATATAAAAAAAAATTCATGGGTTAAGTCGGGAAGGGTGTCTGCGTTCTCGTTGGAGCTGCGATAAGCGACTATCAAATAGAAGCTTTGGTCGCAGGTGTTGTGTTCATATTGGAGTTATTTACTCATACAAATTACTATTTTTCAATGTAAACATTTCTGACCTCCAGTTACATCGCTGCTCGAATCGTTTAAGAAACCCCACTGTAAACAAACCCTTAATTTAAACTGCAAATAGGATAAACAAATAAAAATATAATGTGTATTGTATCTTCAAAATGCAATATGGTTCATACTATGTATCAACAGTGAAATAAAACGAACAAACTATACAAAAAAAAAAAAAACTAGTTTACTTCATTTACCTATAGCTTTTGTTTCTTCCTCACTTTGCTCTTAAAAAGGATGGAAAAAGGTCATGCATGTAAATTTAATTATATTATTGATGTTAATATTACAAGTAGTTATATGTAAATATATTATGTACAATGTACATTGTAAAATACAACATTTCTTATTTTTTATTGAAAAGTATAAAACTTACCCGGAGGATGCATTGCTTTAGATGAATCACCAAAGCCAACATGGAATTGACAGTCTTCTTTAAGATTAGTTGCAACTCTTCGGAATGTATTATATTCAGGCTGATCACGACGATCGAAATAACCAATAATAATACGTTTTTTCGAGTCGAGATTTTCCAGATCTTTGAGTGAATGGAATTCTTGAATTGGATCTTCTAATTGTTTTTTAACAAATTCCAAAAATGCTTCAGCTGATCTCTGTCCACGATATTCTCTCTTAGTCAATTGGCCATTACGTACTATTTTGAGTGTGGGATATTTTGTGATGTGAAAACGTGATGCGATACTTGTTTCTCGATCACAATCTACTTTTCCAAGAACAACTTTTCCGGCTTCGGGGAATGCTTCTCTTACCTTTTTTGAGTATATAGTTTTTTTTAGACATTAATAAAGAATTATAAAAATGATTTCATGATTTTAATTGTTTACCTTATCTGCTGCTTCATTAAATACAGGTTGAAGAATATTACTAAAACGACACCACTCAGCATAGAAGTTAAGGAATACCAGTTCGTTTGATGCTGAAATTATACATTGATTTAATTTGTAATTTAAATTAAATTTAAATACATAATTTAAAGAATAAAATACTTTGTTTAAACATCATTTATTGAACAGTTTTAATAACTGTTACTAGAGAAAGATAATTAAATACTTAATAAAACATATGACAAGCCAAACCTGCCTCAGGGTTCAGCGTCCTTGTTCTTATTATGCAAATAAAGTCAGTTTAAATTTAATTTTTTAAATTAAAACATGGTGCAGGTCATATCAACAACTTCCCTGTACCCATCTTCATTCATCTTAAATTGTATTGTTATCTTAAAAATGATAAAAAAAACGTCTAGTAGTAAAACCAGAACATAATTTGTTTGTATTTCAGTCGATAACCCATTTTGAGATTTTCAATTCAGCACGTGACCAAAAATTAAAACACAATATATTATTTGAGTTGTATTAAGAAATTAATTTATTTATTCAGCTGGTATCGGACATTAAACTTTTACGAGATTAAAAACTTGTTTTTTTTTTATTGACTTGAGTAAACATTACCTGTTTATGATATTTACAGAAAACTCCCAAAAATCTTACTCTAGGCTAAGGTCGGGCGGATGCGTGGGTTTGATACTTCGTCTAGGCAGCATTCTTTTCTATATTCCTACTGTTTAAACCAAACGCTGCCCGTGGGATTTAATGACAAAGCTAAAACTTAATTTCTCAACATTGAATTGACCTTAGGTGTGGTAAGTTTTTTCAACTCTTAGTTCGTCTTGGGTGTTGCAAATAATGATGTTATTTCCATTTCCGGGAGGAAATTGATAATAATCTACTGTCATTTTTTAGCAATAGATTAATTTTGACAACAGAAATAAATAAGACAAGATATAATCAGACCTTATCGTTTTTTTTTTTTTAACTCTTATGAAATCTTTTATCTGCCGTTCTATTTACAGAATTGTTTTAATTGCTTTAAAAAAGAAGACTATCTGATTTAATGAAAAAATTCTACAAAATTTTGAGTATTTTCAACCTTTAACGGTTTTTAGTTTATTAAAAGGGCTAGGCGCTAAAATAGGGGATCGTTATATTATTGTGTAAGGTTGCCAGATTATTCTTTTCACTCGGCATGGCAGGTCGGTAAAAAATTTTGGGATTTTTAAATTTTGCCCCGAAAAAAAAAAACAAAAACCACAATGGCATTTTAATCATAATAAGTAAATTCTTTTATTAATTACTTATTAAATAATGTTGCATATGGGCTCAACTATGTAATTCGATTCTACAACAAAGTTTTGACACAGAAAAAATACATTTATTTTAAAAACTTTTTTTTGTATATTTTTTCGATTTTGTGTCACGAAATTTACAATTTATAAACTTTGATTGAGGGTCTCCAATACGTTGGTATTTATTTTTCTATATATGCCACAAATTCTTTGAAATGTCTTCGGAAGTGTTTGTAATTATGTATTTATTTAAAATTATTTTTTGAAAAAATATTTTTCAAAAACCATTATTAGCAGTACCTGCGATAGATTTTTGATTATAGATTGCTATATAAATTTACTAAATAATCTTAGTTACATTACATACATAGGATTTATTGTTTTTGTGTCAAAACCTTTAAATTGAGTGGCTTTTAGCTCTCACAAAAACAGGGCCATTAAAATTTAGCGTTTTAAACCCAATTTATTTAAAAAGTGATCATCTTTTCAATGAAAGCAATCAAATTTCTTCTAATTTAGAAAAGTACTGTATTGTCTTGTTAAATACCTAATTCCACTACTGTTTCAATTTAGAAGTTGATTATAACAACTAGGGTGCTAAGTTTAACCGGTAAGAATTTAATGTATAATTAGAGCTATAATGTTTAGTAGCTAAGCAATCTGCAATTTTCTGTCAAAGCTACAGGTACACTATTAAGTTTAGATAGTAAGATTTAACATATTATATATTAAAATATATTCAAATTGGGAACTTCATTTTTGATTTATTGCCACTAATAAGCCCTATCCTTGTCTGGTCTAAAACATCGAAGGGCTCGGTTTGGAAGAGATGCCGATGCAGAACTTGCTTAGTATCATAGGTGTTGTATCGATTTGATAATCTTCAATCTTTGCCCAAATCCTTTCGATTGTTAAGACTTTTTTTCCATCTGCTAGCTTAAGTCCTCTTGTAATAAGTACGAGAACCCAACAAAATTTTATAATTAAACGAGTTGCTATAGGTATTATTTTAATATAGATATAATATTTACATAAAATTATATTTGTTTTAAGGTACATATTCTTCATTTAAATATAACTCACAATACAAGTCACTGAAAAAAGCGAAAAATCGATTGTTTTGACACATAGATACCTCCATATCGGATTTCCCTTGAATACAATGCCAAAGTCTTCATCTTGAAAATCATTTAGCTATAATACATTTTTAATTTATTTTGTTGGTTTATTATATTTTTCAAAACCTTTCATAACTCAATGGAAACAGCAAATGAATCATTTGTTACCTACCTATCTAACTTTTTTATCAACTTTTTAAATTTATCTAATTTAAAGATGCACATTAGAGGGACAGTTTTACCAATTGTAACTGATAAGAAATATAGGTACAAGACTAATCGACAACATCATTCAAGTGTATAAAAAACAAGAAGAGTTGAATACCAAACTGTTTCACTCGATACCATCATCACAACACATTTTCACCGCTTCGCCAGGAGAGCATGTGTAATTAAATAATCATCAATAGAATTAGTAGCGGTGATAGTTGTTGGTGACACGTAAAACATTTTTAATACAAATAAGCGTACGACACTGATTTAAAATGTTGATTAAAATATGTATTTTTTCTTACCTAGAGTCATGTCAATATTTTGACTATTTAATTCAACAGCTCCGCTGTCGGTTGGGTTGTAGAAAACATAAAAGATCTGTGAAAAAAGCGTCATAATTATTGTTTTTTTTTTTCATGAGAACATCATTGAAGATTTAAAAAAAAGCAAATTAGAACCAATCAGTGGCTGCAACATCATTTTCAGCACATTTAATTGTTTACTAATGATGTGCAAAAGTCGTGGCACATTTTTACATATTAATTCAATAAGAAAAGGAATTATGGTTTTTTTTTCCAAAATCCCCTCCCACCGTTTATCAGTGTTAGAAATCAATTTGCCGCAACTTTTACCAACAATAAACTCATAACTTACCATGATGAATTGGAAGAAAATACATTTTGTACTGCTAAATAGATTCATATTGAATGAATTTTCGTAGAAATTAAATAGAAATTTTATGATAATTGCATGAAACAAGATAAAAATATCGCCCCCGTCACCAGTGATCACCAGAAATTCTGCTTTTTTTTTGTTCTTTTCAAGTTTTAACACAAGAAGGAATACACACAAGATAGAGCAGCACCGAACGAGACCGCAGAACCATTTGACTTGACATTTCACATTTCTAAGAAATATTACCAACCTAAGAAGTTGAAAAGATAAAATTTCAAGAGACATCTGTTGAGTTTTTGTTGAAGTAAGTTTTGTAATGAAATGACTGATAAGTATTGCCGTAGTCAGTAATTTTTGGGTGGATTTCTTTTTTATATTTTGCAACCTTTTCTCTAGCCATCTCCCTGGACGCGTACTATGTTTCTATGTGGGCTTTTGTGTATGTTACTTTTGTTTTAATAGATAGATCATCGCACAGGAGGCGTGACGCGTGAGCTTCAATTATTCGAGAGAGCACACGAGCTGCAAATCGCCCGGTGTATAGTAGTGTCGGTACAGGCATTGTATATAAAACTTATAGTACTATCATCACGATGATTTTTGAGTTGTGCGCTGTGGTCGTCTGAGGGCGCACTTGTATATACACAGAAACAGCAACCAGAAAATTAGTATGCGCTGTGATCGCTTGGGGCCGACGTGGTGGAACGTGCTGATGATAGTACTATGCAAATTTATATACAATGGGTACAGGCATATAGTTTCAAGAAATTAATGGGGTTTTCCATGGGTAATCCAGATTTCGATCAAAAAATTGATTTTTTTTCGTGGCCCATGGAATACAATTGGAATTGATTTTTTTTTTGTCATTATATTGGTGTAACTTCGTGTACGTGTAAACGTATATTTATTTACAAAATTGTTCACAAAATCTGGAACCAGATTTTGTTTTCTTTTTGAAATAGAATTTTCATCACATCAAAAAAATTTTCACCGCTTGATTTTTTTCAGAAGAAATTTTTTGTAAAATTTATTTGTTTAATAGATGAAAACTCAAACAAAACCAAAACAAATTATAAATAAAAATAAAAACTTGTATCTGTCAAGCTAACAGCTGAAAGTTGTATTAGTATTAGTGCAAAGAGGGGTAAATCTGCCGAAAAATCCAGATCTGCAGATTTGATCTTAGATCAAAAATAAATCAATTTATTTTGCCCCATGGAATGCAAAAACAGGGGAAATTTGATTTTTGACTGATCTGGATCAAAAATAAATTGATTTATTTTGCCCATGGAAAACCCCATAAGTTAGGGCATTGTATATAAATTTAGATAGTACTCTCATGAACAGGTTCCACACGTCGTCCCCCTGGCGATCACACAACTAACTAATTTTCTGGTTGCTGTTTCTGTGTATATACAAGTGTGCCCCCAGACGACCACACAACTCAAAAATCATCGTGATGATAGTACTATAAGTTTTATATACAATGGTTAGGGCTGATATTCACCGTGCGCTCATAAATTCATGAGGCTCATAACTAGAAAAGTCCTCATTCATTAACTATTACAAATTTCCTTTTCATGAGCTAATGAGGGAGAATACTTTCAGCCATGGCCGGTTGGACCAAATGTTTTTAAAAATTGTATTGGATTTTATGTTTGTTCTATAAAAAATACGTAATTTTAAAATTTAAAAGCCTTTTAAACATTGTTTTTCACTTTTTCTATTTTTGGCGAAAAGTAGGTATGTGAATGTAGTTAAGCTTTTAGGTTGAAAGCTATGTCGCCCATTGTATATAAAACTTATAGTACTATAATGACGATGATTTTTGAGTTGTGCGCTGTGGTCGTCTGAGGGCGCACTTGTATATACACAGAAACAGCAACCAGAAAATTAGTATACGCTGTGATCGCTTGGGGCCGACGTGGTGGAACGTGCTGATGATAGTACTATGCAAATTTATATACAATGATGTCGCCTATATCTATCTATACGAGAAATTTCTATTCTATGCGTAAGAAAGAGAAAGATAAGTTCTACACAAAATCCACCGATGCGCTACTTTCAGAAATATTTCTCGGCATGAGTGTGGACACTCACTCTTTGTATATGAAAACTATAGTACTATCATGGCGAGTTTTTTTTAGGGTTGCAGAGGTCCTGGTGGTGGCACTGCAAAATGTGAGGTGTAAAATTCGATTTGGGGAGTCTTTAAGCGTCGAAAATTGGTGGTAGGGGCAAGAGTAGACTATTTTTTGGATTATTGCATCTAAAAAATATCAATAAATATCATTTAAAACCTCCATAAGCTCTCCGCAAAAAAAAAGAGTAAGGGTTGCATAGGTAAATTAGATGTCGCCCCATCCGACTTCCACCATGATAGTACTATTGTATAGTTTTCATATACAAAGACTCACTCTAATATACAATTTTTGGCAGACAAATTCAGTTCCATCCCACCATTTCGTTTATATAAGAAATGATGTAGCTTACCAACTTCAACCACAATATGGTTTGTGTTCCAACACAAACTTTAATTTCTTGTGGTTAAAATTCACGGTAAATAAGCACATCATTCACTCCTGTTTTATTTATCGAAGCCCCAATTTGGACAGAAATTCAACTTTTAACGAATTTGATGATCCGACTCCATCCAAAGAATTGTTTCCCATTACCCTCACACTGAAATCGTCATTACGGGCGATTTCAATGTACACAATTCTAGGTGGCTTCGCTTTTCAGGCCAGACAACACCCGAAGGAAGGTATGTTGAGGTCTTTGCTGAGTTAAACCAACTTACTCAGCTTGTTGACGAGCCAACTCGAATCCCTGACGTTCCAGGTCAAACCGCCAACACCCTAGACTTGTTTCTTACCTCTGACCCTGATAAATACACTGTTAGTGTATTATCGCCCCTAGGCTCATCAGATCATTGTGTCATATCTGCCAATTTCTCATGCCAACAAAATCCAGTTAAAGTGAAAGCTCCTATGAGAACCGTTTGGTAATATGAGAAAGCCAACTGGGACGGTCTCAATAATTTCTTCAGGAACTTTAACTGGTCACTATGCTTCCTCGATAGTGACGTAGACCCCAGTGCAGATATGATCACAAATTTAATTCTCTGGGAATGAGAGATTTTATCCCGAACAGGATAAAGTCTATCAAACCAAAAGAGAATTCATGGTTTGATTTGAGCTGCAAAGAGGCTATTAGGGTGAGAGAAGTAAGTTTCCGTAGTTATAAAGCCAACCCTACTGAGGAAAACCGGAACAAGTTTAAACAAGCTAGAAAGACCTGTAACGGTCACATTCGAAGAACCAAATTTTTACATGACCAAAAATTAAGGCAAAAAATACTGCAATGTCCCAAGGGTAGTAAAAATTTTTGGTCATTTGTAAAAAATATTCGAAATACCACTTCGTCTTCGGTTCCAACGCTCGTCTTCAATGATACCCCTGCAGTCAGCTGACTAGAAAAAGCCAATTTGCTTGCAGCACAGTTTGCTGTTAATTCGACGCTGCGTGAGAGTGTCATGACTCCTCCTGCATTTGAGAGCGTAAACGATTTTATGGGACCAATATTCTTTCGTACTCGTGCAGTTGCAAGAGTCCTAAAAGATCTCGATATACACAAATCTGCTGGCCCGGATTGTATTCCTCCTATTGTTCTGAAGAGGTGTTCTTCAACGCTGGCAAAACCACTGCGTAAGCTTTTCCATCTGTCCTATTCTACTGGTCTCTTTCCGAGTGGGTGGAAAACAGCATTTGTCCAGCCTGTCCCTAAAAAAGGCGAATCTTCTTCCCCCTCTAACTATCGTCCGATTGCACTTACGTCCCTTCTTTCCAAGGTCATGGAAACGCTGATAAATCATCAGCTTAAGAAATATCTCGAGGAACGGAAGCTTCTTAATGACCGGCAGTACGGCTTTCGTAGCAATAGGTCCACTGGTGATCTGATGGTATATCTCACCGAACAGTGGAACAAATCTTTACATCGTTTTGGAGAAAGTAAGATTATTGCACTTGATATTTCAAAAGCGTTTGATAGAGTTTGGCATCAAGCTCTCTTATCGAAAATGCGTGCATTTGGATTTGATGAATCTCTTCTTCGTTGGATTAGAAATTACTTTTCGGATCGCTCAATACAAGTTGTATTGGACGGTTTCAAGTCTGATATTCATAAGATAAATGCTGGTGTGCCCCAGGGCTCCGTTTTGTCTCCGACTCTCTTCCTTATTTTCATCAATGACCTCTTGTCTGAAACCTTTAATCCATTAAACTGTTTTGCTGACGATAGCACCCTCAGCTTTTCATATTCGTTTCCAGATCTTCATCCCTCTTCTTCGGATGTGGAACTGGAACGGCAGCGTATGATTAGCTCATTAAATTCTGATCTCGACAGCATTGTCCAATGGGGATACAAAAATCGTGTAGAATTTCATGCTTCCAAAACTCAATGCTGTCTCCTGTCGTTAAAGCGAAACCCACCCCCCATGCCACTGTCCATGAGTGGCACTTGCATTCAAGAAACAAATAACCTTACAGTTCTCGGTATGTGTGTCACAGACCACCTCTTGTGGAATGATCACATATTCGACGTCGCCAAAAACGCTGCTAAGTGTTTAGGTTTTCTTCGTCGATACAAGAAATTTTTCTCCCCTTCTGATCTGGCTGTAATTTACAAAGCCTTCATTCGTCCAAAACTCGAGTATAACTCTCACATATGGGCGGGTGCTCCAACAACCCACTTGAACCTCTTGGATAGAATCCAGAAAAGAGCTATAAAAATGATAGGTGATAGCGCTATAACAGACGCTATAACAACTTTGGAACACCGCCGTAGTGTTTCATGTCTCTCTCTGTTTTAGCGCTATTTTTATAAACAGTGTTCAAGTGAAATAGCCAGTTGCATTCCCCCCCTTAAACAATTCAACCGTACTGTTTTCCTACAGAGATTCCTTCTTTAGCCGCACAATAAGAATGTGGAATGCTTTACCTGGCTCTATTTTTCTCTCCCATTTCAATATTCAGAACTTCAAAACCAATGTGCATCGGTATCTTCTCTAAATCCTTCCTTCTTTCCTTAACGCTCGCACTGTGTGTACACATATTAAGGGTAGTCATAACCCCTTTAGTGCGTGCTCAATTTAAAAAAAAAAAAAAAAAAACCATGTTGCCAGTGACGCGACTTATGTTGCAGAACTTGTTTGCAACTCATACCTATATAGCGTAAAACATGTTGATTTGTCCATCGCCTTTAAATCAACAACCGCCACCTCGCAGGTTTAAATGAGAAATTTCTCAAAAGTTTACTTTCATTCTTGGCAAATAAAGATTTGAAAATTTAAATTTTGTGGAACGAACTGAAATCATCATCACAGAAATACATATTATGTCAAAATGTATATTATTATTTATTTGAATCCACCCACATTATCACATAGAATCGAAGTATTTATGACCAAATGAGAGTGGGTTTTTTGAGTCACGAGTCTCTTAAATTTTCGAATACAGTCCTAAAAGGTTATAATTATAAGGGTATAGAGGACAAGAACTAGGTAAATATTTCAAAATTTTTTTTAGCTTGTGGCACATAAGTAAGTACTTTAATAATTTATTTGGACAAAAAGTATGCAGAAGTGCGATATAGTATATAAAATTTCATACGAATCATATTTTGAAGCGTTTTACTTAAAATCCACTAAGACTTGATTGAAAAAAAATCCAAAAGAAACGAATTGGTGATATTTTAAATATGGACTATCATCACATACAGGGTAATGCACCAGGTCATGATGACTCATCAGAGTTTAAAAAATAGAGGTTTGTCCAAATTTCAAATAAACTGCCGTTATTTTTATGACTCGGTAGGAATACTTAAACAAATTTGACTTAATGTCAAATACCTCTGCATATATGTAACTGCAACTGACTTTCTTGGCCCTAATTCATTTCTTACTGAGTATAGATCGAATAATATTAATTTTATTTTTAAACTCAACATAAAGTCAAAGAAGTGTGTTTCAAACGTGTTTAAAAAAAAAATATTAAATTTCAATTTTTCAGTAGGTTCAGGTTCACTTCCCGTCGCTCTATGAATCAGGCATTTGTTTGTGAAGCAGTTGAGTAGGAGTTTTGGTCCCGCTAAGATCATGACAATCGCCGGTCAATGAAAGAGGAGATATTTTTATGAAAATTTGGCTACTGAGATTACCAATTGTTGCTTGGGCACAGGAAACAATTTTTGGTTTAAAAGGGGTTTATAAACCGATAAAATTATTACCTCGGTAATTTGGCTACTGAGGTTACAAATTGTTGCTTGGGCACGTATACCCGATTAGTTGCACAGGCCTTTTTTTTGTTAAATATTAAGTACCAATAGAAGTATTATCTACAAACTGTTACTGTTTTTCGTTTTTGATACAATTTATTTATGTATGCTATAGTGATGGACCCTTGTTGTTCGTCTTTACATTATACTTACTAAATATTGTTTTATTTTTTTTTATAGGTATCACATGAACAAACTATGGATGGTATATTGACTATTGGTTTGTATCCAAAATTTTTTTTACAATTGGAAGAATTTGTTTTCTCGTTGCTCTGATATTTTCCTGTTGGAAAAACCGACCATCGAGAAAACCTGAATGCTCTATTTCTCTTAGTTGTAAATTCGGTTTATCATGGGTTTTCATTTTGTCCAAGATTTCTTCAAATAGTTTATCGTTATTTATGTTTACCAACCCAACGTCCCTTGCCACATCCGATCCATTTATCTTCATACCAATTAGAAGAATAACAGAGCAATCATTTTCTTTGGCGAACATTTCTATTGATTCTTTGGCGTTAGGTAGTTTTATAAACTCTTGCACTGAAATAGGATATCCCGGTATTCCCACTTTGATACTCCCATCTGAGTTAGAGACTAGTTTCATGTCTTTGTGTAGTAACTGAAATGTTGTTAATGAGCTTATGTCTTCTCGCGCTTGAACCAATTCCGCAAACAAACTTTCTCGATGGCGTTCGCGGTCTGATATTTTCAGAAAGTCTTCAATCTTCGCTGCTATTTCTGAGTCCAACTCGGTTTTTCGACATGCTTCAGGTGAAAAGTTCACCGTGTCCAAAACAATAGCTCCATATAGTAGTTGCAGAATTACTTTGAATTCATCGTTGAAGCCCCTGGAACGCAAAATTAAATCTCCGATGAGAGTGGCACATGACCCAACTTGTTCGATGGTTTTTTTGCATGAATCGGGGAGTCCACAGGAGTTGTCGATTGGGCGGTGATCAAATACTTCTATAACACATTCCCTATGCGTCGAGACATGATGATCAACCAGAATAACAGAGTGCTTTTTGATAAAATCGTTGCTTGTGTCATCTTTGAACAGTAGAAGATCTTCTGTAATATTGTATTTTCCAAGATAGTACGAGATTTCTGTTTTAATAGGAAAGCTTGTTCGTGGAATATTAAGCATAGGCAAGAATACAGAATGTTGTGGATAGATTTTGGAGTAAAAAAAGGCAAGTGCTATTGCCGATACAGCTGAATCCAGATCACAGCTCTCATTACCGAGAACTAGGCAGAGTTTGTCCTGTAACAATTGTTTCAAAAGATGTATGTAATTAAAAAGAAATATGCAGAATGTATGTATGTACCGATTGATTCAAAAGTATCCTGCTTCTTTTTAAGAAGGATATCATTTTATTGTTTAGTTATTTGATTTATAAGCAAAACATTCAGCATCACACTGTCCAGGTCTGCCACACCAGAAGCTTTTTTAGCAACACTGGTGGTGCATTGTGCGTTCTTTTTCGTTTTAATGAGAAGCTCTCCCAAACTTAAAAAATAAGTTTTTTCCTCAGGCTTCTAATTAAAAAAAAAATTTTGACAGCTTTCTTGTTGGAAGAGTAATTAAATCAAACAAAATAATTAATTTAAATTGTGGAAAATAAAGATACTTTTATTGCATCTGATTTTGATTAATTGTTCTTCTTTACTTAACAGTAAAAGCCAGACAGAGAAACGACGTTATTTAAGATATATTATATAACTTTTCACAGTAAAAAATGAAGGGTAATATCATTACTGTTTATCTCAAAAACTCTTAGGTTTCTTCTGCTGCAGTGATTGTTGAGCACCCTGTATTAGTCCGTGGTGAGGGTGGCCATAATTTTTTAATCATTAGAATATTTTGAGTATAGGAATAAAGTTTAAATGTAAATATTTAGTATTTGAACCAATTTAATATTATATATATACATATATATATAAAATATATAAAAGATACTAATAACCACCATATTATTCAATTCGTTTATTAATCGTTTTCGTATTTACGTTTCAAAAGCAGATCATGATGATAATAAAATACAGCTATAGAAAGCTTTTCTAATTGAAACCCAAATATTATTGAAATTCAATAAACATTTATTTGACCAATCTATTATAATGTTTTCGTCGTCGGTCTTCCTCAAATGTGTTATTACGGGCCCATTCTTTTAGATTGCCTTTCGAACGCAAAAGTGCTGACTTAGAATCTACATCACGCATAACAAACGGCGAGTACCCAGCTGTGTAATCTTCATTCAATGCTGTGGTTTTTGTTTTGGCCACACGTGATGGCATCTGCCTTGGCATTGGTTGATCCTCAAACAAAAGTGGATTGCGGGAGTGCTTACCACCCTTGAATCTTGGTAGACTCTGGTTTTTGAATTTTGAGGTTAGTGGTCTTCTTGTGTTTATGTGAATCTTTAAAGAAAAAACCGAATGTATTTATGAAGCAACAATAACTCGATGTAGTCCATTCTAACTTACTACTTGTTGGCCATTCTCATCAAGGCTGACTGCGACTTTCTTCAACGTTTTATTACCACAAATGGGACAGAAAACTTTGGTCATGACACTGGTTGTTTTAAAGCAAGTATAACAACGCAAAATATAAGTGCGAACGTGTTTAATAACACGACCATTTAGAGCAGATACGCTAAGATTCATTTGCTTCAGGACATTCTGTATGGCGAAATCTGTCGACATACAAGCAACAAGCGGGATTACCTCGTCTTCAATTTTTCCTTCAAGATCTTTTTTTACTTTTTTAATATTCGATGGGGTTATCCAACCACTATCATCGTTGTAATCTTCTTGTTCATCTCCATTTGGTTCTTCATTTTCCTCACTTTGTTCATCTTCTGATTCTGATGAATAAGCAGATTCTTCAATGTCTGTGCAGGCTAAAATGTCAGTGGAATGCTCTGAATCGCAGTTTAAATTTGCGAAAGATTTTTCCAATTCTTCTTCGGTATATTCATCGTTCTCATTTGCATCATCGCATTCCTCTGTAGGTTCGGCCTTTTCTAATTTCTCTGTAGTTTTACTATTTTGGATAGTAGCTGTAGATGCTTCTTCCGATCCCAAATTATGCTGCGCAATTTCGGCAATGTCTTCTTCGGACTCATTTTGGCTTTCTTCTTCTTCAGAATCTGTGGTGCCATCTTTTCGAACACCTTTCTTAGGCACATAAAATCCAACCAATTTATTGTTGCCAACCAATTCTTCTGGTTTTTGCTTGGAAGCTACTACCCTGGAAATGCAATGCTGTGTTTTGATATGGTCCGATCCAACATGTTCTTTCTCCAATTCATATGAAAGAGCAATTATTTTCAAATCGATTGCCGATAAACTAGCATAATCTCCCGTCTTTTTGGAAAATTCTGTAACAAATTTCAGGCAATCTGAATGTGGTTCTCGAATTTGAAGATCAAATGGCAAAACAACCAAACGTCGAATTTGTCGTTTGTTTTTAACTTCTTCAATTACATCAGGAACGGTGAGAATGTTTTCGGCGTACTCCTAGAATTGGGAGATAGATTATTAATATATTCATAATTAAAGCAAATTATATTACATGTAATTGAACAACATTTATGAATGCCGTGGTATCTGCAACCAAATATTTAATTTTTTTCTCAGCCATTTTTCGCCAGTATCCACGTGCAGTGTTTTCAAAAAGAAAGAAACAAATTGACGTTTGATCTGATGTCAGTTTGACAGATACTGGCATTTGTGGTTTTCTTAAGTACGAATCATCTGAAGCGCTAAGAATATTATGGCCATAACTACAATACTGGTATTAGCCCCATTTCACACGAAGAAACTAGTTGTTTGTATTCACCGAGAGCTCTTAAGTTTAAAGCCTCTTAACTCAAAATATCTTTTTATATCACACAAATTTTCCTTTCATGAGCTAATGAGGGAGATTAAAGGCTTCGCAGAACCAATACGAAACCGATGCGAAACTGTCGTGGCGACAAAAAAAAAAAACAATAAAAACAACTTGTTCTCAATAGCATGGCAAAGTGTTGTTATTGTTGTTTCATCGTCGTATCCGAACGTTTAACGTTGCGTTTCCCCCTACACGGAAAACACACTTTGTGAACATTCATGTATAATTTCGTTCCGATTCTCCAAAGAATAAACACCATGTGCGACAAAGAAGCGCAACAACAAAGTTCACATCAAAAATGAGGTTTACTAGCGAACATAACCGATGGTCCAACACGGACCACCTTAAGATGATTGATTGACTTCTTGATCTCTTAGACATACGAGCGCATACGAGTGATTACCGATCTAAATGTTGCTAGCAATTAAGTTTTTTTTTTTTTCATTTGAAAGAGGTCCTCTCCTCACCGATACATTGACCTAATGAGTGTGTTTCTTTACTCATTCAGAATATTGGGAATACAAAATATTCCACGAGCATAGGAAAGGGAAAACTCACGGACTTTAGGTCCGGAGATCAAAGTAAGTAAGTAAATTAAAAAACAGAATACTTAATGAAATATGTCAAAATAAATAAATAAAATAAAAAATAATAAAATAAAGGTTTTTTGATAAAAATGCATTTATTTGTTTTCCTGATGAACTTGCATCAGGAAAATAAACAAATGCTTTTTTATCAAAAATCATATGTCAAATAAGTTTTTTTTTACATAGTGCATTAAAATTGTCATTTAAATAAAAAATAATAAAATAAAGGTTTTTTGATAAAAATGCATTTATTTGTTTTTCTGATGAACTTGCATCAGGAAAATAAACAAATGCTTTTTTATCAAAAATCATATGTCAAATAAGTTTTTTTTTACATAGTGCATTAAAATTGTCATTTGTCATCGATTACTTCAGCTTATGTGTTTCAAATCGATCAAGAACTTACTAAATAATCCATCAGAAAAATTTTCCTGATCCATTTTCCTGTTCGCTATAACTCGCCCCATACCTACACTAATTTTTCACGATTTTCAATATTCGGAAATGGTTATGACAACAATTTCAATTATATTTTTGGCTTGCAGTTTTTATTTCGAGGAAGTATTCAATTAGATGCTGCTTTATGGCAGCATCCCCAAAAATGTTTTTAAAAAACATAAAATATGTATTCTTCTTTATTTTTAGAACCGTTATGATATTCAAAACTTTTCAATAATGATGTCTTAACAATTATTCTTTTTTCTGATTTGTTTTAGTATAAAGGACTTATAAATTTAAATCCATTTTCTTTGATATAAAATAAGGAAAAAAACAAAAAAACAAAAAAATGAAAAACCGAATGAAAATATTTAGGAGAAGTTTTGGATGTTGATTACCAGTGCGTAAATTAATATCAAAATTTACTTTTAAATTAAACGGTTTTTGTATTTTTGAACAATTTATAAATAACTGAGAATTTAAAAATCTTAAAAAATTGTTAGGGCACAGCAGAATCTAGTGACTAATCCTGGTCCACCGTATTTATTCCTAAAGGACAATTGTATTTGTTGCTCCTGAATAACCATTTTATTTTGTCAATCTGAAGTCAATCTCAGATTCAGTTTACAGAATAATGTTCTTACGTAAAAGCTGATCCAAACCATTTGTTTTATCCTCGCGAGAAGTTCACATTTCTGAGACCGCAAATGTCCCTCAGCACTCATATACGTGAACTAGCTAAATATATTTAGGTCCTTTGAACTTCCCATTTCCTGAATTTTTCCAATGAGTTCTTTTTTCGTAAAGCCATAATCACCTGTTTCTGGAAAATGAATGTCATCAGCCTTAACTCTTACCATTGTTTTGACTGTTCTATTTGTGCTTTCCAACTCCATAATATCTTAATTTTCTTCTATTCCACATAGTCATGCTCATGTCGTGGGGTAGATTTTCCTACCCCATGGTGATTTCATTTTCAGTCGAGCGCAAACTGTCGAATAAAACGGCTGTGGTTACTCGACCGTCTTTGGTTGTGTTATGAAAATTTTTACTGTCCTTAAGAAAATCTCGTTTTTTTATTTTGTTGGTGCTATGATTGTTGTTACGAAATCACAACTATCTATATATACTAATAATTGAGAGCTCTAAACTCTATGTATAACAAAGTTATTCTTTGAAAAAAAACTTTAATAATTAAAAACAGTGTGTGTTGTTAAAGTGCGAACAAAAAATATAATGTGGGAGAATGTCTTCCAATGCAATAGTTTCTCTGTCATCCTTTAATTTATTATTTTTCACCCAAGGTAAATATATCCATAACACCGCACTTAAAATTTATGAATATCAATCACTGTCTTAAGTATTGTTTTTCTAAAACAAAAATATTGACGGTTTAATATGCATTGAAAAGGAAGCATTGAAAACACTTAAGAAGTCCTTGAGCCTGAGGTCTATTACGAGATAAACATTGATTTTTCTTTTTTCTGTGAAACCCCTAACAAAACTGCTGTTCCGATCGACAGGGCGTATACGTAACATTCCAAAGTTAATTTTTTTCCGGAGAAGAGTTTGCAAAAATATTCCTTCTAATTAGAGGATTTCTTATTAAGTTTTACTTATAATCGGGGGAAGCATTGGCCTTAAGTTATAAGAATAAATAAAAATAAGCACAAGGGTTCTTGTTTAAGTTGAATTTTGTATCGAATCCCTTGGGCAGAGGTAATTTCCTCGTGTTTCTCAGGAGTTTCTTTCATGCAAAATGTCAACAATTTTACCTTCATAATGCCAAGGACGTTCGTTTTCTTTTTTTGTCTTTTCATTGAGGTTTGTTTACACTGATGTTTTGTGGCTTGTACCTCTTGTACCTTGCTTTATTTGAGATTTTATTTATATCCGTTTGTTTTTCTTATGGTTTCTTATGATTTACCTTAAAGCTGTAATTAAAAAATAGCGGCGCATAAGATTTATTTTAATGAAAAAAAGTCAAATAATGAAAAAAGGCTAGGTGGTACATCTGACTTTTTGAAAATATTGAGATAATAAGTGGGGTTTAATTGGAAGCATTTTGTAAAGTTCTTGAAGATTTTAAACTTTGGTGGGTGTTGGATGTGCTCATGTAATTTATTTTGTTTTTGAACAAAGTAAAAAACGGAGAATAGGAATGGAGGACAATTTGATAAAACTTTAATCCTTGTCTCGTATAAAAGTAGGTTTATTGGTTTATGGCTATAAAGTTTTTGGATTTATTTGTGTTTTTATTTGTTGTAATTATAAAAGTTTAGTTTTGCAATCGGACTATTGAGTTTCATGTAAATATGTCAATATTATGTTCTCAGAAAAATACTTTATATGTTTACGGATAAAGGCTCTCCCAAATAACAACAACAATAACAACACGTTTTTTCGCATTGGTTTCGCATTGATTTGAGAGTAAGCCTTGGTGAATTTCACATCGGAAAAATTTTTACCTAAGAGATAAACCAATGCGGGATTTTTAATTTTTTTTTTAACATACAGTAAAGTCGGGTAATATGAACTACCTATCAAATTTTTGTTAAAAAATACACACAGTTGTAAGGTTCAGAAAATCTTTTATGAAAAAATAAAAAAAAACAAGAAAAAAAGTGGAGGTTAAAATATGGCCCACCTTTGTAACCCCAGTTTATTAAATGTAGTTTTGAGTAAAATACATAAATTTGACGCTTTTAAATAGCCACATGAATTGGTCAACTCCATCTGAAACTGTTATATTGCCTTTAGTAATCAGTTTCAGGGCATCTTCTTTTTACATGACAGAGAACCAGCTAAGCTGGTCATGCTATATGAATGAAAGCTATGAATTGAAAGCTTCCTCGAATTTTCTTGCTCCTTATTCGAGAACGCTTTGTCACTCCTACTGTCATGCGAAGCATCTTCAGCTGCCATCAATTTACTTTCATAAGTCTTTGAATACAGAATAGAAATATGTTGTAAAAAAAGCGTTCATAATATCGATTGTGTTTTTATTTTGATATTTATTTTGATATTGCAGTAAAAAATGTAAGGATCCTAAAATTTTTAAAATTTGGTTGGTAATTTTTAAAACAGTGTTACCAAGTGAATAGGTCAAGGTCATTAAGCTCAATTCTTTTTTATCTTAACCGTTATTCATTAATCATTATTTATTGAGCAAAAAAATTCAGATTTCTTTTAACTTTTTACTCCGAAAAATCAAGAAAAATGATCAAAGTATAGAAAGTGTATTGTATTGCGTACTATATTTGTGTTAAAATAAATAGATTTGTTGTTAAGATAATTATTTGATTATCAATTATACTTTGTTGATAATACCTAACTTACTAACTATATTAAAAATGAAGTATTCTGAACTCCTCCTCCTATTTGAACTATTGTTTGAGAAATATTAAATATTTGTATTTTACCTATAAAATAAGTCTTGGACAAAAAACTTAACTGGGGCCTAAATATCCAAGAAAGATACAAAAAAGCCATGTTTGTACTCTACTCATGTTATAGGATTCTAGGCAGAAACTGGGGACCTAATCCTAAAATAATCATGTGGATGTATACTGCCATTGTCAGACCTATTCTGACATATGGCAGTTTGGTTTGATAGCCCTGGAGAAATCCTCGAATTTAAAAACCCTAACCAAACTACAAGGAATGGCATGCATCAGCACAACTGGTGTGATGAGGACCACCCCTACTGCGGGCTTGGAAGCAATCCTCAATCTCCCACCCTTAGATCTATTTGTACAAGAATCAGCAGCTAACAGCGCCCTTCGGCTTAGTCAAACCAATATCTGGAAAACTAGTCCAAGTGGCCATGCTGCTATTCTAACGAAATACGTAGACAACGATATCTGTACAGATTATATGACCCCCTACTTAGATTTTAACAAATCTTTTAGTACCATATTCCCCAATAGAATAGATTGGGAAAACAGTGTGCCCTACTCCAACGAGTCAACCTTCACCGTCTTCACTGATGGCTCAAAAATGAACACTGGAGTAGGAGCAGGGTTCTGAAAACCTTAATCTTGCCAATTCATTCAGGCTCCCTGACCACAGCAGAGTCTTCCAAGCTGAGATCTTGGCAGTGAAAAACGCTGCCAGGTAGGTATATATATCTATGATGGCGATATCACACGCGAACATCAATTTTTTCATTGACAGTCAGGCAGCAATAAAAGCTCTCTCTGCCACTCAAATCAAGTCGAAGCTTGTTTCTTGCTGTCGCGAAGAGCTAAAGGTTCTTGGTATACAGCATAATGTAAGACTCTGCTGGGTTCCCGGCCGGTTTAGGAAACGAAAAAGCAGATGAGCTGGCAAGGGAAGGGTCAACACTTGAACCTTCTCTCATAGATCAAAACATAGGAATTAAGGAATCCCACTATTTGAACTGAAGCAAAACGTCGGTAACTTAATTGTTCAAAAATCCAACGAGAGATGCTACCTCCTAGAAACCTGTGTTATCACCAGGAAAATATGGCCTGGATACGATAAGAAAAGGTCCGATAGAATTTTAATTCTTAATAAACCTTCCTTAAGATCCCTTATAAGTATAATAACGGGACACAACCTATTTGGCTACCATAAAAAGAAAATGGGACTCAATACCGACGATCTATGCAGAGGCTGTGGCGATGAAGATGAGCATGAAGACACGGCTCACTTTCTTTGTCACTGTCCAGCACTCTGCCACACTAGGAAAAAGACCCTAGGCAACTACTTCTTAAATGAATTAGAAGAACTATCAGAACTCTCAAGCAAGAGCTTACTGAACTTCGTCAAGACCTCCAAGTGGCTAGACGAACCATCGGATTCATAGGTTTAACACTTCAAGAAGTTTTTAACACTTTAGGGTATCACAATGGATCTACATTGATCTAAGTGTGACGGTAACAAAACCAACTGTCAGCCCAATCAACCTAACCTAACCTATGTGAAAATAATTATCAACTCTGGAAGTTCAAGGTCGCATTATTGTTTCTCATTATGTTCCTGGCAAGCTATCGACACCGAAAAGCCTACAATAAATCCAGTTGCTTGGAACAAAGCAGATAGCGATGCAAGTGGCATAATTGGATTATTGTTGGAAGATAACCATTAATTCATATCAGAAAAGCGAGATCCGCAAAAGAGTCATGGGGAACCTACAAAACTTATATTTGAATTTGAGTAATAAGGTTCAGCTTATGAGAAGGATATGCAGTCTCAAGTTCCTAGAAAATAAACGGATGGATGTTCATATTGAGAAACTTACCACCCTATTTGAGAAGCTGACGAGCGACCGACGTTGGGAGACGTTCTTTGTGAAAATTGGAAAGTTGCTGTTTTGTTAAGCAGTCTTACTTCTTCGTACGACACTTTGGTGACTGCATTGGAAGTAAGACAAGAATCAGAGCTGACTTTGGCACTAGTACAAGCGAAGTTTTTAGACGAATTCTCAAAGAAGAATGCGGTGACATATCTGAAGAGAAAATTCTGTCCTAAAGGTAAATAACTTTCAAAAATCTAATAAGAAGTGGTTCTTTTGCTAAAAAAGTGGTCACATAAAATGAGATTATCGCAAATATGCTCAATGGAAGAAAAATCAATTTGACAACTTCGAACGACTTCTGTTTGAAATCCTGTTACGATGATTTAAATGGTTGGATTGTGAATTTAGAAGCAACTTGTCATATCATCAACAATGAAAGCTACTTAATATCTTTGCATAAAGACTCAAGAGGTGAAAAAGTTGTACTCGCCATAATGGTCAAGAAATTTCTTCAAGCGGCAAGGGGACTTGCAGATTAATCATTATAGTCAATGATCAAGAAACTTCAATTCGAGTGGAGAATATTCTTTTCATTTCATTAATAAGAGCTATGGTGATGGTGAACAAAGGACTTGTTGTCAACTTTATTGCAAACAAATGCACAATTGAAGTTCCGGAAGGAAAGGTGGTAGCGGTGGCAGATTTAATTAGAAATCTCTACAGACTTCGCGAGAAGACATAAACTAAAAAAGCAATGATGGCCAACAACAAATCATATTGCATTCACTATTGGCATAGAGTATTTGGACATCGAAGCATGGACGCTGTGAAGAAAATGGTGGGTGAATTTAGACTATTTTTTAATAGTTGTTGTTGTTCTGATGTGTGCCAAGTATGCATGCAAGCTAAACTGACTCGCTTGCCATTTAACTCACACTACTCGAGCAATAAAAGTGTTTCAATCCTGGACCTGGTGCATACCGATATTTGACGACCTATGCAAAATATGACACTTGGTGGAAAGAAATACTTTTTCAATTTTATATATGATTTTAGCAGATTCATGACAGTATTTCTGCTTAGCAAAAAGTCAGAAATTTTTGAATGCTTGAAAGAATACATTAAATCATGTAAACCTAAATTTTCAAAAAAGCCTAAAATAATTCGATCAGATAACGGGGGAGTATACACATCTGGAAGAGTTTTGCAGTATTTAAAGGATCAATTAATAAGTTATCAGCGTACTCTCCACAGCAAAATGGTACTGCCGAAAGGAAGAATCAATCACTGGTTATGGCTAATTGTACTATATGCTTTAAGATGCGAAGTTAAATCAAAAATATTGGGGTGAAGCTATCATGACTGGAAACTATCTTCAAAACATTTTACCAACCAGAGTGTTATCCACTTCTTCCTATGAAATTTGGTTTGGAAAAAAACCAAGGATTGATTACCTTCAGATTTTTGGTTCAGGTGCATTTGTCCACATACCAAAAGAAAAGCGGAAGAAATGGGATAACAAGGCTACTCTCTTAAATTCTTTGGATACGAATATCGTTTACTTGACAAGACTTCGAATAGAATTGTTATCAGCCGAGATGGTAAATTGTTCATAAGAAACCTTATGTTAAAAATCATTATCTTGAAATGAGTCAAAGTAACGATGCTGAAATAATTCTGAAGAAGTCTCCTTTAAATGAAGAAGTGAATGATGTAGACGTAGGATGTTGTAACTGAAATTGGTATCAACTCTGAAGATTGTCAAGCAATTTTTGAAGAATTTTCCGATGAAGAAGAGAACATCATAGAGATGAAACAAAGGGCAACTACCGCAACGTTTCATGAGTGGTATAAGCAACGTTTTAAAAGTTTGTCTTATTAAAGAACCAAATACATACATACAAACAAGTTGTTTCAGTGAAGAAAATTTCTGATGGAAAATGGCAATGCAGGAGGAAATCTCTCGAGAAAAATGAAACGTGGACTTTAGTTCGACCTCCTGAAAATGTGAACATCGTTGGTTGTATAAAGTTAAACGGATCTGGAAGGTAAATTTATTTTACTAGTTTAATTCAAGCGATTAACAAAACAGTAAGAAAAGTTCGACTTATATGTAAGTGTTTCAATCAGTGATGATATTCACGAATAACAACTTTGTTTGATGCTTTACTAAGATTAATTCAGTTCCCACTCTCACCACTCAAAACTGGTCGATTTGCATTTCAATGATATACCAAACCAAGGTCAATAAGGTTATAGGATATAAACAAATAGGAAAATACAAGATGGCAATTTTTTCAAGATAGATGATGGCAAAACCTCACTTCAATGTGTTTGAAAACTTTTGGATAAATAGATAAATATACATATGTACATACATATGTAGATAAATAATCAGGGGATATTTTCACAAAATTTCAATTTTCATTCAGGAAATAGTCAAAAACTATTGCATAACTACATGTATTTGAACTATTTTTCAATACATTAGAAAACAAAAACATGAAAATGGAAAAACACTAAGCGACAACAATTTTTCTCTTAGATGTAATGTTTACTCTCAAAAGTGACAATTCATGTTTACTCAAAAAAGCTTAAATCTTCAAAGCTCCGTTGCAAAGTCCAAAGAGAAAACCTTAAGAATTTTATTCAATTGGGTAATGTTAACTCTTATTCAAAGTGGTTTTTCTTCGTTATATACCCAATGGTTAATAGGAATAGGGATCATGGATGGCAAGGCAACTTGGCGATCACTCCCTTCTTTAGCGAGAGACAAGGTAGGTACATAGTACATACCTATATGGACATTAAGATTACAAATATGTAGAATTTCAATGTAACTCCAGTGGTTGTGTGTTTTATTTTAGTGACAATTCATTTATCTGAATGCCATTGAAGCACCAATAGCACCAGTACCTATCTTTAAAAAAGTTTTTCCCATAAATTAAAAAAAAAACAATTAATTTAACAGAGCATGGTAATATCTGATATGTATAGCTTTGAGCCCTTCTAACCACTTTTTTGTCTTTAGCCAATAAATCTTCTATAGGGGATCCATTGATGTATTCATTTGCTTTTCAAATGAGATATATTTATAACTAATAAGTTTTTAAGTTAAGCTTAAATTTAGGTTTAGATTTTAATTTTTCGTATTGTATGTGGTTTTCCATTGAATGAATTGGACTGGACATATAAACTTCCCTTTTATTCAGATATCAATTTTGTTTGTGTCCAATAGAATGTATAAAAGCTTGCCGTCTAAATTTTTCGAACACCAATAAATAAAGACAAACAAAAAGAAAAAGTGGTTGAAATTTCAAACAAGTTGTTTTTTTTGTGAAAAATTTCACATAAGTGATTGGTCGAATAAAGTTCTTCATTTCTTAAAAGCCTCGTAAAGTAAAAAAAGTAAAATCATATAATGAACATTGATGGATTTAGCATTTTTAAAATGTGGGCTATATAAAAGGTTTGGCAAAATGGAGCTTTCGTCTGCATAGTTTTTGTGAGTTCTATTATTATCACATGTTATTTAAATTAAATGAACAAAAAAATAATGTAACTATTTGGACAGTAAAAAAAAATTGTGTGTTTTTCCATAAACTCCTAAACTTCGAATATATCAAAATAAGCTACCGTGAACCGTTATTAATCAGATTACATATCTGCTTAAACCACTGAGAGCCTAAGGAAGCACAGAAGGACTATAATATTTTTTGTACACAATAGAAATTTCTATGAATAACGTTACATACCTATTATAGCTCATAAGTGGCCACTTTCATGCTTATATTACTATTATCTCCGTCGTCACTCGCAACATAAAATACCCATACGATATAATTATAACAAAGCGACTGCACCCCTTTTAGAAGTGACAGTGGTTGTTGTTATTGTTTGCTTAGGCCTTAATATAAACCTACCATAAACTGTTGTAACTGACACCGTTGAATCACGTTTCATTAAATTTGACTTGATTTTTAGTCTGGTATGTTTGAGTTCTCTGGTTTCTTAGTTATTATTATTATTATTTTAATTAAAAACATACAAACCTTCTTTGCTTGTTGAAATTACTAAAATGAACTTGATTAAAAAGTCCATTTGAGTGGTTATTATTTTAGATAATATTTTTTTTAACGACCTTCTCTTCTTTGATAGATAAAGCGAAAGGTAAAAGATTTAGAATAATTTATATTTGTAATTCATTCATAATTTTCATATTATTAACATCAATTTTGAAATTGGAAAAGGGTCATTCATTTTTTGGTTTTGAAAGTAAAGCTAAATAATGTCATGATGAACATTTTATTTATTATTTTAATTTAATTTTATTTATTTAATTTCAATGTTTTGTCTTTAAGTGTGGAAAACAATATTATTTAAATGGCAGCTTCGGGAAAATTCACAGAATATGATTCTTATGAGGTAATTTTTAAACTCTTTTCGCACAGTGGTTTTTAATGAGTCTAGAGATTATTTGCGTAGACAAGGTCTTTTTAATAGCTCCACAGAAAAAAATTGGACGGTGTAAATTTTTGGAAAACTCAATATGTATTTGAAAACGAGTGCATATTTTTTTTGAAAATTTGTTTTAGGTATATATTAATAAATACTAAAAACTTGCGTAAATTTTTTTTAAATATTAAAAAAAAAACTATATCCATAATAAAATATTTTTTTGAAAAAACCGCTCTAACCAGTTTTGAATTTCCTTTATCGTATTCTTAAGGTATATTAAATGGCATCTTCAGTTTTGAACTCAAACTTTTTTTGGGCTTAAGCAAATTAAATAATGAATATACATACATATATGTTTTCATATTTTTCTCTAATGACGGTTTTGTTTATGGATAATATCCAGTCGTGCATTTTATTTAATCTATTTTTTCAAAATCAAATTTTCTTGAGTTTTGAAAAAAAAACATACCTACTATTATTTTTTGAAACTTTAATAAATCAAATGTTTGGTAACCTAGCGGCAAATTCATGCTAAAAAATGTATGCAGACTATTTTTTTGCATCGATATGTACGCTCAGTGAAAACGGAACATATGAACTATTTTTTCTAATTTTTCTAAAGCATAACATGATTTCAATCGAAAAACTATGATAATACTCAGGCTCGTACCACGATAACCTTAATGAACAAAGGACTGACCTTTTTGATTTTGATTATTATATTAAAAAAAGATTTATTTTAAACTCAAAATATAGAGAAAAACGATAAACTTTTCAAATTTGAATAAGATGTCCACAAAATTTCTTTTTCTAATTTTCATGGACTGGCTACTTTAAAATAAATATGAATCACATATGTAGGTACTAGAAAAGTTTGTAAATTAATTTACATCTTTTTATTCAATTGTTTTTGGAATAACTCAAATATTAATGTTTAAACTTAAAACTAAATTTTAAGAAAAAATATATATGTATTTTTCCAACTTATTTTTTTTTTTTCAATTTTCAATATTCAATGCTCTTGTGGATTTAAATTCAAATCCTAAACCGCAAATGATCTAAGACTTATAGTATTTAAGATATAACATAATATCAACAACAACCTCTTTATCAGAGTGTAGCAAATAATCATGAATTGCCATACGGGAATTTCATATTTCTTATCAAACCATTCAAAATAATGGCGTAAAAAAGATGTAGTGTAACAATCTTTCTGAAAATAAATCGATAAAGAATATTCTTTATAGCTATAATATTGTAAATGGTTATTACAAAATATCAACCCATGTATGTAACTATGAGTATAAATAAGTAATGGAATTCAATATTTTGTTTCATGAACATTTTTTAACACTTGATACTCTTAAAGTAAGATGAATGATGAAAGGCAAATTGACAAATAATAATATCTATAAGTTCTTAAACTTCTTTAAGTTTGGATATCATAAAATTATTTTTGAAAAATTTAAAGTTTGTTACCTGTATTGTGCTTTTATTAAATAATTTTTTATATTATTTATTGTATATTTCGGTTTAAATTGCTTAGGTTTTAAACAAAGTAACAAAATACTTCACAATTGTCGGAAGAGTCAATATAATATTTTTAGTGGGACAAATTCGAAAAAAAGATTTATTGCTGGACTACAGTTCTACCAGGTCTTTATGTACACATATTATTTTACAAAAAGCGGACCACCGGAAGTCAACATTTTCCAAAATGGCGGTAGCCACCGCCTGAAAATGACAAAAAATTTCTTAACTGTTGAAATTTTTTTGTCGAACAATAAGAGAGAGTCTATAAAAAGCAAATAAAGCGATAAACCCAATACTTAATGAACAACATGGCAAAAATTTCAAATTAAATTGTTTTTCAAAACTGGATTTTTTTTCCAATTTTTGGATTATCAACCTTCAATTTCTATCCTAGTAAAACTGAAAGTATACAAAATATTTTCTTTATAGAAAACAACATTTTTTTTTGTAAAATTCATTTGAATAGATTGCTGCATTTACAACAAAAAGTCAACGGATGTGTTATTCGTGCACCCCGGAGATCAATTTAAATTAATCTAAAAAAAAACCTTTCGGCCTAAAATTATATTTTTTATTATCTATCATTAATTTGTTAAATAATAATTGAATTGAATAAGTAGTACGATTACAAGAGTATTGTAACAATAAAATTGCATGTCTATACAAAATATAAAACAAAACAGTAAGCATTATTCTTATTGATAAATTATTCGTGCATGTAATCAAAGGCTATTTTCCCACAAAAAAAAACAATTAATTGAATCTCGCATAAAATAAAATAATCATCAGGTGAGGAAAATAGACAAAAAAAAAACATGATTAATTATTATTGTATGAGAAATTACGTATGTACATATCTCCGACGGCTTATTTTGATACAGTTTTTATAAGTCATCTAAAGTTAAATATATGTATGTAGCTGTTACATTACATTATTAATCAGAAGTCATTCATTTAGATTTCCAAGTAACAGAATTGGTAAATAGCAAACAAAAACAAATATGTATAGATAAGGAAAAATGTTAGAGGAGAAAAATTAATCTTAAACTAAACTAAGCTTGAGATGAAATATTCAATTTTATTTAGGATTTAGAAATGTACCAAATCATTTATTAATAGTTTCAATTGGAATAGATGGAACTCACATTAGGATGGTAAACTGTTTATTAAGTGGAAAGGTCAATAAGGACTATTTATTGACTTAAAATAGACATTTGCATTTGGAACATTTAGAGATGATTTTTCAATTGTGTCAGTTGGTAAAATAGTAAGTAAGTTGTCACGAACCAAATAAATTAGAGGGAATTTAAACAATAAATGAAAAAATCGAAATTCTATCACGAAAAAATGCAATAGTTATTTAATTTATAGAATTTTCTGAATCCATTAAAAATTGATTCTTGTTTTTAGATGAAATGTTTTAGATTCATATCATCAAGTGGAACTTCGAAAAAAGCTAAAATACCTACGGAGCATTTAAAATTAATCACTAATCACTTATCAATTTAAAGAATTTCTGATAAGTGCAAGTGATAAGCGTTGTAGGAAGCCATTTTACATTTCACGCAATTATCATTATAAAGTTATCATATTTTTGATTAGTGAAAATGATAAGTGTTTCTCCAACAGAAAACCCATCTTATCAATATCTTTGCTGAGCACTTATCACACAATTGATAAGTTTTTTTTTCTACTTGTTCGTTCGCTTCGATCATCTCTCAGTGAGGAATTTACCGTTTTGCACATTTTGTGAAGAAAAAAAGTTGAAAAAATTGATTAAATTAAGCTAAAATAGCCATAACCTTTTTAAAAATAGTCCAATCTTCAAGGTTAAGGTCTTAAAATAATCGTGGTGTAAGAAAATCAAGGGGGCGGGCCACGCCTTCAACACTAAACATATGCATGAAGCTATTTTTCAATTGATTTTTATTTTTTTAAATGCAGAACATGATGAAAAATTTCACAATATCAAAAAACAATGTTCTACAAATGTATTCCCCTAACCCTCTTGTACAAAAAAGTCAGTGGTAGTGTACCGATAAATCCGACAGGAGAGACTCCAGAAGCACTTTAATTGAAATAATACGAAGAAATGGTTTTAAATAAAAAAATAAATAGAGATTGGTTAATAAATTAATTTCTAACTTCCAAAATCCTCTTTCGTTCTTTTCGTCAATTCTGCCGGGGATTAGAAAAAAAAAAACAACTACTATAGTATTTTAATGAATAGGCATGTTTTAAGGTGGACTTCGTTGATTTAACGAAGCATAACCTTTGTGAACAATAGCTATACAAGGATATAAACTTTGAAAACCTTGTTGCCTATAACGATTTGTCTTCAAAAGTATCAAAATTATCATAATAGATAATTAACCTTTAACTATTAGTTTGTTGTTCAACTTTGAAATTTGTTCTTCGATGCTTCCAATGTTTATGTTTGCTGCTTTGTTAAGTTAAAGTTTTATTGCTCATAATAGATACATAGTAATTATTTGTTATGACATTTTTGGTATTTTTCATGCCATTTTTTCTATGATTCCTTAGGCGCTTCGATTAGTCAATGTCAAGTTTAGCTGCAAAGAACATAGACATACAAATTTGAGCTTTTTTTAACGTAATTTTACTGTCTTTAGAGTTGTAGTCTAATATTTTGTTTTAAACTAAAATGCAAAAGATCTAATAAAATAAAAAACGAACAAATTTCTTTTTTAAAATCTAGTTTTTTTAAAATCGAGATACATTATGTACGTTTCAGAACGGATACCTTAAACACAATTTGTCCATCTTAAACTACGACTTAATATTAAAAACTGTAATTATTATTTTAAAAAAATTAATTAAATGGTTGTAGAGGTTACAAATTAGATGCTGAATCAGATGCTACAGCGTTTTGTTTCATTTTTTAACACATCATAATCTAAAAAACTTAAACATAATCTAAAAAACTTAACCTACAATCATAAGCTCATAAGTGAATGTACATTGTAAAAATCAAAACTCAAAATCCAAACATATGTAGGTACATTTTATGATTATATTTTAAATCATTACAGGATAGGTTATATTACAATAAAATATGGTTTAAGTCATTAGCCATAGCTAAACGCTAAGTCTTACCATAACAGCCACCTTCAATCCAAACAAAATTATATATTCTTCCTTTGTCACTGAAATTTAGGAAAACATTTCTGTATTATATCCATAGCCATTAGCTATACTTAGCATCTTCTATGGCTCGTTGCTTCTTTAAAATTCATGTTGTGATACAACATTCATTGGATTTTGTTTTTGATTGCAAACACTTTATCTTCCTCGTATGACAAAAAGTAACTTGAAGATTTTAACCATCTTTCAAGTAAAGGTTAAACAAATGAAAGATTATACTCCTTTGTGCATATTAAAACAACTAAGAACTCTCATAAACCCCATAATAACACTTTGCGGTAGTAAAATATACTTTGCATTTCTACTAGTACTTTTTTGTATGCAATTAATGTTTTTTTTTTTTATTTATTTGAATTATGATAATCCATTCAAGCGTCATTGAAAAATAAAAATGGTGAAATTATTTTATAATAATTTTAAGCCCAATTAGAATGTGTTTAACAAGTTAACACTGTTGTTTTATTATTTACATTTAGCAAAAGCGCTGGATTTGCATATAATGTACTGTTCTTAACTTAATTGGACTTAGAAGTGAAGGTAGTTTGGAAACAATAATTTAATATTAAGAAGGGTTATAAATTATGTATGTGCATAAGAAAAGTGTTTGACTAAAGACGTTTATAACACAGGTTCACTTTAAGAAAGAGAGACTTTTCTTCAAGTGTTTACGAGTTGGTGTTAAATTAATTCATCAAATAAAATCGGTAAAAAAATGAAACATTTTTGTTTGGAAACCTTTAAATAAATGTGCATATCAAAAAAAATACAATAGAAATAGAAATAGAATGATATGTATAGGAAGAATTAAAAAAATAAAAGTTATATAGTATCTCATAATAAATAACCGCATGACTGGCTGAGAGACTGATGGAATTTTTAGTTAGACCCCCTCCCATAGTAAAAAAATACTATACTATACAAAAAACCGTTGTCAATTTTCGGCGTCCAAGTTATCGTACTCTCCTCCAGTTGTCGTTCGCAGGTGTATGTGCTGCCACTGTTTGTACGTTTTTGTCGCCCACTGTTTGTCTCGTTTATCTAGTCGCGTAGTGTTCCCATCGCAAATAATAGAAAACGTTTAATCTAAACAATACAGAAAATAATAATAAAAATAAGAAAAACAAAAACAAAAACAAAATATACACAAAAAAATCAACACATAAAAAAAGCAAATCAACACAAAAAAAATATAATCAGTGCCGCAACAAAAAACAACAACAAATAATACCAAATGTGGGTAAATTTTTGGAGCGCAGTGAGTAGGTATTCCTTTCTCTTTCCTTCCAAGCCTGCAATTTTTTGGCTTAGCAAGTGCATGAATTGTATCGAATTTATCTAATTATCTCTTAATTGATAATAACAGATGCATAGAGAAATAATGTTTTGACTGTTAGGGCTCGGATCAATTCACATCACTACTAAGGCATAACACTAGTAGGGTTGTGCATTGAAAAGAACTTTATAATCATATTCAGTTTTGCTCTTAGATTTCGTCTGTTTTAGTCTTTTTTCTCTTTTATCACAATGATCGGAAATTTAAGAGTTAACTATTGTAATATTCGTGGGTTTAGAGCAACTTTGTATGCCCATATTCTGTTACAAACAGGCCAGCTGTCTTGGCACTAAGTGAAACCCAAGTGGGTGAAACTATTGATCCTGCTGAATTTCAAATTCATGGGTATAACTTAGTGCCATTATTCCTTCCCCAACATGCTCTCGCCGTCTACATAAGAAAAGAAGTTGCTTGCCAATTTCAACCACTATATGGTCCTAGTACCAACCCCTCGTTTAACATCTTATGGTTTAAATCCTCGGTAAACAGGCACATCATAAATTATTGTTTCCTCTATCGGATCCCTACTTCAACTTCTAGCGAATTTGACGCTCTGTCGGACTCCATCCATCCATCCTCGCATCCTCACACTAAAATCGTTATTACACCCTCAGCTTTTCATATTCGTTTCCAGATTCACATCCCTGCTCTTCGTACGAACTGAAACGGCTAAATATGATAAGTACATAAAATTCTGACTTAGACAGCATTGTACAATGGGGTATAAGTAATCGCGTATAATTTAATGCTTCAAAAACTCAATGATGCCTTCTGCCGTTAAAGCGAGACGTACCCCCTGCTATTATCTATGAGTGGTACTTGCATCGAAGAAACTAATCAACTTGCGATTCTAGGTATGTGTATCACAAACCATCTTTTGTGGAATGATCACATACTTAACGTCGCGAAAAATGCCGCAAGATGTTTAGGTTTCCTTTGGAGATGCAAGGAATTTTTTTCCCCTTCTGATCTGGCAATTACACAGGTCGACAAAAAAATTATTTTTTTTTGTTTCTGTGTTGAAGTGGCGATTTTCTCAATCCTGGTATTGAATTCTATATAACTGCATCTTTTTTTTTTTTAAGTTTGTTTCTGCACCTATTACAATGATAAATAAATATTATGGGTTTTCAACCAACTCTAAGGTTTAAGTGTTCTCGGCAAGAGTAAGATAACTGTAGCGCTAAGAAATGATAACGGTTTTTGTATAACACTTCTACAAGTATTTTTTTACTATGACAAGGGGGGTCTATTTCCTCCCGTTTGGGCGGGAGGGGCAAATTCATTAAAAAACTACTAAAAATGGAAAAAAAAATATTAAAAAATAACGGTAATACCTACAATTAAGTATTATACTTTTTTTTAAAGATAATACTCTATTCTATAACCCAGTTTTTAAATCAAGCAAAATCTATGCATAGTTTTTGAAAAAACTAGTTTCAAACTCAAAATTTGATCAAAATTAATTTTTTTTCGCAAAAAATCAATTCGGGTGCTTCCGCCGTCTTACCTTTTGAGTTTACCGGTATATAACCACTGACATTTTTGTAGAAGAGAGTTGGGGCAACAATTTTGTAGCACATTGTTTTTTGATGTTTTGAAATTTTTCATCATCTTTTGCATTTAAAAGAACAAAAATAAAATTGAAATTTTCTTTCAATCAACTTTTTTATATTGAAGGCGTGGCCCCACCCCCATGGGTTCTACACAGAATGTAGCCTCAAGTCTCATGGTAATTTTAAGCTCTTAACCTTGAGGGTCGAACGAGTAAAATCAAAGTTATGATTTATTTAGTTAATTAATATCAATTTTTATCAGTTATCTCTCTTTAATCCATAATATCAAAATTCTAGCTATAAAAACAAACTTTTTCAGGTAAAATTTTTTTATACTTAGTAAGTGATGTAGGAGCAACAAGAAAATCATATCAAGAACCCAGAAACAAAAATAGTGTTGACCTGTGTTATCTATAAAAGTTATGTGCGTCCAAGACTTAAGTATAACTCCCATCTCTGGGCTGGTGCTCCAGCAACATACTTAAATCTCTTGAACAGTATACAAAGACGAGCATTCAAAATGATCACAGACAGGAACATCATCGATACTTTTACTTCACTCGAACAGCGACGTAACGTTTCGTCTCTCAATCTTTTATTGTTACTTTAACGTGCTCTAATAAAATAGCCAGTTGCATTTCTCACCTTAAACGATTCAACCCTAATTTCGGTCATACTGTTAAGTACAGGAATTCGTTCGGGAATGGCTTTCCCTCTTAATGTGATGTACTGAAATTCAAGACTAATGTTCACCAAAATCTCCATTCAAATCCCCTCCTACTTACCTAAAGCGTGCACTGTGTATCTGACATATTACAAAAATAATCTTTTCTAATCTAATCTAATCTAATCTAATTTAATCTAATCTAATCTAATCTAATCTAATCTAATCTAATCTAATCTAATCTAATCTAATCTAATTTAATTTAATCTAATCTAATCTAATCTAATCTAATCCAGTCTAATCTAATCTAATCTAATCTAATCTAATCTAATCTAATCTAATCTAATCTGATCTAATCCAATCTAATCTAATATCAATGCTTGATGCAACTAATCGATCAATTTATTTGTTAAATTTTCCGTTCGCACCTATTTTAGTTATGAACCAAATGGGTGTTCCTCCTAATGTTAAGTAACTAAAAAACATACCTTAAATCATGTACCACATATGGCCTCGATGACCAAAACAAACACCTTTTTCCACTCTCAAATTGTACAGTTCTTTTGATTGCTCGTTTTTGGCAAGCTTCATGAGGGTTCGGCGATAACTTTTGCAATATTTTTCTATAAAATCATAATATTGAAACATAACAAGGACAAAAACAAAAACAAAAGCAGCAAAATTGTTTCGCTCCTATAGGCAGTATAAGGACTTGTTTTGGATAACAACAATACCTTTCACCTCTTGAATGTACAATATTTATTTTTGCGAATGATATTTTTGTATTGATTTTCTTTTTTATCTTCCCACCGATTTATAATCATAGAGAGCAATTTAAAATAAAAAAAAAAACAACAAATGACGACATACTTTGGTGTAATCCTTTGTAAAGAACACACGCAATACGGACATCATACAAATGGCTAATTTGATTTGTTTTGAGAAGTAGGATAAATCTGTGGGCATAAGTATTATTTTGGGTTCATTTTGAAATGTTTAATATAATATTGAATTTTAAGAAATTTTAAAATTTTATTTGCTGGAATTGCAAATAATATTGCTTGGAGACTTCGACTATAAAAGTTTTTGTTCATTGTTATACAAGTTTAAATATTTGGTTATGTTTGACAAAAACTCTTGAAGAGCAGCTAAAATTTACTTCAAATGTTCAATTCATAGAAAATATAAACATAAATTAGATTTATAATAAACATTTAAAAACATCTGATTTTTTTTTGCAGTTTTAACTGTTTTAACAACTTCAATAAAATACAACGAATACGTAACAGACAAGGGAAAAAATATTTCAATACCTTGTGACGCAAATGGATCTATCATGTGGATCAAAGAGAACGGAAACAATTCTCGAGTAATACAGGTAAGTTCGGTAGTACTACACTACTTGGACATAGGTAGGTAGGTAGGTACTTGCATGCTAAAAGCATCTTTGAGTTTTTATTTTGTATATTGTTATTTTTATAGAATATGTTCATATGTTTCTTAAATTCATCGCATTTTAACACAAAAGAAAATATAAATAAAGTCCAAGGGCCCTTTTTCCATCTATCAAGGACAAGAGTGGTATAGTACTTACACTTCATGATTTCTAAGAAACATGCATCATTATGCCAAATATATATATATAAATTGCTATAAAGTTTATAGTTCATGTCATGATGGAAACAAGGATTTTAAAACTTTAAGATAGATATAATGAACCATACAAAAATTATAGATATAAAGCATGTAAATATTGCAACAAAAAAAAGTTTAGAGTTGATTAGAACAAAACTTTCCATTTTGAATATTCATACCAAATCCATTTTACACTCATGAAGTTGTTTTTTTTTTTTACTTTTATCAAAATTAATGAATAAAATATTATGAAATACATAAGTAGACAAGTGCTGGCGTTGCTTTGCTTTATTTTCATCAACGTCAAAAGTCCGAATGCTTAAATCCCGTCAGAAAGTATTTCACATTTTCCAAGACTTATTTACATTGAAGTGTATTAAGTGCATTTCTATCGGTCACATTAATATTGTTAAATAACCTCTAAAGAAGATTGAACTCAAAACTACTAAAACTTAAAAAAAAAACTGTTTTTATTTCACCTTTTAAAATCAGTTGTGTTTCAATTAAAACTTACTTAACTTTGAACTTAAACGCTCTTAATCTTCATAAATCAGAATTAGGAATAACTATACTTTTTTTTCATCATTGAAAATTTTAATTGATAATTTGAAAGCATTTCAAATGTCAAATCAATTAATTTTGGGTCAGCCTTACACATACATAAAACGAAATTTTATATTTCGATGATGAACTTCTACGACGAAACTAGTTCAGATATTATATCCAAATATAATGTTAAGATTTTGCGTTTGAAATGTGAAACTGGTTTTAAACAAAACCAATTTGAGTAAAACCATAAGCCATAGAAGAAAAAGTGCCGGAAACCTTTTTTCGAAAAGAATATCATATAAGTACCTACATATAATCTTTTTTAGTTCATTTTACAAAGAATCTATGACCATTGAAAATTAGACATACATATCTTCAAAGTTATGGATTTAAAGAGAAAGTTTTCAAGACAAAAGTTCTAAGAAATTTCAAAGTTTACGTCTTTCCGATATCAGTGCTAACATTCGGAAACATTAGGAAACAACGTTTTTGACATCGAAAAATTAGTGTGGCTGTTGATGGTTTGTTTTTTTTTTCAATGTAAATAATTTGACTCACGCAAATTTCGACGTCGTCGACAAATTTTGTTTATTGGGTTAGAAGTGCTGTTGTTTTTAAGAAAAATATACAATTTTTTTAAGTATCCGTAGATTTTCAAACTATGAAACTATGTAATTTAGTTTTATTTCATGTTGTAGCTACTTGATAAAAGATTTATTTTTTTTTAATCTAGACAGGTAAAATTCTAGTTCTCACAAATGTTTCTGAAGGAGACAGAGGCATTTACATTTGTTTAACATCCTTACTCAATGAATCTAAAAACTCCCATGAAGATGATAATGCCAGCAATAACGAAAAACCTTCTCTCGGTGTTGTCAACAGCAATATTACCTACACAACATCATCACCATCATCATCGAATATATCTACTTCGACACCACTTCTACTCCTAACACCTACACCGACTTCAATTGTTGAACCTTCAGAGACAACACAAAATCTAGATCACATCGAAGAAGAATTCCAAGCCTATCTTAAAGCGAACTTAAGTGTTCGCACAACTCCCGGTCCAGTTTCACAACTTTATTTCAAAGCCTCAACAATACTGGGATTTCTTATCTGGAGATTTAATAAAACTAATTCGGGCGGATACCCGGTGAGAAGTTTTACATCAGAATTCCGAAACATTTCCTATAAGGGAAATGAAAATCGAAAACGCGAACATGAATGGACTCGCATGGATCCCATCAATATAGCCCCGAACGTCGTAAGTATATATCCTTTAGGGTTCTAGATTCTTTTTTTAATCTAGACGTTTATTTTTAGCTTGCTCATAATGTATACATATCTATATTAAATTGTACAAATTATGTTTTTAATGTTGAATTTAGTTTAAAAGAAAAGAAAGAAATTAAAAAAAAGTTATTTGTGTGTCGTTGAAATGTAGTTTGGTTTGGAGAATAGTTTAATCCAGGGTTGTTAAAATTATTGTATTTTATTGTTTAATTTGTATGTATAGTACAGTTACTACACATTTAATCTTTTTGAGATATTTCGTGGCATACTTTTTTCTGACTTCTATGAAATCTAGTATAGTTAAAATTGGAAGTTATAGAGATCATGCAAAAATTTAACCAGTCATTATAAAAATTTCGTCATCTGTACTTTGGAACCAAACGCCTTAATATTTTAAGTACGTATTAGAATTAGACGCATATCGGATAAACATTTTTCTGAAAAGTAACTTTCAATGTCAACTGGAATAGTCTGGCATCACTGTTTGCGCTGAAAGACAAATTTTAAAGAAGTAAGCAAAAAATTTGTATTGTTTAAATATACATATGTACTATGTACATAATGTACTGTGTCAATTATATATTCTTGTATCGTTTTAGTTTATTGTTTTTTTTTTTTTTATTATTATCATTTTTTTAAGTAAAATGAAATGGAAATTAAAACTTCTTTCAGTTTCGGATCAAGGCAGTAATTGGCTATTTTTTTCCTACTGGGGATTGGCTAAGTTCTATTAAAGATTTTCAGGTTTGAAGTTTATAGCAGGTTTGAGAGTCAATTGCTTTTTCGATTTCTAATAGCTTAAAAAAGTTGAATAATAATTTTAACTTATACCTTTAAAAAAAAAACTAAATTTCACTCTTGTTTAAAACTGGAGGGACGCAAAAATTGGTTTTAAGGATTTGGAACGAAAAAATAATTATTTTATAACATCTTTTAAGAGCTGTTTTTTCACTTTTTTTTGCCAATGTATTTTTATATCACTTAATTTAACTCCATTTTATATGTCCTTAAAACCTCATTATACTGTCTTATATTACGTTCTAATTTCATAGATAGTTTACACATTTTGACTTAATTGTTAGACATTTGATTAAAAACCTGTCTGCTTTTTTAAGATTGCGATGGGGTACGTGGGGGCTCTCTATTAACTTCAAACATTTCAAAAACTCGTTTTTATAACAAAGTGGCTTATCTTAAAAGATACCGCATAGAAAAAATGTTGACAATCGAAAATACCATTTGATACCAATTACATTTTTAAGATCTTGGGAAAACTTAAATACGTTTCTTAAGATCGTAAGAAAATCGATTTTCAAAATTAAAAAATTGAAATCCTTTGGCATTGACCCATTTTATAGGGACTGGTAGGCGCCAACCTCACGTTAAAAGCTCTTACGACTAAGCGCCAGCATGAGCAAAAGCGGACATTACCTGTAGGTTTTGATAAGTGAGTTTTTTGAGTTTAACTTCAATGTAAAACAATCAACTAAAAAATTCTTTCTCGAGTCTTTTTTCTTTGCTTTTTTCACACAATTGCACAAATAAAAGAAAAATTCAAATATAAAACAAAAACAAACATTAATTTACAAGTGTCACCATATAATTGAAATATTGCCGACATTTTTTTTTTTAAACAATAAAAGACGTAATATTTTATTACCACGTTTGCACAATTAGCGCTCACGTCGCTTTGGGGAGGAGTTTGAGTTTTTGTATCGTATGTACCTATATTAATTCCAACTTTTTTGTTTCACAGTACGGATAACTTTAAGGTCTATAAGTTGTTACTTACAGACGAATGAATAAATAAACATCAATCAATGGAGTGACCTTAAACAGTCTGAGCTAGTTTAGAAAGATGGTTCTCTTCCTTGAGAGACGCCTGACGCCAAGACTCCTTCTATTCTATTCTTATTTTTCTCAAACAAAGTGATGAACTGTTTTGTTTTTTTATTTTAGCTTTGTTAACTTTTTCTTAAATTCTGCATTGTAATTTAATGTTTTAATTATTTTAATACCATAAATATTTATTGTATTCAAGAACGTATCAAACATTTTTTAAGAGAGCTTCTTTAAAGCGTCTACCTTGATAGGGTACTTAAAAGTTATTAGAATTACATATTTTATAATTTTATACAAATATGTATGTACATAGTTGCAAAGAGTTTTTTAAAGAAGTTATTCGTTCAGTAATTGTTTATAATTTGACAGTTTTGTTTATTCTATAAAACAAAAGGTTCTCCAATTTATAAATAAATTGTGAAAATTTTATTATTCGTCACGTTACTCTTATTATTAAATTTAAAATAAAAGAAAAAAGTGACTAAACCTGATTACATTCCTTTGAAAAAAAAAACTAAAGAAACTAAACAAAAAAAGGAGAATATCAACAAAATATTTAAATTAAAACAGGTTTTCTTCTTATTTTCTAATGTCTCTTACCTTAATCGCGTTTTGGCTGCTTAATAAAACCATTTATAATGACGTTTGCAAATGCACACTTATACAGGAGATAGAGCCGAGCGAGAGTTAAAGCATTTATATTTCTTAGCAAAAGTTTATTAATTTATTTTTGTTTAAAAAAAAAAAAAAAATATATATATTTTGGTCTAAACATGATTGGTCCTATTGAAGTGAGTCGATTCCAAATAAATATTAATAGTATTAACAGTAATCTTTCTATCATATCTTGGACGGTTATTTTTCATTTTTGTTTTCTGTTAAAAACTGGATATCATTCATTGGTCTAATTTTTAATAAAATAGTCTGCAAATGACCAAAGGAAAAGAACGTTGTCTTGTATTCTTTTTAGTTTTATTCTTCATTACATCCATGAATCGCGCAACGCCACTAGAAATATTAAATTATTATAATGGAATGCAGTGTAGTTGTATCTGTGATTGTTCGTATTCGCCTTTTCAAATTATTTTGAATCCAACTGAATTATTGGCCAGTAAACAACTTGTGTTGATTGACCAAATAACTGTGCAGGTACTAATTAAAAAAATTTGTTTCAATGATAAAAATAAAATTCCCACGCTAATTCCATAGAAATTAGTGAAATGTTAGGGAAATTAATTGCTTGGGTGTCCTAAATCGAATGTAACTTCAACTTTCGGATTCTGTTTGTTAGGTGGTTTTTTTGTAACTTCATGATTACTTGTACGAAAAAAAACGGCTGGCGTCGGGATTTATGAACTTCGTCTAAAAAAATGTCAATTCTTCAAATGAGATAATGAGCAATTCGAATGAAAAGAACGTTTATTACAAATATTACTTAAAACTAAGTATAAATAATTGTTGTAGGTACTCAGATTAATTTCCTTTTCCATTGGTCAGCCATTTTCTTTTTAGATTGTTTTCCATACGAAATATCGATAATACATCAATAATACAACTCTGGCAATTCCTTGTCAATCGGGAAAAAAGTTTACTGCAGATAATTATGCGGAGTTAGCTTTAAGTCTATGTAGACATAGTTGTTGTTGTAGTTGACATGTAAATTGGTTAGTTTTGCAATTCAATTTTAAAACTTACATTTAAAAAAAAAAATCAGCCAAGTAATTTTGTGTCTTATGCATTTATTTCAAAAATTGGCAAGGTAAAGATTTTGTCTCAAAAATTCTAATCTTTTTTTCCATTTTAAAACCAAGCTCAGACAATATTTGTGGCTTTTTTTTTCCTTCTGGGACAAAACAATTTATAATAACACGTTTTGAATGAAATTCGGGTTGGTTTGTGTAACACTATACCTACGTTCTCATTACAACCGAAATGGGTAATTTCGCAAATTAGGAAAAAGCGTTCACATTAATTACAAATGGGGTAATTTCGTTTGCCAGGTCTCTTTCTGCTCATAGAAAAATTTCAAATTTACGAGGCTGGTTCCCAATCGAATCCAAATTTATGTGTGGCTAAATGCGTTCACGTAATTTCCATAATTTTGTGAAAATTTGATTGAAATTATACCTCATTTGGAAATGTGAATTTGTATGGAAAATAGGGTATTAGATCCCAAATAATTTGCAAATTTTCCACGAAATCATATCATTTGGCCCAATGAAAACGCACTATAATGCTAAGTACAGACGACGGACGGACGGTCGGATCTTACAATATTGTTAGATCTGTCTTGACAATCATCCACAATATTTTTTTTTCTTTTACTGGTGCCCATAAGCAATATTAATTTGTGCGGAAAAATCATTAAAAAATATTCTGTTACAATTAAAAAATGATCTTAACCTGATATCAGTAAAAAAAAATTACATGAAACGACACATTTATGTACAATATATGTTGATTTGAATCAGTTTTAGTATAATTATCTCTTATTCAGCGACAAATGGAAGTTTATCGGCTAGAACCAAATACTACATATGAATTTCGAATATGGGCAAACAATCATTTGGGAGCCGGTGAAATAGTAACCACAAATGTAACGACTCTTTCCGAAACAAAGGAGGAGGGTAAGTTTTTTTGCTTAAAAAAAATAACAATTATTATTTATTTGAGTTGTTGAGAGACGAAATTTTTCATATCAAAATATTTGGTTATGATTTAAAAGAAAACGTATTTTCTGTTGATATGAATATGGCTGGTTTTGGTTTCTCAGCAACCTATATTTAGTTTACACCTTCCAAATTGATGCAAATTAAATATACATGTTCTGTTTTTATGTACATAAATGGTTGTATGTATTAATATAGGCCTTTTTTAAAATGCAATTGGTGATAATCTCTCCGCATATTTCATTATTAAGTGTTGGAGTTCTTAAATCATTGAGGGGATTAGACAAGTTAGAACATACAACGGCTGCCTAATTTCTTGTGACTATAGATCATGGTGTATTGTTATTTATATTAAAAAATGGAAATACCTATGTATTTCTAGTTAAAAATGTCAACGATTCCTGGTTTCATTTTTAGCTTCGCTTATTACTTATATGTACTATGTAGATAGTTTTATAACTATATGAACTCAAAAATTTCTTTATTTATTTATCGCCAAGTGGCTACCAATTTTTTTTTAAATTTAATTCAAATAAACAATATTTATTTGTTAGGTGTAAACGTTTAAATCAAAGCAAAGCGAAATTTTTAACAACTTAATCAACTCTTAAAAATATATAGTTGAAAACTTCCCTTTTAACTCACACCTTATATAGGTCCAAAACTGAGTCTATACCCCAACCAAATAATTTTAATTCCAAGTTGGTTAAAATCTAAGCTTACATGTACCTGAAGGAAAAAGGCCCCTAAGATTTTTTTTCAAAAAGAATTTCATATTTTATTTTTCGGATAGAAAAAAGAATCAACAGATGCAAACATTTATTGAAAAGAATATTATAAAATAATAAGAGCGAAGCTGAGTAAATTACTCCGAGTTGATAGTTCATTAAAAAAAAATCACATTCCTCTTTGTGTATGAAAACTATAGTACTCTCATGGTGGAAGTCGAATGGGGCGACATCTAATGTATGCCGGCAACCCTTACTCTTTTTTTTTTGCGGAGAGCTTATGGAGGTTTTAATCGATATTTAGTGATATTTTTTGGATGCAATAATCCAAAAAATAGTCGCCCCTACCACCAATTACCGACGCTTAAAGACTCCCAAAATCGAATTTAACACCTCACATTTTGCAGCGCCACCACAAGGGTCCGTGCAACCCTAAAAAAACTCGCCATGATAGTAATATAGTTTATATATACAAAGCATTTCTGACAATATGTATATTGTAATACAAAATTTTATGTTCAAAAATTGTAATGCAGTGTATTTTGCTGACAGATCTGACATATTATAATATGTATCTGACAATCGTCTGTACTGAACTTTAAATAGCATGGACTCCTCTTTTGGCAATTCTAAACTGTCATTTTCAAAGCTTTCATTGACTGTCATAAAAATTCAGTTGATGTCAATTTATATACTTATGTACATATGTAAGTACGTTGCTTATGTTTTTCCTGAGTTTTCAGATAAATATTCAGATGACAAATGAAATGTTGAATGCCGCTCAGGTCCTAATATAATAAAAGTCGAACTTATAATGGCGTTTGTTCTTTTAGTGATTGATTTGTGTTTATATATGTGCTTCTGATTTTTAGTATACCAATTATTGCATATAAATTAAAAACAAAACTGAAGTTCATATCATAATACATAAACATATTTTTTTGAAAGTTCACTCAATAAAAATTCCTAGAAGTATTTTTTTTTTAATTTTAAATGCAATATTAACATTATATAGAACCTCTTTCATTAAAATATTGATCAAAATTCGTCACATCTCCTATGAGAAAATCGAAAACCAAAAATCCGGTTCTAGGGCAGGTTTTTTGATAAAATCATTAGAACAACATACAAAGTCACACTGAAAAAAAAATTATCAAAATCACTAGAGCAGCTTTTGAGATAAATATGTTTTGTGACATCAGATACCGTTATTTTTTAAATGAAAAACAAAATTTCATTTCTTCTCTAGGGGATGATCCAAAAATTTTAAGTTTCATGTTTGCAGAAAATCGCTTCAATAGTTTAGACTGTAGGTAGGAGGTACAGACAAACCGACAGACTATCATCATCGAATCCAAAACTGGCTAGATTATCAAGGTCCTGAAATAAATTAAAGGGATGAAAACTAATATTCATGATTGTGGACCACAGACACAGAGTGGTACTTTGAGTTCAAAATTAATTTGTGGGGATAATCGTACTAACACGTAACTGCATTGTGATGGCTGTGGAATTTTTATCCAGTGCCGTTTAGATTTGAAAATTGATTTATAAAATCTATAGGTACTCAATCCATTTGAATTAAGTTGATTAAGAGTTGGTAAAGATGGATATGTTGTTAAAAATTTCGCTACATTTAGTTTATAAGAAAAAACATTTTAAAGATTATTGTCACTTACCTATTTTATCTTTTAAGATTTGATACGCCTTATACAAGCTGACTTAGATAATTTCGATCCACGTATATGGATAGTTGCTGTCAGTATAGTACTTGGAACCCTTGTGATATTAGCAATTGGATTGTGTATAGTTTTGTCTAAAGAATACTACCAGTCATCACAAATGGGTACTTCTACAACTACTCCTACTACTACTACTACTACTAGTACTTCTGCTAACGAGTTGGATGTTGTTATCGCTTGAATTTTGTTTTTTGTTTGCTGTTAAAGTTTAAAAAAAAATAAAACAATAATAGAAAATGCAAAAATTTATATATTTTTTTCTAGAAACACAAAAAAAATATTTGTGTTGAGAGTGTCTGATGTACATCAAAAAATAAACAAAAAGTTTAAAAAAAAACTACTATATAAACTGGAAACAGCGAATATTTTTTTTTTGCCTAATAAGTGTAAATATTTAATTATCATGTGAATATGATTTTATAGATATGTAAAAAATATATTTTTGTTTGTTTGTGTGTTTTAATGCAATATATCATTATTTTATTATTATTTTTGTGTTTTGTTTTTTATAAAATGTGTTACTATATTTATTAATTTTTGTTTTGTTCGTGTTACTGTTATTGTTATTCTCAAAATGTGTATATTTTTTTAATAAAATCTTAAATTAATTGAATTTATATATTGTCACATAGTAAATGTGTAAAAAAAAACTTTTATCGCTTAAAGCTTTTAGAGAGTCTAAAATAATTTAAAAAAAGTTAAGTTAATATTTAAATATATAGAAATATTGTTTTAAGGCTTAATTAATTTTAAATATAGCACATGTTATATATATGTAAATATATATATAGATAAGAAAAAAATAAACATTTATGTAGTCGCATATAAAACATACACTTGAACATATCTTCACTAATCGAATGTGCTTCTTTTTTTCTCTTTTTGTTTCTTCCATTTTTTTTTTATATAATTGTGTCATCTATAGCGGACTACGAGGATGGTTGGGATAGTATAGAATTGATACCTAATATAATATTAAATCCAGGATTTTGCGATTCTGATGATCAGGATGCACCATATACAAGAACAATTATATTTGGTGAGGACGATGAGAGCGATGGTTACGACGACGAATCCGATGATGAACCCAGAATGGAACGTTTTAAAAGAAAAGTTTCAATTTTTTTTACCGGACCCACCATCAAACGTATTTGAAAGTACAAACAAATTGTGAACTATTACAGTATTGTTTTTTGTTGTTGCAACAATAATAAAAACAACAAAATCAGCAACAATAAATATATATTTATTTACCAAATGCTAAATTATTATGAAAGGGAAAAAGCGTGCTAGTAGTTGAAAACAAACAAAATATATACTACCTTGTATATGAGATGGATGCAATTGTTTTATTCTGTGATTTATTAATTGTTAATATTATATTTATCGCAAATCTATTGATAAGTTTTGCAAGTATAAATAATGTAAAATAAAAATTTTAAACAAAAAAATATATTATCTTCGCAAAATTCAAGAAATCATCAGCAAAATTGTTATGTTTTTTTAGTGATTAACATAAAATAAATAAATACAAAATAAAAATAATGCACTTTGATAATATTCACTTTAAAAATAAAAAAAAAAAAACGCTGTACTATTAGCTAAATAAGTTTTGATCAACAAAAGGTCAAGTGCCTGATAAAATTAGTAAGAATTTTTGTATGAATTTAAATAGATACTTTACAATATATGTATGTGAATAAAATTATGCATTTTAGATTTAAAAAGAAAAAAAAGGAATTCGAATTTCCAAAAAAAAATCCTTATCAATCACTAGCTATTATACCTATTATATTTTTGAATTGTACCCTTTAAAAAAAAAAAACTAATTTGAGTAGTTTATTTAGAAAGGTCTTAAACATTAATGCACATTCACTATTTTTATGAGGTAGAATATTAAATACATATATAGTTCCGAATAAAGAACTTATAAAAGAAATGATCGGCTTGATCACCATTCCATTTCTTATGTAAGACATAAGATAAAGAACATAAACTACCCGTCCCTACAACACTACAACGATACAATTTATTTTGCAAGGTATAAATAAGTGTGTAAAAAATATAATCCTTTTACTTGGCCAGAAGTTCCAAAAATTTATTCACAAACAGCAGTGACAATTAGCTACATAATTAGACCCTGTTTAATTGTTACAATTGGATTTCGGCAATTTCCTTATAAAGCATTGCACAAACGATTTTCATAATGATACTCGTTTTAATGAGTTACAAAAAAAGCTATCAACCTACGAGGACTTCACTCGATAATTGAATTGCCATCATCGACTCAAAGAGGAAAAACTTTTATTTCACCATGTATTTATGACTAAAAAAACATTCAATATCATTTAGTCGAAAGGTTATTACAAAAAAAAACGATTTTGTAATTTTGCTTAGTATTAAAGTTTGTGTTTTTTTTTCTTTTTGGAGTGAAATGATCTTCGTTGATGGATGCAATCATGCAAATTATAATTTTTTATCTTCAATTTCCGAAATAAACAGTACAGGAAAAAATATTTGATATTTTAACAGCTTTATATTGCAAATGTTTGTACAGCAGCTCTTTCGTATTTAGTAATCCCTTTATGCTTATGTTTGAACTTTCGATATGTCTATGTTAGATTTCAATGTAAAGATATTGAAGCTTGGGGAGTCTTTCACTGACCCATCTTAAATGATAAATTTTAATTATTTTTTCAAAGAGGATCTACAAAAATCAATGCGAAATATTCGGCGAAAGCTAAGAAATAAATATAACAACATGACCGAAGTGGTTTAGGTTTGATTAAAAAAATCTTATCGATTAAAAACTAAATCTATACAGCAATATAATAAAGGTGAATAATAATTAGGTTATAGTTAAAAGTACACCCTAAACTTCCTTGTAAATCCCAGACACCCATGCTCTTTTACAGCACTCACTAAGTAAGACATTCCCGAAAAAAAAATCCGCAGCAGTCGAGTTCAAATTTAAAATTTAATAATATGTATGACTTTTTCTTTTATCAGTAGTCAAAAACTGTATTTTCGAAACAAATGGAAAACTAATTCGCGTGGCATCCTGACTTTACTGCAAAAAACAACAAGCGATAATTTTTTTTTCCAATTTTATGCGGCGGAAGCATGATACATTCAAACGAATGAAATAAATTTGAACAAGTTTCTTATTTTATTTTGGCATCTTTAATGTCATTAAGTCATTTAAAATAATTCATTTCTTTTTTTATTTTAAATAATAAAATAAAACCTAGCAAAAATGCACGGTAGTAATACACATTTAAGAAAATGTTGAAAGCTATGCTTATAACCTGTGATGAGTTAATAAACTCTAATTCTACCTACACACGCAAAATGTTTATAGGAAAAACATAAAAATAAAAAAAAAAACCATTATGGCAATGATCCAATACATTTATACACAACTCGCTTCCATATTAAAATTAATCAAAAATTTAAATAAACGGTATTAAAATAATAACAATACAAATTAAATATGCGTACAACGATGATTGTACAATTCATTTTAGGCGCAAATACATAATAAATAAAATATAATTGCATAACATGCTGTTTTATACAATGTATTATTAAAAAAAAACACAAGAGTAGTAATAATTTTGAAGTAATTAAATAAAGACTGTAGTTAATTTTTTTAACAAATCAAATGAAAAAAAAAATTATTTAAAAAAGGAAAACACATATTTTAGATTATTATAATTCAAAATATTTGGATTATTAAAAAACAAATAAATTACAAATATCATTAAAAAAAATTGTTTATATAAATTAATAATTTATTCAAATACTTTTTATTCATTTTAATTAACCTATCTTTTTTCGCCTACACTTAATGTTGATACCTTAGTGCAACACAAACTATTTTAATTAGTTTTTATTGTTTTGTATTTATATACATAAATCAAAAATTAATGCTTTTAAGGCTTTCTATGTAAATTGCGTTCTGTAATTTAATTGATTTAAAAAGTGGAAAATAAATTTATACAAAACCAAGAGCTGGTGTTTATATTTTCTGTCTTTTTATTTTACTTTCTGGTATATTTGTATATTTTTCGAAAGTGGTGCATACAGTCGCAGTTAGTAATTTTGAATTTGATTTTGTTTGAATTTAAAGAGAAAAATAACAAAAACAATTATCTCTCGAACCTATAGTTTATATGTATATTCATGGATTTGGATATTCATTTCTTCGAATCTCAAAATTGTATTACATAGTGTTGTTTTTAAAAACGAACGTTCTAAATGGTTTATTTTAAATGCAGGTATACCACAAGGGACCGTTGTTATATTAACTTATTTATTAGTTATTCTTTTTTAGGGTAACCTTATGTCGATCTTCATACCTTTTGGGAATGTTGCAATACTATTCGTCTGGTCTTTAAATATTGAAAAGTGTAAAATAATGCTTTTAACACGCCAACAAAAAGTGTTTGCCTATTATTTCTTCTCGAATACGTCACATTTATGTAGACTGACAACACAATTTTCACTATGAAACAGCTTATACAGTACGTTCTCGATTAACGCAACTCTTGATTCACGCTCGATTTTGGCAACAGCTGAATTTTTACCATTGTTGACGCAGTAATCGCTCTTCCAAAAAAATTTACTCGATAAGTGCAACTTATGTTTTTATATGCATGCATATCTTTATTTACTCAGATTCCACGCTATGTTTTTTTTGTTTGTCCTTTGCGTTACATTTTGTCACGGCAGTTATTTTACCGCTACTTTTGAGTGATTGTGCGATGAAGTTGTATGAATGTATACATTATGTATCTATACAATGCAAAATTTTCTTGTTAGTTTAATGAATTTTGTCCAGTGATAGGTCGCTTGTGTTATTGAATAAAAATTTGTTCAATTTAAATCTAGAAAATTAATTTCATTGTAAAAAAACGTGGGGTGCTGGATATCGATTGTTGTAAATATATGATTAGTAGTTATTTGTAAACATAGAGTTAGTATAGATATAGATAATATATAAAAAATCCGTGTCACTGTGTATGTTCCGAATAAACTCAAAAACGACTCAACCGATATTCATGAAAATTGGCATATATACGTAATTTGGTCCAACTTTTATTTATTTTTATTTTATTTATTTATTCTTTATTCTCCAGCATTGTGTTAGTAACTTAACAATTCTTTACAATAAATAAATATAGAGAGAATAGCTATAGTGACATCTTTTATATTAATAAATAATTGAGATGATGCCACTTTATAAAAAAGAGAATTAAATTGTGTGGGGTGTACATACAATAGGTATAAATAAATTTAAAAAAAAATTATAACAATAATTGAGAAGAAAAACAGAATTTAAGGCTTTTCATTTACATGTATATATGAGGGCAAGAACAATAATAAATTTTTTTTTTTATTATTATTTTTTATTATTATAAAACATTTAATGTATAAAACACTGTTTTTTTTTTTAATTTGTTTGTTTTAATTTGTAAATTTGTAATTAAACTCAGACGAATTTTTTTTTTTTTTTTTTTTTTTTTGTTTTTAATTTGCTGATATATATGTAAGTATATTTTTTAATTTTATTAAATTAAATAGCGTATCAAATTTTCGATTTCACGGTGATCATAATCGAGAAGCCAAAGTCGTATTTTTTTTGTGAAAATGCATATACTTCTTTCCATTCGTAAATCAAGAGGAAGCGAGTTAAAAAGTTTACACGAAACAATGGAGTAAAAGTTTCTAAAAGATGTGGTGCGGAAGAAAGGAACATTGACAATGAAACTGCAGTTGCTTCGCAAGTTTATCGGGCTTTGTAGGTATCCGCTTCTCAAAAAAAAAACTTTCAATACCTTAAAATAGTATAAATGCCGAACAGGAAAAATACTTAAAGTTCTAAATAGTTGCATTGTGTGAACTAATCGATTAGACTTAAAAACTTTTATTATAGCTGATTTTTGAATTACTAAGATCGATTGAAGCTTACTAAGGTAAGCTCCACCCCAACAGCATATCCCATATTGCAATTTTGACTGAAAAATACCATAATACACAGTTTTTAACATATTTAAAGAGCAAAATTTTCCAAGTCGGTACAAGCAACAGGTGGCAGAACGAAGGTATTTTTTTAAGTTCTGAATATGTGTAGACCAGTTCAAATTATGATCTATTGTAATACCAAGGTATTTAAAGTTATTAACAGCTTCAATTTTAAAACAACTTATGGAGCAGTGAGCATCACTATTGAATGATTTCCCATGCTGGCTTAAAGTACTACGATTTAATAAAAGGTGGTTGGGACAGTCAGAAGAATGAAATATTATATCTAAATCTGGAGATTTATTTCCAGATAAGCTGAAAAACATAACTTTGGTCTTATCACTTACAATTAGTGGGTGATCAGCGAACCAGCATCTTAGTAAACAAACATCATTATTTAAATCTGCTAATAAGTTCAATGGACTAGTTGAACAGTATGCAATTCCTAAGTCATCCGCAAACGCTCGAATCTTACCGACAAAAGGAAGAGAAAATAAAGAATTTATATAAACAAGAAACAAAATAGGTCCAAGTACAGATCCTTGGGGCACACCTAGATTGCTAAGTTTTAGATTACTCATTGTATTACCAATTTTAACGAATTGTGAGCGATCTTTAAGGTAAGACTCTAACCAATTATATATAAAGCCACGAAAGCCAGCTTTATACAGTTTTTCCAATAGAATAGTGTGATTTACCATGTCAAAAGCTTTTGTGATATCGACATAAAGTCCAGCGCAACAATTTCTGACATCTAATCCCTTTTGCAAAATACAACAAAAATCTAACAGAGCGTCTTCTGTTGAAAGGCCAGCTCTGAAACCAAACTGCAATGGGCTAAAGAAATTTGTTTTATTTAAAAAATCCAACATTCTTGTTTTAATGGTTTTTTCAAAGATTTTTGAAATTGAAGACAGCAAGGATATGGGTCTGTAATTAGTTTTATCAGTTTTCTTTCCCTTTTTGAACAATGGAATAATCACAGCACACTTTAGATCATCAGGGAAGATACCACTCATGATGCTTGAATTGAAAAGTGAAGCCAAAATATCAACTATATTGGGACCAATGAGTTTTAAAGTTGAGTTTGAAATTTCATCAAAACCTTTTGAATTTGAAGTTTCTAGGGAGTTAATTATTTTAAGCAGTTCTAGACCTGTAATTGGTTCGAAATAGAAGCTGTTTCTGTTGTAGTCTTGAGTAATAAACTCACTGCAATAACTAGTGAATGCTTGAGTGTCACTGAAACAAGAGTTTTGAGCAATAGATGCAAAGTAGTTACTGAATTCATTAGCTACATTTTCAGGATTTGAAATACATGTGTCTCCGCTACTTAACAAGATTGTTTCTGGTCTAGTAGATACTTTGGTGTTTATTATTGCGTTAATCACTTTCCATTCATTTTTAAGATTCCCTTGAGCATTCCTTATTTTTACCCGAAAGTGGCTATCCCGAGCGTATTTTATCTCCTTACGAATTTTTTTACTAAGTTTAATGTAGCGTGTTTTTAAGTTGCTATTCAAAGGATGTTTTCGACATTTATTACTTAATTTATTCTTCAGTCTAATTTGTTTAACCAAAGAACAGTTTATCCACGGTTTTAGTTTGCTTTCCGATTTTTGTTTACTAATAGTGAAACTAGAGGAGTTAATATGATTTTTTAATATTTTAAGAAAAAAATCATACGCTTTAGAAGCATGAGTTTCATTTACTACATTTTCCCAATTTTCAAAGCACAACTTAGAATTGAGATCGTTGTAATTTATTTTCGTTACGATGGAGTTCAAGTTATTGGGGGGTTTCAAGTGTTTTAAACTTTCTATTGAAAACCCTGTCATACAATGGTCTGTTATGTTTAAGTCTAAATTTATTCCAGCAACATCTTCTGGCTGAAAATCTTCAAATCGACAGAATACATGGTCAAGGCATGTGTCTGATATTGGCCTGGTTGGATCATTTACAAATGATAATAAACCATTTTCTGCCATATAAGTTTGATATGTGTCAGAAACGGGGCTATTGACCAATATATCTATGTTCATGTCACCTAAAATTATCAAATTTTTAGATTTTTCAGCCCTTAAAAGGTTAAGCAGATCATCAACAAATTGGGAAGACAATGAGGATTGAATTCTATAGATGCAGAAAAATGCAAACGGTATATCTTGAATAATGCAACGTACTTTAATAATATCGGCTCCTACAAAATCAACAATCTCAACCTCGCACTCATATTCATCTTTTACAAAAACTCCCACTCCACCGGCAGAATATGTATCATTTGTTTTAGCATAAAAATTGTAATTAGGTATATTATAGTACGAAACTTCATAGGAGTAAATCCAAATTTCAGAAACAAATATAATTTCCGGTAAATTAACAAAGGCTTCAAGATTGCCCACCAACAAATCGAAATTTTGACGCAGGCTACGAATATTCTGATGTACAATATAAAACGATTTTTCATCTGAATTCAAACTAAATATGTTATCAGTGTTACTTTTTATGGTTCTTATAGTGAGATTATCGTACATAAAATCAAAATTATTTTTCATGCTGTTGCTTTTATAAGGCAGCAAGATCTTCAAATGATCTTATGACGACAACCTCACTACTATCGATCTTCCTCATTAGAATAAGAGAATTTCGGAACCACAGGTACTTAAAATGTTTTTCTTTTTTTAAATGATAGAAATGATTTTTAGATGATAGGATAGTTTATATTTCGATTAATGGTCTTAATAATTTATAATTAACAATAAACTGATTGTCAATGTTGATGTTTGTTATTAATCGTAAGTTTCATAAGTCTCAAACAGATGGCGCCTTAAATCAGATTTTTTACAGAAAACTGTCGGACCATCTATTGTGAACTTCTCATAGATGGCGCCACGTTGGAATTTCTTTTTCAACAACATTTTTCAACAATACGTGGTGCAATGCTTTGTATAGTTTTTTTTTTGCAAGATTTCAGGAAAGCTATTTATATTGAAATTTGTATTTTATTATTTTCATTGTATCTAAGATAATGGGGTTCTCACTTACAGACAATATACCTAACAACCTAACCAGCTCTAATAATAAGTTACAAAAATCAATTTAATTGTCAATAGTGAAATTAAAAAATCTACTATATAAAAATAAGTCGGGTTTACCTTCCTGACGCTATAACTCCAGAACGCACGAACCGATTTCCACGGTTTTGCATTCGTTGGAAAGGTCTCAAGGTCCGTGAGGTTTATAGCAAAGAAAATTCGGGAAACATTTCAAGAGAAAAGCCATCTGGGGGCGAAACGGAGTTCGCCAGGTTTTCTAGTATGATATAAAAAGCTTATGAATTATTTCGTAATCGAACCATTTCATCTAATGCTTAAAATCACTAATCCTGACAATCCGAATCAGGATAATGAGATAAGCTTATCAAAATATTGTATTGTCGGTGGTCGTTGATAAGTCTACAACATTTGAAGTAAATCTGATCGCTTAAAGTGTGGCAAAATTGAGCCCCAACGAGTCAGTTACATTCAAACAAACAAACAAACAAACATACAGGTGAAACTAATAAAAGCGTGTTAAAAAGGATGCTTGTCTAAATAAATTTAACTTAATAAAATGTGTTCACCAAAATATTGCTAAGAATACTTTTAATGCTCTTAAAGAATGATCGATAAACTTGTAAACAAGAGCATCATTCCAAAATCAAATTTAAAAGCGTTGGTATTCAAACTTTTAATTTTGATCATGTGCCTTTTGATTATGTAGATCGAGAGTTACTGCGCGGAAATATTGTGGCTTAATACGTATTGCTACCACAAAAAAAAATGTATTGCGCCAAAAAGTGTTAACCTTTCAAAGAAAACAATAATCCAATTCCAGAGTCTTTAGATATATGTAGTATATTTATTAAAAAAAAAACTTTGAAAATGCTTAAAAGTTATGAGTTGAATTATTTTTAATGTACAAAATTATCTTCTCTGATGTCTTTAAATAAATTCAATAATTACATTATCACTGAAGTCAAGAAATAACTTTTTTAATACAACTTAATTATAAACTTAAAAAACAAAAAGCTTATATTCTATGTAAAATATTTAACAAATGATTTAAAAAAAAGATATGATCGTTTGAATGCAAATCATATTCTTCAAGTCTTTTATGAATACTTAATAATATTTTTAAAATATAATATTTCTAGTAGGAAATATGATAAGTGTTATATCTTATGTAATGTTTTTTTGTTTGTTTTGTGTTTTTCTTTTATATTACTAGGTCTCATAAGATTACATGTATTTTTCAGGCATTTTATTTTGCTTTAAATTAAGTTGAACACTTTGCGAGAACATTTTAATTATTCCATAGTATTTGTTTGAAAAGACCTTCAAAAAGCTGGGCACATTTTTGCTGGCTAATTCGGAACAGAATTGGGGATACTTTCGATATGCTGGTTGCATTTCATCCCATATTGTTAATATATCACATTCATCGCTAAAAAAATTATTATTCATTGAATCGAGCTACAAATATAAATAATGAATAAAATAAGTACTTAGCTGCGTTGGAACAATCACTAAAAGATAGTATTAAATACTGGATCTTAAGCTGTGAGCATTGGTTATAAATTTCTGATGATTGCTGTCGACTGAATACCGAATAAATACTCTCGGTTCTTTCGCTTGAAATAAAAAGGATTGAATTGTTAAAATATAAACATGGATAGTACTAATTATAATTATGAAAAGAATTATAAATAATAAACTAGTTAAAGAAAACAATACCTTATTTGGTGCATATCTAAATGTGCATGATTAACAATTGGCCTTTTCGTCGTCAAATGAACAGTTCCAATTATATCCACAGGACCTTGAATTTAATTTTGGATCAACATAAAAAAAAACAGTAAAACAACCAAGCTTACCACCAAAAACTGCATTTTGCTCCGTATTTAAATTAATCCATTCTAACATGTTTTCTAGTTCATCACTATGAGTTTTGGACGGCAAATACTCTTCATATACATTCTTTAAAGGACAAAAGAAAATAATTGTTGTTCGATAGTAAAACTGATATAGTTCCACTGTATGAAACTCACCACAACCCCTGGATCAACAATGCTTGTAAGAAAAACAGCAAGCGATATCGATAAAAACAAATTACTATGTTTGTGGCTTCTTAATTTTGAGTAAAGCGTCGGCGCTAACACACAACCTTGAGTATAACATAAAAAGAATAATTTTTTAATACTGAATCCAATGAAAACAAATACAGCAAATTGAGCTAAGCTATACAAGTAATGATAGCTAAACTTTGGGTTTGTTTTTGAGTCGAGCTTTGGCCTTGGTTTCTTCGTCTCATTTGCTGTTGTTGGTTTATTTGCTAAATTTTCCTCTGCCTTTGTTACTCCATCATTTTCGTTTTGACTTTTGCAAACCGATGGTTGATCTTCAACTGTTTTTGAACCGACTAAATCTATTCCGGATGGCTCAGATTGTTTTCGTTCTTTATTAGTTTCTTTGATTTGTTTTTTAAGGCATTTGATCTCGTTAAGGAATGATTCATGTTCCTTGCCAACGTCTTTCTTCATTTTGTTTCGTTCCTCTTTATATTTTTGAAAATCATAATCACATTTTTCCAACAAAGCAAGACATTCGTTGAGTGCTTTTTCAGTTTTTTCATTTGACATTTCTTTCATCGAAATGTGATTCTCTTCGAGAAACTCTTCCAGGACATATTTTTTGGCTCTCTCTACATAATCAGTGTCTTCAGATTTTGGAGCTTGTATTCGCCATTTTCGAAGAAATTTAGCTAATAGTACAACGCCATACAAGCAATATGGCTTGGCAAATAAAATTTTAATGACCTCCCAGACATCGTATATATCAACCTCGGCATAATCTGAATTGCAAGCGAGAAGACATGTTGTGAAATTTGTTTTTCGTTGTAATGTCCATTGCAATACTAAGTCGCGATATACTGAAAACGGGTTATCTGTAGAACTTGCATAGCCAGATTTTTCCAACAAGTCTATTATAGTTCCCTGCGAGCTAATAGCAAGCAATATACCGAGTGTGATGCTCTTCAAAAAATTGTCCGATCTCGATTGTGATTTGTAGATTCGAACTAAACTTATAAAGAAAAGTGCAAATGCTGGGCCATTTTGCCAAGCAAAGAAATACTTTTTGTTCTCATAAGTGAGATAATAAGCTAGAATATTTGAAAGGAATTGGGTTATTGTGTAATCTATTGAAAATCGACTCGATACTAGTCCGAGACTCCATGGAGTTATCATAATGAGAACTTGGGTTGCATAAACTACAGACGAGAATTGCCAACAGAGCAATGAGGCAGTTGTTAAAGCAGTGAGTTTTATTATCTAAAATTAAACTTTTATTTGTAAAAATTTGTTTTTTTTAAGATAGGTCAACTGGATACTCACCATAATTGGATTAAAATTATGCTGATCGTTTTTTTTGCTCTTTGAAGCTTTGTCTATGCAAATGCACAAATAGAACATTTGCCAAAAAATCAAGGGAAATGCGAAATTTTCTCTGGCTACAGGACGATCATAGATTTTGGAAACATTTTTATGAAATATTATATAAGATGCAACAGCGTAGATGCCACCTAAAAGATTTTCACTGTAAAAAATAAATAAGTTTAAAAATGAGATTGTAGTGTTATGTTCATATAGTGCTAATAATGATAATAATAGTTTTTTTTTAATCCTATCCCAATATTCAATAAGATACTTTCTGAGGCAAATTTGCTTGACTTAGTGATAGCTTGAGACTGATTAATATAAACGAAAATGAACACATAAAAGCGATATTTTTTAAATATTTTTTAAAATTCAATGGCGTTGAGCTCGAAAACTATTAGTGTGAAAAATTTTGTGAAATGCTTTTATATTCTGATATTTTAAACAGTACAATTTAAAAATTTATTGAAGTCGTTTGCAATTACATCAACTTTTTTAACATTTTGAGAATATCAAAAAGTTCCAGAGCACAAATAAAAAATACTAAATGGTATAACTTCCAATACATATAGAACATGGACATACATGACCTTGTTCAGTGAATAGGTTGCGAATTTAACATTTAACCTAGACTTCTCTATCTGACCAAATTAAGTCTCCATCTGTTTTTTACAAAAATCTGAAAATCTACTTACCTTAAGAATGAAGCGTACATGTATATTAAAAAGACTGTAAAGCCACCAAACATCCACACGAACTCCAAGTAAAAGTGGAAAGGCTCACCAAGGCCATCGCAAGTAATAATTTGATCTGATAATGGATTACTATCATCAGTCCAACACGACACATCAGAGTCTCCGAAGCTCTTGCTTACAGATCTAAATTTGTGATACAAATATCTTAAAGAAAAATTTTATTATTAGAAACCAAATTAAAAACAAAAAGTTAAAGTTTTGATTACCCAATAGCAATCTCGGGAAATACATGAAAACGATGAACAACATTCACGCTGTGAGGATATTCGATGGTTGTGACATTTAATAGCTTTAGATAACCCTGGTAGAAGTCGGCTTCTTGAACAATGGTCTTATAAAAGGAATAATAAAGAGCATCTTCCTTTCTAAGCAAAGCTTCGCGCTCCAAAGTTGATATATGACCGAAATTGTGACGAGTTTCAAATATTGACCGCACATGATATACATAGAGGAAAAAACAGCCGACAGCTACATAATTGCAGAAAATAAAAGGATTAATTTATTGCTTTTTTCGGTAGAAAGCAACTTAAATTAAATAGGTAAGAGAAAATTTCTTTACCAATAAAAGCATGAGATAATATGAGGAGTAAATAGTGTTTCTGCTTCATGTTTGGTGTGTTTCAATAACTTTTTATACACTTTGCATTATAAATTATATTATTTTCTAATTTGTTTAATTTGTAAATTTAACTTAAAATTTTATATACAAAAAAACACAAAAGCCGACTTTTTTCAACAAGAAAAATAAGGAGCTGAGATAAATGTCAAAAACAGCTGACATTTTGCGGTCAGTTTTTTTCTGGGTTTACAAAAAAAGAATGCGAAAATGAATGAACATGTTCAAGGGATTTTCTTGTTTGTACCGAACTACATGGGCTTCTTTCCATCGGATTCATTTTGGATTTTCACGCGTGTAGAAGAAAAGGCCTCTTTTATCTGCATATCAATCCTAAAAAGATTTTAGTGTCTAAGCTCCAAGCAGTCAAAAAACTAATAAACACGAAAATGTTCTGAACCACGGTCATTGTATATGAATTTGCATAGTACTCTCATGAACACGTTCCACACGTCGGCCACCTCGCGATCACACAACTAACTAATTTTCTGGTTGCCCGTTCTGTGTATTTACAAGTGCGCCCCCAGACGACCACACAACACAACTCAAAAATCATCGTGATGATAGTACTATAAGTTTTATATACAATGACCACGGTTTAAATATTTTTGTTCTAAGGGGCGAGTTATAGCGAACAGGAAAATGGATCAGGAAAATTTTTCTGATGGATTATTTAGTAAGTTCTCGATCGATTTGAAACACATAAGCTGAAGTAATCGATGACAAATGACAATTTTAATGCACTATGTAAAAAAAAAATTTATTGAACGTAGGATTTTTGATAAAAAAGCATTTGTTTATTTTCCTGATGCAAAATCATCAGGAAAACAAATAAATGCATTTTTATCAAAAAACCTACGTTCAATCGGTTTTTTTTTTTTACATAGAGCATTAAAATTGTCATTTGTCATCGATTACTTCAGCTTATGTGTTTCAAATCGATCGAGAACTTACTAAATAATCCATCAGAAAAATTTTCCTGATCCATTTTCCTGTTCGCTATAACTCGCCCCTAATGAATTTAATAAAATTAAAATTTTATTTCTAAGCAATAGCTGGAATTTGAATACGTTTTTTCATTCTAATCCTAACTAATTTTCTGTGTCTTGTTTCTGTTTATATACAAGAGCGTGCTCAAACGGAGGTCGCACTTGTTTATAAACGGAAACAGGAACCAAAAAATTAGTAAGTGGTGTGATAGCTTAGGGGCCGACGCGTCGTGTGGAACGGGCTGATGATAGTACTATGCACATTTATTTACAATGTTTATCTGTAATTCACTTTCGCAGGAACGGTCGATAAGCGCTCTTGCTATTGATAGCGAAAGTAACCGAAGCCTAACGAAAGGCACCCAATCGCAATTATGGTATGGGTGCGTCATATAAATTCCTCGTATAAGCTAGGTTCTTACGATTACTTCAGCTGACGTTCGACGATTGTAGTTCTATCTTAAGAAAGAAAAAAGATACAAAAAAATCCGTCGAAAACGAAAACCTCATCGCCCTATCACGCAAATGCCACTACTGAATGATTTTCGCTCTGAACATTTTCATTTAGCTTTGAAGCCATTAGTTTTTTTGACATTTCCCGAAAAAAATAGAAGTTGATAGTTAAAAAAAAAAACGAACCTCTACCCTATCACAATGGCTTGGGTAATACAAATATTTATATATTTTAATTTAAAACCAAATCTTAACAAAGTGTTTGTATTCTAGTTCTCGAGAATACAAATAATTCTTTTATTTGCTGTAGTAACTTTGACCCGATCAAATGCATACGACAAAGAAATGACCATCAATGTAGAGGCCGGAAGGCAAGACTGCTTTTTTCATCATGTTAAAACCGGCGAAGTAATCGACATTGATTATCAAGTGATCGATGGAGGTCATGGTGATTTGGACATCAGTTTCTCCTTATCAGAACCTATTGGCTTGATAATTGTATCGGATTATAAGAAATCAGAAAATATTCATCGTTACGAAGCCAAAAAAGACGGAGATTATCGTTTTTGTTTCGACAACAGTTTCAGCTCTTTCAATCGCAAAACGGTCTTTTTTGAATTGGTAGTCGAGAAAGAAGGCGAAAACAATGGAGACCCCGGAGCCTGGCATGATATACTCGAAGGACTTACACCAGAAGAATTCTACGAAATGAAAGTTCAAGACATCATGGACTACATAGGACGCATTCGAATGCATATTGTTAAAGCTCGCCAACTCCAAGACGTATTGCGCTCAAACGAAGCAAGAGACCGTAACATCGCTGAACAAAACTACTTCAAGGTAAATTTCTGGTCGTTTTTCCAGATTTGTGCCATGTTGTTGGTCGGAGGTCTGCAAGTTGTTATGGTGAGAAGCATCTTCGAAACTGACTCGAAGTTAAAAACATTTTGGCACAAATTGGGTTTTTAGAAATTGGATACAATCCACACCAACTCCGAAACAAAAAAAAAATGAGCTCGAAAAAATTTTGTTTCTCAACCAAAGAACCATCTCCACCACCAATCATCATCACAATCTCTCTTGTTGCCATTATTTTTTATTAAGTTTAAACAAAGCAAGTCTTACAGTAAATATTTTTATTCATTATCTCGTAAAAATAAAAAAGAAATCCATAAAATAAACATCAAAGATGTTATTTTTTCTGTTTAAAGTTAGACACACCGGGTTCCTTGTGTGAACTGCGGGGGAATCGCTTGATTTTTCTTGCTTTCCTCTTTGAAACTTCTACACTAACGGGCAGAATGTTGCGCTTTTGGAAGTTTTTGAAGCGATCTACGAGGAGACTAGACTGTACTTTAACATTTCGTAAATTGCCAACAATATCTTCGGGCATCTGGACATCAACATCTGGCTCCTTAAACTTCAATCGTCCAAGACGTTTTGTTTCAAATTTCTTCTTCTTTTCAACTAGTTTACGGTGCTTTTTCAATTGATTGAGTTGCTCTGCTTCTTCTTCAACTTCCAGCTTGAGCTTTTTTATCCTAGAAAAAGATTAATAGAGTTAAGTTAGTTGCACCTTATTTTAATTTTATTTATTGAATTTTGATAATTTTTTGCAAACTTATGAAAAATAGACATTACAATTTTTTTTTTAACTTTTTAAAGTTTATTTGGGAAATTAATCAAGAAAAGACTAATGTTCTTTTCATGTTCATTTGATCTGATAAGGCAATCGCATTGTTAGTTAATTTATCTTTTACATTTCAGCAAACGAACTTAAGCATTTAGGTACTTGTCAGTGACAGCAAAAAAAATTTAAATAATTTGCTAATAATTTAAGACCAAAAAAAATATGAATGAACTGGCAGCGTTTAATAAGTGAAAATATTCGTAAAACCCTATGAAATAGTTTATTAGTTTATTAAAAAGGCTTTAACTGCTTTTATTTCATTTTGGAATTTTCTAAATCAAACGAATAGTAAAAAAAGTCTGCCGACTACTTGTTTGGAAGGAGAAAAGTCATAGCCTGAGCTTTTTTCAAAGCATTGGGATAAGTAAATATTTGTTTCGATTTTATTTTTTGACGAAATTTATTTTTGAAATAACAAAAATTGAATTAACCGTTGAAAAAGACAGAAAAGACAAGGCCGGCGTCTTGGGTTCCTTACTACAACTACCAAATACTTAAACCTGTCATAATAAAACGAATATGTATATCAACTATTTTTACTTAAAATATTCTAGAAATTATATACAGCTTGTCGCAATAGTAATGGTCAAATCTTAATACGGTGATAGGCTAGGTCCCGATCTCCCACAATATAGTAATGGTTTTTGAATAACTGATATTTTTTTCACTTTGGATAAACCCATACTTTGAACCAGTTTTTTCCCATAATTTATGTTTGTTTTTTCAAATTATTGCACTTAATCATCAGTTGATATTTACATGGATTGAGGTTACATTACTTTAAACGGATAATACAACCCATCAGAGTACCACAATGGATCAACATTGACTTAGATCCACTAGAACAAGATTAAGATTCACAGTTAGCATAAACAAAACTATATATTAAATACATATACTAACAATTAAGGTCATAGAATTAAATAATATGATTTCATGAAAGTATTAAAATGCCCATTTTTCCACAAATCTGTTCGAGTTATCTAAGTGACTTTATCAAAAGCCCAGAAGTGCAATGTGAATAATTAGTGCAAAATAAAAGCATGTAAAAAAGATAGATAATAATAGATAAGAATAAATATCAATTTTCGGAAAATTTTGTCTTGCCATACTCGTAGAAACAAAAGCGATGAATTGCAATTTCATTCGAGGAGGCATAGTGAAAAAATTACAGCTATTTTATTAATTCCCTGCAAAACTAATTCTAGTTCTAAAGGGGCTTCCAGTTTAGTTTTGCTCAAGTCGATATTATTCAAAAATATTTGGATTAGTTCTCTTGTATATGAAAAACATAGTACTATTATGGTGGCAGTCGAATGGAGCGACATCTAAAAGGTTGGGACAACCCTTCCTCAATTTTTTTTGTGGAGAGCTTATTGATATAATAATATCTCCTTACTCCTACTACCAATTTCCGATGCTTAAAGACTCCCCAAATCAAATTCTGCATCTAAAACTTTGCAGCGCCATTAAGCAACATTAAAAAATACTCGCCATGATAGTACTATGTTTTTCATATACAAAGTTAGTTCTAAATATCCGAAAGCTCCTGCTTAGTCATAAGTGAACTATGTTTGGAACTTTATCGTGCTGACTTAAATAAGTCCACATGAAACAATTTGAAATGCCTACTTAAACGTTCTAGTCTAATCAACCGTTTACTGATTTTTAGGAACTAGTAGTACCACAAGAAAGTACATTTCAAATTATAAAATTTTAGTTCCCGGATTTCAAAATGTATCGCAATCCCAAAGGGACTTATACCAGACATCGGCATTCAAAAATGACGAAAATCTTAACAGACAATTTAAATGTGATCACCTGTGAATATCGGCAGCCTGCTTTTTTAGCTCTTTCTTCTTGCGTAGCTGATTTGTGAGGACTTTCTGTTCTTTTTGCTTTCGTCTAGTTTTATTGCTTTTTTTCTTGTTTTCAACAGGCGAATTTATCGGCTTATATGGAATTTCATTTGCCAAATCTTCTTCACTTCCTTTTTCTCCGTCTTCTTCGTCATTTAATCCTGAGGACATTTCTTTTATACGGCGTTGATCACGTTCCTCTGGAGTAACTTTGGAGAACATGTCTGTAGTGACCCTCTTAAGATGTTTCTCAACCTTGATAATATCCTCCTCTTTGTTAATCACATTGTTAATTAGATCTTGATGGTCTTTCAGAGAGGGGTTATAACTCATTCCTGGATGTGGGGGTTCAAATTTCCTGCAAATGCAAGAAGAAAGAAGATTAAATATTCATACAGAATGAATAGTCAAATACAAACTTTGCTTTTGTTGTCTTATGCCTAACGCTGTCGTGGACCTTGATTGTTCCTTTTCCGATATTTTTGAGAGTGTATAACGCCAAATCCCGACTGACCCATGTATCATCTTTTAAACCTGGTTCACGATCACGAACATCTTCTTCCTTCCAAATATCCTGTGAAAACTCTCTGGCTATCTTTTTCTTTGATAATTTTTTGTCAAGCTTTTCATAGTACTTTGAGCGATCCTTGTTTGCTTGGATGTGTTTATTAGTTTTAGGGTTAAGGATTTCCTGTTCAACGTTCCTACCAGCTTTCTTTTGTTTAACATAATTTCTGTAAGATACTTGGAAGTTTAAAGAATAATTCTTACATATTAATATAAACCAATTACTATACCTTTTAACGATAGGGTCTTGTACCTTAGATGTATTCTCCAAAGCAGACAAGCTTCTTAAGGGTTTCAAAGCATTTGCTTTGCGCTTTTGTTTTTCAGTTAGAACTTGTCTTTTCTTTGGCGTGGCATTAGAAACATCGATCTGGAAAAGATCTTCATCCTTCTTCTCAGAAAATGTTCTACATAAATATAATACCAGGATAAGAAAAGATTTTTTGATAAAATTGTTTGTTCAACATACCCAATACGTTCTTGAGTTCGTTGCTCTTCAAGAAAATCTTCTACATCTTTAATGTCGGTATGCTTTCGCCAGGAAGCTTTTGTTTTTTTAGAAACACGTTTTTTCTTTGTTGAAGCCATTGTAAAATAAGTTGTTTAAATTAAAAACTTTTTATGAAAAATTTTTAAGATTAATGAAAACACGTGCGACGTTCACTTCGCACTGTTTTGTAGGTTTCACCTCCTGACAGCCTGTCATAATGGGTTGTCAAAATTTTAGTACTTACTTTAGAACTGCATAAGCATGTTCATCTTCCAGTTACATACATTTTCTTTCTTCGTAAGGTCTCCGACACGTAAACAAATCCTTTCAAATGAGGCACAAAATTAAATAATTTATTAGTACGTATTAATGGCCACGTTCACAAAGTTATCTAAAGCAATCCAGATTGGTTTGTGTTGTTGTAATCTCTTGAGAAAAAACAGCTGATTATAAAACATCTGTTCTCAAAATAAAAATCTCAACCGATCTAAAAAATTCTCGTATATTCAGCTATCTGAAGAGAAATGTCAAAAACAGCTGACTTGAATTCAAATCAAACAGCTAAATTAACCTATCCGGTTTTAGTCGTTCACAAACATATACGGATACTCGAGTATCTGAGATAGCATATCTCAGCGCAATGTGAACAAATTTTTACGATTTTCTGTTTTTCACTCAAAGAAGTTGCAACTAGAGAGTAACATGGAGGAGAAAAGACATTCCCCAATATGGGAAAAGTTAGAAACTTTTGCTAGATACCTTTCTTTGAACAACACACAGCTGCTTTGTATCTCTTAAGCTTGTGAAAATGTTCAATCGAATTTAGTTTTTTTAATAACACTCAAATTATTAACAAAACCGAACAATAAAATATGGTGGGGGTGAGGCGAAGGGTTGGATCTCGACATTTTTTACGTAAAAGCGGTTCAACACGTTTCTTTCTTAAAATTTTTCTTCTGGAAAAATTCTCTTATTTTGCCGTTTTGAGTTTTTTTTCCACTTTTTACTGAAAAAAAATGTCAAATAGATCTCATATTGATGTGGTTCTTGTCCTTATTTCAAGACACAATTTAGTATATCATCAAGAAAATTTTATTTTCTTTTCTCTTCACTTTCAAAATAAGTACTATAGCAATTCGATGTATAATTTAACAAGTTATCTTAAAAACATTTATTTACCACCGCGAAAAGTAAGCATACTACAACTTTACCATCGATGTACCGCCTGATCGCGCTATTAGGCTAGCCCTTTATGTGCAAGGCGGTCGCAGCCCGCTCTTGCTCTCTTCAATTTGTTTGCTGAATTTATAATTTTTGAGAAACGTCAGAGCAGGCAAAACGAACATACCTTCAATTCTGGATTTCGGTTATCAACTTTCTGTCATTATTTTTTTTTTAATGCGGGTACTGAAGCTCGAGTGGTATTTCGTAGTGTGGCTCTTCAACTTGAATTTCTTCATATATCAGAGCAGACGGTCTGTGAATAATTTTTTCGTGTCACAGCCAGGTCATCAAATACCTTATTAATATCGGTACGTGGCATGTGATTAAATTCTAAGAACTTACGACGACCCGCGAAATTAATAGAACAAATTGAAATGCTTTCCATAAAAGTCATATTTTGTATTGTAGTCCTGCTGCCGACTGCATGTCTGGGTCTTCTTGAGGGATTATACTGTGGCACACAGGATTGTTACAACGTTCTTGGAGTTACAAGAGAATCGACAAGACAAGAAATAGCCAAAGCCTATCGTTTATTGGCAAGAAAATACCATCCCGACTTGCATCGAGGCGATGAGGCCAAAAAGACCGCCGAAGAGCAATTCAAGGCCGTTGCTACTGCCTACGAGATTCTCAAAGATGATGAGTCAAGAAATGACTACGACTACATGTTGGATAATCCCAATGAGTACTATGCGCATTACTACAGGTATTACCGTCGCCGTGTTGCTCCAAAAGTCGATGTGCGTGTAGTTATAGTCGTCACATTGACCATTATTTCCATCATTCAATATTATTCTGGTTGGCAACGTTATGATTCAGCTATCAAATACTTTGCCACTGTTCCAAAGTACCGCAACAGAGCTCTAGATATGGCTAAAGATGAAATCAACGAAAAGTTAAACAAAAAAGGAAGAAACCGACTTCCAAAAAGTGACCAGAAGGAAGAACTCGAGAAGATAATCCGAAAAGTTATAGAAGAAAAAATGGATGTGAAGGGCGGATACGCCAAACCATCTTTTATGGATCTTCTATGGATTCAACTACTTATACTGCCCTATACTATATTTAAATATGCCGTTTGGTATGCCAAATGGACCTGGAAGTTCACCATCAATAAACAACCATATGGAGAAGAGGAGAAGCTGTACATTATTCGGCGATTCATGAACATGGGACAGAACCAGTTCCTATCTCTAGAAGACAAGCAAATCAACGAATATCTTGAATTGGAACTTTGGAAAAAAGAGAACTTCTTGGAATGGAAAGAGGAGCAAGACGAGGAAATGAAAAAGTCCCTTGCTGAAAACGCAAGATACAAGTCATACCGTCGCTATATGAAAAAACATGGTCCATCGAGACTCACGTTCGAAGACTAATTGTTGTATTTACTAAAATATTCTTCCATACATAACACTACCTATATCCCACTACAAAAAACAAACCTACTAAGTTATTTATTTCTATATTTAAATAACCAATTAATTTAAACTTATGTTACAAAGCTTGTTGTGTTAGGTCAGAAGAAAAAGATCAAGTTTTATTGATTTTAAGCCCAACATATGGGAACAATTTAATTTGTTTTTAATTTTTCCAATATTAAAAAATCACACTAATTTTTTATGTAAATAACAACGCAATCTAATAAATATGCTCAATTTTAGTGTAATATCTTTTTTACGAATTCGAATGTGTAATGATTTTTCTTATTCCATACAGATAACGGCTCATAATCTTAGAATGATTGAAAAAGACGCATTTCTAACCAACAGGAAAGTCTTTCGTTATGTAAAAAAAAATTAAAAATTATTTTTATTCTTCAGGTTAAGCATATAGTTTTGTTACCAACTTGAAATAAATCGCAGGTAGCCGATGGTCCAAATAAATTACCTATTTTTCGAAAAAAGGCAAGCAAACTATAAGATTACGGAAAAAGTATTATACTCATGGTTTTTGGGTTTATGTAGATCACACCGTGCCGGTATGATTGGTTTTAATTATGTTAAATTAGAAAACCTTAGAATCCTCTTAAACACGTTGTTACTAAATTACTTCATATTTGCTTACCAAAATGGATTTAAAAACGTGTTATTATTCTTCATTTGCAATGCAAATCAATCTAAAAAAAAATATGTTAAATTAAATAACCAAATTTGTTCGAACATTCACCCCGAGTAACTTCAAAAGCGTCATGATAGTCCAAGGCCAGATGTGGTAAGCAGATGGGAAGAGATTGTGGCCATGGGCACACTAGACTTAGTTTAATTTTCTTGTTAAATGCTTAGACTCTATTTAGATAGATCGCACTTTTTATTCTTGAGAATATTTAAAGGCCAAATGAGAAATGAAAAATTGAATAATATTGAACAAATATAATTTATGGAATTTAATGGATTGACACATACTTTCACATATATGTAGCGAAACTGATTATAAATATCTTTGCATACTAGAATTAACTGAAATGTTATGTATTTATGTTGTAAGATGACAATTGAGTCCATGATTAGCAATGTGTTTTAGGAAAAATATAGTACAGACAAGTAAAACAAAATAAGAATGTGAACTGCTAACTAAAAAAATATAGGGGAAAAAAACAAGGATAACCAACAAACAAAATCAGGTTAGTTCCAACATATTTTGAGTAGGACAAAACAATATTATCAGGTAACATTTGACCAGAAGAATTTTGTTATTGAATCTCTTGTTAAATTTTGGCTGACTGGGTTGTAGTTTCTGACAAAAACACGGGCTTAACAAAAATTAACCTATTTAAAATAAAGTGTAAGGCTGTATAATGTATAGCATCTATGCTAGAGTACATTAGAATAAAAAACAAATCAAATTACAACAACAAGAATGTCAAAGCTTAAAATTTATTATTTGAATTGCTAAAATTAGCTGAACAAGAAGCTTGGCCTTAAAACTGAAGATTCCATCTAATGTATCGTAAAAATAAAAAAAATTGAAAAAAAACGCTTGAGCGGTTTTTTCAAAAAATAATTTTTTTCATATACATAAATATGTACATAGAAGAAGGAGAAGATATCCATGTTAGTATTTTTTATTCAAAAAATAATAATTATTATCTATGTAATTATTTTTGAATAAATTATGACGTTGTTGAAAATGAGTGATATGTACATATATACATAATGTATATAAATACAGTATGAACTCGATCTACGCAACCCTCGGTTCGTGCAACTCCTCGATTTTTGCGACACTTAATTTGTAGCACGTCTTGCTACCTCGATTTGTGCAACTTTCTATTGTTATTAATCTGTTTTCTATTGTTTGTCTGAACAAAATTCCTTGTAAAAATAATACACAAACATATAAATTGCATCGGTATTTATTTCAATTTATTTATTTTCCAAAATCGTTTGGCATCTGCGAGGCATAGATTCATTAAGTGTACAATAGGATTCGTTTGGGACTGCATTAAATTTTTTTTTCTCTGTTTCTCTCATCATCCAGATAGAAGATCCACCTTAAGACTCTCTTATTATGTTTTTCACATAAAATTTGTCATTTTTTATTTCCTGGATTCGGAAAAGAGGCCTGACAGAAACTGTATATGGAATTTGTAAACACTACGTTAACTTTGTGTGCTATAAAACTGAATACGTGATGTTTTGAAACCGAATCCTGAATAATACGAGCAGACAAACAATTTTTTTTATCGAAGTGCTTGGAATATTTTTAAGATTTTTCATAGTTTTTTTAATGCAAAGGTTCAGGTGAATTCGGTGTAAAGTAGAAAACTGCGTAATTTTAAAAACATTTGTTTGAAACGTGACATATTTACACGGTTAAGGACAGTTTCAAGCCATTACATCAATACCCTTAACACAATCATCTTATTTGCAGAAAAAAAAAAACAAATATTAAATTCGGTGCTCGACTGTTCGTTGTTCGCGGAGAACAAGATTCTCTTTTATTAATTATTTCGAGTTCAATAAAATGCGAAAAGTGTGTCGGACTGTGTTCAGATGCAGTTTATAAAAAAAAAAATTAAAAATTACACACACATGAGTAGGTTGCCTTAACCGTGAATAATGTGCTATTTGTTTTTATTAAAAAAAGGCATATTTCCATCAATTTAAAAACAGTTAGACATTGTCTAAGTAGACGAAATGCTAATAAATACAAGTGCTAATGTTTAAAAAACATGTGGAATATAAAACGGTACATGTGTGTACTGTGCTTACCATTAATTAAATGCTTAAAATGAACTTATGCTACTGAAATAAATCCGTAGAAGACTTAGCACCAGTGATTAAAATTCGAAATGTTATAAATTGAGTCCAGCAACTTTATCGTTTCATAGTATGGTGACCTTGCGTCAAGTCAAAAATAATGTTTAAATATTTAATAATAAACAACGATAACTGATATGTTGAACCTTTTATGTGCACATTTTTAACTTATTTAAAATGAAACAAGAACAGAATAAGCAATTAGGTTCTATATTCTGATATTAGTGAGTCCATGCACATTAATTACCTCTGTTCTGGTTTTCGTTTCGACCCTTACGAATTCAAAAAGGGTGTCCAGACTTTGTAAACAAATTGATTTGATTTCGATCGGAATTTAAAACGTTAATAAATGTGTTTGCAAAACGGATTTAGATTCCCTTATTTAGTAAAGTGTTTCGACGATCACTACTGTTTTTTGCCAAATAAGTGCAATTTTTTCCATTTTTAAAAACAGATTCTCTATCTTTTTGGCTCGGCTGACAAGACCTTATGAACTAAACTTCAAGAATACAATGTAGTATCATACTTAAGGAGCATACGAAAAATGATGCGTGCTCAACTACGAGGTGTTAGAACTTTAACTTATATAGACAGTAGTATAGATAGATAAAATAAAGCAATGATTACCTTGCTCACATTGTGATTCCTCAAAATTCTTGTAACTTTATCTTGAAATCTCATTTGTTGCCATCTGAAAATAAAGATGCATTAGTTTAAAGAATGTTTTCCGTTTGTTTGTTTTTATAAACAAATATTTTTATTAACTAATTCTGATATAGAATTTACATTGTATTTTATTGTTTACCTACAAAATATACCTTATCATCTAATTTTCTTCATCAAATCTATCTCAAATGTTTTATTGTACATGATTCATAGGGTACAAATCACTCTCATGCGAACTGGGTTCTTCACATAGTTCTTCTTCTTTTGGTTGAATAATCAGTTTTGACGGTTCACTTACATACGATTCAGTAAGATTGCCATCGTCGTACTCTCTCCTAGAGTAAGAACCGCCGATCAACTTATTTTCTTCACATGTTCGTATAACCTCCTCCAAGGTTGGATTACGTTTTCTAATTGTCCCTGTCAAGTGGTGGGCCATGTGGTTTTCGAGGTATAGCTTTTTGGTAAAGCCTCTTCCACACTCGTTACATATGAATTTCTTCTCGCCGGTATGTGTTCGCATGTGTACCGTAAGGACGTGAGCATAGGCAAAGCTTTTGCCGCAAGTTGCACATGCGTACGGTCGCTCACCAGTGTGAGTCCGCTCATGCTTTATTCGACTGCCATAGTCAGAGAAGCGACGTTCGCAGAAGGAGCATTCGTAAGGCTTTTGACCAGTATGCACTCGCATGTGACGTCGCAATTCCACAGCCGATACAAAAGCTTTGTCGCAGAAATCGCAGTTAAAGGGCCGCTCGTTTCTATGCCTTCGCATATGGCTGTTGAGGGCATGTTGAAATTTGTAACTATTGCCACAAATCTCGCAAATTTTCGGCGGTTTGGCCTCCGGAGGTGCCTTGTGTTTTCGGCTGAATCCTCTTTTATGGGATCCTTTAGTATCTTTTTCAACATTGTCCTGATCATAATCCGGTCGGTCCAGCTTTTTGGGCCGTCCTCTTCCGCGCTTTTTCGGGATGCTGGATTTGTCATCCAAATGCTCATCTAGCTCTTTCAATTCGGAAATCAATTCCAAATGTTCACCTTCAGGCTGAAATTCATGTTTCTCATCTTCATCTTCCTCCTCTATATCATCTAAAATTTCTGCTGTATCCATGTATTCATTTGCATCAAAATCTTCGCATTCGTCCGAATATTTGATATCAAAGTGTTCATTTTTTATTTGTTCTTGTTCGATGGCTTCGATAGGAAGTTCAGGTTCGGGTGTTTTAATTGCTGATGTTTTTTTTGTTACTTTCAGTCCCAGTGGGATTTTAATCCGAAGCCCACTTATTTCAAGTTCACGATGGTCTTGGCTCAGAATTGCATTGATGATTGAATAGGACTGCTCGCAGTTCTGTCGAAACTTAAAGGCAATATTTAAGTCATCCATACATGGTAAACAAATACTATTTGGCTGTTCGTTGCTCTTTATTATATCAAAATTGGAGCATTTCATTATTTTGTCCGCAATAGATAATTCAGATTGTTCATCCTTTTGGAAGACGCATAGGTTCTCACCTTTCTGCAAACACACCAGGCAAATATTATCCCAATCCACAACATAAGTCATATTCGATTAATTATTAAAAATTATTCTTTAATATTCGATTAACTAGAATTGTGTTTTATTTATTATTTTAAGTTAAAAAACAAATCTATTTATTTTAATTTTACTGCAACAATTGTTTGACAGATAATGCTTTTAAACAAAGTTTGGATTATGGTTTGAACACAAGGAGCATTATTGATTACACTCTGACTATATTTTCATGGTCTCTTGTCAGCAGCTTTTTTGTGTTTCACACTATAACACCATATCAGACATAAGTTTGGAGACTTCTCTAAAAATGTTTTACTTACACTAACTTTTTTATACACGGTGTGTATAAATTATATACGCTATATGGTATGAATAAAATTAAACACTTACGAAACAGACCCAAGTTTGGGAAACAAACAGACATATTAATTTCATATAAAGCATCGAATAACCGCCATTACAATTAGCCACTTAATAAAGATTAGAACATTAATCCAGATTTATTTAGTAAAACTTCATATTAGTAAGTCATTTAATACCAACAATAATCCAATGTTTTGATCTGATATCAGATTAAAATAAGTGGATACACTTTTGGATCAAAGCTGGCATTCGGCGAGCACTCTTAAGCTTGAAAGCTTCTTGGACAGTATCCATTATTAGCCCAAGAAAAGGACCTAATGAGGGTAAGATTATTTAAGTTAAGAGGCTCTTTTTTGTCCAAAACTGAGTAATATAACAAAAATTAAGAAAACACATGTTAAAAAGTGATGAGTAACACCACTGCTGTTATTCTGATCTGAATTATTTTATTTTCAGCCGCCGACCTAAGTATAAGGATTATTAAACTGATTTTCCAATAGAAATATTTCATAAGTTACCATCTGTCACTTTTGAAAGAAAGAAAGACCTATAAAATGCTATAAAAATTTAGTAAGGACTTCTATTTATATCCTGCATTTATTCTCGCACTTGTACTAAGTAATAAAAATATTCATAAACATTAAGGCATAATCATAGTCAAACTTTAGACTCGAGCATTGTATATAAAACTTATAGTACTATCATCACGATGATTTTTGAGTTGTGTTGTGTGGTCGTCTGGGGGCGCACTTGTAAATACACAGAACGGGCAACCAGAAAATTAGTTAGTTGTGTGATCGCGAGGTGGCCGACGTGTGGAACGTGTTCATGAGAGTACTATGCAAATTCATATACAATGACTCGAGTCCAACTCAACTGGCTTCGAGTCTAAAGTTAACACACAGGGATTGTATATAAATTTGCATAGTACTATCATCAGCACGTTCCACACGTCGGCCCCCAAGCGATCACATCACTTACTAATTTTTTGGTTGCTGTTTCTGTTTATAAACAAGTGCGCCCTCAAACGACCACATCACAAAGCTGTGTGGAACGTGCTGATGAGAGTACTATAGATTTCATATGCAAAGCACACATGTTCATTGTATATAAATTTGCATAGTACTCTCATGAACACGTTCCACACGTCGGCCACCTAGCGATCACACCCCTAATTAATTTTCTGGTTGCTGTTTCTGTGTATATACAAGTGCGCCCTCAGACGACCACACCCCACAACATAAAAACCATCGTGATGATAGTACTATAAGTTTTATATACAATGCACATGTTAGAAACAGCTGCTATTCATAAAGAAATTCGCAGCTCTGTTTAGTATGAAACGGAATTCTACTATTAGTACTATTGCCTGTCAATCCATTGAAATTCAATCCATTTTTTGAAAACAACTTAGTCAAAGAGTCAGCCGTTTTTAAAGTTTGAGCTCCAGCATTGTATATGAATTTGCATAACTCTCATGAACACGTTCCACACGTCGGCCACCTAGCGATCACACCCCTAACTAATTTTCTGGTTGCTGTTTCTGTGTATATACAAGTGCGCCCTCAGACGCCCACACCCCACAACACAAAAACCATCGTGATGATAGTACTATAAGTTTTATATACAATGGCTCCAGTTTATCTTTTGGACCTGGGTCTATATTGTCTATGATTAACATAAGCCCAGGTTAGCTTAGAAGAGACGAAGAAACAAATATTTCTCGTGGAACCCCATGTTTGTGATAGTAAAACATGTCTAATGTTGATCTTGTTCTTTCCTAAATTGCTTACGATCCTCAGTAAACTCGGGTTCTTGAACAAACCTTATCTTTGCAGAAAAACAAACGTAGCTGATATAAGTCAAAATAATTTTATCTTTCAAAAATTATCTGAAATGACACAGAATAAGCAAGAATAAGCAGCTACAAAAAGTATCTAATTTTTGGAGTCCCCCGACTGCAATATATATTTTAAAAAATTAACAAAATATAATAAATTCAGTTCAATGGCTTTGTCCAACAAAAATATACTAGAAGCTTTGCTTGGTAAGACAATTAATAAAAAATACTCCAAAGGGGGTTTCCCCTTTTTTACCAAGGATGCACCTACTACACCTATTTTCCAGAAAGGGCCACGAACCCAACAGCTGAAAATGTCGATGAACTTGCGGTGCAAATTTTTTGTGTGACTGTTCGCAAGGACTCAAATTTAATCCATGAAGCCCTGTCTTTAGTATCATCCAAAATTCAATCTTCTAATGTAACCCAATCTATACGAGGTATATCGGTAAGTTTAGTGTTTTCTCAATCTGAAGGCAAATCTGTTTAACTATTTTTTTTTATCCTCTGAGCTTTTGCAAGAATGCATGGACAAGTGTGGTAGCACTTTTCAAGACGAAGTTGCCAAATTTCGTTTTTTGAATGATTTGATTCGATTGGTATCCAATAAATACCAAGGCAAAAAAACACCAACCGCAATACGTGACAAAATTATGGATTGTCTTTTGCTCTGGACAACCGAATACCCGGATAAGATAAAAATCCGAGAAGCCTATGATTTATTACGTAAAGAAGGCAATGATCATGATCATGCTCCCGTGCTAAACACTGTCAAAAAAGACACCATAATGGGTACTGACGAAGAGAAATTCCGTAAACTCGTGCAAAGTAAAAAACCTGAGGATTTTAAAAGAGCTAACCTCTTGGTTCAAGCAAGAGTCAATCAGGTTATTTGAAAAAATAATTTTTTTAAATTTGTTGTGATAAGCACTAAATGAAATTATTACAGGAAGCTAAAAGAGTGGAGCTTATGTGCCGGCATAAATCGGAACTCCAAGAAATTAAGAACACTGCGGCACTCTTAAATCAAATGCTAGATTCCTATGAGCAGAATTCACCAGGCAAAGAAGATGACACTGTTAGTCTTATTAAGGAACTGTATGAATCATGCGAAAATCATGTACCCATAATAGAACGACTTCCGGAACTAATCGATAATACGAATGAAAATCTCATTGGTGAGTTGAATAGCTAATCAAGTAACAAACTAATTATGTAATTAAAATTTATTTTAAATTTAAAACCCATTTAATTAACATCCAAAAAATTCAAATCTTAAACTAAATCTGCTGTAGTGCTACACTTAAATAAATCATATTTTCACAATTCGAAAAATAACATTTGAAAATTGTATAACATTTTTCTTTAATCGACCTATTTTTGTTTAACCAAAATTGTTTGGACCTCACAAAAAATGGCATCTAAACATATCGTCAACTATTGTTCTAAATTATAGTATAAAATCATCTGGAGTTATTATTAATGGTAGCTGTTTAGAAGCGTTTTTACTTCTGATATACAGGGTGATATGAATGAGGAGCTACATACAAAAGTCTAGAGCGTTTAAGTTGAACCGAGAAAAGAAATAAATCGTGGGACTATTTCCCCCTGTTTAAGAGGAAAATGGAAAAATAATTGTTATAAAAACAACTGAAATACAATAAAGCATACACCGTCCTCCCATAAACTCGAATTGGATTCAAAGATACATATCTAGATATGTCTACTCTGGACATAACTAACATGAATTAATGAAAAGGAGAATTAATTGTTGAAAATCATGTCATGCTTTGTTTAACTTTGTAACAGCTCATCAAATGTCTATGATGCACCAATGTCTTTCTATACACGTTTTAGCCTTTTGTGACATCTTATGCAAATCACCCTGTATAACTCCTGTAAAGCGAGTTTTGCATTCGTAAAAAAATCAAAATTTACGTCTTAATCAAATAATTAATATGGAAGACGAGAAAAGTGTGAATAGCAATTCTTTCTCTGTATAACTACAGGACAGTCTAACAGATGTGTATTTGTTAACTTCCATTTTTTGTACATTCTCCCACAATTTCTTTATTTTTTTTTTGAAGACCAAAATTAAAATATCAAAACTTTTTATTATTCAATATTTTTATTAGAAAGAGGATTTAACTTATTAATTATTGTCTTACTATTTGCAGACGAAACATTGGAAGTAAACGATTTTCTGCAGACAGTTATTGAAAGATACAAAACCACTATTTTGAAAAATAAACCACTAAAAGCAGCTTCCCATCAACCGCTCGTACAAGCATCAACTGACATTACCACATCAGATCTTTTATCAGGTTTACTTGCTCAACCGGAACCAATAAAACCTTCAGCTAGTAAACCAATAAATCAACAAGCTCCCAATCCACTCGATGAACTGAGTGAAATTTTTGGAAATATGGATGATTCAACTTCGAAAATTCAACGATCTTTGTTTGACAACATGAATATTTTAGAACCAAGTACAGTAGTTCAAGAAATTGAAAATAACCAAAATGAAAAGAACAACGACGGCGCATTATCGAAATACGATTCACGTAAGCTAACAGCAATTGATATAATGAGCGAAGAACTCCTAAAAGCTAGTCTTCAAAATTCCGAAAGACAGTGTTCTTTTAAAAAGTAAGTTGAAAAATAACGTTAATAATTCCAAAAAGTTTCTAATGAAATACATACATACATTTTTTTTTTCAAATACAGGGAACCGGAAAGAGTGTCACTTAATGAACTGGCTAAAGAGAAAATCAATTCACCTGCCCCATCAACAGCTAAGAGGGCAAAAGAAATTGAATCGATTGTATTGAGTCCCACTCTGCCTAAACTCGAGAAAATATTTGAAATGGAAAAACAGACTGAAGAAACCTTTTCCGAAAATAATTCCAAAGATGATCTCATTTTAGGCGAACCAGAGGTAGAAAAATCCGATCAAACCTTTGTTAAAGAGGAGACTTTATCAGTTGTTCACTTGGCTGATATTCATATAGATCTCGATGATGTGTGTCCTACAACTGAAAAGCTGCTACTCGATGATGATATAAAAGTTATACTGAACTTTACGTCAAATAAACCTAGTCCGAATGTATCGGTTATTGTTGTTTCAGTAACGAATCAAAGCAAATTACCTGTAACTTGTTTTCATTTTGATGCTAGTGTTCGAAAGGTATTTTAATACCTACACATAATCCTTAAACTAATTTTTATGACAAATATTTTATTTTAAGCCAAGTAAAGTAAGACTATTAGCTGCAACTGGTGATTCCATGCCTGGGAAGAAACCTTTTCGACCAACGACACCAATTAATTTGGTAATGCTTCTTCTGAATCCGACCAAATCTGATGTTGATGTTACATGCATTGTGGGATATAAGTTAGGCGATGATCCGGATCCAATAAAAGAATCCATTGTGGCAAAAAATATTGCTTATGTTGAGTAAACATTCTTGATTAAACTCACATTTATGTTTATATTAAGTATTAATCATAATAGTTTAATATATATTGTTTATAAAAAAGTTATAATTTTGTGATTTATTTATTATAAAAAAGGCTTGGAAATTGATTTATTTTGTTTTTATTTGGTGTTAGGTGTTGCCAACTACTGAAAATACTTTTAAAACTTTTCCGAAGCGTTATTCCGAACAAATAAAGCAATAGAAAGATAGAAGGACTAAATGTTTTTATCTTTTGATTTTTCAAAACTTTACTAATTCAACTAACACGTTTTTAGTTACCAAATTATTTCAAATTTTCCGAATGAAAAAAAATATCAATTAAAAGAATTTGAAAACGTGAAGAAATATGAATTTTTGTAACATAAGTATTTCATCAATGTATAAAATATTTCAAATAATGCAAATTTTCTTTGTAATTATAAATTCTCAAATATTTTTTTGATTGTATAAATGTATATCAGCAAAACGATTAATCTTAATCCCTAACTGCATGAATTTTTTCTTTATGGAACAAATATAATATGGGGTGGTTAATAAAAAAAATAATTATATTTACGCACAACACTGTTTGGATGATGGACTGACTAAAAGTTATTTTTGTTTGGCAGAACTTTTCCCAATTTTATTTGTGATGAATGATGATTTTTTTTCATCAATTATTTTTGACAAATTTTGTTTTTGACAAACACTTTCAGGAACATTTTTTCTACAATACTTCATTCAAAATTTATTGTTTGGCTTTTCGGTTTGGACCATGTATGGCACCATGTACAAAACGAACAAAGTATTAAAAAAAAATAAATTGTTTATTTAAAAAAAAAAATATAGTACCTAGTGCGAAAAAACATAAAAAGTTTATTTTACGTTAAAGCATGGATTTAATTTGCTTTTTGGCCGCTCCAAATGAGATTTTTTTTTTGATATTTGTTCTTTGCAGCGTAAAGTATAATTGATCACATCTTGGGATCGCAAATGTCAAAGGGCCTTTTCAAAATATTTAAGCTTCGTATTTGTTTCAAAACATTACGCTTATAAGCTCACATTTCATATCAGTTTTCTTTTTTCTGTAGAAACTTTTACCCACAAATCCGAATTTTTAAATACTTATATTATTTAAATTGCGATACATTCTGAAAGGGGGAAACATTTTAAAGTTAACCCAGGGTTAAGCCAACATATATGGTTAATTTGTCCTTATTGTATTTGTCAAAACATTCTAAACGCATTAAATACCATAATTTTCATTTATGCTAACTTTAATCAAAATTTCTAACCCACAAATTTCAAGAAAAACATTTATTCTTTACTTTCTTAATTCTCACATTGCTGACAATGTGGGCTGTTCGAGCTAAATTTCCAAAATATACATTTGGAGTCTTCACCAATAATGGAAAATTACTATATTTCCAAAAACGTCATTACTTTTGGGGCTTTTTTCTCGAGAAACTAGTACCCTCCGAAAAATCTTGCCTTCAAACATATTTTTTTTATTAGCAGAAATAGTTATCTCGGAATTTTTTAATTGTATGAAGAAATTTAAAAGATGCAGATACGAATTCAGAAATATTGATGGACAAAATGTATTTGTAAAATTCTCTTATCGATCGTTTAAAAAGAACGCGGGATATGAGATTTTTCACGGTATAGTCTCAAAAAAGAAAGGACAAATACCAGCATAAGTATGGCAGATGTTCACCATCCTGTACACCGGAATTTATCCTTATTTATATTATTAAAATCCATCGAACTTCTTCAGAAGGAAAGCAGCTAAGCTTTTACTTTTATATTGTGAGGGTGATATGATTTTTGCAATTCATGAAGCTCAGAACTAAAGATGCTTTTGTTCCTATTAAAAAAAAACATGATTCTCGATACTTGTAGTTAAAAACAATACAAAACATTTTATTGAATGACTATTTTTATGAGTTCTGCCGACAATTTTAAGCTAAACTACATTCTACTACCTACTACTCGGAAATTATTTCATCTTTGAACGATAGCGCCGTAATGGCTTTGGTGTGTCCGATGTACTTCCGTTCGGCATTTTTGGTTTCTAATTTCCATAGCCGAGCAATACCATCTGAAGAGGCAGTGAAAAGATACTTGGAATCAGCACTAAATTCTGCATCCCATATCCAATAGTTTTCGATTGATAGTTCTCGCCACATTTGGAAATCGTCGGTTTTCCAAATACGAGCAGTCCCATCTCCCGATGTAGTCACAAGTAAACTCGAATCTGGACTAAATTTACAACGCAGGACATAACGTTTGTGTGCGTAGATCTTTTGCTTCGCTTGCAGTGTACTGAGTTTTTGATTACTTGATGAGGATAAAGTCCAAATGTAGCAATTGCCATTATTGTTAACAGCAGCCAGATACATTCCATTGGGACTAATTGTAATGTCTTGGATGGAAGCATCGACTTCGGGTACTAGCTGGTCGTGATTTTCAGACTTAACGTCCCAAAGAAAAACACCGCCGTTTTGTGATCCCACGGCAATTTCAACTTGATTTGGATGCAAACAAGCGGCATTGATAGGCGCTTGACAGTCAAACACTCGTGAGCAAGCAGGCGTGCTGAATCCGAAAGACATGTCCATATCCCAAATTCGCACACGGCAATCTTCACCGGCTGTAAACATCCATTTGAAGTCTTCCTGAAAGCCGAGTCGGGTAACATTCTTCTGTGCACCATCGAATGCTATCAGAGGATTGTTAAAATTGGAATCCATGTCATACATTCGAACGCATTGGTAGCCGCACGCAGCTACCATGGATTTGTCGGGTGAAAACTCCAAGGCATTGACTTGCTGTAATTGTAAGCAGTTGTTCAATTTAAAAAGGAATGAGGAAATCAATTTTTTGTGCCGCATGCATCACCATACTTACCGATGATTCGTGAAATTGTATTGTTCGAATACAATTACCAGTATGGGCTTGCCAGAGCCTTATTGTGTGATCATAGCCCCCAGTGGCTAAGATTAGTTGGTCACCAGTTGTTTCCATTGATTTCTTCATTTATTTCATTATTCTTGAATAAGTTGTGGGAAAAATAAAACTAATTATAAAAAAATCGTTACAGACGAGGTTTATTTTTTTATTTGACACAAAAAGTTTGACATCTGAGTAGATTTGTTTACCACAAGCTACGATGGCTCACAATAGACATTTGCGGTTATTGTGAATATATTTTTTGAAAGAAATAGATTTGGAGTAGGCTGTATTACAAGCACATTTCAAAAATCCAGGAAATTAAAAATTAAATTTTTAATATTATGTTTCTTTAAGTCCCCGAAGGACATGGGTCACTATCGATATTTTCGCATATGTTATCGTTAGCTTATTTGTATTTAAAACTCCACCCTATAAGGGCATCGTGTTGTGCAGATATCTCTCTGGGCATCCCCTATGTCCGGATAGAGATAAGGCACCAGCGATATTTTCTTAGTTGTTATCGATAGTTTGCATCGAAGCTACATTTGTTTTTAGATAGCGTCTTCAGTGTTCAGTCCGATACGATATTTACAAAAATACACAACACAACTAAACCCAATAAAACTCAAATGTACCTAGGTGTTCGGTATAATTATATTTTCTATAAATTTGGGAGCATTTTAATAAATTTTTAGAATTTTTGGTAAAAAAACAAAACTACACGATTCCAATAGTCCAAAATTTGTCAAACTTAATATAAAAGTAACTTAACTTTCCCACAAGTCTTTCAAGACTAAGAATAACTTTTACTGTCACCAATTTTTTTTGGCATTTTTAGAAAATCAGATACTATTTTTAAAAAAATTCAATAAATTTAAAAAGGCATTGGCAAACTTTAATTGTAAAAAAAAGTTCCAAATTGTGGGAAATGCCGTTACCTCCCGTATAAAATCTCAAACACGGTTCATCTGATTGCAATCAAAGTTTTAATGCAATAACATCTATAATTTTTAAAAAGTATGTATCTAAAACTTAAATTTTCCAAAAAAAAATTGGATAAATGAGAAAAATAAAATTATATTTTGAAAATTAAAAATTTCAAAAATGGCTCGATACATATTTTTGAAATTTGATAAAAAAATGTATTTTAAATCTATCTTAAAACGGCAACTAATTTCTTGCTATCTTCGATAAATTTTTTGAATACAAGCACACCTTTTGAGAAGTCTTAAATTTCTACAAAAATTGTTTCTAAGATTTTGACGAAATTTTGTTTTTTTATTAGGATTACCTAATTAACTAAAAACTTCTGTTATTAAGACACATTATTAACGGTAGTACGCTCTAAATAATTAACGTTCACGGACCTACGGAGGAGTCCTCAGACGAAGAAAAAGAGACTTATTATGAACAAGTCGAGAGGGACCTCTATGCCTGTCCAAGGTATGATGTTAAAATCATCCTTGGGGATTTGAACGCTAAAATAGATCGGGAGCCGGTATTCAGGCATTACGCAGGAACCCATAGTTTGCATGAGAACACTAATGACAATGGACTTCGAGTCCTAGAATTGGCAGCATCGAAAAACATGGTCGTTGCGAGTATCAGGTACCCGCGTAATGATATCTACAAAGCCACCTGGGTATCACCTGATGGAGTCACTCGTAACCAAATTGACCACGTGTTGATAGACCGTCGCCACTATTCGAACTTGATGATGGTATGAACGTACCGAGGTGCCAATATCGACTCGCATCACCATCTTGTTGGTATGGTTTTCCGAGGGCGGATTGCCTTGCGAAGACGTATTGCATCCGCCGATCAGGTTCGAATCAACACGGCTGCGCTACGAAATGAAAGCACCAGTAACACCTTTGGACATGCGTTAGAACTTGCCCTGGAACCATTCGATCCAGGGAGAGTAAGTCCTGGAGCCAGTATGGTGGGCGTAGATGAGAAGTGGACACGCCTTAAGAACACTGTCATTAGTACTGCCAACTCCATCTTAGGCAGCAGTCGTAGAAGTCGGAACGACTGGTTTGATGATGAATGCAAGCTAGCGACTGAACGTAAGAATGTTGCGTACCGAGCAATGCAACAATCTCATAGAACGCGGGCACGCGAAGATGAATATAAAGAGCTCAGAAGAATAGAAAAACGGCTTCACAGACAGAAAAAATCAGCCTGGGAGAAGAACATGATCTGTGAGTTAGAAAGAAGCCGAGAGCAAGATCCGCACCAGGCGCGGAAGTTCTACCAATCCGTGCGAAACATGACGCAGTACACACCACGCTGCACTTACTGCAAGGACGGAGAGGGAAATCTGATCACCGATCACCCAAGCATCCTGGAGCGATGGGAAGTGTACTTCAATGAATTGCTAAATGGTCAGCTCACTGCAGAAGTAGAGGCTCATAACTACTTCCAGAAGAATACCCTATGTTACCGCCACCAAGCATAGAAGAGGTTGAGAAGGCTATAGCCCGGCTTAAGAAAAACAAAGCCACGGGAGCCGATGGCATACCAGCCGAACTATTCCACCACGGCGGGCCAGCCTTACGTCAAGCAATTCACGATATTCTAGTGCACGTATGGGAGCAGGAATAAATGCCAGAAGACTGGCGAAAAGGTATAATTTGCCCCATACATAAGAAAGGAGATGTCACAACGTGCAGCAATTATAGAGGTATCACGTTGCTGAGTACCGCCTATAAGATACTCTCCTCTATCTTACAAGAACGGATAGCCCCATACTCTAAAACCATAATCGGCCAATATCAATGTGGTTTCATTCCAGGCAAATCAACAACTGATCAGATCTTTACCCTTAGGCAGGCGATGGAAATATGTCTAGAATTTAACATCCCAACATACCATCTGTTAATAGACTTCAAGGCCGCCTATTATAGCATAGCCAGGGTAGAACTTTACAAAGCCATGAGAGAATTCGGCATCCCAAATAAATTGACACGACTTTTTAGGATGACCATGACCAACGTAACAAGCCAAGTAAAAATAGCCGGATTGCTATCCAAACCAATCAACATCTTTAATGGACTCCGATAAGGGGATGGTCTGGCCTGCCTCCTCTTGAACCTGGCGTTGGAGAAAGAAATCCTTGACTCTGGGACGGCAACAAGGGGGACCATCGTCAACAGGACCAGCCAGATACTGGCTTACGCAGACGACATTGACATCATCGGAAGGACCGAACAAGCTGTACACGATTCCTTCATCCAGATTGAGCAGGCGGCACAAAATCTGGGGCTGCACATTAGTGAAGGTAAAACAAAGTACATGGTGCCGTCGAATGCGTGAAAAACAGTTGGTCAAACAATCAAGGTAGCGGAGCACGAATTTGAAGTGGTGCAATCCTTCAAATACCTTGGGTCAATAGTAGCAGCCGATAATAATTTAGAAGAAGAAATACGCGGGCGGCTACTCAATTAAAACAATTTTTATGACTCGTATGCCTACTTTAGCCAAAAATCACTTTTAAAGATGTCAACTTTAGGGGGTGTAGGACACTTGGTTTAGCCGCAAATCGCCTTTAAAAATAAAAATCGGGGTTTCGCTTCATGTGATACATAGATTAAAAGGTGGCACTCCCTAGATCACTAATATGCAATTTTTATTTCTCTCGGATGCCTACTTTAGCCAAAAATCACTTTTGAAGATGTCAACTTTAGGGGGTCTCTAGTAAGCTTAGTTTAGCGGCAAATCGCCTTTAAAATTAAAAATCGAGTTTTCCTTTCATGCGATACATCGATTAAAAGGTATCACTCCCTAGATCACGAATATGCAATTTTTATTGCTCTTGGATGCCTACTTTAGCCAAAAATCACTTTTGAAGATGTCAACTTTATTGGGTCTAGGGCTCTTGGTTTAGCCGCAAATCGCCTTTAAAAATAAAAATCGGGTTTTCGCTTCATGCGATACATCGATTGAAAGGTGGCACTCCCTACAGCACTTTTGAAGATGTCAACTTTAGGGGGTCTAGGACGCTTAGTTTAGACGCAAATCGCCTTTAAAAATAAAAATCGGGTTTTTGCTTCATGCGATACATCGATTAAAAGGTGGCACTGCCTAGATCACGAATATGCAATTTTTATTTTTATCCGTTGCATACTTTTGTCAAAAATCACTTTTGAAGATCTCTAGGACGCTTAGTTTAGCCGCAAATCGCCTTTAAAAATAAAAATAGTTTTTCGCTTCATGCGATACATCGATTGAAAGGTTTCACTCCCTAGATCATGAATATGCAATTTTTATATCTCTCGGATGCCTACTTTAGCCAAAAATCACTTTTGAAGATGTCAACTTTAGGGGGTCTAGGACGCTTAGTTTAGCCGCAAATCGCCTTTAAAAATAAAAATCGGTTTTTCGCTTCATGCGATACATCGATTGAAAGGTGGCACTCCCTAGATCACGAATATGCAATTTTTATTTCTCTCGGATGCCTACTTTAGCCAAAAATCACTTTTGAAGATTTCAACTTTAGGGGGTCTAGGACGCTTAGTTTAGCTGCAAATCGCCTTTAAAAATAAAAATCGGTTTTTCGCTTCATGCGATGCATCGATTGAAAGGTGGCACTCCCTAGATCACGAATATGCAATTTTTATTTTTCTCGGATGTCTACTTTAGCCAAAAATCACTTTTGAAGATGTCAACTTTAGGGGGTCTAGTACTCTTAGTTTAGCCGCAAATCGCCTTTAAAAATAAAAATCGGTTTTTCGCTTCATGCGATACATCGATTGAAAGGTGGCACTCCCTAGATCACGAATATGCAATTTTTATTTCTCTCGGATGTCTACTTTAGCCAAAAATCACTTTTGAAGATGTCAACTTTAGGGGGTCTAGTACTCTTAGTTTAGCCGCAAATCGCCTTTAAAAATAAAAATAGTTTTTCGCTTCATGCGATACATCGATTGAAAGGTTTCACTCCCTAGATCACGAATATGCAATTTTTATATCTCTCGGATGCCTACCTTAGCCAAAAATCACTTTTGAAGATGTCAACTTTAGGGGGTCTAGGACGCTTAGTTTAGCCGCAAATCGCCTTTAAAAATAAAAATCGGTTTTTTGCTTCATGCGATACATCGATTGAAAGGTGGCACTCCCTAGATCACGAATATGCAATTTTTTTTTCTCTCGGATGCCTACTTTAGCCAAAAATCACTTTTGAAGATGTCAACTTTAGGGGGTCTAGGACGCTTAGTTTAGCCGCAAAAGGCCTTTAAAAATAAAAATCGGTTTTTCGCTTCATGCGATACATCGATTGAAAGGTGGCACTCCCTAGATCACGAATATGCAATTTTTATTTCTCTCGGATGCCTACTTTAGCCAAAAATCACTTTTGAAGATTTCAACTTTAGGGGGTCTAGGACGCTTAGTTTAGCCGCAAATCGCCTTTAAAAATAAAAACCGGGTTTTCGCTTCATGCGATACATCGATTGAAAGGTGGCACTCCCTAGATCACGAATATGCAATTTTTATTTTTCTCGGATGTCTACTTTAGCCAAAAACCACTTTTGAAGATGTCAACTTTAGGGGGTCTAGGACGCTTAGTTTAGCCGCAAATCGCCTTTAAAAATAAAAATCGGTTTTTCGCTTCATGCGATACATCGATTGAAAGGTGGCACTCCCTAGATCACGAATATGCAATTTTTATTTCTCTCGGATGTCTACTTTAGCCAAAAATCACTTTTGAAGATGTCAACTTTAGGGGGTCAAGTACGCTTAGTTTAGCCTCAAATCGCCTTTAAAAATAAAAATAGTTTTTCGCTTCATGCGATACATCGATTGAAAGGTGGCACTCCCTAGATCACGAATATGCAATTTTTATTTCTCTCGGATGCCTACTTTAGCCAAAAATCACTTTTGAAGATGTCAACTTTAAGGGGTCTAGGACGCTTGGTATAGCCGCAAATCGCCTTTAAAAATAAAAATCGGTTTTTCGCTTCATGCGATACATCGATTGAAAGGTGGCACTCCCTAGATCACGAATATGCAATTTTTATTTCTCTCGGATGTCTACTTTAGCCAAAAATCACTTTTGAAGATGTCAACTTTAGGGGGTCTAGTACTCTTAGTTTAGCCGCAAATCGCCTTTAAAAATAAAAATCGGTTTTTTGCTTCATGCGATACATCGATTGAAAGGTGGCACTCCCTAGATCACGAATATGCAATTTTTATTATTCTCGGTTGCCTACTTTAGCCAAAAATCACTTTTGAAGATGTCAACTTTAGGGGGTCTAGGACGCTTGGTATAGCCGCAAATCGCCTTTAAAAATAAAAATCGGTTTTTCGCTTCATGCGATACATCGATTGAAAGGTGGCACTACCTAGATCACGAATATGCAATTTTTATTTTTCTCGGTTGCATACTTTAGCCAAAAATCACTTTTGAAGATGTCAACTTTAGGGGGTCTAGGACGCTTAGCTTAGCCGCAAATCGCCTTTAAAAATAAAAATCGGTTTTTCGCTTCATGCGATACATCGATTGAAAGGTGGCACTCCCTAGATCACGAATATGCAATTTTTATTTACCTCGGTTGCATACTTTAGCCAAAAATCACTTTTGAAGATGTCAACTTTAGGGGGTCTAGGACGCTTAGCTTAGCCGCAAATCGCCTTTAAAAATAAAAATCGGTTTTTCGCTTCATGCGATACATCGATTGAAAGGTGGCACTCCCTAGATCACGAATATGCAATTTTTATTTACCTCGGTTGCATACTTTAGCCAAAAATCACTTTTGAAGATGTCAACTTTAGGGGGTCTAGTACGCTTAGTTTAGCCGCAAATCGTCTTTAAAAATAAAAATCGGTTTTTCGCTTCATGCGATACATCGATTGAAAGGTAGCACTCCCTAGATCACGAATATGCAATTTTTATTTCTCTCGGATGTCTACTTTAGCCAAAAATCACTTTTGAAGATGTCAACTTTAGGGGGTCTAGGACGCTTGGTACAGCCGCAAATCGCCTTTAAAAATAAAAATCGGTTTTTCGCTTCCTGCGATACATCTATTGAAAGGTGGCACTCCCTAGATCACGAATATGCAATTTTTATTTCTCTCGGATGTCTACTTTAGCCAAAAATCACTTTTGAAGATGTCAACTTTAGGGGGTCTAGGACGCTTGGTACAGCCGCAAATCGCCTTTAAAAATAAAAATCGGTTTTTCGCTTCATGCGATACATCGATTGAAAGGTGGCACTCCCTAGATCACGATTATGCAATTTTTATTTCTCTCGGATGTCTACTTTAGCCAAAAATCACTTTTGAAGATGTCAACTTTAGGGGGTCTAGTACTCTTAGTTTAGCCGCAAATCGCCTTTAAAAATAAAAATCGGTTTTTCGCTTCATGCGATACATCGATTGAAAGGTGGCACTCCCTAGATCACGAATATGCAATTTTTATTATTCTCGGTTGCATACTTTAGCCAAAAATCACTTTTGAAGATGTCAACTTTAGGGGGTCTAGGACGCTTAGTTTAGCCGCAAATCGCCTTTAAAAATAAAAATCGGTTTTTCGCTTCATGCGATACATCGATTGAAAGGTGGCACTCCCTAGATCACGAATATGCAATTTTTATTTCTCTCATATGTCTTCTTTAGCCAAAAATCACTTTTGAAGATGTCAACTTTATTGGGTCTAGGGCTCTTAGTTTAGCCGCAAAAGGCCTTTAAAAATAAAAATCGGGTTTTCGCTTCATGCGATACATCGATTGAAAGGTGGCACTCCCTAGAGCACTTTTGAAGATGTCAACTTTAGGGGGTCTAGGACGCTTAGTTTAGACAGAAATCGCCTTTAAAAATAAAAATCGGGTTTTTGCTTCATGCGATACATCGATTAAAAGGTGGCACTCCCTAGATCACGAAAGTTCAATTTTTATTGCTCTTCGATGCCTACTTTCGCCAAAAATCACTTTTGAAGATGTCAACTTTAGGGGGTCTAGTACGCTTAGTTTAGCCGCAAATCGTCTTTAAAAATAAAAATCGGTTTTTCGCTTCATGCGATACATCGATTGAAAGGTAGCACTCCCTAGATCACGAATATGCAATTTTTATTTCTCTCGGATGTCTACTTTAGCCAAAAATCACTTTTGAAGATGTCAACTTTAGGGGGTCTAGGACGCTTAGTTTAGCCGCAAATCGCCTTTAAAAATAAAAATCGGTTTTTCGCTTCATGCGATACATCGATTGAAAGGTGGCACTCCCTAGATCACAAATATGCAATTTTTATTTCTCTCGGATGTCTACTTTAGCCAAAAATCACTTTTGAAGATGTCAACTTTAAGGGGTCTAGTACTCTTAGTTTAGCCGCAAATCGCCTTTAAAAATAAAAATCGGTTTTTCGCTTCATGCGATACATCGATTGAAAGGTGGCACTCCCTAGATCACGAATATGCAATTTTTATTATTCTCGGTTGCATACTTTAGCCAAAAATCACTTTTGAAGATGTCAACTTTAGGGGGTCTAGGACGCTTAGTTTAGCCGCAAATCGCCTTTAAAAATAAAAATCGGTTTTTCGCTTCATGCGATACATCGATTGAAAGGTGGCACTCCCTAGATCACGAATATGCAATTTTTATTTCTCTCGGATGTCTACTTTAGCCAAAAATCACTTTTGAAGATGTCAACTTTAGGGGGTCAAGTACGCTTAGTTTAGCCGCAAATCACCTTTAAAAATAAAAATCGGTTTTTCGCTTCATGCGATACATCGATTGAAAGGTGGCACTCCCTAGATCACGAATATGCAATTTTTATTATTCTCGGTTGCATACTTTAGCCAAAAACCACTTTTGAAGATGTCAACTTTAGGGGGTCTACGACGCTTGGTTTAGCCGCAAATCGCCTTTAAAAATAAAAATCGAGTTTTTGCTTCATGCGATACATCGATTAAAAGGTGGCACTCCCTAGATCACGAAAGTGCAATTTTTATTGCTCTTGGATGCCTACTTTGGCCAAAAATCACTTTTGAAGATGTCAACTTTAGGGGGTCTAGTACGCTTAGTTTAGCCGCAAATCGTCTTTAAAAATAAAAATCGGTTTTTCGCTTCATGCGATACATCGATTGAAAGGTAGCACTCCCTAGATCACGAATATGCAATTTTTATTTCTCTCGGATGTCTACTTTAGCCAAAAATCACTTTTGAAGATGTCAACTTTAGGGGGTCTAGGACGCTTGGTGCAGCCGCAAATCGCCTTTAAAAATAAAAATCGGTTTTTCGCTTCATGCGATACATCTATTGAAAGGTGGCACTCCCTAGATCACGAATATGCAATTTTTATTTCTCTCGGATGTCTACTTTAGCCAAAAATCACTTTTGAAGATGTCAACTTTAGGGGGTCTAGGACGCTTGGTACAGCCGCAAATCGCCTTTAAAAATAAAAATCGGTTTTTCGCTTCATGCGATACATCGATTGAAAGGTGGCACTCCCTAGATCACGAATATGCAATTTTTATTTCTCTCGGATGTCTACTTTAGCCAAAAATCACTTTTGAAGATGTCAACTTTAGGGGGTCTAGTACTCTTAGTTTAGCCGCAAATCGCCTTTAAAAATAAAAATCGGTTTTTCGCTTCATGCGATACATCGATTGAAAGGTGGCACTCCCTAGATCACGAATATGCAATTTTTATTATTCTCGGTTGCATACTTTAGCCAAAAATCACTTTTGAAGATGTCAACTTTAGGGGGTCTAGGACGCTTAGTTTAGCCGCAAATCGCCTTTAAAAATAAAAATCGGTTCTTCGCTTCATGCGATACATCGATTGAAAGGTGGCACTCCCTAGATCACGAATATGCAATTTTTATTTCTCTCATATGTCTTCTTTAGCCAAAAATCACTTTTGAAGATGTCAACTTTATTGGGTCTAGGGCTCTTAGTTTAGCCGCAAAAGGCCTTTAAAAATAAAAATCGGGTTTTCGCTTCATGCGATACATCGATTGAAAGGTGGCACTCCCTAGAGCACTTTTGAAGATGTCAACTTTAGGGGGTCTAGGACGCTTAGTTTAGACACAAATCGCCTTTAAAAATAAAAATCGGGTTTTTGCTTCATGCGATACATCGATTAAAAGGTGGCACTCCCTAGATCACGAAAGTTCAATTTTTATTGCTCTTCGATGCCTACTTTGGCCAAAAATCACTTTTGAAGATGTCAACTTTAGGGGGTCTAGTACGCTTAGTTTAGCCGCAAATCGTCTTTAAAAATAAAAATCGGCTTTTCGCTTCATGCGATACATCGATTGAAAGGTAGCACTCCCTAGATCACGAATATGCAATTTTTATTTCTCTCGGATGTCTACTTTAGCCAAAAATCACTTTTGAAGATGTCAACTTTAGGGGGTCTAGGACGCTTAGTTTAGCCGCAAATCGCCTTTAAAAATAAAAATCGGTTTTTCGCTTCATGCGATACATCGATTGAAAGGTGGCACTCCCTAGATCACGAATATGCAATTTTTATTTCTCTCGGATGTCTACTTTAGCCAAAAATCACTTTTGAAGATGTCAACTTTAGGGGGTCTAGTACTCTTAGTTTAGCCGCAAATCGCCTTTAAAAATAAAAATCGGTTTTTCGCTTCATGCGATACATCGATTGAAAGGTGGCACTCCCTAGATCACGAATATGCAATTTTTATTATTCTCGGTTGCATACTTTAGCCAAAAATCACTTTTGAAGATGTCAACTTTAGGGGGTCTAGGACGCTTAGTTTAGCCGCAAATCGCCTTTAAAAATAAAAATCGGTTTTTCGCTTCATGCGATACATCGATTGAAAGGTGGCACTCCCTAGATCACGAATATGCAATTTTTATTTCTCTCGGATGTCTACTTTAGCCAAAAATCACTTTTGAAGATGTCAACTTTAGGGGGTCAAGTACGCTTAGTTTAGCCTCAAATCGCCTTTAAAAATAAAAATCGGTTTTTCGCTTCATGCGATACATCGATTGAAAGGTGGCACGCCCTAGATCACGAATATGCAATTTTTATTTCTCTCGGATGCCTACTTTAGCCAAAAATCACTTTTGAAGATGTCAACTTTAGGGGGTCTAGGACGCTTGGTATAGCCGCAAATCGCCTTTAAAAATAAAAATCGGTTTTTCGCTTCATGCGATACATCGATTGAAAGGTGGCACTCCCTAGATCACGAATATGCAATTTTTATTGCTCTTGGATGCCTACATTAGCCAAAAATCACTTTTGAAGATGTCAACTTTATTGGGTCTAGGGCTCTTGGTTTAGCCGCAAATCGCCTTTAAAAATAAAAATCGGGTTTTCGCTTCATGCGATACATCGATTGAAAGGTGGCACTACCTAGATCACGAATATGCAATTTTTATTTTTCTCGGTTGCATACTTTAGCCAAAAATCACTTTTGAAGATGTCAACTTTAGGGGGTCTAGGACGCTTAGCTTAGCCGCAAATCGCCTTTAAAAATAAAAATCGGTTTTTCGCTTCATGCGATACATCGATTGAAAGGTGGCACTCCCTAGATCACGAATATGCAATTTTTATTTACCTCGGTTGCATACTTTAGCCAAAAATCACTTTTGAAGATGTCAACTTTAGGGGGTCTAGGACGCTTAGCTTAGCCGCAAATCGCCTTTAAAAATAAAAATCGGTTTTTCGCTTCATGCGATACATCGATTGAAAGGTGGCACTCCCTAGATCACGAATATGCAATTTTTATTTACCTCGGTTGCATACTTTAGCCAAAAATCACTTTTGAAGATGTCAACTTTAGGGGGTCTAGGACGCTTGGTATAGCCGCAAATCGCCTTTAAAAATAAAAATCGGTTTTTCGCTTCATGCGATACATCGATTGTAAGGTGACACTCCCTAGATCACGAATATGCAATTTTTATTATTCTCGGTTGCATACTTTAGCCAAAAATCACTTTTGAAGATGTCAACTTTAGGGGGTCTAGGACGCTTAGTTTAGCCGCAAAAGGCCTTTAAAAATAAAAATCGGTTTTTCGCTTCATGCGATACATCGATTGAAAGGTGGCACTCCATAGATCACGAATATGCAATTTTTATTTCTCTCGGATGTCTACTTTAGCCAAAAATCACTTTTGAAGATGTCAACTTTAGGGGGTCTACGACGCTTGGTTTAGCCGCAAATCGCCTTTAAAAATAAAAATCGGGTTTTTGCTTCATGCGATACATCGATTAAAAGGTGGCACTCCCTAGATCACGAAAGTGCAATTTTTATTGCTCTTGGATGCCTACTTTGGCCAAAAATCACTTTTGAAGATGTCAACTTTAGGGGGTCTAGTACGCTTAGTTTAGCCGCAAATCGTCTTTAAAAATAAAAATCGGTTTTTCGCTTCATGCGATACATCGATTGAAAGGTAGCACTCCCTAGATCACGAATATGCAATTTTTATTTCTCTCGGATGTCTACTTTAGCCAAAAATCACTTTTGAAGATGTCAACTTTAGGGGGTCTAGGACGCTTGGTACAGCCGCAAATCGCCTTTAAAAATAAAAATCGGTTTTTCGCTTCATGCGATACATCGATTGAAAGGTGGCACTCCCTAGATCACGAATATGCAATTTTTATTTCTCTCGGATGTCTACTTTAGCCAAAAATCACTTTTGAAGATGTCAACTTTAGGGGGTCTAGGACGCTTGGTACAGCCGCAAATCGCCTTTAAAATTAAAAATCGGTTTTTCGCTTCATGCGATACATCGATTGAAAGGTGGCACTCCCTAGATCACGAATATGCAATTTTTATTTCTCTCGGATGTCTACTTTAGCCAAAAATCACTTTTGAAGATGTCAACTTTAGGGGGTCTAGTACTCTTAGTTTAGCCGCAAATCGCCTTTAAAAATAAAAATCGGTTTTTCGCTTCATGCGATACATCGATTGAAAGGTGGCACTCCCTAGATCACGAATATGCAATTTTTATTATTCTCGGTTGCATACTTTAGCCAAAAATCACTTTTGAAGATGTCAACTTTAGGGGGTCTAGGACGCTTAGTTTAGCCGCAAATCGCCTTTAAAAATAAAAATCGGTTTTTCGCTTCATGCGATACATTGTAAGGTGGCACTCCCTAGATCACGAATATGCAATTTTTATTATTCTCGGTTGCATACTTTAGCCAAAAATCACTTTTGAAGATGTCAACTTTAGGGGGTCTAGGACGCTTAGTTTAGCCGCAAAAGGCCTTTAAAAATAAAAATCGGTTTTTCGCTTCATGCGATACATCGATTGAAAGGTGGCACTCCATAGATCACGAATATGCAATTTTTATTTCTCTCGGATGTCTACTTTAGCCAAAAATCACTTTTGAAGATGTCAACTTTAGGGGGTCTACGACGCTTGGTTTAGCCGCAAATCGCCTTTAAAAATAAAAATCGGGTTTTTGCTTCATGCGATACATCGATTAAAAGGTGGCACTCCCTAGATCACGAAAGTGCAATTTTTATTGCTCTTGGATGCCTACTTTGGCCAAAAATCACTTTTGAAGATGTCAACTTTAGGGGGTCTAGTACGCTTAGTTTAGCCGCAAATCGTCTTTAAAAATAAAAATCGGTTTTTCGCTTCATGCGATACATCGATTGAAAGGTGGCACTCCCTAGATCACGAATATGCAATTTTTATTTCTCTCGGATGTCTACTTTAGCCAAAAATCACTTTTGAAGATGTCAACTTTAGGGGGTCTAGGACGCTTGGTACAGCCGCAAATCGCCTTTAAAAATAAAAATCGATTTTTCGCTTCATGCGATACATCGATTGAAAGGTGGCACTCCCTAGATCACGAATATGCAATTTTTATTTCTCTCGGATGTCTACTTTAGCCAAAAATCACTTTTGAAGATGTCAACTTTAGGGGGTCTAGGACGCTTGGTACAGCCGCAAATCGCCTTTAAAAATAAAAATCGGTTTTTCGCTTCATGCGATACATCGATTGAAAGGTGGCACTCCCTAAATCACGAATATGCAATTTTTATTTCTCTCGGATGTCTACTTTAGCCAAAAATCACTTTTGAAGATGTCAACTTTAGGGGGTCTAGTACTCTTAGTTTAGCCGCAAATCGCCTTTAAAAATAAAAATCGGTTTTTCGCTTCATGCGATACATCGATTGTAAGGTGGCACTCCCTAGATCACGAATATGCAATTTTTATTATTCTCGGTTGCATACTTTAGCCAAAAATCACTTTTGAAGATGTCAACTTTAGGGGGTCTAGGACGCTTAGTTTAGCCGCAAATCGCCTTTAAAAATAAAAATCGGTTTTTCGCTTCATGCGATACATCGATTGAAAGGTGGCACTCCCTAGATCACGAATATGCAATTTTTATTTCTCTCATATGTCTTCTTTAGCCAAAAATCACTTTTGAAGACGTCAACTTTATTGGGTCTAGGGCTCTTAGTTTAGCCGCAAAAGGCCTTTAAAAATAAAAATCGGGTTTTCGCTTCATGCGATACATCGATTGAAAGGTGGCACTCCCTAGAGCACTTTTGAAGATGTCAACTTTAGGGGGTCTAGTACGCTTAGTTTAGCCGCAAATCGTCTTTAAAAATAAAAATCGGTTTTTCGCTTCATGCGATACATCGATTGAAAGGTAGCACTCCCTAGATCACGAATATGCAATTTTTATTTCTCTCGGATGTCTACTTTAGCCAAAAATCACTTTTGAAGATGTCAACTTTAGGGGGTCTAGGACGCTTAGTTTAGCCGCAAATCGCCTTTAAAAATAAAGTCGGTTTTTCGCTTCATGCGATACATCGATTGAAAGGTGGCACTCCCTAGATCACGAATATGCAATTTTTATTTTTCTCGGTTGCATACTTTAGCCAAAAATCACTTTTGAAGATGTCAACTTTAGGGGGTCTAGGACGCTTAGTTTAGCCGCAAATCGCCTTTAAAAATAGAAATCGGTTTTTCACTTCATGCGATACATCGATTGAAAAGTGGCACTCCCTAGATCACGAATATGCAATTTTTATTTTTCTCCGTTGCACACTTTAGCCAAAAATCGCTTTTGAAGATGTCAACTTTAGGGGGTCTAGGACGCTTAGTTTAACCGCAAATCGCCTTTAAAAATAAAAATCGGTTTTTCGCTTCATGCGATACATCGATTGAAAGGTGGCACTCCCTAGATCACGAATATGCAATTTTTATTTTTCTCGGTTGCATACTTTAGCCAAAAATCGCTTTTGAAGATGTCAACTTTAGGGGGTCTAGGACGCTTAGTTTAGCCGCAAATCGCCTTTAAAAATAAAAATCGGTTTTTCGCTTCATGCGATACATCGATTGAAAGGTGGCACTCCCTAGATCACGAATATGCAATTTTTATTTTTCTCGGTCGCATACTTTAGCCAAAATCACTTTTGAAGATGTCAACTTTAGGGGGTCTAGGACGCTTAGTTTAGCCGCAAATCGCCTTTAAAAATAAAAATCGGTTTTTCACTTCATGCGATACATCGATTGAAAAGTGGCACTCCCTAGATCACGAATATGCAATTTTTATTTTTCTCCGTTGCACACTTTAGCCAAAAATCGCTTTTGAAGATGTCAACTTTAGGGGGTCTAGGACGCTTAGTTTAGCCGCAAATCGCCTTTAAAAATAAAAATCGGTTTTTCGCTTCATGCGATACATCGATTGAAAGGTGGCACTCCCTAGATCACGAATATGCAATTTTTATTTCTCTCGGATGCCTACTTTAGCCAAAAATCACTTTTGAAGATGTCAACTTTAGGGGGTCAAGTACGCTTAGTTTAGCCTCAAATCGCCTTTAAAAATAAAAATAGTTTTTCGCTTCATGCGATACATCGATTGAAAGGTGGCACTCCCTAGATCACGAATATGCAATTTTTATTTTTCTCGGTTGCATACTTTAGCCAAAAATCACTTTTGAAGATGTCAACTTTAGGGGGTCTAGGACGCTTAGTTTAGCCGCAAATCGCCTTTAAATATAAAAATCGGTTTTTCGCCTCATGCGATACATCGATTGAAAGGTGGCACTCCCTAGATCACGAATATGCAATTTTTATTTCTCTCGGATGCCTACTTTAGCCAAAAATCAATTTTGAAGATGTCAACTTTAGGGGGTCAAGTACGCTTAGTTTAGCCGCAAATCGCCTTTAAAAATAAAAATCGGTTTTTCGCTTCATGCGATACATCGATTGAAAGGTGGCACTCCCTAGATCACGAATATGCAATTTTTATTTACCTCGGTTGCATACTTTAGCCAAAAATCACTTTTGAAGATGTCAACTTTAGGGGGTCTAGGACGCTTTGTATAGCCGCAAATCGCCTTTAAAAATAAAAATCGGTTTTTTGCTTCATGCGATACATCGATTGAAAGGTGGCACTCCCTAGATCACGAATATGCAATTTTTATTTTTCTCGGTTGCATACTTTAGCCAAAAATCGCTTTTGAAGATGTCAACTTTAGGGGGTCTAGGACGCTTAGTTTAGCCGCAAATCGCCTTTAAAAATAAAAATCGGTTTTTCGCTTCATGCGATACATCGATTGAAAGGTGGCACTCCCTAGATCACGAATATGCAATTTTTATTTTTCTCGGTTGCATACTTTAGACAAAAATCACTTTTTTCTCGGTTGCATACTTTAGCCAAAAATCGCTTTTGAAGATGTCAACTTTAGGGGGTCTAGGACGCTTAGTTTAGCCGCAAATCGCCTTTAAAAATAAAAATCGGTTTTTCGCTTCATGCGATACATCGATTGAAAGGTGGCACTCCCTAGATCACGAATATGCAATTTTTATTTTCCTCGGTTGCATACTTTAGCCAAAAATCGCTTTTGAAGATGTCAACTTTAGGGGGTCTAGGACGCTTAGTTTAGCCGCAAATCGCCTTTAAAAATAAAAATCGGTTTTTCGCTTCATGCGATACATCGATTGAAAGGTGGCACTCCCTAGATCACGAATATGCAATTTTTATTTTTCTCGGTTGCATACTTCAGCCAAAAATCACTTTTGAAGATGTCAACTTTAGGGGGTCTAGGACGCTTAGTTTAGCCGCAAATCGCCTTTAAAAATAAAAATCGGTTTTTCACTTCATGCGATACATCGATTGAAAAGTGGCACTCCCTAGATCACGAATATGCAATTTTTATTTTTCTCCGTTGCACACTTTAGCCAAAAATCGCTTTTGAAGATGTCAACTTTAGGGGGTCTAGGACGCTTAGTTTAGCCGCAAATCGCCTTTAAAAATAAAAATCGGTTTTTCGCTTCATGCGATACATCGATTGAAAGGTGGCACTCCCTAGATCACGAATATGCAATTTTTATTTCTCTCGGATGCCTACTTTAGCCAAAAATCACTTTTGAAGATGTCAACTTTAGGGGGTCTAGGACGCTTAGTTTAGCCGCAAATCGCCTTTAAAAATAGAAATCGGTTTTTCACTTCATGCGATACATCGATTGAAAAGTGGCACTCCCTAGATCACGAATATGCAATTTTTATTTTTCTCCGTTGCACACTTTAGCCAAAAATCGCTTTTGAAGATGTCAACTTTAGGGGGTCTAGGACGCTTAGTTTAGCCGCAAATCGCCTTTAAAAATAAAAATCGGTTTTTCGCTTCATGCGATACATCGATTGAAAGGTGGCACTCCCTAGATCACGAATATGCAATTTTTATTTTTCTCGGTCGCATACTTTAGCCAAAATCACTTTTGAAGATGTCAACTTTAGGGGGTCTAGGACGCTTAGTTTAGCCGCAAATCGCCTTTAAAAATAAAAATCGGTTTTTCACTTCATGCGATACATCGATTGAAAAGTGGCACTCCCTAGATCACGAATATGCAATTTTTATTTTTCTCCGTTGCACACTTTAGCCAAAAATCGCTTTTGAAGATGTCAACTTTAGGGGGTCTAGGACGCTTAGTTTAGCCGCAAATCGCCTTTAAAAATAAAAATCGGTTTTTCGCTTCATGCGATACATCGATTGAAAGGTGGCACTCCCTAGATCACGAATATGCAATTTTTATTTCTCTCGGATGCCTACTTTAGCCAAAAATCACTTTTGAAGATGTCAACTTTAGGGGGTCAAGTACGCTTAGTTTAGCCGCAAATCGCCTTTAAAAATAAAAATCGGTTTTTCGCTTCATGCGATACATCGATTGAAAGGTGGCACTCCCTAGATCACGAATATGCAATTTTTATTTTTCTCGGTTGCATACTTCAGCCAAAAATCACTTTTGAAGATGTCAACTTTAGGGGGTCTAGGACGCTTAGTTTAGCCGCAAATCGCCTTTAAAAATAAAAATCGGTTTTTCACTTCATGCGATACATCGATTGAAAAGTGGCACTCCCTAGATCACGAATATGCAATTTTTATTTTTCTCCGTTGCACACTTTAGCCAAAAATCGCTTTTGAAGATGTCAACTTTAGGGGGTCTAGGACGCTTAGTTTAGCCGCAAATCGCCTTTAAAAATAAAAATCGGTTTTTCGCTTCATGCGATACATCGATTGAAAGGTGGCACTCCCTAGATCACGAATATGCAATTTTTATTTCTCTCGGATGCCTACTTTAGCCAAAAATCACTTTTGAAGATGTCAACTTTAGGGGGTCTAGGACGCTTAGTTTAGCCGCAAATCGCCTTTAAAAATAGAAATCGGTTTTTCACTTCATGCGATACATCGATTGAAAAGTGGCACTCCCTAGATCACGAATATGCAATTTTTATTTTTCTCCGTTGCACACTTTAGCCAAAAATCGCTTTTGAAGATGTCAACTTTAGGGGGTCTAGGACGCTTAGTTTAGCCGCAAATCGCCTTTAAAAATAAAAATCGGTTTTTCGCTTCATGCGATACATCGATTGAAAGGTGGCACTCCCTAGATCACGAATATGCAATTTTTATTTCTCTCGGATGCCTACTTTAGCCAAAAATCACTTTTGAAGATGTCAACTTTAGGGGGTCTAGGACGCTTAGTTTAGCCGCAAATCGCCTTTAAAAATAGAAATCGGTTTTTCACTTCATGCGATACATCGATTGAAAAGTGGCACTCCCTAGATCACGAATATGCAATTTTTATTTTTCTCCGTTGCACACTTTAGCCAAAAATCGCTTTTGAAGATGTCAACTTTAGGGGGTCTAGGACGCTTAGTTTAGCCGCAAATCGCCTTTAAAAATAAAAATCGGTTTTTCGCTTCATGCGATACATCGATTGAAAGGTGGCACTCCCTAGATCACGAATATGCAATTTTTATTTCTCTCGGATGCCTACTTTAGCCAAAAATCACTTTTGAAGATGTCAACTTTAGGGGGTCAAGTACGCTTAGTTTAGCCTCAAATCGCCTTTAAAAATAAAAATAGTTTTTCGCTTCATGCGATACATCGATTGAAAGGTGGCACTCCCTAGATCACGAATATGCAATTTTTATTTTTCTCGGTTGCATACTTTAGCCAAAAATCACTTTTGAAGATGTCAACTTTAGGGGGTCTAGGACGCTTAGTTTAGCCGCAAATCGCCTTTAAATATAAAAATCGGTTTTTCGCCTCATGCGATACATCGATTGAAAGGTGGCACTCCCTAGATCACGAATATGCAATTTTTATTTCTCTCGGATGCCTACTTTAGCCAAAAATCAATTTTGAAGATGTCAACTTTAGGGGGTCAAGTACGCTTAGTTTAGCCGCAAATCGCCTTTAAAAATAAAAATCGGTTTTTCGCTTCATGCGATACATCGATTGAAAGGTGGCACTCCCTAGATCACGAATATGCAATTTTTATTTACCTCGGTTGCATACTTTAGCCAAAAATCACTTTTGAAGATGTCAACTTTAGGGGGTCTAGGACGCTTTGTATAGCCGCAAATCGCCTTTAAAAATAAAAATCGGTTTTTCGCTTCATGCGATACATCGATTGAAAGGTGGCACTCCCTAGATCACGAATATGCAATTTTTATTTTTCTCGGTTGCATACTTTAGCCAAAAATCGCTTTTGAAGATGTCAACTTTAGGGGGTCTAGGACGCTTAGTTTAGCCCTAAATCGCCTTTAAAAATAAAAATCGGTTTTTCGCTTCATGCGATACATCGATTGAAAGGTGGCACTCCCTAGATCACGAATATGCAATTTTTATTTTTCTCGGTTGCATACTTTAGACAAAAATCACTTTTTTCTCGGTTGCATACTTTAGCCAAAAATCGCTTTTGAAGATGTCAACTTTAGGGGGTCTAGGACGCTTAGTTTAGCCGCAAATCGCCTTTAAAAATAAAAATCGGTTTTTCGCTTCATGCGATACATCGATTGAAAGGTGGCACTCCCTAGATCACGAATATGCAATTTTTATTTTTCTCGGTTGCATACTTTAGCCAAAAATCGCTTTTGAAGATGTCAACTTTAGGGGGTCTAGGACGCTTAGTTTAGCCGCAAATCGCCTTTAAAAATAAAAATCGGTTTTTCGCTTCATGCGATACATCGATTGAAAGGTGGCACTCCCTAGATCACGAATATGCAATTTTTATTTTTCTCGGTTGCATACTTCAGCCAAAAATCACTTTTGAAGATGTCAACTTTAGGGGGTCTAGGACGCTTAGTTTAGCCGCAAATCGCCTTTAAAAATAAAAATCGGTTTTTCACTTCATGCGATACATCGATTGAAAAGTGGCACTCCCTAGATCACGAATATGCAATTTTTATTTTTCTCCGTTGCACACTTTAGCCAAAAATCGCTTTTGAAGATGTCAACTTTAGGGGGTCTAGGACGCTTAGTTTAGCCGCAAATCGCCTTTAAAAATAAAAATCGGTTTTTCGCTTCATGCGATACATCGATTGAAAGGTGGCACTCCCTAGATCACGAATATGCAATTTTTATTTCTCTCGGATGCCTACTTTAGCCAAAAATCACTTTTGAAGATGTCAACTTTAGGGGGTCTAGGACGCTTAGTTTAGCCGCAAATCGCCTTTAAAAATAGAAATCGGTTTTTCACTTCATGCGATACATCGATTGAAAAGTGGCACTCCCTAGATCACGAATATGCAATTTTTATTTTTCTCCGTTGCACACTTTAGCCAAAAATCGCTTTTGAAGATGTCAACTTTAGGGGGTCTAGGACGCTTAGTTTAGCCGCAAATCGCCTTTAAAAATAAAAATCGGTTTTTCGCTTCATGCGATACATCGATTGAAAGGTGGCACTCCCTAGATCACGAATATGCAATTTTTATTTTTCTCGGTTGCATACTTTAGCCAAAAATCGCTTTTGAAGATGTCAACTTTAGGGGGTCTAGGACGCTTAGTTTAGCCGCAAATCGCCTTTAAAAATAAAAATCGGTTTTTCGCTTCATGCGATACATCGATTGAAAGGTGGCACTCCCTAGATCACGAATATGCAATTTTTATTTTTCTCGGTTGCATACTTTAGCCAAAATCACTTTTGAAGATGTCAACTTTAGGGGGTCTAGGACGCTTAGTTTAGCCGCAAATCGCCTTTAAAAATAAAAATCGGTTTTTCACTTCATGCGATACATCGATTGAAAAGTGGCACTCCCTAGATCACGAATATGCAATTTTTATTTTTCTCCGTTGCACACTTTAGCCAAAAATCGCTTTTGAAGATGTCAACTTTAGGGGGTCTAGGACGCTTAGTTTAGCCGCAAATCGCCTTTAAAAATAAAAATCGGTTTTTCGCTTCATGCGATACATCGATTGAAAGGTGGCACTCCCTAGATCACGAATATGCAATTTTTATTTCTCTCGGATGCCTACTTTAGCCAAAAATCACTTTTGAAGATGTCAACTTTAGGGGGTCAAGTACGCTTAGTTTAGCCTCAAATCGCCTTTAAAAATAAAAATAGTTTTTCGCTTCATGCGATACATCGATTGAAAGGTGGCACTCCCTAGATCACGAATATGCAATTTTTATTTTTCTCGGTTGCATACTTTAGCCAAAAATCACTTTTGAAGATGTCAACTTTAGGGGGTCTAGGACGCTTAGTTTAGCCGCAAATCGCCTTTAAATATAAAAATCGGTTTTTCGCCTCATGCGATACATCGATTGAAAGGTGGCACTCCCTAGATCACGAATATGCAATTTTTATTTCTCTCGGATGCCTACTTTAGCCAAAAATCAATTTTGAAGATGTCAACTTTAGGGGGTCAAGTACGCTTAGTTTAGCCGCAAATCGCCTTTAAAAATAAAAATCGGTTTTTCGCTTCATGCGATACATCGATTGAAAGGTGGCACTCCCTAGATCACGAATATGCAATTTTTATTTACCTCGGTTGCATACTTTAGCCAAAAATCACTTTTGAAGATGTCAACTTTAGGGGGTCTAGGACGCTTTGTATAGCCGCAAATCGCCTTTAAAAATAAAAATCGGTTTTTCGCTTCATGCGATACATCGATTGAAAGGTGGCACTCCCTAGATCACGAATATGCAATTTTTATTTTTCTCGGTTGCATACTTTAGCCAAAAATCGCTTTTGAAGATGTCAACTTTAGGGGGTCTAGGACGCTTAGTTTAGCCGCAAATCGCCTTTAAAAATAAAAATCGGTTTTTCGCTTCATGCGATACATCGATTGAAAGGTGGCACTCCCTAGATCACGAATATGCAATTTTTATTTTTCTCGGTTGCATACTTTAGACAAAAATCACTTTTTTCTCGGTTGCATACTTTAGCCAAAAATCGCTTTTGAAGATGTCAACTTTAGGGGGTCTAGGACGCTTAGTTTAGCCGCAAATCGCCTTTAAAAATAAAAATCGGTTTTTCGCTTCATGCGATACATCGATTGAAAGGTGGCACTCCCTAGATCACGAATATGCAATTTTTATTTTTCTCGGTTGCATACTTTAGCCAAAAATCGCTTTTGAAGATGTCAACTTTAGGGGGTCTAGGACGCTTAGTTTAGCCGCAAATCGCCTTTAAAAATAAAAATCGGTTTTTCGCTTCATGCGATACATCGATTGAAAGGTGGCACTCCCTAGATCACGAATATGCAATTTTTATTTTTCTCGGTTGCATACTTCAGCCAAAAATCACTTTTGAAGATGTCAACTTTAGGGGGTCTAGGACGCTTAGTTTAGCCGCAAATCGCCTTTAAAAATAAAAATCGGTTTTTCACTTCATGCGATACATCGATTGAAAAGTGGCACTCCCTAGATCACGAATATGCAATTTTTATTTTTCTCCGTTGCACACTTTAGCCAAAAATCGCTTTTGAAGATGTCAACTTTAGGGGGTCGAGGACGCTTAGTTTAGCCGCAAATCGCCTTTAAAAATAAAAATCGGTTTTTCGCTTCATGCGATACATCGATTGAAAGGTGGCACTCCCTAGATCACGAATATGCAATTTTTATTTCTCTCGGATGCCTACTTTAGCCAAAAATCACTTTTGAAGATGTCAACTTTAGGGGGTCAAGTACGCTTAGTTTAGCCTCAAATCGCCTTTAAAAATAAAAATAGTTTTTCGCTTCATGCGATACATCGATTGAAAGGTGGCACTCCCTAGATCACGAATATGCAATTTTTATTTTTCTCGGTTGCATACTTTAGCCAAAAATCACTTTTGAAGATGTCAACTTTAGGGGGTCTAGGACGCTTAGTTTAGCCGCAAATCGCCTTTAAATATAAAAATCGGTTTTTCGCCTCATGCGATACATCGATTGAAAGGTGGCACTCCCTAGATCACGAATATGCAATTTTTATTTCTCTCGGATGCCTACTTTAGCCAAAAATCACTTTTGAAGATGTCAACTTTAGGGGGTCAAGTACGCTTAGTTTAGCCTCAAATCGCCTTTAAAAATAAAAATCGGTTTTTCGCTTCATGCGATACATCGATTGAAAGGTGGCACTCCCTAGATCACGAATATGCAATTTTTATTTCTCTCGGATGCCTACTTTAGCCAAAAATCACTTTTGAAGATGTCAACTTTAGGGGGTCAAGTACGCTTAGTTTAGCCTCAAATCGCCTTTAAAAATAAAAATCGGTTTTTCGCTTCATGCGATACATCGATTGAAAGGTGGCACTCCCTAGATCACGAATATGCAATTTTTATTTACCTCGGTTGCATACTTTAGCCAAAAATCACTTTTGAAGATGTCAACTTTAGGGGGTCTAGGACGCTAAGTTTAGCCTCAAATCGCCTTTAAAAATAAAAATCGGTTTTTTGCTTCATGCGATACATCGATTGAAAGGTGGCACTCCCTAGATCACGAATATACAATTTTTATTTCTCTCGGATGTCTACTTTAGCCAAAAATCACTTTTGAAGATGTCAACTTTAGGGCGTCAAGTACGCTTAGTTTAGCCTCAAATATCCTTTAAAAATAAAAATAGTTTTTCGCTTCATGCGATACATCGATTGAAAAGTGGCACTCCCTAGATCACGAATATGCAATTTTTATTTTTCTCCGTTGCACACTTTAGCCAAAAATCACTTTTGAAAATGTCAACTTTAGGGGGTCTAGGACGCTTAGTTTAGCCGCAAATCGCCTTTAAAAATAAAAATCGGTTTTTCGCTTCATGCGATACATCGATTGAAAGGTGGCACTCCCTAGATCACGAATATGCAATTTTTATTTCTCTCGGATGCCTACTTTAGCCAAAAATCACTTTTGAAGATGTCAACTTTAGGGGGTCAAGTACGCTTAGTTTAGCCTCAAATCGCCTTTAAAAATAAAATAGTTTTTCGCTTCATGCGATACATCGATTGAAAGGTGGCACTCCCTAGATCACGAATATGCAATTTTTATTTTTCTCGGTTGCATACTTTAGCCAAAAATCACTTTTGAAGATGTCAACTTTAGGGGGTCTAGGACGCTTAGTTTAGCCGCAAATCGCCTTTAAATATAAAAATCGGTTTTTCGCCTCATGCGATACATCGATTGAAAGGTGGCACTCCCTAGATCACGAATATACAATTTTTATTTCTCTCGGATGTCTACTTTAGCCAAAAATCACTTTTGAAGATGTCAACTTTAGGGCGTCAAGTACGCTTAGTTTAGCCTCAAATCGCCTTTAAAAATAAAAATAGTTTTTCGCTTCATGCGATACATCGATTGAAAGGTGGCACTCCCTAGATCACGAATATGCAATTTTTATTTCTCTCGGATGCATACTTTAGCCAAAAATCACTTTTGAAGATGTCAACTTTAGGGGGTCTAGGACGCTTGGTATAGCCGCAAATCGCCTTTAAAAATAAAAATCGGTTTTTCGCTTCATGCGATACATCGTTTGAAAGGTGGCACTCCCTAGATCACGAATATGCAATTTTTATTATTCTCGGTTGCATACTTTAGCCAAAAATCACTTTTGAAGATGTCAACTTTATGGGGTCTAGGACGCTTGGTATAGCCGCAAATCGCCTTTAAAAATAAAAATCGGTTTCGCTTCATGCGATACATCGATTGAAAGGTGGCACTCCCTAGATCACGAATATGCAATTTTTATTTCTCTCGAATGCCTACTTTAGCCAAAAATCACTTTTGAAGATGTCAACTTTAGGGGGTCAAGTACGCTTAGTTTAGCCTCAAATCGCCTTTAAAAATAAAAATAGTTTTTCGCTTCATGCGATACATCGATTGAAAGGTGGCACTCCCTAGATCACGAATATGCAATTTTTATTTTTCCCGGTTGCATACTTTAGCCAAAAATCACTTTTGAAGATGTCAACTTTAGGGGGTCTAGGACGCTTAGTTTAGCCGCAAATCGCCTTTAAAAATAAAAATTGGTTTTTCGCTTCATGCGATACATCGATTGAAAGGTGGCACTCCCTAGATCACGAATATGCAATTTTTATTATTCTCGGTTGCATACTTTAGCCAAAAATCACTTTTGAAGATGTCAACTTTAGGGGGTCTAGGACGCTTAGTTTAGCCGCAAATCGCCTTTAAAAATAAAAATCGGTTTTTCGCTTCATGCGATACATCGATTGAAAGGTGGCACTCCCTAGATCACGAATATGCAATTTTTATTTCTCTCGGATGCCTACTTTAGCCAAAAATCACTTTTGAAGATGTCAACTTTAGGGGGTCAAGTACGCTTAGTTTAGCCTCAAATCGCCTTTAAAAATAAAAATAGTTTTTCGCTTCATGCGATACATCGATTGAAAGGTGGCACTCCCTAGATCACGAATATGCAATTTTTATTTCTCTCGGGTGCATACTTTAGCCAAAAATTACTTTTGAAGATGTCAACTTTAGGGGGTCTAGGACGCTTAGTTTAGCCGCAAATCGCCTTTAAAAATAAAAATCGGTTTTTCGCTTCATGCGATACATCGATTGAAAGGTGGCACTCCCTAGATCACGAATATGCAATTTTTATTTTTCTCCGTTGCATACTTTAGCCAAAAATCACTTTTGAAGATGTCAACTTTAGGGGGTCTAGGACGCTTAGTTTAGCCGCAAAAGGCCTTTAAAAATAAAAATCGGTTTTTCGCTTCATGCGATACATCGATTGAAAGGTGGCACTCCCTAGATCACGAATATGCAATTTTTATTTACCTCGGTTGCATACTTTAGCCAAAAATCACTTTTGAAGATGTCAACTTTAGGGGGTCTAGGACGCTTGGTATAGCCGCAAATCGCCTTTAAAAATAAAAATCGGTTTTTCGCTTCATGCGATACATCGATTGAAAGGTGGCACTCCCTAGATAACGAATATGCAATTTTTATTTCTCTCGGATGCCTACTTTAGCCAAAAATCACTTTTGAAGATTTCAACTTTAGGGGGTCTAGGACGCTAAGTTTAGCCTCAAATCGCCTTTAAAAATAAAAATCGGTTTTTTGTTTCATGCGATACATCGATTGAAAGGTGGCACTCCCTAGATCACGAATATGCAATTTTTATTTCTCTCGGATGTCTACTTTAGCCAAAAATCACTTTTGAAGATGTCAACTTTAGGGGGTCAAGTACGCTTAGTTTTTTAGCCTCAAATCGCCTTTAAAAATAAAAATAGTTTTTCGCTTCATGCGATACATCGATTGAAAGGTGGCACTCCCTAGATCACGAATATGCAATTTTTATTATTCTCGGTTGCATACTTTAGCCAAAAATCACTTTTGAAGATGTCAACTTTAGGGGGTCTAGGACGCTTAGTTTAGCCGCAAATCGCCTTTAAAAATAAAAATCGGTTTTTCGCTTCATGCGATACATCGATTGAAAGGTGGCACTCCCTAGATCACGAATATGCAATTTTTATTATTCTCGTTTGCATACTTTAGCCAAAAATCACTTTTGAAGATGTCAACTTTAGGGGGTCTAGGACGCTTAGTTTAGCCGCAAATCGCCTTTAAAAATAAAAATCGGTTTTTCGCTTCATGCGATACATCGATTGAAAGGTGGCACTCCCTAGATCACGAATATGCAATTTTTATTTCTTTCGGATGCCTACTTTAGCCAAAAATCACTTTTGAAGATGTCAACTTTAGGGGGTCAAGTACGCTTAGTTTAGCCTCAAATCGCCTTTAAAAATAAAAATAGTTTTTCGCTTCATGCGATACATCGATTGAAAGGTGGCACTCCCTAGATCACGAATATGCAATTTTTATTTCTCTCGGATGCATACTTTAGCCAAAAATCACTTTTGAAGATGTCAACTTTAGGGGGTCTAGGACGCTTGGTATAGCCGCAAATCGCCTTTAAAAATAAAAATCGGTTTTTCGCTTCATGCGATACCTCGATTGAAAGGTGGCACTCCCTAGATCACGAATATGCAATTTTTATTTTTCTCCGTTGCATACTTTAGCCAAAAATCACTTTTGAAAATGTCAACTTTAGGGGGTCTAGGACGCTTAGTTTAGCCGCAAATCGCCTTTAAAAATAAAAATCGGTTTTTCGCTTCATGCGATACATCGATTGAAAGGTGGCACTCCCTAGATCACGAATATGCAATTTTTATTTACCTTGGTTGCATACTTTAGCCAAAAATCACTTTTGAAGATGTCAACTTTAGGGGGTCTAGGACGCTTGGTATAGCCACAAATCGCCTTTAAAAATAAAAATCGGTTTTTCGCTTCATGCGATACATCGATTGAAAGGTGGCACTCCCTAGATCACGAATATGCAATTTTTATTTCTCTCGGATGCCTACTTTAGCCAAAAATCACTTTTGAAGATTTCAACTTTAGGGGGTCTAGGACGCTAAGTTTAGCCTCAAATCGCCTTTAAAAATAAAAATCGGTTTTTTGCTTCATGCGATACATCGATTGAAAGGTGGCACTCCCTAGATCACGAATATACAATTTTTATTTCTCTCGGATGTCTACTTTAGCCAAAAATCACTTTTGAAGATGTCAACTTTAGGGCGTCAAGTACGCTTAGTTTAGCCTCAAATCGCCTTTAAAAATAAAAATAGTTTTTCGCTTCATGCGATACATCGATTGAAAGGTGGCACTCCCTAGATCACGAATATGCAATTTTTATTTCTCTCGGATGCATACTTTAGCCAAAAATCACTTTTGAAGATGTCAACTTTAGGGGGTCTAGGACGCTTGGTATAGCCGCAAATCGCCTTTAAAAATAAAAATCGGTTTTTCGCTTCATGCGATACATCGATTGAAAGGTGGCACTCCCTAGATCACGAATATGCAATTTTTATTTTTCTCGGTTGCATACTTTAGCCAAAAATCACTTTTGAAGATGTCAACTTTAGGGGGTCTAGGACGCTTGGTTTAGCCGCAAATCGCCTTTAAAAATAAAAATCGGTTTTTCGCTTCATGCGATACATCGTTTGAAAGGTGGCACTCCCTAGATCACGAATATGCAATTTTTATTATTCTCGGTTGCATACTTTAGCCAAAAATCACTTTTGAAGATGTCAACTTTATGGGGTCTAGGACGCTTGGTATAGCCGCAAATCGCCTTTAAAAATAAAAATCGGTTTCGCTTCATGCGATACATCGATTGAAAGGTGGCACTCCCTAGATCACGAATATGCAATTTTTATTTTTCTCGGTTGCATACTTTAGCCAAAAATCACTTTTGAAGATGTCAACTTTAGGGGGTCTAGGACGCTTAGTTTAGCCGCAAATCGCCTTTAAAACTAAAAATCGGTTTTTCGCTTCATGCGATACATCGTTTAAAAGGTGGCACTCCCTAGATCACGAATATGCAATTTTTATTATTCTCGGTTGCATACTTTAGCCAAAAATCACTTTTGAAGATGTCAACTTTATGGGGTCTAGGACGCTTGGTACAGCCGCAAATCGCCTTTAAAAATAAAAATCGGTTTCGCTTCATGCGATACATCGTTTGAAAGGTGGCACTCCCTAGATCACGAATATTCAATTTTTATTATTCTCCGTTGCATACTTTAGCCAAAAATCACTTTTGAAGATGTCAACTTTATGGGGTCTAGGACGCTTAATATAGCCGCAAATCGCCTTTAAAAATAAAAATCGGTTTCGCTTCATGCGATACATCGATTGAAAGGTGGCACTCCCTAGATCACGAATATGCAATTTTTATTATTCTCCGTTGCATACTTTAGCCAAAAATCACTTTTGAAAATGTCAACTTTAGGGGGTCTAGGACGCTTAGTTTAGCCGCAAATCGCCTTTAAAAATAAAAATCGGTTTTTCGCTTCATGCGATACATCGATTGAAAGGTGGCACTCCCTAGATCACGAATATGCAATTTTTATTTACCTTGGTTGCATACTTTAGCCAAAAATCACTTTTGAAGATGTCAACTTTAGGGGGTCTAGGACGCTTGGTATAGCCGCAAATCGCCTTTAAAAATAAAAATCGGTTTTTCGCTTCATGCGATACATCGATTGAAAGGTGGCACTCCCCTAGATCACGAATATGCAATTTTTATTTTTCTCGGTTGCATACTTTAGCCAAAAATCACTTTTGAAGATGTCAACTTTAGGGGGTCTAGGACGCTTAGTTTAGCCGCAAATCGCCTTTAAAACTAAAAATCGGTTTTTCGCTTCATGCGATACATCGTTTAAAAGGTGGCACTCCCTAGATCACGAATATGCAATTTTTATTATTCTCGGTTGCATACTTTAGCCAAAAATCACTTTTGAAGATGTCAACTTTATGGGGTCTAGGACGCTTGGTACAGCCGCAAATCGCCTTTAAAAATAAAAATCGGTTTCGCTTCATGCGATACATCGATTGAAAGGTGGCACTCCCTAGATCACGAATATGCAATTTTTATTTTTCTCGGTTGCATACTTTAGCCAAAAATCACTTTTGAAGATGTCAACTTTAGGGGGTCTAGGACGCTTAGTTTAGCCGCAAATCGCCTTTAAAAATAAAAATTGGTTTTTCGCTTCATGCGATACATCGATTGAAAGGTGGCACTCCCTAGATCACGAATATGCAATTTTTATTATTCTCGGTTGCATACTTTAGCCAAAAATCACTTTTGAAGATGTCAACTTTAGGGGGTCTAGGACGCTTAGTTTAGCCGCAAATCGACTTTAAAAATAAAAATCGGTTTTTCGCTTCATGCGATACATCGATTGAAAGGTGGCACTCCCTAGATCACGAATATGCAATTTTTATTTCTCTCGGATGCCTACTTTAGCCAAAAATCACTTTTGAAGATGTCAACTTTAGGGGGTCAAGTACGCTTAGTTTAGCCTCAAATCGCCTTTAAAAATAAAAATAGTTTTTCGCTTCATGCGATACATCGATTGAAAGGTGGCACTCCCTAGATCACGAATATGCAATTTTTATTTTTCTCGGGTGCATACTTTAGCCAAAAATTACTTTTGAAGATGTCAACTTTAGGGGGTCTAGGACGCTTAGTTTAGCCGCAAATCGCCTTTAAAAATAAAAATCGGTTTTTCGCTTCATGCGATACATCGATTGAAAGGTGGCACTCCCTAGATCACGAATATGCAATTTTTATTTTTCTCCGTTGCATACTTTAGCCAAAAATCACTTTTGAAGATGTCAACTTTAGGGGGTCTAGGACGCTTAGTTTAGCCGCAAAAGGCCTTTAAAAATAAAAATCGGTTTTTCGCTTCATGCGATACATCGATTGAAAGGTGGCACTCCATAGATCACGAATATGCAATTTTTATTTCTCTCGGATGTCTACTTTAGCCAAAAATCACTTTTGAAGATGTCAACTTTAGGGGGTCTAGGACGCTTGGTATAGCCGCAAATCGCCTTTAAAAATAAAAATCGGTTTTTCGCTTCATGCGATACATCGATTGAAAGGTGGCACTCGCTAGATCACGAATATGCAATTTTTATTTCTCTCGGATGCCTACTTTAGCCAAAAATCACTTTTGAAGATTTCAACTTTAGGGGGTCTAGGACGCTAAGTTTAGCCTCAAATCGCCTTTAAAAATAAAAATCGGTTTTTTGTTTCATGCGATACATCGATTGAAAGGTGGCACTCCCTAGATCACGAATATGCAATTTTTATTTCTCTCGGATGTCTACTTTAGCCAAAAATCACTTTTGAAGATGTCAACTTTAGGGGGTCAAGTACGCTTAGTTTAGCCTCAAATCGCCTTTAAAAATAAAAATAGTTTTTCGCTTCATGCGATACATCGATTGAAAGGTGACACTCCCTAGATCACGAATATGCAATTTTTATTTCTCTCGGATGTCTACTTTAGCCAAAAATCACTTTTGAAGATGTCAACTTTAGGGGGTCTAGGACGCTAAGTTTAGCCTCAAATCGCCTTTAAAAATAAAAATCGGTTTTTTGTTTCATGCGATACATCGATTGAAAGGTGGCACTCCCTAGATCACGAATATGCAATTTTTATTTCTCTCGGATGTCTACTTTAGCCAAAAATCACTTTTGAAGATGTCAACTTTAGGGGGTCAAGTACGCTTAGTTTAGCCTCAAATCGCCTTTAAAAATAAAAATAGTTTTTCGCTTCATGCGATACATCGATTGAAAGGTGACACTCCCTAGATCACGAATATGCAATTTTTATTTCTCTCGGATGTCTACTTTAGCCAAAAATCACTTTTGAAGATGTCAACTTTAGGGGGTCTAGTACTCTTAGTTTAGCCGCAAATCGCCTTTAAATATAAAAATCGGCTTTTCTCTTCATGCGATACATCGATTGAAAGGTGGCACTCCCTAGATCACGAATATGCAATTTTTATTTTTCTGGGATGCCTACTTTAGCCAAAAATCACTTTTGAAGATGTCAACTTTAGGGGGTCAAGTACGCTTAGTTTAGCCTCAAATCGCCTTTAAAAATAAAAATAGTTTTTTGCTTCATGCGATACATCGATTGAAAGGTGGCACTCCCTAGATCACGAATATGCAATTTTTATATCTCTCGGATGCCTACTTTAGCCAAAAATCACTTTTGAAGAGGTCAACTTTAGGACGCTTAGTTTAGCCGCAAATCGCCTTTAAAAATAAAAATCGGTTTTTCGCTTCATGCGATACATCGATTGAAAGGTGGCACTCCCTAGATCACGAATATGCAATTTTTATTTACCTTGGTTGCATACTTTAGCCAAAAATCACTTTTGAAGATGTCAACTTTAGGGGGTCTAGGACGCTTGGTATAGCCGCAAATCGCCTTTAAAAATAAAAATCGGTTTTTCGCTTCAGGCGATACATCGATTGAAAGGTAGCACTCCCTAGATCACGAATATGCAATTTTTATTATTTTTGGTTGCATACTTTAGCCAAAAATCACTTTTGAAGATGTCAACTTTAGGGGGTCTAGGACGCTTAGTTTAGCCGCAAAAGGCCTTTAAAAATAAAAATCGGTTTTTCGCTTCATGCGATACATCGATTGAAAGGTGGCACTCCCTAGATCACGAATATGCAATTTTTATTTCTCTCGGATGCCTACTTTAGCCAAAAATCACTTTGGAAGATTTCAACTTTAGGGGGTCTAGGACGCTTAGTTTAGCCTCAAATCGCCTTTAAAAATAAAAATCGGTTTTTGCTTCATGCGATACATCGATTGAAAGGTGGCACTCCCTAGATCACGAATATGCAATTTTTATTATTCTCGGTTGCATACTTTAGCCAAAAATCACTTTTGAAGATGTCAACCTTAGGGGGTCTAGGACGCTTAGTTTAGCCGCAAATCGCCTTTAAAAATAAAAATCGGTTTTACGCTTCATGCGATACATCGATTGAAAGGTGGCACTCCCTAGATCACGAATAAGCAATTTTTATTTCTCTCGGATGTCTACTTTAGCCAAAAATCACTTTTGAAGATGTCAACTTTAGGGGGTCTAGGACGCTTGGTATAGCCTCAAATCGCCTTTAAAAATAAAAATAGTTTTTCGCTTCATGCGATACATCGATTGAAAGGTGGCACTCCCTAGATCACGAATATGCAATTTTTATTTCTCTCGGATGCCTACTTTAGCCAAAAATCACTTTTGAAGATGTCAACTTTAGGGGGTCTAGGACGCTTGGTATAGCCGCAAATCGCCTTTAAAAATAAGAATCGGTTTTTCGCTTCATGCGATATATCGATTGAAAGGTGGCACTCCCTAGATCACGAATATGCAATTTTTATTTCTCTCGGATGCCTACTTTAGCCAAAAATCACTTTTGAAGATTTCAACTTTAGGGGGTCTAGGACGCTTAGTTTAGCCTCAAATCGCCTTTAAAAATAAAAATCGGTTTTTTGCTTCATGCGATACATCGATTGAAAGGTGGCACTCCCTAGATCACGAATATGCAATTTTTATTATTCTCGGTTGCATACTTTAGCCAAAAATCACTTTTGAAGATGTCAACCTTAGGGGGTCTAGGACGCTTAGTTTAGCCGCAAATCGCCTTTAAAAATAAAAATCGGTTTTACGCTTCATGCGATACATCGATTGAAAGGTGGCACTCCCTAGATCACGAATAAGCAATTTTTATTTCTCTCGGATGTCTACTTTAGCCAAAAATCACTTTTGAAGATGTCAACTTTAGGGGGTCTAGGACGCTTGGTATAGCCTCAAATCGCCTTTAAAAATAAAAATAGTTTTTCGCTTCATGCGATACATCGATTGAAAGGTGGCACTCCCTAGATCACGAATATGCAATTTTTATTTCTCTCGGATGCCTACTTTAGCCAAAAATCACTTTTGAAGATGTCAACTTTAGGGGGTCTAGGACGCTTGGTATAGCCGCAAATCGCCTTTAAAAATAAGAATCGGTTTTTCGCTTCATGCGATATATCGATTGAAAGGTGGCACTCCCTAGATCACGAATATGCAATTTTTAATATTCTCGGTTGCATACTTTAGCCAAAAATCACTTTTGAAGATGTCAACTTTAGGGGGTCAAGTACGCTTAGTTTAGCCTCAAATCGCCTTTAAAAATAAAAATAGTTTTTTGCTTCATGCGATACATCGATTGAAAGGTGGCACTCCCTAGATCACGAATATGCAATTTTTATATCTCTCGGATGCCTACTTTAGCCAAATATCACTTTTGAAGGGGTCAACTTCAGGGGTCTAGTACTCTTAGTTTAGCCGCAAATCGCCTTTAAAAATAAAAATCGGTTTTTCGCTTCATGCGATACATCGATTGAAAGGTGGCACTCCCTAGATCACGAATATGCAATTTTTATTTACCTCGGTTGCATACTTTAGCCAAAAATCACTTTTGAAGATGTCAACTTTAGGGGGCCTAGGACGCTTGGTATAGCCGCAAATCGCCTTTAAAAATAAAAATCGGTTTTTCGCTTCAGGCGATACATCGATTGAAAGGTGGCACTCCCTAGATCACGAATATGCAATTTTTATTATTCTCGGTTGCATACTTTAGCCAAAAATCACTTTTGAAGATGTCAACTTTAGGGGGTCTAGGACGCTTAGTTTAGCCGCAAAAGGCCTTTAAAAATAAAAATCGGTTTTTCGCTTCATGCGATACATCGATTGAAAGGTGGCACTCCCTAGATCACGAATATGCAATTTTTATTTCTCTCGGATGCCTACTTTAGCCAAAAATCACTTTTGAAGATTTCAACTTTAGGACGCTTAGTTTAGCCGCAAAAGGCCTTTAAAAATAAAAATCGGTTTTTCGCTTCATGCGATACATCGATTGAAAGGTGGCACTCCCTAGATCACGAATATGCAATTTTTATTATTCTCGGTTGCATGCTTTAGCCAAAAATCACTTTTGAAGATGTCAACTTTAGGGGGTCAAGTACGCTTAGTTTAGCCTCAAATCGCCTTTAAAAATAAAAATAGTTTTTCGCTTCATGTGATACATCGATTGAAAGGTGGCACTCCCTAGATCACGAATATGCAATTTTTATTTACCTCGGTTGCATACTTTAGCCAAAAATCACTTTTGAAGATGTCAACTTTAGGGGGTCTAGGACGCTTGGTATAGCCGCAAATCGCCTTTAAAAATAAAAATAGTTTTTCGCTTCATGCGATACATCGATTGAAAGGTGGCACTCCCTAGATCACGAATATGCAATTTTTATTTCTCTCGGATGCCTACTTTAGCCAAAAATCACTTTTGAAGATTTCAACTTTAGGACGCTTAGTTTAGCCGCAAAAGGCCTTTAAAAATAAAAATCGGTTTTTCGCTTCATGCGATACATCGATTGAAAGGTGGCACTCCCTAGATCACGAATATGCAATTTTTATTTACCTCGGTTGCATACTTTAGCCAAAAATCACTTTTGAAGATGTCAACTTTAGGGGGTCTAGGACGCTTAGTTTAGCCGCAAATCGCCTTTAAAAATAAAAATCGGTTTTTCGCTTCATGCGATACATCGATTGAAAGGTGGCACTCCCTAGATCACGAATATGCAATTTTTATTTCTCTCGGATGCCTACTTTAGCCAAAAATCACTTTTGATGATTTCAACTTTAGGGGGTCTAGGACGCTTAGTTTAGCCTCAAATCGCCTTTAAAAATAAAAATCGGTTATTTGCTTCATGCGATACATCGATTGAAAGGTGGCACTCCCTAGATCACGAATATGCAATTTTTATTATTCTCGGTTGCATACTTTAGCCAAAAATCACTTTTGAAGATGTCAACTTTAGGGGGTCTAGGACGCTTAGTTTAGCCGCAAATCGCCTTTAAAAATAAAAATCGGTTTTTCGCTTCATGCGATACATCGATTGAAAGGTGGCACTCCCTAGATCACGAATATGCAATTTTTATTTCTCTCGGATGTCTACTTTAGCCAAAAATCACTTTTGAAGATGTCAACTTTAGGGGGTCTAGGACGCTTGGTATAGCCGCAAATCGCCTTTAAAAATAAAAATCGGTTTTTCGCTTCATGCGATACATCGATTGAAAGGTGGCACTCCCTAGATCACGAATATGCAATTTTTATTATTCTCGGTTGCATACTTTAGCCAAAAATCACTTTTGAAGATGTCAACTTTAGGGGGTCTAGGACTCTTAGTTTAGCCGCAAATCGCCTTTAAAAATAAAAATCGGTTTTTCGCTTCATGCGATACATCGATTGAAAGGTGGCACTCCCTAGATCACGAATATGCAATTTTTATTTCTCTCGGATGCCTACTTTAGCCAAAAATAACTTTTGAAGATGTCAACTTTAGGGGGTCAAGTACGCTTAGTTTAGCCGCAAATCGCCTTTAAAAATAAAAATCGGTTTTTCGCTTCATGCGATACATCGATTGAAAGGTGGCACTCCCTAGATCACGAATATGCAATTTTTATTATTCTCGGTTGCATACTTTAGCCAAAAATCACTTTTGAAGATGTCAACTTAAGGGGGTCTAGGACGCTTAGTTTAGCCGCAAAAGGCTTTTAAAAATAAAAATCGTTTTTTCGCTTCATGCGATACATCGATTGAAAGGTGGCACTCCCTAGATCACGAATATGCAATTTTTATTTCTCTCGGATGCCTACTTTAGCCAAAAATCACTCTTGAAGATGTCAACTTTAGGGGGTCAAGTACGCTTAGTTTAGCCCCAAATCGCCTTTAAAAATAAAAATAGTTTTTCGCTTCATGTGATACATCGATTGAAAGGTGGCACTCCCTAGATAACGAATATGCAATTTTTATTTACCTCGGTTGCATACTTTAGCCAAAAATCACTTTTGAAGATGTCAACTTTAGCGGGTCTAGGACGCTTAGTTTAGCCGCAAATCGCCTTTAAAATAAAAATCGGGGTTTCGCTTCATGCGATACATCGATTGAAAGGTGGCACTCCCTAGATCACGAATATGCAATTTTTATTTACCTCGGTTGCATACTTTAGCCAAAAATCACTTTTGAAAATGTCAACTTTAGGGGGTCTAGGACGCTTAGTTTAGCCGCAAATCGCCTTTAAAAATAAAAATCGGTTTTTCGCTTCATGCGATACATCGATTGAAAGGTGGCACTCCCTAGATCACGAATATGCAATTTTTATTATTCTCGGTTGCATACTTTAGCCAAAAATCACTTTTGAAGATGTCAACTTTAGGGGGTCTAGGACGCTTAGTTTAGCCGCAAATCGCCTTTAAAATAAAAATCGGGGTTTCGCTTCATGCGATACATCGATTGAAAGGTGGCACTCCCTAGATCACGAATATGCAATTTTTATTTACCTCGGTTGCATACTTTAGCCAAAAATCACTTTTGAAAATGTCAGCTTTAGGGGGTCTAGGACGCTTAGTTTAGCCGCAAAAGGCCTTTAAAAATAAAAATCGGTTTTTCGCTTCATGCGATACATCGATTGAAAGGTGGCACTCCCTAGATCACGAATATGCAATTTTTATTTCTCTCGGATGCCTACTTTAGCCAAAAATCACTTTTGAAGATTTCAACTTTAGGACGCTTAGTTTAGCCGCAAAAGGCCTTTAAAAATAAAAATCGGTTTTTCGCTTCATGCGATACATCGATTGAAAGGTGGCACTCCCTAGATCACGAATATGCAATTTTTATTATTCTCGGTTGCATGCTTTAGCCAAAAATCACTTTTGAAGATGTCAACTTTAGGGGGTCAAGTACGCTTAGTTTAGCCTCAAATCGCCTTTAAAAATAAAAATAGTTTTTCGCTTCATGTGATACATCGATTGAAAGGTGGCACACCCTAGATCACGAATATGCAATTTTTATTTACCTCGGTTGCATACTTTAGCCAAAAATCACTTTTGAAGATGTCAACTTTAGGGGGTCTAGGACGCTTGGTATAGCCGCAAAAGGCTTTTAAAAATAAAAATAGTTTTTCGCTTCATGCGATACATCGATTGAAAGGTGGCACTCCCTAGATCACGAATATGCAATTTTTATTTTTCTGCGTTGCATACTTTAGCCAAAAATCACTTTTGAAGATGTCAACTTTAGGTGGTCTAGGACGCTTAGTTTAGCCGCAAATCGCCTTTAAAATAAAAATCGGGTTTTCGCTTCACGCGATACATCGATTGAAAGGTGGCACTCCCTAGATCACGAATATGCAATTTTTATTTACCTCGGTTGCATACTTTAGCCAAAAATCGCTTTTGAAGATGTCAACTTTAGGGGGTCTAGGACGCTTAGTTTAGCCGCAAATCGCCTTTAAAAATAAAAATCGGTTTTTCGCTTCATGCGATACATCGATTGAAAGGTGGCACTCCCTAGATCACGAATATGTAATTTTTATTTTTCTCGGATGCCTGCTTTAGCCAAAAATCACTTTTGAAGATGTCAACTTTCGGGGGTCAAGTACGCTTAGTTTAGCCTCAAATCGCCTTTAAAAATAAAAATAGTTTTTTGCTTCATGCGATACATCGATTGAAAGGTGGCACTCCCTAGATCACGAATATGCAATTTTTATATCTCTCGGATGCCTACTTTAGCCAAATATCACTTTTGAAGAGGTCAACTTCAGGGGTCTAGTACTCTTAGTTTAGCCGCAAATCGCCTTTAAAAATAAAAATCGGTTTTTCGCTTCATGCGATACATCGATTGAAAGGTGGCACTCCCTAGATCACGAATATGCAATTTTTATTTACCTCGGTTGCATACTTTAGCCAAAAATCACTTTTGAAGATGTCAACTTTAGGGGGCCTAGGACGCTTGGTATAGCCGCAAATCGCCTTTAAAAATAAAAATCGGTTTTTCGCTTCAGGCGATACATCGATTGAAAGGTGGCACTCCCTAGATCACGAATATGCAATTTTTATTATTCTCGGTTGCATACTTTAGCCAAAAATCACTTTTGAAGATGTCAACTTTAGGGGGTCTAGGACGCTTAGTTTAGCCGCAAAAGGCCTTTAAAAATAAAAATCGGTTTTTCGCTTCATGCGATACATCGATTGAAAGGTGGCACTCCCTAGATCACGAATATGCAATTTTTATTTCTCTCGGATGCCTACTTTAGCCAAAAATCACTTTTGAAGATTTCAACTTTAGGACGCTTAGTTTAGCCGCAAAAGGCCTTTAAAAATAAAAATCGTTTTTTCGCTTCATGCGATACATCGATTGAAAGGTGGCACTCCCTAGATCACGAATATGCAATTTTTATTTCTCTCGGATGCCTACTTTAGCCAAAAATCACTTTTGAAGATGTCAACTTTAGGGGGTCAAGTACGCTTAGTTTAGCCTCAAATCGCCTTTAAAAATAAAAATAGTTTTTCGCTTCATGTGATACATCGATTGAAAGGTGGCACTCCCTAGATAACGAATATGCAATTTTTATTTACCTCGGTTGCATACTTTAGCCAAAAATCACTTTTGAAGATGTCAACTTTAGGGGGTCTAGGACGCTTAGTTTAGCCGCAAATCGCCTTTAAAATAAAAATCGGGGTTTCGCTTCATGCGATACATCGATTGAAAGGTGGCACTCCCTAGATCACGAATATGCAATTTTTATTTACTTGGTTGCATACTTTAGCCAAAAATCACTTTTGAAAATGTCAACTTTAGGGGGTCTAGGACGCTTAGTTTAGCCGCAAATCGCCTTTAAAAATAAAAATCGGTTTTTCGCTTCATGCGATACATCGATTGAAAGGTGGCACTCCCTAGATCACGAATATGCAATTTTTATTTCTCTCGGATGCCTACTTTAGCCAAAAATCACTTTTGATGATTTCAACTTTAGGGGGTCTAGGACGCTTAGTTTAGCCTCAAATCGCCTTTAAAAATAAAAATCGGTTATTTGCTTCATGCGATACATCGATTGAAAGGTGGCACTCCCTAGATCACGAATATGCAATTTTTATTATTCTCGGTTGCATACTTTAGCCAAAAATCACTTTTGAAGATGTCAACTTTAGGGGGTCTAGGACGCTTAGTTTAGCCGCAAATCGCCTTTAAAAATAAAAATCGGTTTTTCGCTTCATGCGATACATCGATTGAAAGGTGGCACTCCCTAGATCACGAATATGCAATTTTTATTTCTCTCGGATGTCTACTTTAGCCAAAAATCACTTTTGAAGATGTCAACTTTAGGGGGTCTAGGACGCTTGGTATAGCCGCAAATCGCCTTTAAAAATAAAAATCGGTTTTTCGCTTCATGCGATACATCGATTGAAAGGTGGCACTCCCTAGATCACGAATATGCAATTTTTATTATTCTCGGTTGCATACTTTAGCTAAAAATCACTTTTGAAGATGTCAACTTTAGGGGGTCTAGGACTCTTAGTTTAGCCGCAAATCGCCTTTAAAAATAAAAATCGGTTTTTCGCTTCATGCGATACATCGATTGAAAGGTGGCACTCCCTAGATCACGAATATGCAATTTTTATTTCTCTCGGATGCCTACTTTAGCCAAAAATAACTTTTGAAGATGTCAACTTTAGGGGGTCAAGTACGCTTAGTTTAGCCGCAAATCGCCTTTAAAAATAAAAATCGGTTTTTCGCTTCATGCGATACATCGATTGAAAGGTGGCACTCCCTAGATCACGAATATGCAATTTTTATTATTCTCGGTTGCATACTTTAGCCAAAAATCACTTTTGAAGATGTCAACTTAAGGGGGTCTAGGACGCTTAGTTTAGCCGCAAAAGGCTTTTAAAAATAAAAATCGTTTTTCGCTTCATGCGATACATCGATTGAAAGGTGGCACTCCCTAGATCACGAATATGCAATTTTTATTTCTCTCGGATGCCTACTTTAGCCAAAAATCACTTTTGAAGATGTCAACTTTAGGGGGTCAAGTACGCTTAATTTAGCCCCAAATCGCCTTTAAAAATAAAAATAGTTTTTCGCTTCATGTGATACATCGATTGAAAGGTGGCACTCCCTAGATAACGAATATGCAATTTTTATTTACCTCGGTTGCATACTTTAACCAAAAATCACTTTTGAAGATGTCAACTTTAGGGGGTCTAGGACGCTTAGTTTAGCCGCAAATCGCCTTTAAAATAAAAATCGGGGTTTCGCTTCATGCGATACATCGATTGAAAGGTGGCACTCCCTAGATCACGAATATGCAATTTTTATTTACCTCGGTTGCATACTTTAGCCAAAAATCACTTTTGAAAATGTCAACTTTAGGGGGTCTAGGACGCTTAGTTTAGCCGCAAATCGCCTTTAAAAATAAAAATCGGTTTTTCGCTTCATGCGATACATCGATTGAAAGGTGGCACTCCCTAGATCACGAATATTTTTTTTTTTTTTTTTTTTTAATATGCGCGCGCTCAAGGGGATTTTACCCTTTATATGTATCAACACAGCGCGGGCGTGAAGGATAGGATAGGATGGGAAGGGAAAGGAAAGGAAAGGTGTGTGTGGCGCGAGGTACTGAGACTGAAGGTGGTGGTTGTCTCAGATTTTATCTCCAGGGTTGGCGGCTGGGCTAAAGCGGAGAAATTGCCGTGTCTTATATCTATGTCCCTTTATAATTCGCATTATTTTGTTCATTGTCATATTTGTTGGGCATACTAGTATTTACTCAATCACGTGTTGTTAGTGTTATGCCTGAACAACATGTAATGAGTAAACCAGCGGCCCAACAATGATCAATGATAATGGAAAAAAACAAGACATAGAACTACGGGTGGGATCGAACCTGTGACCATTTGGTTGACAGGCGACCACGCATACCATCGCGCCACGGCCAACCCCAAATATGCAATTTTTATTTCTCTCGGATGCCTACTTTAGCCAAAAATCACTTTTGAAGATTTCAACTTAAGGGGGTCTAGGACGCTTAGTTTAGCCTCAAATCGCCTTTAAAAATAAAAATCGGTTTTTTGCTTCATGCGATACATCGATTGAAAGGTGGCACTCCCTAGATCACGAATATGCAATTTTTATTATTCTCGGTTGCATACTTTAGCCAAAAATCACTTTTGAAGATGTCAACTTTAGGGGGTCTAGGACGCTTAGTTTAGCCGCAAATCGCCTTTAAAAATAAAAATCGGTTTTTCGCTTCATGCGATACATCGATTGAAAGGTGGCACTCCCTAGATCACGAATATGCAATTTTTATTTCTCTCGGATGTCTACTTTAGCCAAAAATCACTTTTGAAGATGTCAACTTTAGGGGGTCTAGGACGCTTGGTATAGCCTCAAATCGCCTTTAAAAATAAAAATAGTTTTTCGCTTCATGCGATACATCGATTGAAAGGTGGCACTCCCTAGATCACGAATATGCAATTTTTATTTCTCTCGGATGCCTACTTTAGCCAAAAATCACTTTTGAAGATGTCAACTTTAGGGGGTCTAGGACGCTTGGTATAGCCGCAAATCGCCCTTAAAAATAAAAATCGGTTTTTCGCTTCATGCGATACATCGATTGAAAGGTGGCACTCCCTAGATCACGAATATGCAATTTTTATTATTCTCGGTTGCATACTTTAGCCAAAAATCACTTTTGAAGATGTCAACTTAAGGGGGTCTAGGACGCTTAGTTTAGCCGCAAAAGGCCTTTAAAAATAAAAATCGGTTTTTCGCTTCATGCGATACATCGATTGAAAGGTGGCACTCCCTAGATCACGAATATGCAATTTTTATTTCTCTCGGATGCCTACTTTAGCCAAAAATCACTTTTGAAGATGTCAACTTTAGGGGGTCAAGTACGCTTAGTTTAGCCTCAAATCGCCTTTAGAAATAAAAATAGTTTTTCGCTTCATGTGATACATCGATTGAAAGGTGGCACTCCCTAGATCACGAATATGCAATTTTTATTTAACTCGGTTGCATACTTTAGCCAAAAATCACTTTTGAAGATGTCAACTTTAGGGGGTCTAGGACGCTTAGTTTAGCCGCAAATCGCCTTTAAAATAAAAATCGGGTTTTCGCTTCATGCGATACATCGATTGAAAGGTGGCACTCCCTAGATCACGAATATGCAATTTTTATTTACCTCGGTTGCATACTTAAGCCAAAAATCGCTTTTGAAGATGTCAACTTTAGGGGGTCTAGGACGCTTAGTTTAGCCGCAAAAGGCCTTTAAAAATAAAAATCGGTTTTTCGCTTCATGCGATACATCGATTGAAAGGTGGCACTCCCTAGATCACGAATATGCAATTTTTATTTTTCTCGGATGCCTACTTTAGCCAAAAATCACTTTTGAAGATGTCAACTTTAGGGGGTCAAGTACGCTTAGTTTAGCCTCAAATCGCCTTTAAAAATAAAAATAGTTTTTTGCTTCATGCGATACATCGATTGAAAGGTGGCACTCCCTAGATCACGAATATGCAATTTTTATATCTCTCGGATGCCTACTTTAGCCAAAAATCACTTTTGAAGATGTCAACTTTAGGGGGTCTAGTACTCTTAGTTTAGCCGCAAATCGCCTTTAAAAATAAAAATCGGGTTTTCGCTTCATGCGATACATCGATTGAAAGGTGGCACTCCCTAGATCACGAATATGCAATTTTTATTTTTCTCGGTTGCATACTTTAGCCAAAAATCACTTTTGAAGATGTCAACTTTAGGGGGTCTAGGACGCTTAGTTTAGCCTCAAATCGCCTTTAAAAATAAAAATCGGTTTTTCGCTTCATGCGATACATCGATTGAAAGGTGGCACACCCTAGATCACGAATATGCAATTTTTATTTTTCTCCGTTGCATACTTTTGCCAAAAATCACTTTTGAAGATGTCAACTTTAGGGGGTCTAGGACGCTTAGTTTAGCCGCAAATCGCCTTTAAAAATAAAAATCGGTTTTTCGCTTCATGCGATACATCGATTGAAAGGTGGCACTCCCTAGATCACGAATATGCAATTTTTATTTTTCTCGGTTGCATACTTTAGCCAAAAATCGCTTTTGAAGATGTCAACTTTAGGGGGTCTAGGACGCTTAGTTTAGCCGCAAATCGCCTTTAAAAATAAAAATCGGTTTTTCGCTTCATGCGATACATCCATTGAAAGGTGGCACTCCCTAGATCACGAATATGCAATTTTTATTTTTCTCGGTTGCATACTTTAGCCAAAAATCACTTTTGAAGATGTCAACTTTAGGGGGTCTAAGACGCTTAGTTTAGCCGCAAATCGCCTTTAAAAATAAAAATCGGTTTTTCGCTTCATGCGATACATCGATTGAAAGGTTTCACTCCCTAGATCACGAATATGCAATTTTTATTTACCTCGGTTGCATACTTTAGCCAAAAATCACTTTTGAAGATGTCAACTTTAGGGGGTCTAGGACGCTTGGTATAGCCGCAAATCGCCTTTAAAAATAAAAATCGGTTTTTCGCTTCATGCGATACATCGATTGAAAGGTGGCACTCCCTAGATCACGAATATGCAATTTTTATTTTTCTCGGTTGCATACTTTAGCCAAAAATCACTTTTGAAGATGTCAACTTTAGGGGGTCTAGGACGCTTAGTTTAGCCGCAAATCGCCTTTAAAAATAAAAATCGGTTTTTCGCTTCATGCGATACATCGATTGAAAGGTGGCACTCCCTAGATCACGAATATGCAATTTTTATTTTTCGCCGTTGCATACTTTTGCCAAAAATCACTTTTGAAAATGTCAAATTTATGGGGTCTAGGACGCTTACTTTAGCCGCAAAACGCCTTTAAAAATAAAAATCGGTTTTTTGCTTCATGCGATACATGAAAGGTGGCACTCCCTAGATCACGAATATGCAATTTTTATTTTTCGCCGTTGCATACTTTTGCCAAAAATCACTTTTGAAAATGTCAACTTTAGGGGGTCTAGGACGCTTAGTTTAGCCGCAAATCGCCTTTAAAAATAAAAATCGGTTTTTCGCTTCATGCGATACATCGATTGAAAGGTGGCACTCCCTAGATCACGAATATGCAATTTTTATTTTTCTCGGTTGCATACTTTAGCCAAAAATCACTTTTGAAGATGTCAACTTTAGGGGGTCTAGGACGCTTAGTTTAGCCGCAAATCGCCTTTAAAAATAAAAATCGGTTTTTCGCTTCATGCGATACATCGATTGAAAGGTTTCACTCCCTAGATCACGAATATGCAATTTTTATTTACCTCGGTTGCATACTTTAGCCAAAAATCACTTTTGAAGATGTCAACTTTAGGGGGTCTAGGACGCTTGGTATAGCCGCAAATCGCCTTTAAAAATAAAAATCGGTTTTTCGCTTCATGCGATACATCGATTGAAAGGTGACACTCCCTAGATCACGAATATGCAATTTTTATTTTTCTCGGTTGCATACTTTAGCCAAAAATCACTTTTGAAGATGTGAACTTTAGGGGGTCTAGGACGCTTAGTTTAGCCGCAAATCGCCTTTAAAAATAAAAATCGGTTTTTCGCTTCATGCGATACATCGATTGAAAGGTGGCACTCCCTAGATCACGAATATGCAATTTTTGTTTACCTCGGTTGCATACTTTAGCCAAAAATCACTTTTGAAGATGTCAACTTTAGGGGGTCTAGGACGCTTGGTATAGCCGCAAATCGCCTTTAAAAATAAAAATCGGTTTTTCGCTTCATGCGATACATCGATTGAAAGGTGGCACTCCCTAGAACACGAATATGCAATTTTTATTTTTCTCCGTTGCACACTTTAGCCAAAAATCGCTTTTGAAGATGTCAACTTTAGGGGGTCTAGGACGCTTAGTTTAGCCGCAAATCGCCTTTAAAAATAAAAATCGGTTTTTCGCTTCATGCGATACATCGATTGAAAGGTGGCACTCCCTAGATCACGAATATGCAATTTTTATTTCTCTCGGATGCCTACTTTAGCCAAAAATCACTTTTGAAGATGTCAACTTTAGGGGGTCAAGTACGCTTAGTTTAGCCTCAAATCGCCTTTAAAAATAAAAATAGTTTTTTGCTTCATGCGATACATCGATTGAAAGGTGGCACTCCCTAGATCACGAATATGCAATTTTTATATCTCTCGGATGCCTACTTTAGCCAAAAATCACTTTTGAAGATGTCAACTTTAGGGGGTCTAGGACGCTTAGTTTAGCCGCAAATCGCCTTTAAAAATAAAAATCGGTTTTTCGCTTCATGCGATACATCAATTGAAAGGTGGCACTCCCTAGATCACGAATATGCAATTTTTATTTTTCTCGGTTGCATACTTTAGCCAAAAATCACTTTTGAAGATGTCAACTTTAGGGGGTCTAGGACGCTTAGTTTAGCCGCAAATCGCCTTTAAAAATAAAAATCGGTTTTTCGCTTCATGCGATACATCGATTGAAAGGTGGCACTCCATAGGTCACGAATATGCAATTTTTATTTCTCTCGGATGTCTACTTTAGCCAAAAATCACTTTTGAAGATGTCAACTTTAAGGGGTCTAGGACGCTTAGTTTAGCCGCAAATCGCCTTTAAAAATAAAAATCGGTTTTTCGCTTCATGCGATACATCGATTGAAAGGTGGCACTCCCTAGATCACGAATATGCAATTTTTATTTACCTCGGTTGCATACTTTAGCCAAAAATCACTTTTGAAGATGTCAACTTTAGGGGGTCTAGGACGCTTGGTATAGCCGCAAATCGCCTTTAAAAATAAAAATCGGTTTTTCGCTTCATGCGATACATCGATTGAAAGGTGGCACTCCCTAGATCACGAATATGCAATTTTTATTTTTCTCGGTTGCATACTTTAGCCAAAAATCACTTTTGAAGATGTCAACTTTAGGGGGTCTAAGACGCTTAGTTTAGCCGCAAATCGCCTTTAAAAATAAAAATCGGTTTTTCGCTTCATGCGATACATCGATTGAAAGGTTTCACTCCCTAGATCACGAATATGCAATTTTTATTTACCTCGGTTGCATACTTTAGCCAAAAATCACTTTTGAAGATGTCAACTTTAGGGGGTCTAGGACGCTTGGTATAGCCGCAAATCGCCTTTAAAAATTAAAATGGGTTTTTCGCTTCATGCGATACATCGATTGAAAGGTGGCACTCCCTAGATCACGAATATGCAATTTTTATTTTTCTCGGTTGCATACTTTAGCCAAAAATCACTTTTGAAGATGTCAACTTTAGGGGGTCTAGGACGCTTAGTTTAGCCGCAAATCGCCTTTAAAAATAAAAATCGGTTTTTCGCTTCATGCGATACATCGATTGAAAGGTGGCACTCCCTAGATCACGAATATGCAAGTTTTATTTTTCGCCGTTGCATACTTTTGCCAAAAATCACTTTTGAAAATGTCAACTTTATGGGGTCTAGGACGCTTACTTTAGCCGCAAATCGCCTTTAAAAATAAAAATCGGTTTTTTGCTTCATGCGATACATGAAAGGTGGCACTCCCTAGATCACGAATATGCAATTTTTATTTTTCGCCGTTGCATACTTTTGCCAAAAATCACTTTTGAAAATGTCAACTTTATGGGGTCTAGGACGCTTACTTTAGCCGCAAATCGCCTTTAAAAATAAAAATCGGTTTTTTGCTTCATGCGATACATCGATTGAAAGGTGGCACTCCCTAGATCACGAATATGCAATTTTTATTTCTCTCGGATGTCTACTTTAGCCAAAAATCACTTTTGAAGATGTCAACTTTAGGGGGTCTAGGACGCTTAGTTTAGCCGCAAATCGCCTTTAAAAATAAAAATCGGTTTTTCGCTTCATGCGATACATCGATTGAAAGGTGGCACTCCCTAGATCACGAATATGCAATTTTTATTTTTCTCGGTTGCATACTTTAGCCAAAAATCACTTTTGAAGATGTCAACTTTAGGGGGTCTAGGACGCTTAGTTTAGCCGCAAATCGCCTTTAAAAATAAAAATCGGTTTTTCGCTTCATGCGATACATCGATTGAAAGGTGGCACTCCCTAGATCACGAATATGCAATTTTTATTTCTCTCGGATGCCTACTTTAGCCAAAAATCACTTTTGAAGATGTCAACTTTAGGGGGTCAAGTACGCTTAGTCTAGCCTCAAATCGCCTTTAAAAATAAAAATAGTTTTTCGCTTCATGCGATACATCGATTGAAAGGTGGCACTCCCTAGATCACGAATATGCAATTTTTATTATTCTCGGTTGCATACTTTAGCCAAAAATCACTTTTGAAGATGTCAACTTTAGGGGGTCTAGGACGCTTAGTTTAGCCGCAAATCGCCTTTAAAAATAAAAATCGGTTTTTCGCTTCATGCGATACATCGATTGAAAGGTCGCACTCCCTAGATCACGAATATGCAATTTTTATTTACCTCGGTTGCATACTTTAGCCAAAAATCAGTTTTGAAGATGTCAACTTAAGGGGGTCTAGGACGCTTGGTATAGCCGCTAATCGCCTTTAAAAATAAAAATCGGTTTTTGCTTCATGCGATACATCGATTGAAAGGTGGCACTCCCTAGATCACGAATATGCAATTTTTATTTTTCTCGGTTGCATACTTTAGCCAAAAATCGCTTTTGAAGATGTCAACTTTAGGGGGTCTAGGACGCTTAGTTTAGCCGCAAATCGCCTTTAAAAATAAAAATCGGTTTTTTGCTTCATGCGATACATCGATTGAAAGGTGGCACTCCCTAGATCACGAATATGCAATTTTTATTTCTCTCGGATGTCTACTTTAGCCAAAAATCACTTTTGAAGATGTCAACTTTAGGGGGTCTAGGACGCTTGGTATAGCCGCAAATCGCCTTTAAAAATAAAAATCGGTTTTTCGCTTCATGCGATACATCGATTGAAAGGTGGCACTCCCTAGATCACGAATATGCAATTTTTATTTTTCTCGGTTGCATACTTTAGCCAAAAATCGCTTTTGAAGATGTCAACTTTAGGGGGTCTAGGACGCTTAGTTTAGCCGCAAATCGCCTTTAAAAATAAAAATCGGTTTTTCGCTTCATGCGATACATCGATTGAAAGGTGGCACTCCCTAGATCACGAATATGCAATTTTTATTTTTCTCGGTTGCATACTTTAGCCAAAAATCGCTTTTGAAGATGTCAACTTTAGGGGGTCTAGGACGCTTAGTTTAGCCGCAAATCGCCTTTAAAAATAAAAATCGGTTTTTCGCTTCATGCGATACATCGATTGAAAGGTGGCACTCCCTAGATCACGAATATGCAATTTTTATTTACCTCGGTTGCATACTTTAGCCAAAAATCACTTTTGAAGATGTCAACTTTAGGGGGTCTAGGACGCTTAGTTTAGCCGCAAATCGCCTTTAAAAATAAAAATCGGTTTTTCACTTCATGCGATACATCGATTGAAAAGTGGCACTCCCTAGATCACGAATATGCAATTTTTATTTTTCTCCGTTGCACACTTTAGCCAAAAATCGCTTTTGAAGATGTCAACTTTAGGGGGTCTAGGACGCTTAGTTTAGCCGCAAATCGCCTTTAAAAATAAAAATCGGTTTTTCGCTTCATGCGATACATCGATTGAAAGGTGGCACTCCCTAGATCACGAATATGCAATTTTTATTTTTCTCCGTTGCACACTTTAGCCAAAAATCGCTTTTGAAGATGTCAACTTTAGGGGGTCTAGGACGCTTAGTTTAGCCGCAAATCGCCTTTAAAAATAAAAATCGGTTTTTCACTTCATGCGATACATCGATTGAAAGGTGGCACTCCCTAGATCACGAATATGCAATTTTTATTTTTCTCGGTTGCATACTTTAGCCAAAAATCACTTTTGAAGATGTGAACTTTAGGGGGTCTAGGACGCTTAGTTTAGCCGCAAATCACCTTTAAAAATAAAAATCGGTTTTTCGCTTCATGCGATACATCGATTGAAAAGTGGCACTCCCTAGATCACGAATATGCAAGTTTTATTTTTCGCCGTTGCATACTTTTGCCAAAAATCACTTTTGAAAATGTCAACTTTATGGGGTCTAGGACGCTTACTTTAGCCGCAAATCGCCTTTAAAAATAAAAATCGGTTTTTTGCTTCATGCGATACATGAAAGGTGGCACTCCCTAGATCACGAATATGCAATTTTTATTTTTCTCCGTTGCACACTTTAGCCAAAAATCGCTTTTGAAGATGTCAACTTTAGGGGGTCTAGGACGCTTAGTTTAGCCGCAAATCGCCTTTAAAAATAAAAATCGGTTTTTCACTTCATGCGATACATCGATTGAAAGGTGGCACTCCCTAGATCACGAATATGCAATTTTTATTTTTCTCGGTTGCATACTTTAGCCAAAAATCACTTTTGAAGATGTGAACTTTAGGGGGTCTAGGACGCTTAGTTTAGCCGCAAATCACCTTTAAAAATAAAAATCGGTTTTTCGCTTCATGCGATACATCGATTGAAAAGTGGCACTCCCTAGATCACGAATATGCAAGTTTTATTTTTCGCCGTTGCATACTTTTGCCAAAAATCACTTTTGAAAATGTCAACTTTATGGGGTCTAGGACGCTTACTTTAGCCGCAAATCGCCTTTAAAAATAAAAATCGGTTTTTTGCTTCATGCGATACATGAAAGGTGGCACTCCCTAGATCACGAATATGCAATTTTTATTTTTCGCCGTTGCATACTTTTGCCAAAAATCACTTTTGAAAATGTCAACTTTATGGGGTCTAGGACGCTTAGTTTAGCCGCAAATCGCCTTTAAAAATAAAAATCGGTTTTTCGCTTCATGCGATACATCGATTGAAAGGTGGCACTCCCTAGATCACGAATATGCAATTTTTATTTTTCTCGGTTGCATACTTTAGCCAAAAATCGCTTTTGAAGATGTCAACTTTAGGGGGTCTAGGACGCTTAGTTTAGCCGCAAATCGCCTTTAAAAATAAAAATCGGTTTTTCGCTTCATGCGATACATCGATTGAAAGGTGGCACTCCCTAGATCACGAATATGCAATTTTTATTTTTCTCGGTTGCATACTTTAGCCAAAAATCACTTTTGAAGATGTCAACTTTAGGGGGTCTAGGACGCTTAGTTTAGCCGCAAATCGCCTTTAAAAATAAAAATCGGTTTTTCGCTTCATGCGATACATCGATTGAAAGGTGGCACTCCCTAGATCACGAATATGCAATTTTTATTTCTCTCGGATGCCTACTTTAGCCAAAAATCACTTTTGAAGATGTCAACTTTAGGGGGTCAAGTACGCTTAGTCTAGCCTCAAATCGCCTTTAAAAATAAAAATAGTTTTTCGCTTCATGCGATACATCGATTGAAAGGTGGCACTCCCTAGATCACGAATATGCAATTTTTATTATTCTCGGTTGCATACTTTAGCCAAAAATCACTTTTGAAGATGTCAACTTTAGGGGGTCTAGGACGCTTAGTTTAGCCGCAAATCGCCTTTAAAAATAAAAATCGGTTTTTCGCTTCATGCGATACATCGATTGAAAGGTCGCACTCCCTAGATCACGAATATGCAATTTTTATTTACCTCGGTTGCATACTTTAGCCAAAAATCAGTTTTGAAGATGTCAACTTAAGGGGGTCTAGGACGCTTGGTATAGCCGCAAATCGCCTTTAAAAATAAAAATCGGTTTTTGCTTCATGCGATACATCGATTGAAAGGTGGCACTCCCTAGATCACGAATATGCAATTTTTATTTACCACGGTTGCATACTTTAGCCAAAAATCGCTTTTGAAGATGTCAACTTTAGGGGGTCTATAGTTTAGCCGCAAATCGCCTTTAAAAATAAAAATCGGTTTTTTGCTTCATGCGATACATCGATTGAAAGGTGGCACTCCCTAGATCACGAATATGCAATTTTTATTTCTCTCGGATGTCTACTTTAGCCAAAAATCACTTTTGAAGATGTCAACTTTAGGGGGTCTAGGACGCTTAGTTTAGCCGCAAATCGCCTTTAAAAATAAAAATCGGTTTTTCGCTTCATGCGATACATCGATTGAAAGGTGGCACTCCCTAGATCACGAATATGCAATTTTTATTTTTCTCGGTTGCATACTTTAGCCAAAAATCGCTTTTGAAGATGTCAACTTTAGGGGGTCTAGGACGCTTAGTTTAGCCGCAAATCGCCTTTAAAAATAAAAATCGGTTTTTCGCTTCATGCGATACATCGATTGAAAGGTGGCACTCCCTAGATCACAAATATGCAATTTTTATTTTTCTCGGTTGCATACTTTAGCCAAAAATCGCTTTTGAAGATGTCAACTTTAGGGGGTCTAGGACGCTTAGTTTAGCCGCAAATCGCCTTTAAAAATAAAAATCGGTTTTTCGCTTCATGCGATACATCGATTGAAAGGTGGCACTCCCTAGATCACGAATATGCAATTTTTATTTTTCTCGGTTGCATACTTTAGCCAAAAATCACTTTTGAAGATGTCAACTTTAGGGGGTCTAGGACGCTTAGTTTAGCCGCAAATCGCCTTTAAAAATAAAAATCGGTTTTTCACTTCATGCGATACATCGATTGAAAAGTGGCACTCCCTAGATCACGAATATGCAATTTTTATTTTTCTCCGTTGCACACTTTAGCCAAAAATCGCTTTTGAAGATGTCAACTTTAGGGGGTCTAGGACGCTTAGTTTAGCCGCAAATCGCCTTTAAAAATAAAAATCGGTTTTTCGCTTCATGCGATACATCGATTGAAAGGTGGCACTCCCTAGATCACGAATATGCAATTTTTATTTTTCTCCGTTGCACACTTTAGCCAAAAATCGCTTTTGAAGATGTCAACTTTAGGGGGTCTAGGACGCTTAGTTTAGCCGCAAATCGCCTTTAAAAATAAAAATCGGTTTTTCACTTCATGCGATACATCGATTGAAAGGTGGCACTCCCTAGATCACGAATATGCAATTTTTATTTTTCTCGGTTGCATACTTTAGCCAAAAATCACTTTTGAAGATGTGAACTTTAGGGGGTCTAGGACGCTTAGTTTAGCCGCAAATCACCTTTAAAAATAAAAATCGGTTTTTCGCTTCATGCGATACATCGATTGAAAAGTGGCACTCCCTAGATCACGAATATGCAATTTTTATTTTTCTCCGTTGCACACTTTAGCCAAAAATCGCTTTTGAAGATGTCAACTTTAGGGGGTCTAGGACGCTTAGTTTAGCCGCAAATCGCCTTTAAAAATAAAAATCGGTTTTTCACTTCATGCGATACATCGATTGAAAAGTGGCACTCCCTAGATCACGAATATGCAATTTTTATTTTTCTCCGTTGCACACTTTAGCCAAAAATCGCTTTTGAAGATGTCAACTTTAGGGGGTCTAGGACGCTTAGTTTAGCCGCAAATCGCCTTTAAAAATAAAAATCGGTTTTTTGCTTCATGCGATACATGAAAGGTGGCACTCCCTAGATCACGAATATGCAATTTTTATTTTTCGCCGTTGCATACTTTTGCCAAAAATCACTTTTGAAAATGTCAACTTTATGGGGTCTAGGACGCTTACTTTAGCCGCAAATCGTCTTTAAAAATAAAAATCGGTTTTTTGCTTCATGCGATACATCGATTGAAAGGTGGCACTCCCTAGATCACGAATATGCAATTTTTATTTTTCTCGGTTGCATACTTTAGCCAAAAATCGCTTTTGAAGATGTCAACTTTAGGGGGTCTAGGACGCTTAGTTTAGCCGCAAATCGCCTTTAAAAATAAAAATCGGTTTTTCGCTTCATGCGATACATCGATTGAAAGGTGGCACTCCCTAGATCACGAATATGCAATTTTTATTTTTCTCCGTTGCACACTTTAGCCAAAAATCGCTTTTGAAGATGTCAACTTTAGGGGGTCTAGGACGCTTAGTTTAGCCGCAAATCACCTTTAAAAATAAAAATCGGTTTTTCACTTCATGCGATACATCGATTGAAAAGTGGCACTCCCTAGATCACGAATATGCAATTTTTATTTTTCTCCGTTGCACACTTTAGCCAAAAATCGCTTTTGAAGATGTCAACTTTAGGGGGTCTAGGACGCTTAGTTTAGCCGCAAATCGCCTTTAAAAATAAAAATCGGTTTTTCGCTTCATGCGATACATCGATTGAAAGGTGGCACTCCCTAGATCACGAATATGCAATTTTTATTTTTCGCCGTTGCATACTTTTGCCAAAAATCACTTTTGAAAATGTCAACTTTATGGGGTCTAGGACGCTTACTTTAGCCGCAAATCGCCTTTAAAAATAAAAATCGGTTTTTTGCTTCATGCGATACATGAAAGGTGGCACTCCCTAGATCACGAATATGCAATTTTTATTTTTCGCCGTTGCATACTTTTGCCAAAAATCACTTTTGAAAATGTCAACTTTATGGGGTCTAGGACGCTTACTTTAGCCGCAAATCGTCTTTAAAAATAAAAATCGGTTTTTTGCTTCATGCGATACATCGATTGAAAGGTGGCACTCCCTAGATCACGAATATGCAATTTTTATTTTTCTCGGTTGCATACTTTAGCCAAAAATCGCTTTTGAAGATGTCAACTTTAGGGGGTCTAGGACGCTTAGTTTAGCCGCAAATCGCCTTTAAAAATAAAAATCGGTTTTTCGCTTCATGCGATACATCGATTGAAAGATGGCACTCCCTAGATCACGAATATGCAATTTTTATTTTTCTCGGTTGCATACTTTAGCCAAAAATCGCTTTTGAAGATGTCAACTTTAGGGGGTCTAGGACGCTTAGTTTAGCCGCAAATCGCCTTTAAAAATAAAAATCGGTTTTTCGCTTCATGCGATACATCGATTGAAAGGTGGCACTCCCTAGATCACGAATATGCAATTTTTATTTTTCTCGGTTGCATACTTTAGCCAAAAATCGCTTTTGAAGATGTCAACTTTAGGGGGTCTAGGACGCTTAGTTTAGCCGCAAATCGCCTTTAAAAATAAAAATCGGTTTTTCGCTTCATGCGATACATCGATTGAAAGGTGGCACTCCCTAGATCACGAATATGCAATTTTTATTTTTCTCGGTTGCATACTTTAGCCAAAAATCACTTTTGAAGATGTCAACTTTAGGGGGTCTAGGACGCTTAGTTTAGCCGCAAATCGCCTTTAAAAATAAAAATCGGTTTTTCACTTCATGCGATACATCGATTGAAAAGTGGCACTCCCTAGATCACGAATATGCAATTTTTATTTTTCTCCGTTGCACACTTTAGCCAAAAATCGCTTTTGAAGATGTCAACTTTAGGGGGTCTAGGACGCTTAGTTTAGCCGCAAATCGCCTTTAAAAATAAAAATCGGTTTTTCGCTTCATGCGATACATCGATTGAAAGGTGGCACTCCCTAGATCACGAATATGCAATTTTTATTTCTCTCGGATGCCTACTTTAGCCAAAAATCACTTTTGAAGATGTCAACTTTAGGGGGTCAAGTACGCTTAGTTTAGCCTCAAATCGCCTTTAAAAATAAAAATAGTTTTTCGCTTCATGCGATACATCGATTGAAAGGTGGCACTCCCTAGATCACGAATATGCAATTTTTATTTTTCTCGGTTGCATACTTTAGCCAAAAATCACTTTTGAAGATGTCAACTTTAGGGGGTCTAGGACGCTTAGTTTAGCCGCAAATCGCCTTTAAATATAAAAATCGGTTTTTCGCCTCATGCGATACATCGATTGAAAGGTGGCACTCCCTAGATCACGAATATGCAATTTTTATTTCTCTCGGATGCCTACTTTAGCCAAAAATCAATTTTGAAGATGTCAACTTTAGGGGGTCAAGTACGCTTAGTTTAGCCTCAAATCGCCTTTAAAAATAAAAATCGGTTTTTCGCTTCATGCGATACATCGATTGAAAGGTGGCACTCCCTAGATCACGAATATGCAATTTTTATTTACCTCGGTTGCATACTTTAGCCAAAAATCACTTTTGAAGATGTCAACTTTAGGGGGTCTAGGACGCTTAGTTTAGCCGCAAATCGCCTTTAAAAATAAAAATCGGTTTTTCGCTTCATGCGATACATCGATTGAAAGGTGGCACTCCCTAGATCACGAATATGCAATTTTTATTTACCTCGGTTGCATACTTTAGCCAAAAATCACTTTTGAAGATGTCAACTTTAGGGGGTCTAGGACGCTTTGTATAGCCGCAAATCGCCTTTAAAAATAAAAATCGGTTTTTCGCTTCATGCGATACATCGATTGAAAGGTGGCACTCCCTAGATCACGAATATGCAATTTTTATTTTTCTCGGTTGCATACTTTAGCCAAAAATCGCTTTTAAAGATGTCAACTTTAGGGGGTCTAGGACGCTTAGTTTAGCCGCAAATCGCCTTTAAAAATAAAAATCGGTTTTTCGCTTCATGCGATACATCGATTGAAAGGTGGCACTCCCTAGATCACGAATATGCAATTTTTATTTTTCTCGGTTGCATACTTTAGACAAAAATCACTTTTTTCTCGGTTGCATACTTTAGCCAAAAATCGCTTTTGAAGATGTCAACTTTAGGGGGTCTAGGACGCTTAGTTTAGCCGCAAATCGCCTTTAAAAATAAAAATCGGTTTTTCGCTTCATGCGATACATCGATTGAAAGGTGGCACACCCTAGATCACGAATATGCAATTTTTATTTTTCTCCGTTGCATACTTTTGCCAAAAATCACTTTTGAAGATGTCAACTTTAGGGGGTCTAGGACGCTTAGTTTAGCCGCAAATCGCCTTTAAAAATAAAAATCGGTTTTTCGCTTCATGCGATACATCGATTGAAAGGTGGCACTCCCTAGATCACGAATATGCAATTTTTATTTACCTCGGTTGCATACTTTAGCCAAAAATCAGTTTTGAAGATGTCAACTTAAGGGGGTCTAGGACGCTTGGTATAGCCGCTAATCGCCTTTAAAAATAAAAATCGGTTTTTCGCTTCATGCGATACATCGATTGAAAGGTGGCACTCCCTAGATCACGAATATGCAATTTTTATTTTTCTCGGTTGCACACTTTAGCCAAAAATCGCTTTTGAAGATGTCAACTTTAGGGGGTCTAGGACGCTTAGTTTAGCTGCAAATCGCCTTTAAAAATAAAAATCGGTTTTTCGCTTCATGCGATACATCGATTGAAAGGTGGCACTCCCTAGATCACGAATATGCAATTTTTATTTTTCGCCGTTGCATACTTTTGCCAAAAATCACTTTTGAAAATGTCAACTTTATGGGGTCTAGGACGCTTACTTTAGCCGCAAATCGCCTTTAAAAATAAAAATCGGTTTTTTGCTTCATGCGATACATCAAAGGTGGCACTCCCTAGATCACGAATATGCAATTTTTATTTTTCTCGGTTGCATACTTTAGCCAAAAATCGCTTTTGAAGATGTCAACTTTAGGGGGTCTAGGACGCTTAGTTTAGCCGCAAATCGCCTTTAAAAATAAAAATCGGTTTTTCGCTTCATGCGATACATCGATTGAAAGGTGGCACTCCCTAGATCACGAATATGCAATTTTTATTTTTCTCGGTTGCATACTTTAGCCAAAAATCGCTTTTGAAGATGTCAACTTTAGGGGGTCTAGGACGCTTAGTTTAGCCGCAAATCGCCTTTAAAAATAAAAATCGGTTTTTCGCTTCATGCGATACATCGATTGAAAGGTGGCACTCCCTAGATCACGAATATGCAATTTTTATTTTTCGCCGTTGCATACTTTTGCCAAAAATCACTTTTGAAAATGTCAACTTTATGGGGTCTAGGACGCTTACTTTAGCCGCAAATCGCCTTTAAAAATAAAAATCGGTTTTTTGCTTCATGCGATACATCAAAGGTGGCACTCCCTAGATCACGAATATGCAATTTTTATTTTTCTCGGTTGCATACTTTAGCCAAAAATCAATTTTGAAGATGTCAACTTTAGGGGGTCAAGTACGCTTAGTTTAGCCTCAAATCGCCTTTAAAAATAAAAATCGGTTTTTCGCTTCATGCGATACATCGATTGAAAGGTGGCACTCCCTAGATCACGAATATGCAATTTTTATTTACCTCGGTTGCATACTTTAGCCAAAAATCACTTTTGAAGATGTCAACTTTAGGGGGTCTAGGACGCTTAGTTTAGCCGCAAATCGCCTTTAAAAATAAAAATCGGTTTTTCGCTTCATGCGATACATCGATTGAAAGGTGGCACTCCCTAGATCACGAATATGCAATTTTTATTTACCTCGGTTGCATACTTTAGCCAAAAATCACTTTTGAAGATGTCAACTTTAGGGGGTCTAGGACGCTTTGTATAGCCGCAAATCGCCTTTAAAAATAAAAATCGGTTTTTCGCTTCATGCGATACATCGATTGAAAGGTGGCACTCCCTAGATCACGAATATGCAATTTTTATTTTTCTCGGTTGCATACTTTAGCCAAAAATCGCTTTTGAAGATGTCAACTTTAGGGGGTCTAGGACGCTTAGTTTGGCCGCAAATCGCCTTTAAAAATAAAAATCGGTTTTTCGCTTCATGCGATACATCGATTGAAAGGTGGCACTCCCTAGATCACGAATATGCAATTTTTATTTTTCTCGGTTGCATACTTTAGACAAAAATCACTTTTTTCTCGGTTGCATACTTTAGCCAAAAATCGCTTTTGAAGATGTCAACTTTAGGGGGTCTAGGACGCTTAGTTTAGCCGCAAATCGCCTTTAAAAATAAAAATCGGTTTTTCGCTTCATGCGATACATCGATTGAAAGGTGGCACACCCTAGATCACGAATATGCAATTTTTATTTTTCTCCGTTGCATACTTTTGCCAAAAATCACTTTTGAAGATGTCAACTTTAGGGGGTCTAGGACGCTTAGTTTAGCCGCAAATCGCCTTTAAAAATAAAAATCGGTTTTTCGCTTCATGCGATACATCGATTGAAAGGTGGCACTCCCTAGATCACGAATATGCAATTTTTATTTACCTCGGTTGCATACTTTAGCCAAAAATCAGTTTTGAAGATGTCAACTTAAGGGGGTCTAGGACGCTTGGTATAGCCGCTAATCGCCTTTAAAAATAAAAATCGGTTTTTCGCTTCATGCGATACATCGATTGAAAGGTGGCACTCCCTAGATCACGAATATGCAATTTTTATTTTTCTCGGTTGCACACTTTAGCCAAAAATCGCTTTTGAAGATGTCAACTTTAGGGGGTCTAGGACGCTTAGTTTAGCCGCAAATCGCCTTTAAAAATAAAAATCGGTTTTTCGCTTCATGCGATACATCGATTGAAAGGTGGCACTCCCTAGATCACGAATATGCAATTTTTATTTTTCGCCGTTGCATACTTTTGCCAAAAATCACTTTTGAAAATGTCAACTTTATGGGGTCTAGGACGCTTACTTTAGCCGCAAATCGCCTTTAAAAATAAAAATCGGTTTTTTGCTTCATGCGATACATCAAAGGTGGCACTCCCTAGATCACGAATATGCAATTTTTATTTTTCTCGGTTGCATACTTTAGCCAAAAATCGCTTTTGAAGATGTCAACTTTAGGGGGTCTAGGACGCTTAGTTTAGCCGCAAATCGCCTTTAAAAATAAAAATCGGTTTTTCGCTTCATGCGATACATCGATTGAAAGGTGGCACTCCCTAGATCACGAATATGCAATTTTTATTTTTCTCGGTTGCATACTTTAGCCAAAAATCGCTTTTGAAGATGTCAACTTTAGGGGGTCTAGGACGCTTAGTTTAGCCGCAAATCGCCTTTAAAAATAAAAATCGGTTTTTCGCTTCATGCGATACATCGATTGAAAGGTGGCACTCCCTAGATCACGAATATGCAATTTTTATTTTTCTCGGTTGCATACTTTAGCCAAAAATCACTTTTGAAGATGTCAACTTTAGGGGGTCTAGGACGCTTAGTTTAGCCGCAAATCGCCTTTAAAAATAAAAATCGGTTTTTCACTTCATGCGATACATCGATTGAAAAGTGGCACTCCCTAGATCACGAATATGCAATTTTTATTTTTCTCCGTTGCACACTTTAGCCAAAAATCGCTTTTGAAGATGTCAACTTTAGGGGGTCTAGGACGCTTAGTTTAGCCGCAAATCGCCTTTAAAAATAAAAATCGGTTTTTCGCTTCATGCGATACATCGATTGAAAGGTGGCACTCCCTAGATCACGAATATGCAATTTTTATTTTTCGCCGTTGCATACTTTTGCCAAAAATCACTTTTGAAAATGTCAACTTTATGGGGTCTAGGACGCTTACTTTAGCCGCAAATCGCCTTTAAAAATAAAAATCGGTTTTTTGCTTCATGCGATACATCAAAGGTGGCACTCCCTAGATCACGAATATGCAATTTTTATTTTTCTCGGTTGCATACTTTAGCCAAAAATCGCTTTTGAAGATGTCAACTTTAGGGGGTCTAGGACGCTTAGTTTAGCCGCAAATCGCCTTTAAAAATAAAAATCGGTTTTTCGCTTCATGCGATACATCGATTGAAAGGTGGCACTCCCTAGATCACGAATATGCAATTTTTATTTTTCTCGGTTGCATACTTTAGCCAAAAATCACTTTTGAAGATGTCAACTTTAGGGGGTCTAGGACGCTTAGTTTAGCCGCAAATCGCCTTTAAAAATAAAAATCGGTTTTTCACTTCATGCGATACATCGATTGAAAAGTGGCACTCCCTAGATCACGAATATGCAATTTTTATTTTTCTCCGTTGCACACTTTAGCCAAAAATCGCTTTTGAAGATGTCAACTTTAGGGGGTCTAGGACGCTTAGTTTAGCCGCAAATCGCCTTTAAAAATAAAAATCGGTTTTTCGCTTCATGCGATACATCGATTGAAAGGTGGCACTCCCTAGATCACGAATATGCAATTTTTATTTCTCTCGGATGCCTACTTTAGCCAAAAATCACTTTTGAAGATGTCAACTTTAGGGGGTCAAGTACGCTTAGTTTAGCCTCAAATCGCCTTTAAAAATAAAAATAGTTTTTCGCTTCATGCGATACATCGATTGAAAGGTGGCACTCCCTAGATCACGAATATGCAATTTTTATTTTTCTCGGTTGCATACTTTAGCCAAAAATCACTTTTGAAGATGTCAACTTTAGGGGGTCTAGGACGCTTAGTTTAGCCGCAAATCGCCTTTAAATATAAAAATCGGTTTTTCGCCTCATGCGATACATCGATTGAAAGGTGGCGCTCCCTAGATCACGAATATGCAATTTTTATTTCTCTCGGATGCCTACTTTAGCCAAAAATCAATTTTGAAGATGTCAACTTTAGGGGGTCAAGTACGCTTAGTTTAGCCTCAAATCGCCTTTAAAAATAAAAATCGGTTTTTCGCTTCATGCGATACATCGATTGAAAGGTGGCACTCCCTAGATCACGAATATGCAATTTTTATTTACCTCGGTTGCATACTTTAGCCAAAAATCACTTTTGAAGATGTCAACTTTAGGGGGTCTAGGACGCTTAGTTTAGCCGCAAATCGCCTTTAAAAATAAAAATCGGGTTTTCGCTTCATGCGATACATCGATTGAAAGGTGGCACTCCCTAGATCACGAATATGCAATTTTTATTTACCTCGGTTGCATACTTTAGCCAAAAATCACTTTTGAAGATGTCAACTTTAGGGGGTCTAGGACGCTTTGTATAGCCGCAAATCGCCTTTAAAAATAAAAATCGGTTTTTCGCTTCATGCGATACATCGATTGAAAGGTGGCACTCCCTAGATCACGAATATGCAATTTTTATTTTTCTCGGTTGCATACTTTAGCCAAAAATAGCTTTTGAAGATGTCAACTTTAGGGGGTCTAGGACGCTTAGTTTAGCCGCAAATCGCCTTTAAAAATAAAAATCGGTTTTTCGCTTCATGCGATACATCGATTGAAAGGTGGCACTCCCTAGATCACGAATATGCAATTTTTATTTTTCTCGGTTGCATACTTTAGACAAAAATCACTTTTTTCTCGGTTGCATACTTTAGCCAAAAATCGCTTTTGAAGATGTCAACTTTAGGGGGTCTAGGACGCCTAGTTTAGCCGCAAATCGCCTTTAAAAATAAAAATCGGTTTTTCGCTTCATGCGATACATCGATTGAAAGGTGGCACTCCCTAGATCACGAATATGCAATTTTTATTTTTCTCGGTTGCATACTTTAGCCAAAAATCGCTTTTGAAGATGTCAACTTTAGGGGGTCTAGGACGCTTAGTTTAGCCGCAAATCGCCTTTAAAAATAAAAATCGGTTTTTCGCTTCATGCGATACATCGATTGAAAGGTGGCACTCCCTAGATCACGAATATGCAATTTTTATTTTTCTCGGTTGCATACTTTAGCCAAAAATCACTTTTGAAGATGTCAACTTTAGGGGGTCTAGGACGCTTAGTTTAGCCGCAAATCGCCTTTAAAAATAAAAATCGGTTTTTCACTTCATGCGATACATCGATTGAAAAGTGGCACTCCCTAGATCACGAATATGCAATTTTTATTTTTCTCCGTTGCACACTTTAGCCAAAAATCGCTTTTGAAGATGTCAACTTTAGGGGGTCTAGGACGCTTAGTTTAGCCGCAAATCGCCTTTAAAAATAAAAATCGGTTTTTCGCTTCATGCGATACATCGATTGAAAGGTGGCACTCCCTAGATCACGAATATGCAATTTTTATTTTTCGCCGTTGCATACTTTTGCCAAAAATCACTTTTGAAAATGTCAACTTTATGGGGTCTAGGACGCTTACTTTAGCCGCAAATCGCCTTTAAAAATAAAAATCGGTTTTTTGCTTCATGCGATACATCAAAGGTGGCACTCCCTAGATCACGAATATGCAATTTTTATTTTTCTCGGTTGCATACTTTAGCCAAAAATCGCTTTTGAAGATGTCAACTTTAGGGGGTCTAGGACGCTTAGTTTAGCCGCAAATCGCCTTTAAAAATAAAAATCGGTTTTTCGCTTCATGCGATACATCGATTGAAAGGTGGCACTCCCTAGATAACGAATATGCAATTTTTATTTTTCTCGGTTGCATACTTTAGCCAAAAATCGCTTTTGAAGATGTCAACTTTAGGGGGTCTAGGACGCTTAGTTTAGCCGCAAATCGCCTTTAAAAATAAAAATCGGTTTTTCGCTTCATGCGATACATCGATTGAAAGGTGGCACTCCCTAGATCACGAATATGCAATTTTTATTTTTCTCGGTTGCATACTTTAGCCAAAAATCACTTTTGAAGATGTCAACTTTAGGGGGTCTAGGACGCTTAGTTTAGCCGCAAATCGCCTTTAAAAATAAAAATCGGTTTTTCACTTCATGCGATACATCGATTGAAAAGTGGCACTCCCGAGATCACGAATATGCAATTTTTATTTTTCTCCGTTGCACACTTTAGCCAAAAATCGCTTTTGAAGATGTCAACTTTAGGGGGTCTAGGACGCTTAGTTTAGCCGCAAATCGCCTTTAAAAATAAAAATCGGTTTTTCGCTTCATGCGATACATCGATTGAAAGGTGGCACTCCCTAGATCACGAATATGCAATTTTTATTTCTCTCGGATGCCTACTTTAGCCAAAAATCACTTTTGAAGATGTCAACTTTAGGGGGTCAAGTACGCTTAGTTTAGCCTCAAATCGCCTTTAAAAATAAAAATAGTTTTTCGCTTCATGCGATACATCGATTGAAAGGTGGCACTCCCTAGATCACGAATATGCAATTTTTATTTTTCTCGGTTGCATACTTTAGCCAAAAATCACTTTTGAAGATGTCAACTTTAGGGGGTCTAGGACGCTTAGTTTAGCCGCAAATCGCCTTTAAATATAAAAATCGGTTTTTCGCCTCATGCGATACATCGATTGAAAGGTGGCGCTCCCTAGATCACGAATATGCAATTTTTATTTCTCTCGGATGCCTACTTTAGCCAAAAATCAATTTTGAAGATGTCAACTTTAGGGGGTCAAGTACGCTTAGTTTAGCCTCAAATCGCCTTTAAAAATAAAAATCGGTTTTTCGCTTCATGCGATACATCGATTGAAAGGTGGCACTCCCTAGATCACGAATATGCAATTTTTATTTACCTCGGTTGCATACTTTAGCCAAAAATCACTTTTGAAGATGTCAACTTTAGGGGGTCTAGGACGCCTAGTTTAGCCGCAAATCGCCTTTAAAAATAAAAATCGGTTTTTCGCTTCATGCGATACATCGATTGAAAGGTGGCACTCCCTAGATCACGAATATGCAATTTTTATTTTTCTCGGTTGCATACTTTAGCCAAAAATCGCTTTTGAAGATGTCAACTTTAGGGGGTCTAGGACGCTTAGTTTAGCCGCAAATCGCCTTTAAAAATAAAAATCGGTTTTTCGCTTCATGCGATACATCGATTGAAAGGTGGCACTCCCTAGATCACGAATATGCAATTTTTATTTTTCTCGGTTGCATACTTTAGCCAAAAATCACTTTTGAAGATGTCAACTTTAGGGGGTCTAGGACGCTTAGTTTAGCCGCAAATCGCCTTTAAAAATAAAAATCGGTTTTTCACTTCATGCGATAGATACATCGATTGAAAAGTGGCACTCCCTAGATCACGAATATGCAATTTTTATTTTTCTCCGTTGCACACTTTAGCCAAAAATCGCTTTTGAAGATGTCAACTTTAGGGGGTCTAGGACGCTTAGTTTAGCCGCAAATCGCCTTTAAAAATAAAAATCGGTTTTTCGCTTCATGCGATACATCGATTGAAAGGTGGCACTCCCTAGATCACGACTATGCAATTTTTATTTCTCTCGGATGCCTACTTTAGCCAAAAATCACTTTTGAAGATGTCAACTTTAGGGGGTAAAGTACGCTTAGTTTAGCCTCAAATCGCCTTTAAAAATAAAAATAGTTTTTCGCTTCATGCGATACATCGATTGAAAGGTGGCACTCCCTAGATCACGAATATGCAATTTTTATTTTTCTCGGTTGCATACTTTAGCCAAAAATCACTTTTGAAGATGTCAACTTTAGGGGGTCTAGGACGCTTAGTTTAGCCGCAAATCGCCTTTAAATATAAAAATCGGTTTTTCGCCTCATGCGATACATCGATTGAAAGGTGGCACTCCCTAGATCACGAATATGCAATTTTTATTTCTCTCGGATGCCTACTTTAGCCAAAAATCACTTTTGAAGATGTCAACTTTAGGGGGTCAAGTACGCTTAGTTTAGCCTCAAATCGCCTTTAAAAATAAAAATCGGTTTTTCGCTTCATGCGATACATCGATTGAAAGGTGGCACTCCCTAGATCACGAATATGCAATTTTTATTTACCTCGGTTGCATACTTTAGCCAAAAATCACTTTTGAAGATGTCAACTTTAGGGGGTCTAGGACGCTTAGTTTAGCCGCAAATCGCCTTTAAAAATAAAAATCGGTTTTTCGCTTCATGCGATACATCGATTGAAAGGTGGCACTCCCTAGATCACGAATATGCAATTTTTATTTTTCTCCGTTGCACACTTTAGCCAAAAATCGCTTTTGAAGATGTCAACTTTAGGGGATCTAGGACGCTTAGTTTAGCCGCAAATCGCCTTTAAAAATAAAAATCGGTTTTTCGCTTCATGCGATACATCGATTGAAAGGTGGCACTCCCTAGATCACGAATATGCAATTTTTATTTCTCTCGGATGCCTACTTTAGCCAAAAATCACTTTTGAAGATGTCAACTTTAGGGGGTAAAGTACGCTTAGTTTAGCCTCAAATCGCCTTTAAAAATAAAAATAGTTTTTCGCTTCATGCGATACATCGATTGAAAGGTGGCACTCCCTAGATCACGAATATGCAATTTTTATTTTTCTCGGTTGCATACTTTAGCCAAAAATCACTTTTGAAGATGTCAACTTTAGGGGGTCTAGGACGCTTAGTTTAGCCGCAAATCGCCTTTAAATATAAAAATCGGTTTTTCGCCTCATGCGATACATCGATTGAAAGGTGGCACTCCCTAGATCACGAATATGCAATTTTTATTTCTCTCGGATGCCTACTTTAGCCAAAAATCACTTTTGAAGATGTCAACTTTAGGGGGTCAAGTACGCTTAGTTTAGCCTCAAATCGCCTTTAAAAATAAAAATCGGTTTTTCGCTTCATGCGATACATCGATTGAAAGGTGGCACTCGGCTGCATACTTTAGCCAAAAATCACTTTTGAAGATGTCAACTTTAGGGGGTCTAGGACGCTTGGTATAGCCGCAAATCGCCTTTAAAAATAAAAATCGGTTTTTCGCTTCATGCGATATATCGATTGAAAGGTGGCACTCCCTAGATCACGAATATGCAATTTTTATTTACCTCGGCTGCATACTTTAGCCAAAAATCACTTTTGAAGATGTCAACTTTAGGGGGTCTAGGACGCTTGGTATAGCCGCAAATCGCCTTTAAAAATAAAAATCGGTTTTTCGCTTCATGCGATACATCGATTAATATGCAATTTTTATTTTTCTCGGTTGCATACTTTAGCCAAAAATCACTTTTGAAGATGTCAACTTTAGGGGGTCTAGGACGCTTAGTTTAGCCGCAAATCGCCTTTAAAAATAAAAATCGGTTTTTCGCTTCATGCGATACATCGATTGAAAGGTGGCACTCCCTAGATCACGAATATGCAATTTTTATTTCTCTCGGATGCCTACTTTAGCCAAAAATCACTTTTGAAGATGTCAACTTTATGGGGTCTAGGACGCTTACTTTAGCCGCAAATCACCTTTAAAAATAAAAATCGGTTTTTTGCTTCATGCGATACACCGATTGAAAGGTGGCACTCCCTAGATCACGAATATGCAATTTTTATTTCTCTCGGATGTCTACTTTAGCCAAAAATCACTTTTGAAGATGTCAACTTTAGGGGGTCTAGGACGCTTAGTTTAGCCGCAAATCGCCTTTAAAAATAAAAATCGGTTTTTCGCTTCATGCGATACATCGATTGAAAGGTGGCACTCCCTAGATCACGAATATGCAATTTTTATTTTTCTCGGTTGCATACTTTAGCCAAAAATCGCTTTTGAAGATGTCAACTTTAGGGGGTCTAGGACGCTTAGTTCAGCCGCAAATCGCCTTTAAAAATAAAAATCGGTTTTTCGCTTCATGCGATACATCGATTGAAAGGTGGCACTCCCTAGATCACGAATATGCAATTTTTATTTTTCTCGGATGTTTTAGCCAAAAATCACTTTTGAAGATGTCAACTTTAGGGGGTCTAGGACGCTTAGTTTAGCAGCAAATCGCCTTTAAAAATAAAAATCGGTTTTTCGCTTCATGCGATACATCGATTGAAAGGTGGCACTCCCTAGATCACGAATATGCAATTTTTATTTCTCTCGGATGCCTACTTTAGCCAAAAATCACTTTTGAAGATGTCAACTTTAGGGGGTCTAGGACGCTTAGTTTAGCCGCAAATCGCCTTTAAAAATAAAAATCGGTTTTTCGCTTCATGCGATACATCGATTGAAAGGTGGCACTCCCTAGATCACGAATATGCAATTTTTATTTACCTCGGTTGCATACTTTAGCCAAAAATCACTTTTGAAGATGTCAACTTTAGGGGGTCTAGGACGCTTAGTTTAGCCGCAAATCGCCTTTAAAAATAAAAATCGGTTTTTCGCTTCATGCGATACATCGATTGAAAGGTGGCACTCCCTAGATCACGAATATGCAATTTTTATTTACCTCGGTTGCATACTTTAGCCAGAAATCACTTTTGAAGATGTCAACTTTAGGGGGTCTAGGACGCTTTGTATAGCCGCAAATCGCCTTTAAAAATAAAAATCGGTTTTTCGCTTCATGCGATACATCGATTGAAAGGTGGCACTCCCTAGATCACGAATATGCAATTTTTATTTTTCTCGGTTGCATACTTTAGCCAAAAATCGCTTTTGAAGATGTCAACTTTAGGAGGTCTAGGACGAGTTTAGCCGCAAATCGCCTTTAAAAATAAAAATCGGTTTTTCGCTTCATGCGATACATCGATTGAAAGGTGGCACTCCCTAGATCACGAATATGCAATTTTTATTTTTCTCCGTTGCATACTTTAGCCAAAAATCAATTTTGAAGATGTCAACTTTAGGGGGTCTAGGACGCTTAGTTTAGCCGCAAATCGCCTTTAAAAATAGAAATCGGTTTTTCGCTTCATGCGATACATCGATTGAAAGGTGGCACTCCCTAGATCACGAATATGCAATTTTTATTTTTCTCCGTTGCATACTTTAGCCAAAAATCAATTTTGAAGATGTCAACTTTAGGGGGTCTAGGACGCTTAGTTTAGCCGCAAATCGCCTTTAAAAATAAAAATCGGTTTTTCGCTTCATGCGATACATCGATTGAAAGGTGGCACTCCCTAGATCACGAATATGCAATTTTTATTTCTCTCGGATGCCTACTTTTGCCAAAAATCACTTTTGAAGATGTCAACTTTATGGGGTCTAGGACGCTTACTTTAGCCGCAAATCGCCTTTAAAAATAAAAATCGGTTTTTTGCTTCATGCGATACATCGATTGAAAGGTGGCACTCCCTAGATCACGAATATGCAATTTTTATTTCTCTCGGATGTCTACTTTAGCCAAAAATCACTTTTGAAGATGTCAACTTTAGGGGGTCTAGGACGCTTAGTTTAGCCGCAAATCGCCTTTAAAAATAAAAATCGGTTTTTCGCTTCATGCGATACATCGATTGAAAGGTGGCACTCCCTAGATCACGAATATGCAATTTTTATTTTTCTCCGTTGCATACTTTTGCCAAAAATCACTTTTGAAGATGTCAACTTTATGGGGTCTAGGACGCTTACTTTAGCCGCAAATCGCCTTTAAAAATAAAAATCGGTTTTTTGCTTCATGCGATACATCGATTGAAAGGTGGCACTCCCTAGATCACGAATATGCAATTTTTATTTCTCTCGGATGTCTACTTTAGCCAAAAATCACTTTTGAAGATGTCAACTTTAGGAGGTCTATAACGCTTAGTTTAGCCGCAAATCGCCTTTAAAAATAAAAATCGGTTTTTCGCTTCATGCGATACATCGATTGGGTGGCACTCCCTAGATCACGAATATGCAATTTTTATTTTTCTCGGTTGCATACTTTAGCCAAAAATCAGTTTTGAAGATGTCAACTTTAGGGGTCTAGGACGCTTAGTTTAGCCGCAAATCGCCTTTAAAAATAAAAATCGTTTTTTCGCTTCATGCGATACATCGATTGAAAGGTGGCACTCCCTAGATCACGAATATGCAATTTTTATTTTTCTCGGTTGCATACTTTAGCCAAAAATCACTTTTGAAGATGTCAACTTTAGGGGGTCTAGGACGCTTAGTTTAGCCGCAAATCGCCTTTAAAAATAAAAATCGGTTTTTCGCCTCATGCGATACATCGATTGAAAGGTGGCACTCCCTAGATCACGAATATGCAATTTTTATTTCTCTCGGATGCCTACTTTAGCCAAAAATCACTTTTGAAGATGTCAACTTTAGGGGGTCTAGGACGCTTAGTTTAGCCGCAAATCGCCTTTAAAAATAAAAATCGGTTTTTCGCTTCATGCGATACATCGATTGAAAGGTGGCACTCCCTAGATCACGAATATGCAATTTTTATTTTTCTCGGTTGCATACTTTAGCCAAAAATCGCTTTTGAAGATGTCAACTTTAGGGGGTCTAGGACGCTTAGTTTAGCCGCAAATCGCCTTTAAAAATAAAAATCGGTTTTTCGCTTCATGCGATACATCGATTGAAAGGTGGCACTCCCTAGATCACGAATATGCAATTTTTATTTTTCTCGGTTGCATACTTTAGCCAAAAATCGCTTTTGAAGATGTCAACTTTAGGGGGTCTAGGACGCTTAGTTTAGCCGCAAATCGCCTTTAAAAATAAAAATCGGTTTTTCGCTTCATGCGATACATCGATTGAAAGGTGGCACTCCCTAGATCACGAATATGCAATTTTTATTTACCTCGGTTGCATACTTTAGCCAAAAATCACTTTTGAAGATGTCAACTTTAGGGGGTCTAGGACGCTTAGTTTAGCCGCAAATCGCCTTTAAAAATAAAAATCGGTTTTTCGCTTCATGCGATACATCGATTGAAAGGTGGCACTCCCTAGATCACGAATATGCAATTTTTATTTACCTCGGTTGCATACTTTAGCCAGAAATCACTTTTGAAGATGTCAACTTTAGGGGGTCTAGGACGCTTTGTATAGCCGCAAATCGCCTTTAAAAATAAAAATCGGTTTTTCGCTTCATGCGATACATCGATTGAAAGGTGGCACTCCCTAGATCACGAATATGCAATTTTTATTTTTCTCGGTTGCATACTTTAGCCAAAAATCGCTTTTGAAGATGTCAACTTTAGGAGGTCTAGGACGAGTTTAGCCGCAAATCGCCTTTAAAAATAAAAATCGGTTTTTCGCTTCATGCGATACATCGATTGAAAGGTGGCACTCCCTAGATCACGAATATGCAATTTTTATTTTTCTCGGTTGCATACTTTAGCCAAAAATCAATTTTGAAGATGTCAACTTTAGGGGGTCTAGGACGCTTAGTTTAGCCGCAAATCGCCTTTAAAAATAGAAATCGGTTTTTCGCTTCATGCGATACATCGATTGAAAGGTGGCACTCCCTAGATCACGAATATGCAATTTTTATTTTTCTCCGTTGCATACTTTAGCCAAAAATCAATTTTGAAGATGTCAACTTTAGGGGGTCTAGGAAGCTTAGTTTAGCCGCAAATCGCCTTTAAAAATAAAAATCGGTTTTTCGCTTCATGCGATACATCGATTGAAAGGTGGCACTCCCTAGATCACGAATATGCAATTTTTATTTCTCTCGGATGCCTACTTTTGCCAAAAATCACTTTTGAAGATGTCAACTTTATGGGGTCTAGGACGCTTACTTTAGCCGCAAATCGCCTTTAAAAATAAAAATCGGTTTTTTGCTTCATGCGATACATCGATTGAAAGGTGGCACTCCCTAGATCACGAATATGCAATTTTTATTTCTCTCGGATGTCTACTTTAGCCAAAAATCACTTTTGAAGATGTCAACTTTAGGGGGTCTAGGACGCTTAGTTTAGCCGCAAATCGCCTTTAAAAATAAAAATCGGTTTTTCGCTTCATGCGATACATCGATTGAAAGGTGGCACTCCCTAGATCACGAATATGCAATTTTTATTTTTCTCCGTTGCATACTTTTGCCAAAAATCACTTTTGAAGATGTCAACTTTATGGGGTCTAGGACGCTTACTTTAGCCGCAAATCGCCTTTAAAAATAAAAATCGGTTTTTTGCTTCATGCGATACATCGATTGAAAGGTGGCACTCCCTAGATCACGAATATGCAATTTTTATTTCTCTCGGATGTCTACTTTAGCCAAAAATCACTTTTGAAGATGTCAACTTTAGGAGGTCTAGGACGCTTAGTTTAGCCGCAAATCGCCTTTAAAAATAAAAATCGGTTTTTCGCTTCATGCGATACATCGATTGGGTGGCACTCCCTAGATCACGAATATGCAATTTTTATTTTTCTCGGTTGCATACTTTAGCCAAAAATCAGTTTTGAAGATGTCAACTTTAGGGGTCTAGGACGCTTAGTTTAGCAGCAAATCGCCTTTAAAAATAAAAATCGTTTTTTCGCTTCATGCGATACATCGATTGAAAGGTGGCACTCCCTAGATCACGAATATGCAATTTTTATTTTTCTCGGTTGCATACTTTAGCCAAAAATCACTTTTGAAGATGTCAACTTTAGGGGGTCTAGGACGCTTAGTTTAGCCGCAAATCGCCTTTAAAAATAAAAATCGGTTTTTCGCCTCATGCGATACATCGATTGAAAGGTGGCACTCCCTAGATCACGAATATGCAATTTTTATTTCTCTCGGATGCCTACTTTAGCCAAAAATCACTTTTGAAGATGTCAACTTTAGGGGGTCAAGTACGCTTAGTTTAGCCTCAAATCGCCTTTAAAAATAAAAATAGTTTTTCGCTTCATGCGATACATCGATTGAAAGGTGGCACTCCCTAGATCACGAATATGCAATTTTTATTTACCTCGGTTGCATACTTTAGCCAAAAATCACTTTTGAAGATGTCAACTTTAGGGGGTCTAGGACGCTTAGTTTAGCCGCAAATCGCCTTTAAAAGTAAAAATCGGTTTTTCGCTTCATGCGATACATCGATTGAAAGGTGGCACTCCCTAGATCACGAATATGCAATTTTTATTTACCTCGGTTGCATACTTTAGCCAAAAATCACTTTTGAAGATGTCAACTTTAGGGGGTCTAGGACGCTTAGTTTAGCCGCAAATCGCCTTTAAAAATAAAAATCGGTTTTTCGCTTCATGCGATACATCGATTGAAAGGTGGCACTCCCTAGATCACGAATATGCAATTTTTATTTTTCTCGGTTGCATACTTTAGCCAAAAATCACTTTTGAAGATGTCAACTTTAGGGGGTCTAGGACGCTTAGTTTAGCCGCAAATCGCCTTTAAAAATAAAAATCATTTTTTCGCTTCATGCGATACATCGATTGAAAGGTGGCACTCCCTAGATCACGAATATGCAATTTTTATTTTTCTCGGTTGCATACTTTAGCCAAAAATCACTTTTGAAGATGTTAACTTTAGGGGGTCTAGGACGCTTAGTTTAGCCGCAAATCGCCTTTAAAAATAAAAATCGGTTTTTCGCCTCATGCGATACATCGATTGAAAGGTGGCACTCCCTAGATCACGAATATGCAATTTTTATTTTTCTCCGTTGCACACTTTAGCCAAAAATCACTTTTGAAGATGTCAACTTTAGGGGGTCTAGGACGCTTACTTTAGCCGCAAATCGCCTTTAAAAATAAAAATCGGTTTTTTGCTTCATGCGATACATCGATTGAAAGGTGGCACTCCCTAGATCACGAATATGCAATTTTTATTTACCTCGGTTGCATACTTTAGCCAAAAATCACTTTTGAAGATGTCAACTTTATGGGGTCTAGGACGCTTACTTTAGCCGCAAATCGCCTTTAAAGATAAAAATCGGTTTTTTGCTTCATGCGATACATCGATTGAAAGGTGGCACTCCCTAGATCACGAATATGCAATTTTTATTTCTCTCGGATGTCTACTTTAGCCAAAAATCACTTTTGAAGATGTCAACTTTAGGGGGTCTAGGACGCTTAGTTTAGCCGCAAATCGCCTTTAAAAATAAAAATCGGTTTTTCGCTTCATGCGATACATCGATTGAAAGGTGGCACTCCCTAGATCACGAATATGCAATTTTTATTTCTCTCGGATGTCTACTTTAGCCAAAAATCACTTTTGAAGATGTCAACTTTAGGGGGTCTAGGACGCTTAGTTTAGCCGCAAATCGCCTTTAAAAATAAAAATCGGTTTTTCGCTTCATGCGATACATCGATTGAAAGGTGGCACTCCCTAGATCACGAATATGCAATTTTTATTTACCTCGGTTGCATACTTTAGCCAAAAATCACTTTTGAAGATGTCAACTTTAGGGGGTCTAGGACGCTTGGTATAGCCGCAAATCGCCTTTAAAAATAAAAATCGGTTTTTCGCTTCATGCGATACATCGATTAGGTGGCACTCCCTAGATCACGAATATGCAATTTTTATTTACCTCGGTTGCATACTTTAGCCAAAAATCACTTTTGAAGATGTCAACTTTAGGGGGTCTAGGACGCTTAGTTTAGCCGCAAATCGCCTTTAAAAATAAAAATCGGTTTTTCGCTTCATGCGATACATCGATTGAAAGGTGGCACTCCCTAGATCACGAATATGCAATTTTTATTTTTCTCCGTTGCACACTTTAGCCAAAAATCGCTTTTGAAGATGTCAACTTTAGGGGGTCTAGGACGCTTACTTTAGCCGCAAATCGCCTTTAAAAATAAAAATCGGTTTTTTGCTTCATGCGATACATCGATTGAAAGGTGGCACTCCCTAGATCACGAATATGCAATTTTTATTTCTCTCGGATGTCTCTACTTTAGCCAAAAATCACTTTTGAAGATGTCAACTTTAGGGGGTCTAGGGCGCTTAGTTTAGCCGCAAATCGCCTTTAAAAATAAAAATCGGTTTTTCGCTTCATGCGATACATCGATTGAAAGGTGGCACTCCCTAGATCACGAATATGCAATTTTTATTTCTCTCGGATGTCTACTTTAGCCAAAAATCACTTTTGAAGATGTCAACTTTAGGGGGTCTAGGGACGCTTAGTTTAGCCGCAAATCGCCTTTAAAAATAAAAATCGGTTTTTCGCTTCATGCGATACATCGATTGAAAGGTGGCACTCCCTAGATCACGAATATGCAATTTTTATTTCTCTCGGATGCCTACTTTAGCCAAAAATCACTTTTGAAGATGTCAACTTTAGGGGGTCTAGGACGCTTACTTCAGCCGCAAATCGCCTTTAAAAATAAAAATCGGTTTTTCGCTGCATGCGATACATCGATTGAAAGGTGGCACTCCCTAGATCACGAATATGCAATTTTTATTTACCTCGGTTGCATACTTTAGCCAAAAATCACTTTTGAAGATGTCAACTTTATGGGGTCTAGGACGCTTAGTTTAGCCGCAAATCGCCTTTAAAAATAAAAATCGGTTTTTTGCTTCATGCGATACATCGATTGAAAGGTGGCACTCCCTAGATCACGAATATGCAATTTTTATTTCTCTCGGATGTCTACTTTAGCCAAAAATCGCTTTTGAAGATGTCAACTTTAGGGGGTCTAGGACGCTTAGTTTAGCCGCAAATCGCCTTTAAAAATAAAAATCGGTTTTTCGCTTCATGCGATACATCGATTGAAAGGTGGCACTCCCTAGATCACGAATATGCAATTTTTATTTCTCTCGGATGTCTACTTTAGCCAAAAATCACTTTTGAAGATGTCAACTTTAGGGGGTCTAGGACGCTTAGTTTAGCCGCAAATCGCCTTTAAAAATAAAAATCGGTTTTTTAGATCACGAATATGCAATTTTTATTTCTCTCGGATGTCTACTTTAGCCAAAAATCACTTTTGAAGATGTCAACTTTAGGGGGTCTAGGACGCTTAGTTTAGCCGCAAATCGCCTTTAAAAATAAAAATCGTTTTTTCTCTTCATGCGATACATCGATTGAAAGGTGGCACTCCCTAGATCACGAATATGCAATTTTAATTTTTCTCGGTTGCATACTTTAGCCAAAAATCACTTTTGAAGATGTCAACTTTAGGGGGTCTAGGACGCTTGGTTTAGCCGCAAATCGCCTTTAAAAATAAAAATCGTTTTTTCGCTTCATGCGATACATCGATTGAAAGGTGGCACTCCCTAGATCACGAATATGCAATTTTTATTTTTCTCGGTTGCATACTTTAGCCAAAAATCGCTTTTGAAGATGTCAACTTTAGGGGGTCTAGGACGCTTAGTTTAGCCGCAAATCGCCTTTAAAAATAAAAATCGGTTTTTCGCCTCATGCGATACATCGATTGAAAGGTGGCACTCCCTAGATCACGAATATGCAATTTTTATTTCTCTCGGATGCCTACTTTAGCCAAAAATCACTTTTGAAGATGTCAACTTTAGGGGGTCTAGGACGCTTTGTATAGCCGCAAATCGCCTTTAAAAATAAAAATCGGTTTTTCGCTTCATGCGATACATCGATTGAAAGGTGGCACTCCCTAGATCACGAATATGCAATTTTTATTTTTCTCGGTTGCATACTTTAGACAAAAATCACTTTTGAAGATGTCAACTTTAGGGGGTCTAGGACGCTTAATTTAGCCGCAAATCGCCTTTAAAAATAAAAATCGGTTTTTCGCCTCATGCGATACATCGATTGAAAGGTGGCACTCCCTAGATCACGAATATGCAATTTTTATTTTTCTCCGTTGCATACTTTAGCCAAAAATCAATTTTGAAGATGTCAACTTTAGGGGGTCTAGGACGCTTAGTTTAGCCGCAAATCGCCTTTAAAAATAAAAATCGGTTTTTCGCTTCATGCGATACATCGATTGAAAGGTGGCACTCCCTAGATCACGAATATGCAATTTTTATTTACCTCGGTTGCATACTTTAGCCAAAAATCGCTTTTGAAGATGTCAACTTTAGGGGGTCTAGGACGCTTAGTTTAGCCGCAAATCGCCTTTAAAAATAAAAATCGGTTTTTCGCTTCATGCGATACATCGATTGAAAGGTGGCACTCCCTAGATCACGAATATGCAATTTTTATTTACCTCGGTTGCATGCTTTAGCCAAAAATCGCTTTTGAAGATGTCAGCTTTAGGGGGTCTAGGACGCTTAGTTTAGCCGCAAATCGCCTTTAAAAATAAAAATCGGTTTTTCGCTTCATGCGATACATCGATTGAAAGGTGGCACTCCCTAGATCACGAATATGCAATTTTTATTTCTCTCGGATGTCTACTTTAGCCAAAAATCACTTTTGAAAATGTCAACTTTAGGGGGTCTAGGACGCTTAGTTTAGCCGCAAATCGCCTTTAAAAATAAAAATCGGTTTTTCGCTTCATGCGATACATCGATTGAAAGGTGGCACTCCCTAGATCACGAATATGCAATTTGTATTTCTCTCGGATGTCTACTTTAGCCAAAAATCACTTTTGAAGATGTCAACTTTAGGGGGTCTAGGACGCTTAGTTTAGCCGCAAATCGCCTTTAAAAATAAAAATCGGTTTTTCGCTTCATGCGATACATCGATTGAAAGGTGGCACTCCCTAGATCACGAATATGCAATTTTTATTTACCTCGGTTGCATACTTTAACCAAAAATCGCTTTTGAAGATGTCAACTTTAGGGGGTCTAGGACGCTTAGTTTAGCCGCAAATCGCCTTTAAAAATAAAAATCGGTTTTTCGCTTCATGCGATACATCGATTGAAAGGTGGCACTCCCTAGATCACGAATATGCAATTTTTATTTACCTCGGTTGCATACTTTAGCCAAAAATCGCTTTTGAAGATGTCAACTTTAGGGGGTCTAGGACGCTTAGTTTAGCCGCAAATCGCCTTTAAAAATAAAAATCGGTTTTTTGCTTCATGCGATACATCGATTGAAAGGTGGCACTCCCTAGATCACGAATATGCAATTTTTATTTCTCTCGGATGTCTACTTTAGCCAAAAATCACTTTTGAAAATGTCAACTTTAGGGGGTCTAGGACGCTTAGTTTAGCCGCAAATCGCCTTTAAAAATAAAAATCGGTTTTTCGCTTCATGCGATACATCGATTGAAAGGTGGCACTCCCTAGATCACGAATATGCAATTTTTATTTCTCTCGGATGTCTACTTTAGCCAAAAATCACTTTTGAAGATGTCAACTTTAGGGGGTCTAGGACGCTTAGTTTAGCCGCAAATCGCCTTTAAAAATAAAAATCGGTTTTTTGCTTCATGCGATACATCGATTGAAAGGTGGCACTCCCTAGATCACGAATATGCAATTTTTATTTCTCTCGGATGTCTACTTTAGCCAAAAATCACTTTTGAAGATGTCAACTTTAGGGGGTCTAGGACTAGTTTAGCCGCAAATCGCCTTTAAAAATAAAAATCGGTTTTTCGCTTCATGCGATACATCGATTGAAAGGTGGCACTCCCTAGATCACGAATATGCAATTTTTATTTCTCTCGGATGTCTACTTTAGCCAAAAATCACTTTTGAAGATGTCAACTTTAGGGGGTCTAGGACGCTTAGTTTAGCCGCAAATCGCCTTTAAAAATAAAAATCGGTTTTTCGCTTCATGCGATACATCGATTGAAAGGTGGCACTCCCTAGATCACGAATATGCAATTTTTATTTTTCTCCGTTGCACACTTTAGCCAAAAATCACTTTTGAAGATGTCAACTTTAGGGGGTCTAGACGCTTACTTTAGCCGCAAATCGCCTTTAAAAATAAAAATCGGGTTTTCGCTGCATGCGATACATCGATTGAAAGGTGGCACTCCCTAGATCACGAATATGCAATTTTTATTTACCTCGGTTGCATACTTTAGCCAAAAATCGCTTTTGAAGATGTCAACTTTAGGGGGTCTAGGACGCTTAGTTTAGCCGCAAATCGCCTTTAAAAATAAAAATCGGTTTTTCGCCTCATGCGATACATCGATTGAAAGGTGGCACTCCCTAGATCACGAATATGCAATTTTTATTTTTCTCTAGGACGCTTTGTATAGCCGCAAATCGCCTTTAAAAATAAAAATCGGTTTTTCGCTTCATGCGATACATCGATTGAAGGGTGGCACTCCCTTGATCACGAATATGCAATTTTTATTTTTCTCGGTTGCATACTTTAGCCAAAAATCGCTTTTGAAGATGTCAACTTTAGGGGGTCTAGGACGCTTAGTTTAGCCGCAAATCGCCTTTAAAAATAAAAATCGGTTTTTCGCTTCATGCGATACATCGATTGAAAGGTGGCACTCCCTAGATCACGAATATGCAATTTTTATTTTTCTCGGTTGCATACTTTAGACAAAAATCACTTTTGAAGATGTCAACTTTAGTGGGTCTAGGAGCTTAGTTTAGCCGCAAATCGCCTTTAAAAATAAAAATCGGGTTTTCGCCTCATGCGATACATCGATTGAAAGGTGGCACTCCCTAGATCACGAATATGCAATTTTTATTTTTCTCCGTTGCATACTTTAGCCAAAAATCAATTTTGAAGATGTCAACTTTAGGGGGTCTAGGACGCTTAGTTTAGCCGCAAATCGCCTTTAAAAATAAAAATCGGTTTTTCGCTTCATGCGATACATCGATTGAAAGGTGGCACTCCCTAGATCACGAATATGCAATTTTTATTTCTCTCGGATGTCTACTTTAGCCAAAAATCACTTTTGAAGATGTCAACTTTAGGGGGTCTAGGACGCTTAGTTTAGCCGCAAATCGCCTTTAAAAAAAAAAATCGGTTTTTCGCTTCATGCGATACATCGATTGAAAGGTGGCACTCCCTAGATCACGAATATGCAATTTTTATTTTTCTCGGTTGCATACTTTAGCCAAAAATCGCTTTTGAAGATGTCAACTTTAGGGGGTCTAGGACGCTTAGTTTAGCCGCAAATCGCCTTTAAAAATAAAAATCGGTTTTTCGCTTCATGCGATACATCGATTGAAAGGTGGCACTCCCTTGATCACGAATATGCAATTTTTATTTTTCTCGGTTGCATACTTTAGCCAAAAATCGCTTTTGAAGATGTCAACTTTAGTGGGTCTAGGACGCTTAGTTTAGCCGCAAATCGCCTTTAAAAATAAAAATCGGTTTTTCGCTTCATGCGATACATCGATTGAAAGGTGGCACTCCCTAGATCACGAATATGCAATTTTTATTTCTCTCGGATGTCTACTTTAGCCAAAGATCACTTTTGAAGATGTCAACTTTAGGGGGTCTAGGACGCTTAGTTTAGCCGCAAATCGCCTTTAAAAAAAAAATCGGGTTTTCGCTTCATGCGATACATCGATTGAAAGGTGGCACTCCCTAGATCACGAATATGCAATTTTTATTTTTCTCGGTTGCATACTTTAGCCAAAAATCGCTTTTGAAGATGTCAACTTTAGGGGGTCTAGGACGCTTAGTTTAGCCGCAAATCGCCTTTAAAAATAAAAATCGGTTTTTCGCTTCATGCGATACATCGATTGAAAGGTGGCACTCCCTAGATCACGAATATGCAATTTTTATTTCTCTCGGATGTCTGCTTTAGCCAAAAATCACTTTTGAAGATGTCAACTTTAGGGGGTCTAGGACGCTTAGTTTAGCCGCAAATCGCCTTTAAAAATAAAAATCGGTTTTTCGCTTCATGCGATACATCGATTGAAAGGTGGCACTCCCTAGATCACGAATATGCAATTTTTATTTACCTCGGTTGCATACTTTAGCCAAAAATCACTTTTGAAGATGTCAACTTTAGGGGGTCTAGGACGCTTAGTTTAGCCGCAAATCGCCTTTAAAAATAAAAATCGGTTTTTCGCTTCATGCGATACATCGATTGAAAGGTGGCTCTCCCTAGATCACGAATATGCAATTTTTATTTTTCTCGGTTGCATACTTTAGCCAAAAATCACTTTTGAAGATGTCAACTTTAGGGGGTCTAGGACGCTTAGTTTAGCCGCAAATCGCCTTTAAAAATAAAAATCGGTTTTTCGCTTCATGCGATACATCGATTGAAAGGTGGCACTCCCTAGATCACGAATATGCAATTTTTATTTTTCTCGGTTGCATACTTTAGCCAAAAATCACTTTTGAAGATGTCAACTTTAGGGGGTCTAGGACGCTTAGTTTAGCCGCAAATCGCTTTTAAAAATAAAAATCGGTTTTTCGCCTCATGCGATACATCGATTGAAAGGTGGCACTCCCTAGATCACGAATATGCAATTTTTATTTACCTCGGTTGCATACTTTAGCCAAAAATCACTTTTGAAGATGTCAACTTTAGGGGTACCAGGACGCTTAGTTAAGCCGCAAATCGCCTTTAAAAATAAAAATCGGTTTTTTGCTTCATGCGATACATCGATTGAAAGGTGGCACTCCCTAGATCACGAATATGCAATTTTTATTTCTCTCGGATGTCTACTTTAGCCAAAAATCGCTTTTGAAGATGTCAACTTTAGGGGGTCTAGGACGCTTACTTTAGCCGCAAATCGCCTTTAAAAATAAAAATCGGTTTTTCGCTGCATGCGATACATCGATTGAAAGGTGGCACTCCCTAGATCACGAATATGCAATTTTTATTTACCTCGGTTGCATACTTTAGCCAAAAATCGCTTTTGAAGATGTCAACTTTAGGGGGTCTAGGACGCTTAGTTTAGCCGCAAATCGCCTTTAAAAATAAAAATCGGTTTTTCGCCTCATGCGATACATCGATTGAAAGGTGGCACTCCCTAGATCACGAATATGCAATTTTTATTTTTCTCTAGGACGCTTTGTATAGCCGCAAATCGCCTTTAAAAATAAAAATCGGTTTTTCGCTTCATGCGATACATCGATTGAAAGGTGGCACTCCCTAGATCACGAATATGCAATTTTTATTTTTCTCGGTTGCATACTTTAGCCAAAAATCGCTTTTGAAGATGTCAACTTTAGGGGGTCTAGGACGCTTAGTTTAGCCGCAAATCGCCTTTAAAAATAAAAATCGGTTTTTCGCTTCATGCGATACATCGATTGAAAGGTGGCACTCCCTAGATCACGAATATGCAATTTTTATTTTTCTCGGTTGCATACTTTAGACAAAAATCACTTTTGAAGATGTCAACTTTAGGGGGTCTAGGAGCTTAGTTTAGCCGCAAATCGCCTTTAAAAATAAAAATCGGTTTTTCGCCTCATGCGATACATCGATTGAAAGGTGGCACTCCCTAGATCACGAATATGCAATTTTTATTTTTCTCCGTTGCATACTTTAGCCAAAAATCAATTTTGAAAATGTCAACTTTAGGGGGTCTAGGACGCTTAGTTTAGCCGCAAATCGCCTTTAAAAATAAAAATCGGTTTTTCGCTTCATGCGATACATCGATTGAAAGGTGGCACTCCCTAGATCACGAATATGCAATTTTTATTTACCTCGGTTGCATACTTTAGCCAAAAATCACTTTTGAAGATGTCAACTTTAGGGGGTCTAGGACGCTTAGTTTAGCCGCAAATCGCCTTTAAAAATAAAAATCGGTTTTTCGCTTCATGCGATACATCGATTGAAAGGTGGCACTCCCTAGATCACGAATATGCAATTTTTATTTTTCTCGGTTGCATACTTGAGCCAAAAATCACTTTTGAAGATGTCAACTTTAGGGGGTCTAGGACGCTTAGTTTAGCCGCAAATCGCCTTTAAAAATAAAAATCGTTTTTTCGCTTCATGCGATACATCGATTGAAAGGTGGCACTCCCTAGATCACGAATATGCAATTTTTATTTTTCTCGGTTGCATACTTTAGCCAAAAATCACTTTTGAAGATGTCAACTTTAGGGGGTCTAGGACGCTTAGTTTAGCCGCAAATCGCTTTTAAAATTAAAAATCGGTTTTTCGCCTCATGCGATACATCGATTGAAAGGTGGCACTCCCTAGATCACGAATATGCAATTTTTATTTCTCTCGGATGCCTACTTTAGCCAAAAATCACTTTTGAAGATGTCAACTTTAGGGGGTCAAGTACGCTTAGTTTAGCCTCAAATCGCCTTTAAAAATAAAAATAGTTTTTCGCTTCATGCGATACATCGATTGAAAGGTGGCACTCCCTAGATCACGAATATGCAATTTTTATTTACCTCGGTTGCATACTTTAGCCAAAAATCACTTTTGAAGATGTCAACTTTAGGGGGTCTAGGACGCTTAGTTTAGCCGCAAATCGCCTTTAAAAATAAAAATCGGTTTTTCGCTTCATGCGATACATCGATTGAAAGGTGGCACTCCCTAGATCACGAATATGCAATTTTTATTTACCTCGGTTGCATACTTTAGCCAAAAATCACTTTTGAAGATGTCAACTTTAGGGGGTCTAGGACGCTTAGTTTAGCCGCAAATCGCCTTTAAAAATAAAAATCGGTTTTTCGCTTCATGCGATACATCGATTGAAAGGTGGCACTCCCTAGATCACGAATATGCAATTTTTATTTCTCTCGGATGTCTACTTTAGCCAAAAATCACTTTTGGAGATGTCAACTTTAGGGGGTCTAGGACGCTTAGTTTAGCCGCAAATCGCCTTTAAAAATAAAAATCGGTTTTTCGCCTCATGCGATACATCGATTGAAAGGTGGCACTTCCTAGATCACGAATATGCAATTTTTATTTTTCTCGGTTGCATACTTGAGCCAAAAATCACTTTTGAAGATGTCAACTTTAGGGGGTCTAGGACGCTTAGTTTAGCCGCAAATCGCCTTTAAAAATAAAAATCGTTTTTTCGCTTCATGCGATACATCGATTGAAAGGTGGCACTCCCTAGATCACGAATATGCAATTTTTATTTTTCTCGGTTGCATACTTTAGCCAAAAATCACTTTTGAAGATGTCAACTTTAGGGGGTCTAGGACGCTTAGTTTAGCCGCAAATCGCTTTTAAAAATAAAAATCGGTTTTTCGCCTCATGCGATACATCGATTGAAAGGTGGCACTCCCTAGATCACGAATATGCAATTTTTATTTCTCTCGGATGCCTACTTTAGCCAAAAATCACTTTTGAAGATGTCAACTTTAGGGGGTCAAGTACGCTTAGTTTAGCCTCAAATCGCCTTTAAAAATAAAAATAGTTTTTCGCTTCATGCGATACATCGATTGAAAGGTGGCACTCCCTAGATCACGAATATGCAATTTTTATTTACCTCGGTTGCATACTTTAGCCAAAAATCACTTTTGAAGATGTCAACTTTAGGGGGTCTAGGACGCTTAGTTTAGCCGCAAATCGCCTTTAAAAATAAAAATCGGTTTTTCGCTTCATGCGATACATCGATTGAAAGGTGGCACTCCCTAGATCACGAATATGCAATTTTTATTTACCTCGGTTGCATACTTTAGCCAAAAATCACTTTTGAAGATGTCAACTTTAGGGGGTCTAGGACGCTTAGTTTAGCCGCAAATCGCCTTTAAAAATAAAAATCGGTTTTTCGCTTCATGCGATACATCGATTGAAAGGTGGCACTCCCTAGATCACGAATATGCAATTTTTATTTCTCTCGGATGTCTACTTTAGCCAAAAATCACTTTTGGAGATGTCAACTTTAGGGGGTCTAGGACGCTTAGTTTAGCCGCAAATCGCCTTTAAAAATAAAAATCGGTTTTTCGCTTCATGCGATACATCGATTGAAAGGTGGCACTCCCTAGATCACGAATATGCAATTTTTATTTTTCTCTAGGACGCTTTGTATAGCCGCAAATCGCCTTTAAAAATAAAAATCGGTTTTTCGCTTCATGCGATACATCGATTGAAGGGTGGCACTCCCTTGATCACGAATATGCAATTTTTATTTTTCTCGGTTGCATACTTTAGCCAAAAATCGCTTTTGAAGATGTCAACTTTAGGGGGTCTAGGACGCTTAGTTTAGCCGCAAATCGCCTTTAAAAATAAAAATCGGTTTTTCGCCTCATGCGATACATCGATTGAAAGGTGGCACTCCCTAGATCACGAATATGCAATTTTTATTTCTCTCGGATGTCTACTTTAGCCAAAAATCACTTTTGAAGATGTCAACTTTAGGGGGTCTAGGACGCTTAGTTTAGCCGCAAATCGCCTTTAAAAATAAAAATCGGTTTTTCGCTTCATGCGATACATCGATTGAAAGGTGGCACTCCCTAGATCACGAATATGCAATTTTTATTTACCTCGGTTGCATACTTTAGCCAAAAATCACTTTTGAAGATGTCAACTTTAGGGGGTCTAGGACGCTTAGTTTAGCCGCAAATCGCCTTTAAAAATAAAAATCGGTTTTTCGCTTCATGCGATACATCGATTGAAAGGTGGCACTCCCTAGATCACGAATATGCAATTTTTATTTTTCTCGGTTGCATACTTTAGCCAAAAATCACTTTTGAAGATGTCAACTTTAGGGGGTCTAGGACGCTTAGTTTAGCCGCAAATCGCTTTTAAAAATAAAAATCGGTTTTTCGCCTCATGCGATACATCGATTGAAAGGTGGCACTCCCTAGATCACGAATATGCAATTTTTATTTCTCTCGGATGCCTACTTTAGCCAAAAATCACTTTTGAAGATGTCAACTTTAGGGGGTCAAGTACGCTTAGTTTAGCCTCAAATCGCCTTTAAAAATAAAAATAGTTTTTCGCTTCATGCGATACATCGATTGAAAGGTGGCACTCCCTAGATCACGAATATGCAATTTTTATTTACCTCGGTTGCATACTTTAGCCAAAAATCACTTTTGAAGATGTCAACTTTAGGGGGTCTAGGACGCTTAGTTTAGCCGCAAATCGCCTTTAAAAATAAAAATCGGTTTTTCGCTTCATGCGATACATCGATTGAAAGGTGGCACTCCCTAGATCACGAATATGCAATTTTTATTTACCTCGGTTGCATACTTTAGCCAAAAATCACTTTTGAAGATGTCAACTTTAGGGGGTCTAGGACGCTTAGTTTAGCCGCAAATCGCCTTTAAAAATAAAAATCGGTTTTTCGCTTCATGCGATACATCGATTGAAAGGTGGCACTCCCTAGATCACGAATATGCAATTTTTATTTCTCTCGGATGTCTACTTTAGCCAAAAATCACTTTTGGAGATGTCAACTTTAGGGGGTCTAGGACGCTTAGTTTAGCCGCAAATCGCCTTTAAAAATAAAAATCGGTTTTTCGCTTCATGCGATACATCGATTGAAAGGTGGCACTCCCTAGATCACGAATATGCAATTTTTATTTTTCTCTAGGACGCTTTGTATAGCCGCAAATCGCCTTTAAAAATAAAAATCGGTTTTTCGCTTCATGCGATACATCGATTGAAGGGTGGCACTCCCTTGATCACGAATATGCAATTTTTATTTTTCTCGGTTGCATACTTTAGCCAAAAATCGCTTTTGAAGATGTCAACTTTAGGGGGTCTAGGACGCTTAGTTTAGCCGCAAATCGCCTTTAAAAATAAAAATCGATTTTTCGCTTCATGCGATACATCGATTGAAAGGTGGCACTCCCTAGATCACGAATATGCAATTTTTATTTCTCTCGGATGTCTACTTTAGCCAAAAATCACTTTTGGAGATGTCAACTTTAGGGGGTCTAGGACGCTTAGTTTAGCCGCAAATCGCCTTTAAAAATAAAAATCGGTTTTTCGCTTCATGCGATACATCGATTGAAAGGTGGCACTCCCTAGATCACGAATATGCAATTTTTATTTTTCTCTAGGACGCTTTGTATAGCCGCAAATCGCCTTTAAAAATAAAAATCGGTTTTTCGCTTCATGCGATACATCGATTGAAGGGTGGCACTCCCTTGATCACGAATATGCAATTTTTATTTTTCTCGGTTGCATACTTTAGCCAAAAATCGCTTTTGAAGATGTCAACTTTAGGGGGTCTAGGACGCTTAGTTTAGCCGCAAATCGCCTTTAAAAATAAAAATCGGTTTTTCGCTTCATGCGATACATCGATTGAAAGGTGGCACTCCCTAGATCACGAATATGCAATTTTTATTTTTCTCGGTTGCATACTTTAGCCAAAAATCACTTTTGAAGATGTCAACTTTAGGGGGTCTAGGACGCTTAGTTTAGCCGCAAATCGCTTTTAAAAATAAAAATCGGTTTTTCGCCTCATGCGATACATCGATTGAAAGGTGGCACTCCCTAGATCACGAATATGCAATTTTTATTTCTCTCGGATGCCTACTTTAGCCAAAAATCACTTTTGAAGATGTCAACTTTAGGGGGTCAAGTACGCTTAGTTTAGCCTCAAATCGCCTTTAAAAATAAAAATAGTTTTTCGCTTCATGCGATACATCGATTGAAAGGTGGCACTCCCTAGATCACGAATATGCAATTTTTATTTACCTTGGTTGCATACTTTAGCCAAAAATCACTTTTGAAGATGTCAACTTTAGGGGGTCTAGGACGCTTAGTTTAGCCGCAAATCGCCTTTAAAAATAAAAATCGGTTTTTTGCTTCATGCGATACATCGATTGAAAGGTGGCACTCCCTAGATCACGAATATGCAATTTTTATTTCTCTCGGATGTCTACTTTAGCCAAAAATCGCTTTTGAAGATGTCAACTTTAGGGGGTCTAGGACGCTTACTTTAGCCGCAAATCGCCTTTAAAAATAAAAATCGGTTTTTCGCTGCATGCGATACATCGATTGAAAGGTGGCACTCCCTAGATCACGAATATGCAATTTTTATTTACCTCGGTTGCATACTTTAGCCAAAAATCGCTTTTGAAGATGTCAACTTTAGGGGGTCTAGGACGCTTAGTTTAGCCGCAAATCGCCTTTAAAAATAAAAATCGGTTTTTCGCCTCATGCGATACATCGATTGAAAGGTGGCACTCCCTAGATCACGAATATGCAATTTTTATTTTTCTCTAGGACGCTTTGTATAGCCGCAAATCGCCTTTAAAAATAAAAATCGGGTTTTCGCTTCATGCGATACATCGATTGAAAGGTGGCACTCCCTAGATCACGAATATGCAATTTTTATTTTTCTCGGTTGCATACTTTAGCCAAAAATCGCTTTTGAAGATGTCAACTTTAGGGGGTCTAGGACGCTTAGTTTAGCCGCAAATCCCCTTTAAAAATAAAAATCGGTTTTTCGCTTCATGCGATACATCGATTGAAAGGTGGCACTCCCTAGATCACGAATATGCAATTTTTATTTTTCTCGGTTGGATACTTTAGACAAAAATCACTTTTGAAGATGTCAACTTTAGGGGGTCTAGGAGCTTAATTTAGCCGCAAATCGCCTTTAAAAATAAAAATCGGTTTTTCGCCTCATGCGATACGTCGATTGAAAGGTGGCACTCCCTAGATCACGAATATGCAATTTTTATTTTTCTCCGTTGCATACTTTAGCCAAAAATCAATTTTGAAGATGTCAACTTTAGGGGGTCTAGGACGCTTAGTTTAGCCGCAAATCGCCTTTAAAAATAAAAATCGGTTTTTCGCTTCATGCGATACATCGATTGAAAGGTGGCACTCCCTAGATCACGAATATGCAATTTTTATTTCTCTCGGATGTCTACTTTAGCCAAAAATCAGTTTTGAAGATGTCAACTTTAGGGGGTCTAGGACGCTTAGTTTAGCCGCAAATCGCCTTTAAAAATAAAAATCGGTTTTTCGCTTCATGCGATACATCGATTGAAAGGTGGCACTCCCTAGATCACGAATATGCAATTTTTATTTACCTCGGTTGCATACTTTAGCCAAAAATCGCTTTTGAAGATGTCAACTTTAGGGGGTCTAGGACGCTTAGTTTAGCCGCAAATCGCCTTTAAAAATAAAAATCGGTTTTTCGCTTCATGCGATACATCGATTGAAAGGTGGCACTCCCTAGATCACGAATATGCAATTTTTATTTTTCTCGGTTGCATACTTTAGCCAAAAATCACTTTTGAAGATGTCAACTTTAGGGGGTCTAGGACGCTTAGTTTAGCCGCAAATCGCCTTTAAAAATAAAAATCGTTTTTTCGCTTCATGCGATACATCGATTGAAAGGTGGCACTCCCTAGATCACGAATATGCAATTTTTATTTTTCTCGGTTGCATACTTTAGCCAAAAATCACTTTTGAAGATGTCAACTTTAGGGGGTCTAGGACGCTTAGTTTAGCCGCAAATCGCTTTTAAAAATAAAAATCGGTTTTTCGCCTCATGCGATACATCGATTGAAAGGTGGCACTCCCTAGATCACGAATATGCAATTTTTATTTCTCTCGGATGCCTACTTTAGCCAAAAATCACTTTTGAAGATGTCAACTTTAGGGGGTCAAGTACGCTTAGTTTAGCCTCAAATCGCCTTTAAAAATAAAAATAGTTTTTCGCTTCATGCGATACATCGATTGAAAGGTGGCACTCCCTAGATCACGAATATGCAATTTTTATTATTCTCGGTTGCATACTTTAGCCAAAAATCACTTTTGAAGATGTCAACTTTAGGGGGTCTAGGACGCTTAGTTTAGCCGCAAATCGCCTTTAAAAATAAAAATCGGTTTTTCGCTTCATGCGATACATCGATTGAAAGGTGGCACTTCCTAGATCACGAATATGCAATTTTTATTTACCTCGGTTGCATACTTTAGCCAAAAATCACTTTTGAAGATGTCAACTTTAGGGGGTCTAGGACGCTTAGTTTAGCCGCAAATCGCCTTTAAAAATAAAAATCGGTTTTTCGCTTCATGCGATACATCGATTGAAAGGTGGCACTCCCTAGATCACGAATATGCAATTTTTATTTCTCTCGGATGTCTACTTTAGCCAAAAATCACTTTTGAAGATGTCAACTTTAGGGGGTCTAGGACGCTTAGTTTAGCCGCAAATCGCCTTTAAAAATAAAAATCGGTTTTTCGCTTCATGCGATACATCGATTGAAAGGTGGCACTCCCTAGATCACGAATATGCAATTTTTATTTCTCTCGGATGTCTACTTTAGCCAAAAATCACTTTTGAAGATGTCAACTTTAGGGGGTCTAGGACGCTTAGTTTAGCCGCAAATCGCCTTTAAAAATAAAAATCGGTTTTTCGCTTCATGCGATACATCGATTGAAAGGTGGCACTCCCTAGATCACGAATATGCAATTTTTATTTACCTCGGTTGCATACTTTAGCCAAAAATCACTTTTGAAGATGTCAACTTTAGGGGGTCTAGGACGCTTGGTATAGCCGCAAATCGCCTTTAAAAATAAAAATCGGTTTTTCGCTTCATGCGATACATCGATTGAAAGGTGGCACTCCCTAGATCACGAATATGCAATTTTTATTTTTCTCGGTTGCATACTTTAGCCAAAAATCACTTTTGAAGATGTCAACTTTAGGGGGTCTAGGACGCTTAGTTTAGCCGCAAATCGCCTTTAAAAATAAAAATCGTTTTTTCGCTTCATGCGATACATCGATTGAAAGGTGGCACTCCCTAGATCACGAATATGCAATTTTTATTTTTCTCGGTTGCATACTTTAGCCAAAAATCACTTTTGAAGATGTCAACTTTAGGGGGTCTAGGACGCTTAGTTTAGCCGCAAATCGCTTTTAAAAATAAAAATCGGTTTTTCGCCTCATGCGATACATCGATTGAAAGGTGGCACTCCCTAGATCACGAATATGCAATTTTTATTTTTCTCCGTTGCATCATCATCATCGGCTCGACAACCGGGGTCCGGTCCTGGCCTCCTTCAACAAGTCTCTCCACCTATCCCGGTCTTGAGCCGACGCCATCCAGTTGCGCACCCCAAGGCTTCGGGCGTCCTGGTCTACGCCATCTCTCCAGCGCAAGCATGGTCTACCACGCTGCCGTCTACCATAGAATGTACCACAAAGGACTTTCCGAGCAGGTTCCTCTTCACTCATGCGAGCTAGGTGCCCTGCCCACCGGAGTCTACCGAGCTTAATTTTTGTCACTATGTCTGCTTCAAGGTAGATTGCGTACAATTCATGATTGTACCGTCTCCGGAATCGCCCTTCCTCACATATGGGGCCAACAATTCTCCTTAAGACTTTTCTCTCGAACGCGGCTAAGAGGTCGGAGTGTCTTTTGCTAAGCACCCAAGTCTCGGATCCATACGTGAGTACTGGCAGGACCATGGTCCTGTACAGCAGCAGTTTTGAAGTTATGGTGAGATTTCTGGATTTGAAGAGCTTTGACAGACTATAGTAGGCTTTGTTGGAATTGAGCAGCCGCCCGCGTATTTCTTCTTCTATATTATTATCGGCTGCTACTATTGACCCAAGGTATTTAAAGGATTGCACCACTTCAAATTCGTGCTCCGCTACCTTGATTGTTTGACCAACTGTTCTTCTCGCATTCGACGCCACCATGTACTTTGTTTTACCTTCACTAATGTGCAGCCCCAGATTTTGTGCCGCCTGCTCGATCTGGATGAAGGAATCGTGTACAGCTTGTTCGGTTCTTCCGATGATGTCAATGTCGTCTGCGTAAGCCAGTATCTGGCTGGACCTGTTGACGATGGTCCCTCTTGTTGCCGTGCCAGAGTCACGGATTGCTTTCTCCAACGCCAGGTTGAAGAGGAGGCAGGCCAAACCATCCCCTTGTCGGAGTCCATTAAAGATGTTGATTGGTCTGGATAGCAATCCGGCTATTTTTACTTGGCTTGTTACGTTGGTCATGGTCAACCTACATACTCCGTTGCATACTTTAGCCAAAAATCAATTTTGAAGATGTCAACTTTAGGGGGTCTAGGACGCTTAGTTTAGCCGCAAATCGCCTTTAAAAATAAAAATCGGTTTTTCGCTTCATGCGATACATCGATTGAAAGGTGGCACTCCCTAGATCACGAATATGCAATTTTTATTTTTCTCCGTTGCACACTTAAGCCAAAAATCGCTTTTGAAGATGTCAACTTTAGGGGGTCTAGGACGCTTAGTATAGCCGCAAATCGCCTTTAAAAATAAAAATCGGTTTTTCGCTTCATGCGATACATCGATTGAAAGGTGGCACTCCCTAGATCACGAATATGCAATTTTTATTTTTCTCGGTTGCATACTTTAGCCAAAAATCACTTTTGAAGATGTCAACTTTAGGGGGTCTAGGACGCTTGGTATAGCCGCAAATCGCCTTTAAAAATAAAAATCGGTTTTTCGCTTCATGCGATACATCGATTGAAAGGTGGCACTCCCTAGATCACGAATATGCAATTTTTATTTACCTCGGTTGCATACTTTAGCCAAAAATCGCTTTTGAAGATGTCAACTTTAGGGGGTCTAGGACGCTTAGTTTAGCCTCAAATTGCCTTTAAAAATAAAAATCGGTTTTTCGCTTCATGCGATACATCGATTGAAAGGTGGCACTCCCTAGATCACGAATATGCAATTTTTATTTACCTCGGTTGGATACTTTAGCCAAAAATCGCTTTTGAAGATGTCAACTTTATGGGGGCTTACTTTAGCCGCAAATCGCCTTTAAAAATAAAAATCGGTTTTTTGCTTCATGCGATACATCGATTGAAAGGTGGCACTCCCTAGATCACGAATATGCAATTTTTATTTCTCTCGGATGTCTACTTTAGCCAAAAATCACTTTTGAAGATGTCAACTTTAGGGGGTCTAGGACGCTTAGTTTAGCCGCAAATCGCCTTTAAAAATAAAAATCGGTTTTTCGCTTCATGCGATACATCGATTGAAAGGTGGCACTCCCTAGATCACGAATATGCAATTTTTATTTCTCTCGGATGTCTACTTTAGCCAAAAATCACTTTTGAAGATGTCAACTTTAGGGGGTCTAGGACGCTTAGTTTAGCCGCAAATCGCCTTTAAAAATAAAAATCGGTTTTTCGCTTCATGCGATACATCGATTGAAAGGTGGATCTCCCTAGATCACGAATATGCAATTTTTATTTTTCTCGGTTGCATACTTTAGCCAAAAATCACTTTTGAAGATGTCAACTTTAGGGGGTCTAGGACGCTTAGTTTAGCCGCAAATCGCCTTTAAAAATAAAAATCGTTTTTTCGCTTCATGCGATACATCGATTGAAAGGTGGCACTCCCTAGATCACGAATATGCAATTTTTATTTTTCTCGGTTGCATACTTGAGCCAAAAATCACTTTTGAAGATGTCAACTTTAGGGGGTCTAGGACGCTTAGTTTAGCCCCAAATCGCCTTTAAAAATAAAAATCGGTTTTTCGCCTCATGCGATACATCGATTGAAAGGTGGCACTCCCTAGATCACGAATATGCAATTTTTATTTTTCTCGGTTGCATACTTTAGCCAAAAATCGCTTTTGAAGATGTCAACTTTAGGGGGTCTAGGACGCTTAGTTTAGCCGCAAATCGCCTTTAAAAATAAAAATCGGTTTTTCGCCTCATGCGATACATCGATTGAAAGGTGGCACTCCCAAGATCACGAATATGCAATTTTTATTTTTCTCCGTTGCATACTTTAGGCAAAAATCAATTTTGAAGATGTCAACTTTAGGGGGTCTAGGACGCTTAGTTTAGCCGCAAATCGCCTTTAAAAATAAAAATCGGTTTTTCGCTTCATGCGATACATCGATTGAAAGGTGGCACTCCCTAGATCACGAATATGCAATTTTTATTTCTCTCGGATGTCTACTTTAGCCAAAAATCACTTTTGAAGATGTCAACTTTAGGGGGTCTAGGACGCTTAGTTTAGCCGCAAATCGCCTTTAAAAATAAAAATCGGTTTTTCGCTTCATGCGATACATCGATTGAAAGGTGGCACTCCCTAGATCACGAATATGCAATTTTTATTTACCTCGGTTGCATACTTTAGCCAAAAATCACTTTTGAAGATGTCAACTTTAGGGGGTCTAGGACGCTTTGTATAGCCGCAAATCGCCTTTAAAAATAAAAATCGGTTTTTCGCTTTCATGCGATACATCGATTGAAAGGTGGCACTCCCTAGATCACGAATATGCAATTTTTATTTTTCTCCGTTGCACACTTTAGCCAAAAATCGCTTTTGAAGATGTCAACTTTAAAAATAAAAATCGGTTTTTCGCTTCATGCGATACATCGATTAAAAGGTGGCACTCCCTAGATCACGAATATGCAATTTTTATTTTTCTCGGTTGCATACTTTAGCCAAAAATCGCTTTTGAAGATGTCAACTTTAGGGGGTCTAAGACGCTAGTTTAGCCGCAAATCGCCTTTAAAAATAAAAATCGGTTTTTCGCTTCATGCGATACATCGATTGAAAGGTGGCACTCCCTAGATCACGAATATGCAATTTTTATTTCTCTCGGATGTCTACTTTAGCCAAAAATCACTTTTGAAGATGTCAACTTTAGGGGGTCTAGGACGCTTAGTTTAGCCGCAAATCGCCTTTAAAAATAAAAATCGGTTTTTCGCTTCATGCGATACATCGATTGAAAGGTGGCACTCCCTAGATCACGAATATGCAATTTTTATTTTTCTCCGTTGCATACTTTAGCCAAAAATCACTTTTGAAGATGTCAACTTTAGGGGGTCTAGGACGCTTAGTTTAGCCGCAAATCGCCTTTAAAAATAAAAATCGGTTTTTCGCTTCATGCGATACATCGATTGAAAGGTGGCACTCCCTAGATCACGAATATGCAATTTTTATTTTTCTCCGTTGCACACTTTAGCCAAAAATCGCTTTTGAAGATGTCAACTTTAGGGGGTCTAGGACGCTTACTTTAGCCGCAAATCGCCTTTAAAAATAAAAATCGGTTTTTCGCTTCATGCGATACATCGATTAAAAGGTGGCACTCCCTAGATCACGAATATGCAATTTTTATTTTTCTCGGTTGCATACTTTAGCCAAAAATCGCTTTTGAAGATGTCAACTTTAGGGGGTCTAGGACGCTTAGTTTAGCCGCAAATCGCCTTTAAAAATAAAAATCGGTTTTTCGCTTCATGCGATACATCGATTGAAAGGTGGCACTCCCTAGATCACGAATATGCAATTTTTATTTTTCTCGGTTGCATACTTTAGCCAAAAATCACTTTTGAAGATGTCAACTTTAGGGGGTCTAGGACGCTTAGTTTAGCCGCAAATCGCCTTTAAAAATAAAAATCGGTTTTTCGCTTCATGCGATACATCGATTGAAAGGTGGCACTCCCTAGATCACGAATATGCAATTTTTATTTACCTCGGATGTCTACTTTAGCCAAAAATCACTTTTGAAGATGTCAACTTTAGGGGTCTAGGACGCTTAGTTTAGCCGCAAATCGCCTTTAAAAATAAAAATCGGTTTTTCGCTTCATGCGATAAATCGATTGAAAGGTGGCACTTCCTAGATCACGAATATGCAATTTTTATTTTTCTCGGTTGCATACTTTAGCCAAAAATCACTTTTGAAGATGTCAACTTTAGGGGGTTTAGGACGCTTAGTTTAGCCGCAAATCGCCTTTAAAAATAAAAATCGGGTTTTCGCTTCATGCGATACATCGATTGAAAGGTGGCACTCCCTAGATCACGAATATGCAATTTTTATTTTTCTCCGTTGCACACTTTAGCCAAAAATCGCTTTTGAAGATGTCAACTTTAGGGGGTCTAGGACGCTTAGTTTAGCCGCAAATCGCCTTTAAAAATAAAAATCGGTTTTTCGCTTCATGCGATACATCGATTGAAAGGTGGCACTCCCTAGATCACGAATATGCAATTTTTATTTCTCTCGGATGCCTACTTTAGCCAAAAATCACTTTTGAAGATGTCAACTTTATGGGGTCTAGGACGCTTACTTTAGCCGCAAATCACCTTTAAAAATAAAAATCGGTTTTTTGCTTCATGCGATACATCGATTGAAAGGTGGCACTCCCTAGATCACGAATATGCAATTTTTATTTCTCTCGGATGTCTACTTTAGCCAAAAATCACTTTTAAAGATGTCAACTTTAGGGGGTCTAGGACGCTTATTTTAGCCGCAAATCGCCTTTAAAAATAAAAATCGGTTTTTCGCTTCATGCGATACATCGATTGAAAGGTGGCACTCCCTAGATCACGAATATGCAATTTTTATTTTTCTCGGTTGCATACTTAAGCCAAAAATCACTTTTGAAGATGTATACTTTAGGGGGTCTAGGACGCTTAGTTTAGCCGCAAATCGCCTTTAAAAATAAAAATCGGTTTTTCGCTTCATGCGATACATCGATTGAAAGGTGGCACTCCCTAGATCACGAATATGCAATTTTTATTTACCTCGGTTGCATACTTTAGCCAAAAATCACTTTTGAAGATGTCAACTTTAGGGGGTCTAGGACGCTTTGTATAGCCGCAAATCGCCTTTAAAAATAAAAATCGGTTTTTCGCTTCATGCGATACATCGATTGAAAGGTGGCACTCCCTAGATCACGAATATGCAATTTTTATTTTTCTCCGTTGCATACTTTAGCCAAAAATCAATTTTGAAGATGTCAACTTTAGGGGGTCTAGGACGCTTAGTTTAGCCGCAAATCGCCTTTAAAAATAAAAATCGGTTTTTCGCTTCATGCGATACATCGATTGAAAGGTGGCACTCCCTAGATCACGAATATGCAATTTTTATTTTTCTCGGTTGCATACTTAAGCCAAAAATCACTTTTGAAGATGTCAACTTTAGGGGGTCTAGGACGCTTAGTTTAGCCGCAAATCGCCTTTAAAAATAAAAGTCGGTTTTTCGCTTCATGCGATACATCGATTGAAAGGTGGCACTCCCTAGATCACGAATATGTAATTTTTATTTCTCTCGGATGTCTACTTTAGCCAAAAATCACTTTTGAAGATGTCAACTTTAGGGGGTTTAGGACGCTTAGTTTAGCCGCAAATCGCCTTTAAAAATAAAAATCGGTTTTTCGCTTCATGCGATACATCGATTGAAAGGTGGCACTCCCTAGATCACGAATATGCAATTTTTATTTTTCTCCGTTGCATACTTTAGCCAAAAATCAATTTTGAAGATGTCAACTTTAGGGGGTCTAGGACGCTTAGTTTAGCCGCAAATCGCCTTTAAAAATAAAAATCGGTTTTTCGCTTCATGCGATACATCGATTGAAAGGTGGCACTCCCTAGATCACGAATATGCAATTTTTATTTTTCTCGGTTGCATACTTAAGCCAAAAATCACTTTTGAAGATGTCAACTGTAGGGGGTCTAGGACGCTTAGTTTAGCCGCAAATCGCCTTTAAAAATAAAAATCGGTTTTTCGCTTCATGCGATACATCGATTGAAAGGTGGCACTCCCTAGATCACGAATATGCAATTTTTATTTCTCTCGGATGTCTACTTTAGCCAAAAATCACTTTTGAAGATGTCAACTTTAGGGGGTCTAGGACGCTTAGTTTAGCCGCAAATCGCCTTTAAAAATAAAAATCGGTTTTTCGCTTCATGCGATACATCGATTGAAAGGTGGCACTCCCTAGATCACGAATATGCAATTTTTATTTTTCTCGGTTGCATACTTTAGCCAAAAATCACTTTTGAAGATGTCAACTTTAGGGGGTCTAGGACGCTTAGTTTAGCCGCAAATCGCCTTTAAAAATAAAAATCGGTTTTTCGCTTCATGCGATACATCGATTGAAAGGTGGCACTCCCTAGATCACGAATATGCAATTTTTATTTTTCTCCGTTGCACACTTTAGCCAAAAATCGCTTTTGAAGATGTCAACTTTAGGGGGTCTAGGACGCTTACTTTAGCCGCCAATCGCCTTTAAATATAAAAATCGGTTTTCGCTTCATGCGATACATCGATTGAAAGGTGGCACTCCCTAGATCACGAATATGCAATTTTTATTTCTCTCGGATGTCTACTTTAGCCAAAAATCACTTTTGAAGATGTCAACTTTAGGGGGTCTAGGACGCTTAGTTTAGCCGCAAATCGCCTTTAAAAATAAAAATCGGTTTTTCGCTTCATGCGATACATCGATTGAAAGGTGGCACTCCCTAGATCACGAATATGCAATTTTTATTTCTCTCGGATGTCTACTTTAGCCAAAAATCACTTTTGAAGATGTCAACTTTAGGGGGTCTAGGACGCTAAGTTTAGCCGCAAATCGCCTTTAAAAATAAAAATCGGTTTTTCGCTTCATGCGATACATCGATTGAAAGGTGGCACTCCCTAGATCACGAATATGCAATTTTTATTTTTCTCGGTTGCATACTTTAGCCAAAAATCACTTTTGAAGATGTCAACTTTAGGGGGTCTAGGACGCTTAGTTTAGCCGCAAATCGCCTTTAAAAATAAAAATCGGGTTTTCGCTTCATGCGATACATCGATTGAAAGGTGGCACTCCCTAGATCACGAATATGCAATTTTTATTTTTCTCCGTTGCACACTTTAGCCAAAAATCACTTTTGAAGATGTCAACTTTATGGGGTCTAGGACGCTTACTTTAGCCGCAAATCACCTTTAAAAATGAAAATCGGTTTTTCGCTTCATGCGATACATCGATTGAAAGGTGGCACTCCCTAGATCACGAATATGCAATTTTTATTTCTCTCGGATGTCTACTTTAGCCAAAAATCACTTTTAAAGATGTCAACTTTAGGGGGTCTAGGACGCTTAGTTTAGCCGCAAATCGCCTTTAAAAATAAAAATCGGTTTTTCGCTT